>CM026563.1:37377682-38577682 GCA_015143295.1 Tetracentron sinense
CCCAGCTGTTCCTGCCTTGGTAAAAAAAACAAGTGCCTCCGTGATGATGAGAGAAATGAGAGATTTCAGCTTCTTGGTGATTTGCTCTTCTACTTGAATAGACCGGGTTTTTGTGCAATGGATAGGGTTGCGCTTAAGGAGGATACAATCAAATGACTCACAACTCCTCCGCCAGCTTCATGGTAAAGGTAGGCACAGATTTTCCCCCCTAGGAGTGTGACGATTTTCTCTGAGCGATAGGCTATAGCTGACCGATCGGTCCCTACACTAGTAGATAGAGGCATTGTAATGAGCCCACTATATCATCTACGTATGGTTGGTAACTAATTGGCCTAGCACGAAGAAGTGAGGGAAGGAGTTCTAGACCATGAGGACTTGGATGCGCTTCAAAGAGTCTTACCAAATGATCTCTTTTCCATTGTATCACAGCTCACGAACAGCTTAATTGTGTTTGATTGATCTTGAGGAGGGTTGTGTAACGCCCACAACCTCACAGGCTAATTAGGAATTTGGAATCGTCACATTTCCGTAACCTAATTAAAAATTCCATACATCTAAGGCACGACACGAGTCCTCTCAATGAGAGTAAAATAAAATTTTGATATATATATACCAATCATCCTGCTCAGTCTATGCTCAACAGGTAAACCATCCCATACACCCTATTCTAATACCGCACGGTAACTATCATGACACATCATCTAAATGTCTAGTTACAATTCTCTTAAAGAAACTGAAATCACACCTACTAGTAAAGAAAGCTATCTAAAGCCTAGCTCCCTCATAGTACACGTCGCCTTCCTCCTTACCGCCGTAGGTCCCTCCTCAACCCCCCGCTTACCACCGACTCGGGTTGTCCACACCTGCCAAGAGACAAGTCTGGCTGAGACAAAAGCACCCTTGTATATAAATCCACTACCAACAATAATAATATACCTGCACTTAGTAGAACAATCCAATGCTATAATATAATCAGAAGTACGGAAGAACGTGTACCATATGCATCATATCTGACCTTGCTACTATACTTTGAGAACCTTAACTTAGAAGACAACATACTTCTGAGAGCTCAGACTTTATGAGACCCGTGCTTGTGAAATGCTTATGCTTATTAACTTATTCGATCATATTCTTACCTGACATGCCGCTCTTGGAGGATACGGAGCATATGACCCATAGCAATTACTGTTAAGTGACATGCCGCTCTTGGAGAGGAATAACGACCATGCTGGGCTTATTCAGAATGGGGGCACTGCATGCTTATGCTTAGGAGTCTTGAGAAGCTTATTCAGAACAGCACTTATTTAGATCCCTCATTGGGCTTATTCGCATATCAGGCGTATCAATGCTATATGCTTGTTGTCCATGTGTGAACTTGTGAGACTCCTTATATCTTTAACTACACATGTGTTTTGCATAAGTACGTATTACCATTCGAGTAGGTAAATTGCTTTAATTCTAATCTCAACCATGTAAACCTCCCCTATGCTCCCCTACCATAATGTTAGAGAATTCCCAGTTTGAGAGATATTCTCTAAGTTTCTTACCCTTCCCGAAATACTCAATTCCCATGCAAATAATTAATCATAACTTGTAAGCACTCACTCCATATGATCCTATCTAATCTTTAGCATATTCCATAATCATTCCCAACAATTTCATGTGATATAGTAGTATTTAATCCTCTCAAAGCATTTTCCACAAACCTTGGGTAAATGTAGATTATGAATCCAGTGGTGCCCTTTCACATTTCAACATTTCCTCAAACATAATTCCATCCCAAACAATCTAAATCAATCCACATCCCACATTTCCTCCCATCCTCCATAGTAGTTCCCATCCTCATACATTTCAATCCCCATGATTAAATCATATTTTCTAGCCATAATAGTTTGATTCATATACTATAGGGAAAACTATTTAATTTCGATTTCTATCAGTAGACCATCAAAAACTTATAAAGGGTTATTTCGGATAGTATAATCGCCCTTTTTGGGGCTCCTTCCCTGATCTAAAATCGCTCCCAGAAGCCTTGAGGAAGATCTCCAAGCTCTCCTAGCAATCTCCTTCTCCCACAATATCTCTCCCCTCAAAACCCTAGGTTTTCCGGGGCCTCGTTTCCCTTGCTAAATTAGGTTAGAATTGTTTAGAAACCCAAAAATTTCAAAATAGAACCCTATTTATAGTCTTAAGGGTTTAAAAACCCCAAAAACGTCTTTTTTAAAAACAATCTTGGTCCGCGTGCGTCTATCGCCCTTAGACCCGAAGGTAATAAAAACAAACCTCACCTGAAATGCGTCGTCCGCAGAAATTTTGCGATAGATCCACTATTTATGTGATCGATCGCACCTTATTTGCAATTGATCGCACTCCTGCTTTTCTATTTCTGACTGTTTTAACTTTGCTATGGTATTTTGATCATAACTTTTGACTCCTTTTGGATTTTCTGATTCATCAACTTGGCGTTGCATCCATTCGTATAAAAATTGCGAAGGGACACTTTCTGGGTATTTTTAAAAAATCATTTTGAGGTGGGGTGTTTACAAACGGTCTAAATTGACTCCAAACACTAACTGTCTGCAATTTTCCAAGTAGGCAAAACATCAGAAAACCACTTTTGACTTAGTTTAACTAAAAATAATTTGATTGGTTTTGCCCTTTCAGTAGAGACAACTCTGAAAAAAAAACCCACGTGTTTGATTGTTAGGACTAAAAATATGGAAGAACATAGAGATGAAGCCTTGACGAGGGTTTCAAATCGTTTCTAATGGTTTCAAGAAATCACGTTCACTTCCGATAAACGGTGCCAAATAAAGCAATCCTAAATTTGTAGGTATGTTTATGACAATCCCTCTCTTTATAAAATAAGTTTGATCAATACCTTAATCATCACACTACACAATAGATATAATACATAAACATGAAACATCACAGACTAAATATCTCCTAATACTTTTGCATAAAAAACATAAAAAAGATTCGGGTCTCTACATCCTCCCCCCATAAAGAATTTCATCCTCGAAATTTGTGTACCTTAGTGTGAACAAGTGCGAGTACTTTTGTTGGATCTCGGCTTCTCTCTCCCAAATAGCCTTTTCTCTAGAGTGATGCTCCCATTGCAAAGAGTACAAGAGGAATGACCTTAGAACGCAAAACTGCTCCTTCCGGTCCCAGATTAGAGCCAGTTGCTCCACTAGAGTCAAATCTTCCCGAATATTCTAACGGTTCCAAATCAACGACGTGTGAAGGATCCGAAATATACTTCCTCAACAAAAGAGATGTGAAAGACATTATGCACACCTGCCATGTGAGGTGGGAAGGTAACCCGGTAGCAACTTCTCCGACCCAGGTGATGATCTCAAAGGACCCACATATCTCGGACTGAGCTTTGCCTCGCTTGCTGAATCTCATCACTCCCTTCGTAGGTGAGATCTTAACAAACGCAAAATCTCCAACTTGGAACTCATGATCTCTCCTGCGAGTATCGATATAACTCTTCTGCCTACTCTCAGCTGCTTTTAACCTCTCCCCGATCAACTGAACTCTATCCACAGTCTGACCAACGAGCTCAGGACCCAAAAGCTTCCTCTCGCCAACTTCATCCCAACACAAAGGTAAACGAAAACTCCTCCCATAGAGTGCCTCAAATGGAGTCATTAGAATACTCGCTTGATAACTATTGTTGTAGGCGAACTCAACCAACGGTAGATGATCATCCCAACTACCCTGGAAGTCCAATATGCAAGCTCGTAGCATGTCCTCTATAATCTGGTTCACTCTCTCAGTTTACCTATCTGTTTGCGGATGAAATGTCGTACTAAAATCCAAATGGGAACCCATAGCATGCTGAAAATTCTTCCAGAGCTTGGAAGTAAATCTTGGATCTAAATCAGATACAATGCTAACTGGCACTCAATGCAAACGGACTATCTCCTTGATATAAAGATTAGCCAATTGATTAGAGTTGAAAGTGATCCGATATAGAAGAAAATGAGTTGACTTAGTCAATCGATCGACCATAACCCAAATAGCATCAAAGTTCTTGGCCATCCTTGGAAAACCCAAATGGCATCAAAGGTCTAAATTGACTCCAAAGATGACTGGTCTGCAATTTCAGCAGACAAAACATCGGAAAACCCACTTTTGACTTAGCTGAGACGAAAAATATGAAAAAACATTAAACATGAACATTGAAGAGGGTTCCAATACCTTTCTAATGGTTTAAGAATCACTCAATTTTGATAAATGGTGACAAAACTAGAGCTTCCTTAATTTGAGGGTATGTTATGACATCCCTCTCTTTACAAGTTTGATTAAGCCTTAATCAGACTACTTCAATTAGATATAAATAGATAAACATTAAAACATCACAAGGAATATAATACCCCTAATACTTGCATAAAAAGCATGAAAAAGATTCGAGTCTCTACATCCTCCCCCCTTAAAAGAATATTGTCCTCAAAATTTGCATACCTTAGGTGAACAAGTGCGGGTACTTTTCGTGGACCTCGGTTTCTCTCTCCCAAGTAGCATCTTCTGAGTGATGCTCCCATTGCAAGAGTACAAAAGGAATGACCTTAGAAAGCAAAACTCTCTCCTTCCGGTCCAAGATTCGAGCCGATTGCTCCACTAGAGTCAAATCTTCCCAAATTTCTAATGGTTCCAAATCAATGACGTGTAAAGGATCCGAAATATACTTCCTCAACATAGAGATGTGAAAGACATTATGTACACCTGCCATGTGAGGTGGTAAGGTAATCCGATGAGCAACTTCTCCGACCCGGGTGATGATCTCAAAAGGACCCACATATCTCGGACTGAGCTTGCCCCGCTTGCCGAATCTCATCACTCCCTTCGTAGGTGTGATCTTAACAAATACAAAATCTCCAACTTGGAACTCAACATCTCTCCTGCAAGTATCGGTATAGCTCTTCTGCCTACTCTGAGCTGCTTTCAACCTCTTCCCGATCAACGGAACTCTATCCACAGTCTGACCAACGAGCTCAGGACACAAAAGCTTCTTCTCGCCAACTTCATCCTAACACACAGGTGAACGGCAACTCCTCCCATAGAGTGCCTCAAATGGAACCATCTGAATACTCGCTTGATAACTATTATTGTAGGCAAACTCAACCAACGGTAGATGATCATCCCAACTACCTTAGAAGTCCAACATACAAGCTCGTAGAATGTCCTCTATGATCTGGTTCACCCTCTTAGTTTGCCCATCTGTTTGTGGATGAAATACCGTACTAAAATCCAAATGGGAACCCATAGCATGCTGAAAAATCTTCCAAAACTTGGAATTAAATCTCGGGTCTTAATTAGATACAATGCTAACTGGCACTTCATGCAAATGGAGTATCTCCTTGATATAGAGGTTAGTCAATTGATTAGAGTTGAAAGTGGTCCGATATGGAAGAAATTGAGCCGACTTAGTCAATCGGTCGACCACAACCCAAATGGCATCAAAGTTCTTATCTTTGGCAAACCCACCACGAAATCCATGGAAATATTTTTCCACTTCTACTCGGGAATAGGAAGAGACTGAAGAAGTCCTGCCGGTCTTTAGTATTCGGCCTTCACTTGCTGACACACCAAACACTTTGACGCAAAGGTAGCCACATCCTTCTTCATACCTTTCCACTAGAAATACTTCTTAAGGTTCTGGTACATCTTAGTACCTCCCGGATGGACAGTGTACTTGGACTTGTGTACTTATCCAGAACCTCCCTTCTTAAATCTTCATTTTCTGAAACACAAAGTCTACATTTGAAAGAGATTTCACCATCTCTCCAGGAGAAATCCTCAAACCCGCTGCTAATCGTCTTGTTCATGGCAGCGTGTTGTTCTCCATCGTTCCACTGCAGGTCTTTAATCCTGTCCACTAAAGTTGTCTTGACCATAATGTTAGCCAACAAAGCTCCAAACGTTCCAACACTAAAGCCCACATCAAGGCTAGACACCTCTTCAAATAGCTTCCACTCTTAGACCATCAAGTGTCCCAAGAACCCAGTAGGTCGCCTACTTAACGCATCTACCACCACATTTGCTTTTCCTGGGTGGTACTGGATAGAGTAATCATAATCCTTGAGGAATTCCACCCAACGGCGTTGCCTTAAATTCAGCTCTTTCTGCGAGAAAAAATACTTTAGACTCTTGGTATCGGTGAAAACTTCAAACTGCGCACCATACAAGTAGTGTTTCCAGATCTTGAGAGCAAAGACTAATGGTGCCAATTCCAAATCATGGGTAGGATAGTTCTTCTTGTGGTCTTTCAATTACCGTGAAGCATAGGCAATCATCTTCTCGTGTTGCATAAGAACACAACCTAACTCAATGAGTGAGGCGTCACTGTACACCACAAAACCTTCACTACCGGATGGAACAGTCAAGATCAGAGCGTTGGTGAGACGCTTCTTCAACTCAAGGAAACTCTTCTCACATTTCTCATTCCACTCGAACTTGACGCTCTTTTGAGTTAGGTGAGTGAGTGGAGCTGCCAGGCTGAAAAATCCTTCTACAAATCTCTGATAATATCCAGCTGGGCCCAAGAAGCTTCGAACCCTGTAACACTCTTTGGCCTTCCCCATCCTTCCACTGCTCCTATCTTGGCAGGATCAACTGAAAACCCCTCTGCCGACACTACATGGCCTAGAAATGCTACCTTTTCTAGCCAAAACTCGCACTTGCTGAGCTTAGCATATAGCTTATGCTCACGGAGTTTCTTCAGTGTGACACGGAGGTGCATCTCATGCTCCTTCTGTGTCCTGGAGTACACTAGAATATCATCCATGAACACAATCACAAAGCGGTCAAGAGTCGGGATGAGATCCATGAATGCTACCGGAGAATTTGTCAAACCAAACGGCATGACTAAAAATTCAAAATGCCCATATCTGGTTCGGAAAGCAGTCTTGGGGATATCATCCACCTTGATCTTCAACTGATGATAGTCCGACCTTAAGTTGATCTTGGAGAAATATTTAGCTCATTGCAACTAATCAAACAGGTCATCGATCCTTGGCAAATGATATTTATTCTTGATAGTTACCTTGTTCAATTTTGATAGTCGATGCACATCCTCATCAAACCATCCTTCTTCTTCACAAACAACACTGGAGCTCCCCAAGGTGATACACTTGGGTAAATGAATCCAAGATTGAGCAACTCTTCAATCTGCTCCTTAAGCTCTTCCAACCCTATTGGAGCCATCCTATATGGCGCTTTAGAGATAGGTGCTAGACCTGGAGCTAAGTCAATTGCAAACTCTACTTCTCTATCCGGCGGCAAACCTGGAAAGCCTTTGAGAAAGACATCCATGAATTCTTCTACAACAGGGATCCTTGAGGATTCTGGTGCTTCTGAGGTAGTAAGACTCAATGCTGCAAATCGAGCTAAGTCTTTCTTCTTCAACCCTTGGAAACGAAAATGGGGCTCACTAATTGGCTTAAAGTTGACTACCTTCCCAAAACAGTCGACATGCCCATGATATTTGGAAAGCCAATCCATGCCTAATATGACGTCGAAGTCTTGAAATTCAAGGATAATCAGATCGGCTGGCATTTCTCTTAGACCCACTCGAATATCACAAGTTCGATAGACTTTATCGGTGACGACTGAACTACCAACAAGAGTGGCGATCGACAGTTCATGGTCTAACAAACTTGGCTCCATCGGAAATTCTCGTGCAAAACTAGGTGTGAGGAAGGAGTGAGTAGACCCAGTATCGATCAATACATGACCAAGAAAATCATTTATCAACAATGAGCCTGAATTAATACACGAAGCCAATTTTTCAAATCATGTGCACAAGCAGATAATATATATTTAGCATGTTGATACATAACAACAAACATCATCAAAACATATAATACATTTAACATACAAAACTGAAATTTACACACTATACGTACCCTGCATAACGTCGTTGGACGCTATGCATTCTGCTCTGAGGTAGCAAACACTCAGCCTTGAGCTGGCTGGCGAGGCTGCTGAGGTCTAAGGCCCTGTGGTGGCCTCTCTGCATTGAGTGCCTGATTGGGGGCCTGACTCCCTGTGGCTGAGTCGGCTGAAGCCCCTACTAATGGCGGAGTGGGCAATCTCGGATCCAGTGTGAGAGATCTCCACAATAGAAACAACCTCCAGTAATTGCCCTACACTCTCCTGCTCTATGCCTTTTTCTGCACTGGCTGCATGCATCATACAACTGGGTCCCAACAGTAGGCAGAGTAAACTGATATGCTTGAGGGACTGCCTGAGTAGGCCTCTGATATAGGGTAGGCCTAGCAATCGGCATAAGACCTGATATCCTCGACCTCTTGTCCTGAGGACCAAACCTGCTTGCTTGAATCTTCTCCCTATTCTTCAAAAATTCCTCTAAATCCTTCTCAGCTATCAAGGCACGCTAGTACACCTCCCTACATGTTTCGAGCTGAAGTATCGAAACCTTCTCTTGGATAAAATCCTTCAAGCCTTGCTCAAACCACTTTTCCTTCATTCTCTCTGTAGCAATCAAGTGAGGAGCGAACCTAGAAAGCTCTACAAACTTGGCCTCATACTCAGTCACTGACATTCTCCCTTACTCCAAGGTAGAGAATTTAATCTCCTTCTGATCTCTCACAAACACCGGGAAGTATCTCTTGTAGAAGATGTCGAGGAATTATCCCCAAGTCCACTCTTGCCCGGCTCGCATTTCATTTCTCTGCCTAGATACGGCCCTCCACCAATGTTCAACTTCGCCTTCCATGATGAAGGAGGCCCATTTCACCCTCTATTCATCGGTGACCTCTAGCACAAAGAAAATCTTCTCTAGTTGTATGATCCACAACTCAGCAACTGCATGATCCGTACTACCATAGAAGGCTTGAGGACTCATTCCCCTAAAAGCTTCCACTCCATTATGGTGAAGTGTGTGTACCTCAACTGGCCTCTCTTTCCTGGCTGCTAGCAAGGCAGTCTGCTTCGCCATGATTTCAGCCTGTCGAGTCATGCCTACTGCAATAGCCTCCATAGCCCAACTCTCATTAGGCTGGCTGGCACCCTCTGTGGTATCCCCATCAGTCACACTGCCTCCTCCATTTCTATTGTTTCTTCTGCCTCTCCTTATGCCTACAGTCCTGAGAAGAAGGAAATAATTTATTTAGGAACACACTCACATAAATTCTTAAGTCTATGCTTAATCAAAGCTCAATCCTCAACAATTTTAAAGTCCTAAACTTGATGTTGCTTCCCTAAGTTAGACAAATCCCCTTATCCTATACTTAATATCTTAGCCTTAAGGACTCTAATGCCTTGTGCTCTAATACCACCTCTGTAATGACCCCAAAATCCTACAAGGCTAAAATAGGACTTTGGAATCGTCACATTTCCTTAACCTGCTTAAAAATTCAAACATACAAGGCATACTACACGAGTCTCCAAAAATGAGAGTAATAAAATTTCGATACATATAAAACCAAGTCATCCTGCTCAAGTTTATGCTCAATATAACCACCCACAATAAACAAATAGTATAATACCCACTGTAAAATAATCTAATGAGCAACATCATCTAAAATGTCTATTACAATTCTCTTAAAGAAACTAAAATAAACACCTACGAGTAAGGAAAGCTATCTAAATCTCTAGCTCCCTCGTAGGACAGGTCGCCTTCCTCCTCAACGACGTAGGTCTCCTCAACCCAAGGCTCAACCACCGACTCGAGTTCGACACCTGCCAAGACAAAAGTCTAGCTGAGTGCAAAAGCACTCGGTGTATATAAAATCCAACCAACAATAATAATATACCTGCACTTAGTTAGAACCATATTTAATAGCATAATAACATAATCAAAGTGCAGAAGAACATGTGCTCATATA
This sequence comes from Tetracentron sinense, assembly GCA_015143295.1. NCBI lineage: Eukaryota > Viridiplantae > Streptophyta > Magnoliopsida > Trochodendrales > Trochodendraceae > Tetracentron > Tetracentron sinense. The sequence continues at coordinate 37,387,543 of CM026563.1, forward strand.
CATCATATCATCACCTTGACTCGTGCACTTGTGAGAACCTTAGACTTAGAAGACAACATACTTATGAGATACTTCTGCTTATGAGACCACGTGCTTGTGAGATGCTTATGCTTATGCACTTATTCAGATCATACGCTTAACTGACATGCCGCTCTTGGAGGATACGGACCATGCCCATGCAATTACTTAATTGACATGCCGCTCTTGGAGGATACGGACCATGCCGAGCTTATTCAGAATGACAGGCGTATGCAATGCTTATGCTTAGGAGTCTTGAGCAACTTATTCAGAACATGCAGTTATTCAGATCCCTCATTGACCTTATTCAGAATATCAGGGGTATGCAATGTTTATGCTTGTGGTCCACATGTGTGACTTGTGAGACTCTTATCTTAACATACACATGCGTTGTGCATAAGTGTCGTAATTAACATTCGAGTAGGTAATTGCTTAGATTCCGATCTCCCACCATGGAAACTCCACTATGCTGTCACATACCATATAGTTAGAGAATTCCCAGTTTGAGAGATTGTCCTCTAAGTTCTTACCTTCCCGAATATCAATTATAATGCAAATAATTTGGCAAGCAATCACGTACATATATATCCTATCATGATTCTTAGCATAATTCATAGTCAATTCCCAACAATTTCATAGTGATATATTAGTATTTATCCTCTCAAGTATTTTCACAAACGCCTTGGGTACATAGATTATGAATCCATTGCCCTTTCACATTTCCAACATTTCATCAAACCATAATCCATCCATACAATCCAAATACAATCTACATCCACACATTCATCCCATCCTTCATAGTATTTCCCATCCTCCATACATTTCATCCACATTATTAAACCATAATTCCATCCATAATAGCTTAATTCATATAAAATTAGGAAAAAAACATATTTAATTTATATTTCTATCATTTCTATCATATTAGTATTCACAAAACATTATAATAGGGTTGATTTGGATAGTACATCGACCTTAGGGATCCTTCCCTTGGATCTAAATCTCTCCCAAGAAGCCTTGAGGAAGATCTCTAAGCTCTCCTTGTAATCTCCTAACAATCTCTTTCTTCTCCAAACAATCTCTCCCTCAAAACCCTAGGTTTCCTCTTTTTCCTTGTTAAATTAGGTTAGAAATGGTTTAGAACCCTAAAAACCTCAAAATAGAACCCCTATTTATAGCCCAAAGGGTTAAAAACCCCAAAAACGTCTTTTTTTAAAAAAATCTGGGTCCGCGTGCGATCGATTGCACCTTTGGTGCGATCTATCGCACTTAGACCCGAAAGGTAATAAAAAAAATTACCTAAATGCGATAGATCTCACTATTTTACTATCGATCGCACCTTATTTGCGATAGATCGCACTCCTCTTTTCCTGATTCCAACTAATTTTAATTTACTTTGGTATTTTGACCATAACATTTGATTCATGTATCCAATTTTGATGATTCAACTTGCGTTGGATTTTTCTTTGAAAGGGGAACAACTTTGGTGTTTTACAAAAATCCTAATTTTGAATTTTTAAATGTCTAAATTGACTCCAAAGCTGACTGGTCTGTAATTTCAGCAGACAAAACATCGGAAAACCCACTTTTGACTTAGCTTAGACTAAAAATATGGAAAAATATTAAACATGAACCTTGAAGAGGGTTTCAATACTTTTCTAATGGTTTAAGAATCACTCAATTCTGATAAACGGTGAGAAAACTAGAGCTTCCTAAAGTTGAGGGTATGTTATGACATCCCTCTCTTTACAAGTTTGATTAAGCCTTAATCACACTACAACAATTAGATATAAATACATAAATATTAAAACAACTCAAGGACTATAATACTCCTAATACTTGCATAAAAAGCATGAAAAAGATTCGGGTCTCTACAGGTAGACTGACATCTAACTTCCCAAGCAAATTTCACTACAGTAGGACAATCGGAATGTTTCTCATAACGGAATATCTTCTTGAATAGTGGTTGAATATTTTCTGGGCCCAGTAAAAGAGGACTATGATCTGAGCCTATAGCTGGTAAGACCATAACCACATCCGAAGTAAAGGCAGTTCGCCACAAATGATTAACCATTGCGTGATCAAGCTGAGCCTGTATGAACTTAGGATCAGCTCTTCTATTTGCCCAGGTGAATCTCGGCCTTTGGAAGCCTAAATCCATAAGGCCAGCTGCCAAAATCATCTGTTGGAAGAAACGGATGTTGGAGATATTAATTGGGTTCCCTCCTTGCTTCTCACTTTGATCAAGAACATCATTGAAATCTCCAACACAACACCAAGGAACCAGTTTAGCTTGCCCAATGCTAGATAATTTAGTCCATAAACTTCGCCTGAGATAATCATTAGTTGGGCCATAAACAAACGACACCGCCCTATCTAGGGATCCCACCACCCACGATATACTCGTATCAATGAGATTGCCAGAAGAGGATTTTATTGTAACTGATAGAGAATTGTTCCAAAGAAGAGCCAGCCCTCCCGCTAGCCCCACCGGGTCTATAATTTCCGACTTTCCCATATGAAGCTGATTTACAAGTTGAACTATTTTTTGAGACTTGTTTTTGGTTTCCATTAAAAAGATAATCTTTGGCTAGTGACAAAGGACTAAGTCCTTTATGCGAACTGTCCGAGGGTGGCCAATCCCTTGGCAGTTCCAAACTAAGAGTTTCATTAGGGAGGGGGTGACTGCTCCTTGGCAGGCACCCTAGACAAAGTAACAGTTTGATTTTCATTCAATGAAGATGAAGCAAGTGAGGTTTGGGGTTGAGAACCAGCCGACGGTATGCTGAAGGTAAGAGAAGGTAGGAAGGCTGGATCACACTTAGTATGGTTTGGGGGCTTTTGATTTGATGGGCTTGATTTCTGAGATGGATGCTTATGGTTGGGATCTCTTCTTTTTGACATTTCCTGTGTTGGAGATATCATAGTATATTTCTCAGAAAAAGTTGCAGTTATTATTGGTCGGAGGTGATCATAGCATCTACAAAATACCAAATTGCCTCCTATATTCTTTTTCTTTTTTTATTGGTTCTATTTGAGCGTATTGGTCATGATCTGTGTTGTTGCAATGTGAGTTTCACTTAATATGTCGCGACCCAAAATCCCCCTACGAGTTATGAGACTTTGGCACCATGACTTACATTCAAACCATCCTGTGAGAGAGCATACAAGGCATAGTAAATAGTGAACCTGAAAATTTCTTCTATATAGAACAGTGTCTCATGTACAAGAGTCAACTGAGACTGAATACAAACTAAAACTTGTACATAAATAGAAACTAACCCTGTACACAAAATCCATCACTTGAGTTACCAACTCAAGTCCAATGCAAAACCCCCAAAATGAAACCCCAAATACATGTCGCTCTCCCTCAACCATAAGGCCACATGTCCAGACCCCTATCATCCGCATGATGATCCCAAGCAAGCTCCTGCTTGACCCTCGGTTTCGGAGCACGATCGTCCAACCTGAAACCTACCAAAATAACAATTCGGCTGAGTATTGAATACTCAACGTATACAAACTACTAACGGACAATGTTATAAAGCATTAACATGCCATACATAGTACAGTCATCATAATATATGTATAATCAAAGTGCGGAAGTTTAAAACAATCTAACAATTGCATATTCTCGACAAGCATACTTTAAATCATACTTTGAGTTCGTACTTTCACTAATCATATTTCATTATCGTATGAGTCTTACGAGTCTCTTATGAGCCTTTAACTTATGATTTCTTTAGTCTTGTGAGTTTCTTATGAATTTCATTTGCTTTTCCTTATTAGATTCTTATGAGTTATTGAGAGTTCCTTATGAGAATCAAGCTTCACTTATTTCATTTGGCTAGCACCCGAACTATGAAATGGACGGACATGCATAGCATTATATATATTAACTAGTACCCAAACTATGAAATAGATGGACATACCAGCTTCTTATGAGTTTTTGAGATCCTTATGAGAACTTATGAGATCTTAGACTTATGAGGTCCTTATGAGCATTGATCCTTATGAGAACTTATGAGATCTTAGACTTCCGTACTTATGAGAAACCTTGGTCATACAAGGCATACACGTGCATAGAGTGCTTGTGAGCATCATCGAGTACATGTGAGCATAATAGAGATCATGGGAAGCTTTAAACATTGAGTCACATGCATAGAGTACTTGTGAGCATCATAGTACAATAGAAAGCATTTAAACATGGAATCATATTCATGGAATATCATTTATGTTGTCAACATAACACAACATGGCTACTTAGCCTATCTTCATCGAAATTATGCATAACAACTCACTTTGGTTAGGTAGAGTGTATTTACACTCTTTACTTCAAAGCATATGCTTTACCTTCTGTTTTTCATAGATGAATCCTAACATGGATATCTAGTAGAAATCATCTACACATTCGAGGCCTTAAACCTCGATTTTATTTCATTTTCTAATATACCATAAAAGGTAATACACCTTACTTTTCTTCAAAAAACACCATAAATCATTATAACCATAATCATAGTTTACAAGGAACAAGATCCTGTACCTCGATTTCATTTCATTATTTTCAATAGTATATACCGATAAAAGTTATAAGCCATCAATGAATCATAACATGGAGAGTTAGTAGATTGTATCTACTAATTTTTCACCCAAAATCATGGTTTTCTAATTTCTAAGCATAAATGAATCATAACAAGGTAGTTAGTAGATTGTTCTACCTCTTGAAGGATTGCTTTCCTTCAACTGAGAGCTTTTAGAAAGCTTGAGGGATCAAGATCCAAGCTTGAAAAGCAAGATCCAAGTTCCTCCTTTAATCACAACCCAAACTAAGAAGAACCCAACCTTCTCTTCCTCTTCCTCTTTAAAAATCCTTCTCAAACTCTCTCTAGGGTTTGTGAAACCCATTCCCACGAAATGTGGGCTTATATAGGTGTTTGGGGGTTGCCAAAACCCCAAAACACTCTTAAAATATCACTAGAAGTCGGCCAGAGTACACACAGGTGACCAGTCGAACGGTCAAAAGTTCGATCGACCGGTTTGGTCCGCATTTTTCCGGTTTTTCCCGCTTTGATATTTTGACCATAAATTTTTACTCACTTATCGGATTTTGATGATTCAACTTGAGTTGGACTCGTCATTCAAAGAGGAACAATTTTGTATCTAATAAAAGAATCCTAATTCTGAGTTATTATTAGCCTAAATGGGTTCTAAAGCTTACCGGTCCAAATGGACTGCTGCATTTACAGTATACCAGCCTCCAGAAAACCCCCATTTCACCTAATGTCGACTAAAAATATGAAAAAGTGATAAACATGAACCTCGAAGAGGGTTTTGATACCTTTCTAATGGCTTAAGAATCACTCGATTCCGATCATCGGTTACAAAACTAGAGTTCTTACAAGTTGAGGGAATGTTTAGACATCCCTCTTTTTGACACTTAGAACCTTTTCTACCTTTTGTTCTCACCATTCTAAACACTTGGAGTATTTCCTATACCCTTTCTTTGTACACTAACACCACCCAATTGCTTTTAGAGTATTTTTACTCTTTGCTTCATCGCCCACATACCTCGAGTAATGCATATTCTTTGTTTAAATTCCCAAGGACTTAGAGTATTTCATACTCTTGGTTTCAACACACCGACATACACCACACATATTTCTACCCAACTAAACTCAAGGTGAAAACCCTCCTTATCATTTTTCATAACATCATAACAATACAAGAAGGTTTTTGGCCTTCAACCCAAGTGCCCTGACACTAGTCACAGCATTGTGAAATTGGTTCCTGGGGTTCTACATAATAAATGGTCAATGTAGTGTGAATATTATCTTCAACTAGGATGCCAACCACTTGGGAAAAACTCAAGATATTGTTGTAAAAATCTAGGGAATATTGAACATGCTAATAAATCTGTAAATGATACTTAAAGATTGCACACGAGACAATAGCATTTTGTCAAGCACAAATTAACAAAAATCAAAAATAAGAAATAGAGAAAACTTATCGATTAGTGTTAGCGTTTCGACTTAGGCACAATACTGAAATCGCTGTCCTTAAGACCAATTTTGACCCCTTGGAGTATCTCCCTTGATGCAAACGAGTTATGGCAACCGATCTCTAGGATTCAACAGTCGTGGTTTAATAGCATGCATTCACAAATTAGACTCACTAATGAACTTCTAATATGACACCCAACTCAAAATATAAAAGAAAATAGATTTAAAAAGGCTCCGTTCTTTTTCTCTACCAAAATCTGAAGAGAAATCCTTATTTATAATAGATTTCTCCCCAATGGGCATTAATAACCCCACTAATTAAAATGAGTTACACAAAATTAAAAGTTATTTAAAATACAAAACGGTTACAAAATTAATGCTTTAAAATGACATTAAAATTGGTATCACAAATTTAAAATAAATCCAACAGGTATTTCCTATAGGAGGACTCCTGAACCATCCTCTATGTGGTGTGTCCCATTGTAACAAAACAAAGAGAATATTACCAAGGTATAGTGAGGTCTGCTTGATCCTAAGATCAAGTCCCAGAGAAGGAAGCTCTCCCTCTATGAAGTGGCAAGCGGGAGTTTTATTGACTGATTACTAATTACAAATCCACTAACCCTAATTACTATTGTAGATAAATGGTGTCTTGTGCGTCAGTAGCATTGCATATTTTAAATTGTGCGGTATCTTTTCCTTTTTCTTCTTTTTTTTGAGTTTAATTACAAAAACAAGCTCTGCTTGATAGCTGAAAAGTAGAGCCCTTTTTGCCGCAGTGTCACTTTTGTAATGGAGTCAAATCCTCTATGATGATAACCGGTTATCACCCATAGAGGTCACCACGTGTCTCCTTTGACACCCCTTAATGTTCACCCACCCATTTTTGGTTTTTTTTTTTAAATATTAATTCTTTTTTTAAAATTAAAAAACTGTTTTTAGAGTTTTTTTAATATTAAAAACAGTTTTTTAATTTTAAAAAGAATTAATATTTTTTAAAAGAAACCAAAAATGGGTGGGTGAACCTTACCCACGGTTAAGGAGTGTCAAAGGAGACACGTGGTGACCTCTAGGGGTGTGATAACCGGATTTGCCGGAGATGATTTGGCTCCTTTTGTAATTATAGAGAGAGTGTCAGTGACACTTTTGTAATTATATAGAGAATTTTTTAAAAACTCCTGCATCTCTTTATAATTACAAAAGATAATTACAAATGTGTCGTTCCATTTACACTAAAGGGGGAGATAGGCTTTTCTACTCCTAACTTTTCTTTTCTTTTTCTATTTTTGCGGGGTAATTGTTATTTCTTGAGGTTTGTCTGGGCAATGCGCTAGCCGCAAAGACACATGAAAGTGCAGTTTTGTATAAGCGTGCAATACAGTTACTGCCTCGTAGTAGGCACATGAATTAGGTATTGGAGCTACATCCCTAGACCCAGGTGATGAAAGAAGGAAAGCTTGCAAAACTGATGACAGAAATCCAAAAACACTCGATAACCTCTAGCAAACGAAATATAGTGAAGATATGTTATAACCAAAAAAAGGAAAGGGAAGTGGAAGAAATGAAGATGAGTAGATGTGAGGAGGGATGTCAATGGGCCGGGCAGCCCTGGTGGAATCCCGGTTTTAAGCCCATTATACAAGCCAATGGGACTAGGGCTGGGCTCAATAAATTAAGCCCATTTTGTTAGGGCTGAGCTAGGGCTTGGTCACTTGAAACCTGGCATGGGTTCAGTCCAGCCCGAAGCTACTTATATATTAATATATTTATATATAATTTAATTAAATTGTGGATATCTATATATATTTCTTATATAAATTATACAAGTGGGAATGAAACTATCTCTGCCATCCATGTTTTGAACATGTCCATTGATAGTAGGGCTGTCAATGAGCCGAGCCAGCTCGCGAGCTAACTCGATTCATCTCGAAATGAGCCGATCTTGAGTTGGGTATTTGAGTTCGTTGAGCCGAGCTGAGCTAAATGATTGAGCTCGCTTGTTAATTAAGCCGAACACAATCAACGAGTGGCTTGACTAGGCTCAGTACGCTTAATTTTACTGTACTACTTATAATACCCTAAGAATATTGATTTTTACATAAAAGTTAAGAAACATGAATATATTTGTTGTTAAGGTAAAACTTAGAAGGTAACTTCACCTTCTTAAGTTTTTTTTTGGGGGAGGGAGAATCTAATATGCATGTTCAACTTTTAGGATTTTGATTTGAATTATTTTTGTTAAAATTAGGGGTAAACGAGCCTAAAATAATAGGGCAAGCTCGTAAGCCGGCTCGAGCTCGATTATCTATAGATTAGCCGAGCCCAAGCTTGCATTCGAGAGCTCAAATTGAGCTCGACGAGTTTGAGCCACCATATATGTGTCACGAGCTGAGCTTGAGCTCCCAGCTCGGCTCAACTCAGCTTGTTTACTTTGGTCTGCCAGCTATCGTTATGTGCGTATACCGATTTTTACCCTTACAAGTATTATCAATGGGAGATCGAATCGCAACCAATCACGATTGAATTCGGGGAGAGTTCAATCCCATCCACGGGTCAACATGTGTCCCTGTTAACCCTTATTAATTATGGTTATGATTTAGTAACCTTTAGGGTTCAACAATCTAACCTTGGTTTTTAGAAAAAAAAAAAAAAATTCAAAAATATTAACCCTAAGGGTTAAAAGTTCTTAACCAGAGTTAAAAGTTTTTAATTTTGTTTTCCTAGAAACCAAGGTTAGATTATTGAAACCTAAGGGCTAATGAATCTTAACCATAGTTAATAGGGGTTAACAAGGACACGTGTTGACTTGTGAATGTGATTGAACTTTTCCCGAATACAATCGTCATTGGCACTGATTCGAGCTCTAATAAAGGACTTGAGATTCTCTCAGGTTATAACCGGTTTCAATGAGACCAGTTATAACCTGATAGAGACTCAGAACCAGATGGTGATTCCAAACTTCACAAAGCAAAGGGGGTGTTCTTAAATATCAAATGGAAAGGGGCTTCATTAAAAAAACCAAAAAAACTAAAAAACTAAAAGGCCATTTTTTGGAAGTAACCGTTCGAGGGTATTTTCGAGATTAAAAAATAAAACAGAAAATCAAGTTCCATTTGAATAAGGAGAGCTGTAATTAGAAGTTTCAGAAATACACAGCTCCATAGTGTTTCCTTTCTCAAATCCTTCTTATTTCTTTCTAAATTTCATCTCTCAAAACAGTTTCTGATCTCATCTCTCTAGAGAAAAAAAAATTGATACCCATCTCTGGATTTGTGCTTTTGATTTTGAGATTTGTTCCAGTGAGGAAGATGCGTGACTGGAGTGATGTTCCAAGGATGTACAGATCATCGCAAAATAGAAAACCTCGTCCTGGTATGTTTAGTTTCTGTTTCAGATTACTTTTAGATCTATTAAGATGAATATCCTGTGCGTAATACTTCTTACAAAATTGTTCTCGTTCATGGGTTTTGGGTAGAAACAACTTGTTTTTCTCAGATTAAGATTATTCTTGTTGTTGTTGCTTCTTTGTTTCGGAAACAGCTCTTGTATTGAGTATGGAAAGTGTTTTTGTTTGAAGGGTACTGGAGGATTTGATGTTTGGTTTTTCCTACTCAGAAATATTAGGAACCGAATACTTATTATTAAAATAAATTTTAAAAAAATTGGTATATTTAAAGTTGAGGATTTGATTGTGGAGCTTCATTCTTTATGAGGAAGGAGTGGAGATTTCTGTACTACGATTGGTTGAGTTCTATTATCAGCAGAAAGAAATCAGTCTTTGTTAGTTGCTTTTGTAGCAAGAAAAGTGAGTTTTATTGTTGAAATGAGGATTATATCCACATTGGCTCTGTTTGAATCTTTTTTTCTCCTTGTATTATTGGTGATTCTTCAAGAAGTTTCTTTTTATTTAAATCTGAAAGATAAGAAGGTTTTTCTTGTTTATATAAAATGGGTGATGTTGCAGGATTCTCTATTTTTTTTGTTTAAAAATCTATTTTCAGCAAGGATAGTAGATTTTGTTAGAGGGGCCTAATTTGTATTTACTGTCTTGTTTATTCAGGATTTTTGAAGCCTACTTCTGTACCTTCATGGGCGTAGAAATTCTGCTTTTTGGTTGGATCGATCACATGGCGAAAGCTATTGGAAACCAAAAAGACAATGTTCTTAGATGAGAATGTGGTTCAATGGAATGATTCTGCCAGTGAAGAGGCATTCCACAATGCGAAAAAACGCTTTTGGGCAGAGATCAATGGCCTCCCACATGATGTACCTCTTCCTGATCCAGATATGTATATTGATGAAGTTGATTGGAACTCTGAAATTGACCCTGAACTGTTAGGCTTGGATAAAAAACTAGTGGTTCTTGATGATGAGGAAAATGTTGGTGACTCGCTCTTTCTATTTGAATCAACCAGTCATGTGCACCAGATGGGGTGATGCTGAGGCCGATCCACTCAAAACGACTGAGAAGGTCAAGCTTCTTGGTGATTCGCTCTTCTACGTGAATCAACCGGTTGTGTGCACTTGATGGGGTGATTAAATCTTGTTTACCAATTAGTAATCATGCATCTGGTGAAGAAGCAGGCAATCTTTGGAGTTGGAAGAAGCCAGACTTGAATCAACTGATATTTTTTTTTATTCATTCATTCATTTATTTGGCGCGCTATTTAGCCAACACTGGAATGGAGACTTCATATTTACTGTCTGAGCATTGTGGGATTTTTTTTTGAGATACCATTGTTCAATTGTTAGTAAGTTTTGTCATATTGGATTTTAATAATGACTACTTGTTTCTGCATTAGATGTTTATGTATCCTATGTGTCTTGTTTTCCAGCTTTTGATTTATAGAGAGAAAAGAGTGTTGGCCCTTTCTACTCTGCTTGGATAAGAACTAGTCAGCTGCTTTCCACTGCTTTTATTTTGTCTGTGCAATTGTACCCATTTCTAGTTAGATCTGTTCTAGCCTCTAGGACTGTAAACTAAGGAAAATGTCATCTGTTTACAAGCACTGCACTGTAATAATCCTCTTTGAGCCTGAAATTGTTTTGATTTTCCTTGTTTTTGTTTGGAAAATTAAAATGAGAAGAGGTCATTGTAGACTGATCAGAGTTTGAAAGATTAGTATTGAAGATAATCATGGGTGATATAACTGTTATGTTCGTGATTAGAAATGTCACTCTGTAGTTCGGCTGTAGAATGCTTTAGCCTCATCTTAAAGTGCAATGGTTTATTACAATTTAGGATTATACGAAGTCAACAAGGTAGAGCAATGAGCCGTGAACATTTGATGAGGATAACACTTCTCATATCTTATTGGTCTGATCAATCTTTCAGTAATCGAACAAGATCTGTTAGATCCCTCTCTTTTGTTTCTTCTACTAATTCAGTTCTCTTTTTTTTTGGAGGCGTAATCATATTGCCGTCATATGATGGAACCGCCTAGTTTTCGTGGAAGATTTCTTTATATCCCAAGTCAGACATGGGGCGCTCAAATTGACTTATTATGTTTATTTAGCATCATTTGGTTTTTGTTTTTATTAAGTGTACCTTAGTCCCTTTAACATATGATTTCTACCGTTCCCCCCTCTCTGTACTCTGTACTCATACTTCAATAAATGTTTGATATTAGGCATGGACTTTCTATATTATGATCAGGAATGAAAAGACTGGCAGGATGAACTGCACTAAATATCTCAATATTTTGATTGATTATATGATGTTTCAGATTCTTTAATCATGTAAGATGATTATTTTTCTAAACATATTATATTTAAAATACAATAAAACAATACAACATAATCTCCACAATGTAGTAAGGTTCTGTAGGAAAGAAATCTGATATGAATTTTCAACCTTGCATGAAGTTTGAATAAAAGTTTGGAAGATGTCTCGCTTGCTCATCAATTCCTAGGCATATGGTTGTATGGAAAACATATGTGCCTTCAGCTCGTTTAGTTTTGTGCGAACTCCTCTTACCCAAAATGGTTGAGCTGTGCCTTCAACCAACTCTGATATCACCATATGACATCTTATGAGAAAGTTGTATACTTGCAAGTATTCACACGCTAGTGTTTTCCTCTTTCTTGTTGCAGTGGACACCATTATCAGTCTTCAGCTAGTGACACTAACCTCTTTGGTATTGAAATCGGTGGTCTTTCCTCGGTGATGAAATGTGAATTAGTAAAATATATCAGGATAGACTTTCTAAGAAAGAAGAAGAGCAATATATCAGTGTAGATTTGCAGAGCATGATCTCAGATGAGCAGGATACACAGAATCACAATAGAAGAAGCTAAGAAGGACTGATTAGTGAAGAAGTTCTGCACTTTCTTACAAACACAAACACAAACCCATAGTACAGATTTTAAAAGAACATTCTAGCATCATTATGTTGAGCATTTTTCTGTAGTACAAATAATCCTACACTACTAAAAAATTCCCACTAGGCTTCACAAAGACTGAATTGTGAAGAAGTTCTGCACTTTCTTACAAACACAAACCCAAAGTACAGATTTTAAAATTACATTCTAGCATCATTATGTTGAGCATTTTTCTGTAGTACAAATAATCCTACACTACTAAAATTTACCACTTGGCTTCACATTCTGTATTTCCTAATATAAACATTCTGTATTTCCTAATATAAACATTCTGATAAACGTTCAGTGACCTCAATCTGCAAACAGCATAAAGATGAAAAATTATTCTAGATTCACATCTCTCAAATTCGTGCGACTTTATTTTACTCATTCTCCTGCAGTCCTGCTGGAGTGTCCCGTCTTTGATGTTCCTAATTACCATATTATTTCAAACTCCCAGGAGTTTATGCCGTGCTGCTATCATAGCCTAAGTGACATGTTCTTATCAAGCACATAGGTCTGTCTCCCAGGTAATGTACCAAACAGATTGGAGGGCACTCCCTAATCTTTCCTTACCTTGTTACCGTCATCGCTCAATAACGTGAATGGAAGCCTATATTTCTTGGAAAAAGACAGCATCCATTTGGGAATTGTCATTAACTACTAGAGTGTTTGGTAAAAGTTACAAAATAATAAACTCCCAATCAAGTCAGATTCTAGACAGAAAAAATAAATGGGGTTCTTTGTGGAAGAGTGAGAACAAAAGCGGGGGTATTCTTAAATATCCAATGGGTAGGGGGCTTCAGAAAAGGCCTTATTCTGGAAGTAACTGTCGAGGGTATTTTTGACATTAAAAAATAAGAGAAAATCAAGTGTCTATTTCTTTATATATCTCACAAGTGTTTCCTTTCTCAAATCCTTCTTATTTCTTTATCAGTCTCATCGCTCAATACAGCTTCTCTTGACAAAAAAGAATTGGAACATCATGTTGATATTTTCTCCAGTTACTCATATTTCTTAGAAGAACAAAAAAATACAGAAAGATGGTTTTTTTGCCTTTTGATTTTGGGATTTGTTCTTCTGAGAAAGATGGGTGACTGAGAAGATATGAAGGTGATGTTCCAAGGATCATTGTGAAACAGAAAACCTCCTCCTATGAAGGTGATGTTCCAAGGATCATTGTGAAACAGAAAACCTCCTCCTGGTACGTTTAGTTTTTGTTTCAGATTACTTTTGATCTCTAAGATGAATATCCTGTGCTTACATAATTGTTCTCATTTAAAAATACAGAAATGAGTCTTTGTTTGTTGCTTTTGTAACAAGAAAAGTGAGTTTTAATGTGTGATAAAATGAGGATTATATCAATATTGGCTCTGTTTGAATCTTTTTCTTCTTGTATTGTTCAGTGATTCTTTGAGAATTTTCTTTCTATTTTAATCTGAAAGATAAGAAGCTTGTTCTTGTTTATATAAAATGGGTATTCTCTGATATCCTTTATGTAGTTGTGATATTGCAGGATTCTCTATTTTTTTTTTTTTTTAAAAATATCTATGTTTGGTAAGGATCCTAGATTTTGTTAGAGGGACCTAATTTGTATTTTTACTGTGTTTATTATTCAGGATTTTTTATGCCTAATGTTCCTTCGTGGGAGAAGAAATTCTGCATTTTTATTGGTTCAATCACATGGCGAAAGCTATTGGAAACCCAAAATGACAATGTTCTACCAGGAGAATGTGGTTCAGTGGCTTGCCATATGATGTATCTCAGCTCAGAGTCAATTTCAGAGTTCCAGTCAACTTCATCAATACAGATATCTATTGAAGTTGACTGGAACTCTGAAATTGAACCTGAGCTGTTAATGGGCTTGGATAAAAAACCAGTGGTTCCTGATGCGGAAGAAAAAGATGACAAGGTCGAGCTTCTTGGTGACTTACTCGTCAACTTGAATCAACCGGTCGTGTGCACCGGATGGGGTGATACTGAAGAGGATCTAATCAGACCAACTGAGAAGGTCAAGCTTCTTCGTGATTCGCTCTTCCACTTGAATCAACCGGTTGTGTGCACTGGATGGGGTGATTAAATCTTGTGTACCAATTAGTCATCATGCATCTGGTGAAGAAGACAATCCATGGAGTTGGAAGAAACCAGACTTGAATCGACTAATATTTTTCTTATTCATGGAAAAGCCCAGAGGAAACCAATGCCAAGTTGCTGTCACTTCCCTTGAACACCTGCGGTTAGCTAGTCAAGTATGAAAGAACAGATTGCTAGTTAACCTGCATTCAAGAAATGGATGGAAAGAGAGAAAGTAGGTAGCCTTAGATCAGAGTAGATGGTTTTTAAACATATTCAAACCCCTACCTGAAAAAAGGCCTCTCCTCAGTCCGTTAAGGCGGCCGTGGCCATGGCTTCTGCGACCCCGGAAGGAACGCCAAATCAATCGATTGCTGCAATTATTATGGAAGCTCTAAGTAACTCATATACACCTTTAAGTGAACATCACTCATCCATTCATCAGAACATGCAGAACATGTAACTGCATTAAAATGACACAACTTAAATATACATATTTACACATAAAGGAACAAAAGCTTGCTAGCTATACTTCTTTTAAACTCAATTTCTTCATTGCACTAAAAAAAAAAGAAACGGGTTTTGCTGTGACACTCTATCCACATAAAGAGAATATATTAACAAAGAGTGTTTTTAGCATTATCCTAACAATATATATGGAACAAAATGCAAACAAAATATTGATAATAATCAACCCAACAAATAATAACAGATGGAGCTAAAGAATGTATTTACATATAAACTGACAGAACCCATTAAATCAAACCAACAAAAGCATATAACCATATAAGTCAACCCAACAAATAATACTTATTGCAGAATTTGTGAAAAAAAAAACATATGAACACAACAAATGACAGAAACAAAGAACACATATTGGGATGACACAACATTTTATTGAAATATAAATACACAACATTTTAATGAGCACATGGTACAGAAACCGTACTCCTAAATTAAAAGGTGGCCAAGTATTAAGTTCAACGTATAACAAATCAAAGTCTCTCCAGATACATATCAGCACCAAACTAATCAGTTACAGGCCGATGTCTCGGTGATGGCTGTTGAGCGAGCGGTGGTGATGGTTGCTGTTGAGTAAGTGTTGATGATGGTATAACTGAATCCCAATCCATTAAAAAATCCTCACTAGATAAACCGTCAGTGTCGAAGAAGCCAACATCCAAGTCTGCAGCTTCTATTGATGTAATAGAATAATTCCCATCCCTAAAACTCAAATTGTCTTCTTCGGGTTGCAGATAATCCAAAGATTGAATGGAGGAGAGCTGAGAAGTACTCTGCTGGTTCTCCAAAATTTGCAGTGAAGAGGGTATAGAAGAAGCCTGCAGCTGCGTACTAATAAATGGCAAGGAGAAGAGCTGAGTAGTACCTTGCTGGTTCTCCAAATATTGCGCTGAAGAGGGCATAGAAGAAGCCGGCAGCTGCGTACTAATAAATGGCAAGGAGAAGAGCTGAGTAGTACCCTGCTGGTTATCCAAATATTGCGCCGAAGAGGGCATAGAAGAAGCTGGGAGCTGCTCACCCACAAACGGCAAGGAGGGCTGGTTTGAAGAATTCAAATTGGTCATGGAGGTATGAAAACAAGATATCCGATTCTGCGCCATGGAGTGCCCAAAGCCAACATGATTCTGGGAATTATTGGTGATCCCATAGCGGAGTTCCTCATGAGGTTCGAAAAGTCTATGTCCGAATGACTGATCAAATGGGCGGTAAGCGGATACCCGATCAGGTTCAGCAAAGTTATGTTGGGGTAACTCGTTAAATCCCTGATGGTTATGTTGGAGTACTGACTGTTCAGGGAAGGGATCAGCTTGTTCACTAACCAGTAGTACTGTGGAGTCATCATGGGACGATCTTGCAGCAGCTGTTGGAGCTGGAGCTGGAGGTGGTGGAGGAGGTGGTGGCTGTGATGGAGGCGGCGGCGGCGGTGGTGACAGTTGTGGTAGGGGTGGCGCCACCTCTTTATCTGCCTTCTTATGGATCCTACACAAAACACAGTCATCCAGCTGCAAGGATATATAGATAATTAAGAGTTAGTTTGTACCTAACCATGAAATCTATCTCAGTACTATGATGAAAATAAAACATAAAGAAGTTTTGAATCAGAGTAAGTAAGTTAGAATTACATTGTCTGATACACTATACTCGTTCATGAGCCAATTAGTCTTCTTCCCATTGGGAGGCTTCCCTTTGTAGTAAACTAAGGACCTTTTGTAACCAACCAAGGTACCACCATTACTACGCACAGGCTTCTTAGCTTCAGTTGCTCTCCAGAATCCATCACCTGCTGCTCGGTCCGGTCGGTCCCCTTTCAGATACTTGCGATCCCTTGGGGTGAAGAAGTACCACTCTTTTTCTCCATATGCTTTACAGTAGTACTTCTCTGTCATAAATTAAACCAAAACAAATTTCAATCTTCTAGCCTTCTAACCGAGAACATTTTCCCAAATCAATACATAATTTAAACAAAACAGAAAAGAAAGACAGTTACACATCTATCTCATGAATGAGATGAACTATGAACAGTAGCCCCGGTTTCAAGATAATCGGCCTTGGAGGGATATTTTAGATTTTTTTTTAAAAAAGGTTTGATTAATAGAAATAATCTTTCTTTAAATTTATGAGATAGATAAAATAACAAATAAAACATGAAGATCAAATAACAACACCCCTCCAAAGTGAAAAGTGAAGAACCGAAAGAAAAAGAAAAAAGAACACAACGGACCTATGAGGTCTTGGGGACTGTAATCCTTGAGATTAACCTCCTTGATTCTGTTGGGAGGCAAAGGGCGGTTCATGAGCTTCTCCTTGAGGTAATCAAGAATGAGTTCCGAGTCCTTAGGACAGAACCTGTAACCCGGAGGAATCGTATCGAAATACTTGTCCATGTCTGCTGATTTATCTACGCTAACACCAATACCGTAGCACTGCTTCTTCTTCTGTTGTTCCATGTTTGGAATACCAGGACGATGGCTCTGAAGAGAAGAAGAACACTAGAAAACTTTGACTTCCGAAGCTAAGTTTGAGAGATTTCGACTAGTTCTACGTCTTTAGATCTAATTATAGTAACTAAAAATGAGAGGGATTTTCGGTAGATCTCAGCCGGATGTAATTCCGACATATCCTCTAATTGGACGGTGGGGCTTTAGGTTTCTATTTCTAGACTCACTTCCAGATTATGTTTAAATTAATTCAGATCCTATCTGAATTTGCTCAGGAGAAACAGCATCCAAAGATTTGAATTTCTAGTTCTAACAAAGGAAGCCTTCACTTGGACAATTTTAACCTCACTCGTTATCTTCTCCGGTTATAACCGGTTTTGCCAAAACCGGTTACACGCCCCTGAGGTGCCCACGTGTCCCTTTTGATACCTTTAATTGTGGTTAAGATTCAATCACCCCTAGGGTACGGTTCACCCACCTATCCTTGGTTTTTTTATTTTAAGTAAAAATTAAATATTTATTAACCGTGGTTTTTAGATAAAATATCGAAAAAAATTTTAACCTTCGGAATTAGTGAATTTTAACTATAGTTAAAAATAATGATATTCACTCTCCTCTCATATTGATCTCAACCCAAGCCCAGAGCCCTTGTACAACCCACTCAAGTCACATTCTCATTGAACTCAAAGAGCAATCCCTATCTATCATCTCTTCAATCTTTTCCCAAGCCCTAGTATGCTTAAAACCATTTCTATTATCTCTTACTCCCCATGAGAAATACCATAACTCTCCCCGATTGAGAGCAAAACCCACTCTCCCAGGGAGCCCTTTATTCACTCTCTCATGTTTCCATGACCATGACCTTTCGATTCAAACCCTAGACCCATAATCCCTTATTTATAGGTCTAAACCCGGAGTCCTAAACAATTAGAAACACCCCTACTCGAATTAGGAGTTTCCCAAAGCATAAAAGGAAATTTTTGGAAAATCCTGCTTTGGCCGATTGGCGCACCCCAGCCGATTGATCGGCTCTCCAAGCCATAACCTGAGTCGCTCCACCGATCGATCAACCCTCCCTGGCCGATCAATCAGCCACCTGCATCCGGACCTTCAAGCTCCACCGATCGATCGGCCCTCCCTAGCCGATCGATCGGCCACCTGCATCCAGACCTTCACGTTCCACCAATCGATCCGTACTCCCTGGTTGATCGATCGGCACTCCCTAGTAGATATTCTGGCTGCTTTTAACCTCTTACTAGGTCGTCCCTGGCTCCATTCGGCAGGGGCAGTACCATCGTCCCTCCATCAAAGATTAAAATATGTTAAGGACGATGAGGTTATCACAATTCTCGTTGGAAAATATGCCCTCGATTAGACACCAGTCGGATATTCCATTCATTGATTTGGAATATCCAAAGGAGGCCCCCGGGTTTCATTCTTTTGAGTTCACTTCGGTGAATAACACACCTAGGATGTGAGATTTGTTAAAGCCAGGAAGTAATGATGCTAAGACCATGGTAACCAGAATAATGACTAACCAGGGCTATATGGAAGGTAGAGGTTTAGGCCGAAATTTTCAAGGGATTGTCACTCCTTTAATACCAAAATCCTCACCTTTTAGGTTTGGTTGAGAGTATGAGCCAACTGCCGAAGAGCAAGTCAAAAAATCTAAAGAATTGAGAATGGCAAGGCTTGACGAACCCCAGAAAGGCCTGGGAAGGATCCCTCATATCAAGGAAACCTTCCCCTATCCCTCTTATGGCATTAGGCCGGAATCGGAAAGACAACCCGAGGGCATAGTTGAATCAAAACAGGATGAGATATTTGATTTGTCGCTTCTCTTTGAAGAAGTGACATTAAATGGTTCTTACTCCTCTATGATGTTTAGTGCTTCAGGACTATAGGAAATTCCAAATGAGGAAGAGCATGATGGCTGTGAGATAATGATGGTCAATGATCGGAGAGATGATGAACAGGAGAGATCAATTCGCCCATTGCAAGCGAATGAAACACTCAAAAATTGGGAAATAGTTTCCCAACGGTGCCCAGCCAACCGCGATGAGAATACCGGAATGGCCCCTGAATCAATTTTGCATTGGTGCCCTGCCAACCACGGTGAGAATGCCAAAATGGCCCTTAAAAAAAAGTTTGTTAAAAGAAGAATCGCTATCGAGGGATGGGCCTTCGTCCTCAACTAGCATTAATTTAGGAGGTCATTTTATAAAAAATCCAAAAAATATTTTCTGTTTTCCCTGTCAGCTACCTAGGTATGGGCCTTCGACCTCGGGTGGCATTAATTTAGGAGGTCACCTTTCAAAAAATCAAAAAAATATTTTCAGGTTTCCTAGCCCTAGTTATTCTCAAGAAAAACCCAAAAAAATAATCTCTAAAGAATTTGGAAAAGAAGATGAAATTGAGGCAAAAACGGACGAGCTCATGGAGCTCGAAGATGAAGGTGATGAAGAAGATTTGAAGCCTCCAAAAGAGATTCTAGATCTTCTAGAATGTCACGAGAAGGGTATCCAACCTAACATAGAAGAAACCGAGTTAATAAACCTCGGTACTAAGGAAAACCCCAAGTGGTGAAAATCAGAACCCAACTCAGCACCCAGTAGCGGGCCGACCTGATTGAACTTCTGAAGGAATACAAGAATATTTTTGCCTGGTCGTACGAGGACATGCCAGGACTCGATACAGATTTAGTTGTACATCAGCTCCCACTCAATCCTGAAGCTAAGCCAATCAAGCAGAAATTAAGGAGACTTCGACCTAAATGGACATTGAAGATCAAAGATGAAGTCATGAAGCAGTTCCAAGCAGGTTTTCTTATGGTTTCTTCATATCCAGAATGGTTAGCCAATGTGGTTCCAGTGCCAAAGAAAGACGGAAAAGTCCGGATCGATGTGTGTTGATTACCGTAATTTGAACAAGGCAAGTCCCAAGGATGATTTTCCCCTCCCTCATATTGACATCCTCGTCGATAACACTGCAGGCCATGAAACACTCTCCTTCATGGACGGGTTTTCAGGATACAATCAGATTAAAATGGTTGAAGAAGACAGGGAGAAGACTGCTTTCATAACTCCTTGGGGGACCTTTTGCTATAGGGTGATGTCATTCGGACTCAAAAATGCTGGAGCTACAAACCAACGTGCAATGACTACTCTGTTTCACGACATGATACACAAAGAAGCTAAGGTATATGTTGATGACATGATCATCAAGTCGCCGAAGGGAGAAGATCACCTTATTGATTTAAGATAATTATTTAAGCGGCTAAGGAAGTTTCAACTACAACTGAATCCTACAAAGTGCGTGTTTGGGGTGTCTTCGAGTAAGCTGCTTGGTTTCATTGTTAGCCAAAGGAGAATAGAAGTGGATCCGGCAAAGGTGAAGGCGATAATTGACATGCCATCTCCAAAATCAGAAAAGGAAGTACGGTGACTTTTTGGGAAGACTGCAATATATCAGTAGATTCATATCCCAACTATCACCAATTTGTGAACCCATCTTCAAGCTTCTCAGAAAGAACCAACCTAAAGAGTGGAACGAAGAATGCCAACAAGCCTTTGATAAGATCAAGAACTATTTGCTTAATCCACCGGTATTGGTTCCTCGTACACTTGGCCGACCTCTATTGATGTACCCGTCAATTTCTGAGAACTCTATTGGATGTGTACTGGGGCAGCACGATGAAACTGGAAGGAAGGAGAGAGCTATTTACTATCTCAGCAAAAAGTTCACGAATTATGAGATGAGGTACTCAACACTTGAAAAGACTTACTGTGCACTGGTCTGGGCCTCGTAACGCCTGAGACACTACATGTTGAGTCACTCAACTTTGCTGATAGCTCGGATGAACCCTTTCAAGTATCTTTTTGAGAAGCCAGCACTCACAGGGTGAACGGCACGATGGCAAATGCTTCTCTCTGAGTTGGACATCACTTACATGACCCAGAAGGCGATCAAAGGGCAAGCCATTGCAGATCATTTATCCGATCATCCACTACCAGGCTATGAACCAATGAAAACCAACTTTTCGGATGAAGCTATATTGTTCATGACTAGCGAAGCAGAAGAAGAACCAGAGGCCAATTGGAAAATGTAATTCGACGGAGTTGCAAACAAGCATGGATATGGAGCAGGTGCAGTCCTAGTATCTCCCGAAGGTAAGCAGATCCTTATTGCAGTGAACATGAAGTTCGAGTGCACAAACAACGTTGCTGAATATGAAGCCTGTATCATCGGTCTACAAGCAGCAGTGGATTTGAACATTAAAGCAGTGGATGTCTTTAGAGACTCCACTCTTATTATTTTCTAAGCTACAGGAGACTGGCAAACAAAGGACTCTAAGCTAATTCCTTACCATGAGTACTTGGAGGACATCAGTGACAATTTCGAGCACATCACATTCACTCATTTGCCGAGAACGGAGAACCGATTTGCAGATGCCCTAGCCACCCTTGCCTCAATCATCGACATTCCTAAAGGGGTTGACATCTGGCCAATTGAGATCGAGGTCAGGAATGATCCAGCCCATTGCATGCCAATTAAAGAAGTTGGAGAAGGTGAGCCTAACAAAAGGCTTCGGTACCATGACATAAAGCAGTACTTAGAAGATCGAACGTTCCCACCTGAGGCCAATGCCAATGATCGACGAACCCTGCAAAGATTGGCTGGGCAATTCTTTCTGAGTACAAGGAATCTCTACAAAAAGACTTTCAATTATATACTCCTTCGATGTGTGGATTCGAAAGAAGCAGAAAAGATTGTCGAAGATGTCCATGAAGGGATCTACGGACCACACATGAACGGTCACATGCTAACCAAGAAGATCTTGAGATTGGATTACTATTGGACAACCATGGAACGGGACTGCAACGAACATATGAGGAGATGTCACCTTTGCCAAATCTATGCCAACAAGATACAGGTTCCAACCTCAGAACTCCACAATATGACAACTCCTTGGCCCTTCTCCATGTGGGGCCTAGATGTCATTGGGCCAATAAATCCGAAGGCATCAAATGGGAACAGGTTCATATTGGTCGCAATCGACTATTTCACAAAGTGGGTAGAAGCAGCTTCTTATGCAAGTGTGACAAAGAGTCAGGTGGTAAAATTCATGAAGAGGGACATCATTTGCAGATATGGGGTTCCAAGTCAAATCATCACTGACAATGCCAAGAATTTCAAGAACAAACAAATGACAGCATTATGTGAGCAGTTCAAAATCACTCACCATAACTCCACTCCATACCGTCCTCAGATGAATGGAGCAGTTGAAGCAGCCAACAAGAATGTGAAGCGGATTATTGAAAAGATGGCTATCACCTACAAAGATTGGCATGATATGTTGCCATTTGCACTCCATGTATACAGAACTTCAATCCGGACATTAGTAGGGGCAACCCCTTTTTCATTAGTGTATGGCATGGAGGCTATCTTGCCTATTGAAGTTGAAATACCGTCACTTAGAGTACTCATGGAAGTTGAGCTCGAAGAAGCATAATGGGTACAGACCCGGTTCGACCAACTTAATTTGATTGAAGAAAAGAGACTGAATGCCATTGGTCATGGCCAATGTTACCAAAGGAGAATGGCCAGAGCATATTCAAAGAAAGTCAGACCTCGAGAATTCAAATAAGGTGATTTAGTACTCAAAAAGATGTTGCCACACCAGACTGATGCACGAGGGAAATTCAAGCCTAACTATAATGGCCCATACGTGGTCAAAAAAGCACTGTCCGGAGGAGCCCTCATATTGGCAGAAATGGATGGAGATGATCTCTCTGAGCCGGTCAATTTAGATTCAGTCAAAAGGTATTATGCATAACTCAACTCTGTAGGAACATGGCTATAATTAAAATGAAGAGAGGCGTTCTTTGCTCTAACCTCCACAATTTTTCTAATCATCATTTTTGCTTAGCCCTTTGAGCCTGAAAATTCAATTCACCCAACAATGACATTGTTTACACCCCATACTGGGGCATTTTTGGGAAAGAAGAGAAGTTAAGTCAATCAAGGAGACATCCAACTTACTTATATTGGGGCAATTTTATTCAATTCAAAAGATTCATGTCACTCCAGTATTCCTATACTGGGGCAGTTTTTTTACTACCCCCTCAAAAAAAAAAAAAAAAAAAAAAAAGAGGAAAATCGAATAGCCCAAGCTGAAAAGAAAATGGAGCAAAGACCAACATGGATGCCCAAAGCAAGCAAATGTCATACCTAATCCTAACATGTGCGGAAATTTTTTGAGCCTTATCCCTTCGTTTCAAAAAGCCACAATCACAGCCCATGTTTCGTCCTACTGCTAAGTCCTCTCCGATTAATGATGGTCATAATTACTAAGGTTTGAATTATGCATGATCTTGTCCTACTGGCAAGGATGGGCAAGATCACTTGAGAGAAGACTATAAAGGAAAGCATGATATGAAAGGGCACAATGAAAACCCGAAAGGGTGTTGTGAGTAAAAAATCATATCATGGCAAGAATCAATTGCCATGGGCTTGGTGAAAACCCCTTGGGGCGCCAATGTGAAAAAATTACGTGGGCCAGACTTGGTAAAAACCGTAACAGGCACTAAGGGTAAAAGAGGCATGCAAAAAAAAATGGTGTCTTCTTTGTTCTGGCCGGGAGTCAACACGAATAGCAGGAATTTTTCAAGACCGGCGGTTCTTACTTGCAACTACTTGGGATAATTCGAGGTATTCACGGTGAAGTGGCACAAGGTAATTTTATATTAGTTTGGATACCATTAAAAATGATGTGTCAATATCTTTTAATCCAAATTCTTTAAGGGTTAAAAAAAAAAAAAGTGTGTGCTTGCATGTTCTCGAACTACGCCGGTCTGATTCCTATTTTAAGAGATACGTAGGCAACCTTCATAGGTGCGACCCCATTAATGGAAGAATTTTTGGTTTGTTTCCTTCCTCTTTTCTATTTTGCATGAAAAAAAAAATAGTATTTTTGGTCGATGACGAGAATTCTTGAAAAAAGCAATTCTTTTATTGAATAAAACAGAATTCTGAGACCCATAAATATGAAAAAACAATATTTTCTCTAGAAAATATTATCAAATTACAAGGCAGGTCCTGAAGCCTCAATCTAAATATGAAGAAGCTCTGCCTTGGTCCTTCAACTTCTGTCGAAGACGAGCCAGCTCCACGTTCAACTTAAGGATCACCTCCTGGCTAGTAGACTTTTTCTCACCAATGGGATTCTAGAAATACTAAAATTCCTCATTCACAGTTTCTAGAATATCAACTTGAGATTTCAAATCCTTTATACGATCCTGATATGCAGCAACTTCACTCCCCATTTTGGCAACCTTGGCTTTCAAACCGACATTCTTCGCGAGCAGGGAAGTAACCTTTACTTCTAGTTCTTCATATGATGACTGATCATCAATAAGTGGATCATTCATTGGTTCTTTTCTCTTTTCACCTATGCAGGGACGTGTAGGAGAAACATAAGGAAGGTAGCAGTCACCCAACCATCTAATATACTCAATAGTAGCCAAAGAGTCCTGACCATCGCCGAAAGTGCTCCTCACTCTAGATCTCCACCCAATAAGAAGGCGAGAAATGAGTTTTTCAGAAGAGGGCCCAAACTCAACCACATCCGTCATGACTTCGATGAAGGGGATGCCTTGGGTGCGCCCAAATTGCCGAACTACCCTATTTGGAAAATAATAGCTGGAACCCCTGAGACCGAGAAGAATGAGGTGATGTTTTCCAGATGTACCTGAGATGATCTCTACAACATGAAGCCAGGAGCACTTCCACACTAGCATGTTGGGAGCCAATAAGACAAGCTGATCATACCACATCTCTGGACTGTCTAGATAGGGAGGGACTCTACTGAAAGAACAATGTGACTCGATCAAATCTTGGCTCATAAAAGCTGGAGTAGCAAGGGGGTTACAACACTTGAGATGTTCCAGGAGCCATATCTATAACAGAGAAATACACCCTCTGAAGAAGCCACCTCTTTTTTGGACACATCGGTCCAAAGCGCTAAAGGTCTCAGCAAGTAGCATAGGGATGAAGGAGTGACCAGTCATTATCTGCTCAACTACTTCCAACACTTGCATGTCGATGAATTTGAAGCTCAGTGGAAATAATACATGCCCTACAACTGCAAGAGCCAAGGCACGAAAGAGGTACTGAGGCCAAGAGCCCGGAAGGCCCACGAATGACGGTGTACTAAGCCAATTGGGATTCCTAGGAGAAAAGTAGTCCACCAAAAACTTCAAAGAATATTGGAAGTAATTTTCATCACCATCTAACTTTTCGAGAAAGCCCTGCTTCACCCCGAGGAAGGAAGATGCCTTGCTTTTCCAATTAGCCCGATAAGAAGGAAGAACAATTCTATCTTGATCAAAAGGTACTGACAATAATCTTTCGTATTCTTCCAAAGTCGGACTAAGTTCAAAAACCTCGAGGTAAAAACGTGGAATCCTGGGCTCCAACACCATAAGGCAGCCTCAACAAGGTGGCCATTGATTTTTATGTCGAAAAGAGAAGCCACATTACCTAACCTCAGTTTCTAGAAGGCTTCTTGCTCCGATGAATCCAAGGAGGTCAACCACCGCTTTAGTTTTTGATCGTAGTGCCAGTGATTCTCTAGGTTGGGCAAGGTCTGAAAAGTGAAGGCTGAGTCGTCATTGATGCAAACGGAGGGTTCATTGTGTCCGAATGGATTGAAAAAGTCTTGGATCAAAGTTTCAAAGCCTTCGGACAACAGGTTTTGAGACAGAGAATTTTCGCACAGAAGAGAACTGAGTTCGGAATACCATTATGTTTGCAGGTTTTATAAGGAAAACCTTCAGAATTCGTGCCTTTTAAAACAGCGCGGGACCAAAAAATAAAAGAAAACTGCACCTCGCCCTTTAAAACGGTGCGACCAGTAATTCTGTCTGAAAACAATACCTTCTATTTTGTTTCAACGAGCAATTGCGCGAGTTGTTGCACCTTTTTTGGGTACCTGTTACAGGGAGTATTCCATACATTCACATCCATACTATTCAAGGCCACCGGCCATTCCCATTCTCCAAAAATTTTCAAAAAAAAGAAAAGTTTCTAATTAATAAATTCATGCTTACATTACAGGAAACTTTATAAAAAATGTCTAAATGGAAAAAGAAAAATTCCTAATCTACTCTCCCAGCCACGAGTCCAAAAAGCACGGCACGCACAAAACGTCCGCTAGTCCTCCTCATCGTCCTGCTAAAAGAAAAACAGGGAGTAAACTATGCTAAGAATATGTTTTATCAATAATAACTAATAAGCATATTTACTAACTGAATACTTTACCTGTGCAGGAACCGCCTCAAAATCAAAGCTAATATCAGGACGAGGCCGACACTGCAAAACCAAATAGGGTAAATATCAAGCAAAAGCAATGCGGAAAGCTGAATCAAAGTCAAAGAAATTTTACCTGGTAAGGGGGGACCGCCTCAAGAGTGACTAAAGGATCCTCGAAGGTCGTGCACCGTCCTCTCAAGCGCGCCTGAAAAAAGAGAATTGATCAGATAAGTTGTTGCTATCATGTCAAAGGAAAATGAGAACTCATAATCTCATCTGTCAGTCCTCGAGTATCCTCCTCCAAGACAACAAGTAGTGGTCTCTGCAAAAGAAATGACAAAGTTAGAGAAACAAGGTTAGAAGCAACAGGCAAAAGGTACTTAGGAGAAAGGAAGCTCACATCTGAAAGTACTTCTCGACCAGCTTGCCCCCAACCTCAGTGGCCCCAGGACGAGTAGAAAAAGGGCGCATGATGGGGACCAATGGACACGCTCCGTAGCCATGAGAGGTAAAAAGGGTGATCCACGACCTCACCAACCAGATGATGGACAGGCACACCCGTCGTGCGTACCTCCTCCATAAAAGTATCCCGGGCTAATACAAGCATCATCTCAGAGGGAGGGGAAAGCGGAATCCGAAATTTCTCATCGTTCTGATGGAGAACCCGCTCTCCCAAGAAGTACTCACCGATCCCAAAATAAGAGAAGGTTACGCGTCGACCTATGAAGTGCCTCACCCCTCGGCAAGAGAGCTGGATCATGTCGCCAAGGTCAGAATAGGGCTGAAGAGTCACCTGCATTCAAAGTGACAAGTGGGATAAGGTAAAGATGGACAGAGGACAACTGTTGTCAATAAAGCTAAGTATAGACTTACCCTTTTTAAAGTCAGACGGTCCAGCTCCTCACTGGCCTTCTCTAGGAGAAGGTTATCAACCTTAGAGGAAGGCGCACTCCACCGTGATGATCATGGGAACGAAGTAATATCCGGAATCTTCAAGCGCTGGCGGATGGATCCAGGTACTTGTGAGCCCACATCTGAAACAAACAATGAGTTAACAAAAAGCAATGAAACAATGCCAAAGGAAATAAAAAGCAAAAAGGGATACCTCGAGGAAATGATAGAAGAAGCGGACCGATCGACCTCCCCAACGGGAAACTCGGCGGAGTCCTACCAAGATGCTAGCGTAGATAGCTCCTCCCCAGTTGAAGGTGTCGAAACGATCAATGGGATCCATCAAGGATAGGAAGCTAGTCTCCACATAGGATCGATCGGTCATGAAGAAGCAAGAACCCAAGATGAACAAAAGAAAGACTCGGAGCACACTGGTGAATGCAGGAGAATTGAGGTCTACCAGCAATAGCTGTTGCCTCCAGAATACTGGCCAACCAGGAAAGCTTCACCTTGCCCGCTTCCCATCCACTATCCGCTACTATGGTCTCTGACGAGACCCCCATCAAGCCTGCAACCCGATCCATGGAAATGACAAAGAGAGGTGGAATCACCTCGCAAACAATTGGAATCTCCGTCAGCATCACAAAATCAAGGGGGATGATCGCCAACTCACAACATGGAAAGTGAAATGTGTTGGTTTCCCCGAACCACCTCTCGTAAAGAGCCGCAACCAGTCTCTGATCCCTTTGGATCCGAGGGATGGTCAAGAAGGGACCAAGCGGGATCCTCCCTAATGCGTCTCTCAAAGAAGGAGACGCCTTCTAGTAAAATGTCAGGACAGGCTTCCACGAGCACCTCTAGCCCATGATAGGTGATCTCTGCAAAATCAAAGGAAAAGGTAAAAATTTAATCACATGCAGCAGGCAAAGGTAATTGACTAACTTTGGCAAAATTCTACATTTTTTCTTACCTCCTAAGTTCGGCAAATTGCCGAGATGTGCCCCCCTAAGTCTCTCAGGAGAGGTGTATTGGGAACACCTAACACCACAGGCACGGGATTTGAGCCCGATTGCTTCCTACCCCTTGATGAGGTAGCCCCAGCGCCACTAGAACTCGCACCTACTCGCGAGCTCTCCCTCGGCTATTCCTCCACATCCGTGGGGGGAACATAATCCTCATCTATCTTTGGGCGGGCCGAGGAAGATTCACCAGTCTTCACTTTTTTCGGTCTAACCATATCTGCATTAAAGAGGAATACAATCATAACAACACAGGTTATTTTGAAAATTGAAATGCGATATCCCTAATGTTCATTTCCAAATTAAGAGCACGGTGAAACGGGAAATCAAAGCAACAAATAAGGCCAACAGGTATGGTTTTCAAGTTTATTATACTTTAAGATTATATGTTGCATAAATTGACAAAAAAAATTCCTTTCATGCAGAAATACAAAGTCATGTTTCAGGAGGATTATAATTTTTGGGAATCAAAGATTTAAAGTGCTAAGTTCTAAATAGCATCAAGTAAGAAGGTGCTCGGTGGAGAACAAGTTTCTTGGCAAAACAAAGCAGAACATATATTGGATTTTGACTGACACCGAAGAATCAAGATCTTGAAGGGAGTTGAACGAATAAAGAGCATAAATCATGGTGACATACGATAATGGAAAGAGGACGCATGACAGTAAGGGAAGCATGAAGGTTTGCTCAGTGTGAAATGAGTTAATCTTAACCAACATCAAAGCATGGAAGTTGACAGTAAAAATGCTCAAATGGTGAAATGCTACAGAACAAAGGGTCAAGTCCATGATTAGATTTTCTGATTAGCAACAGGACATAAATCTCCAAAGGAGGCCATTTCGGGAACAAAAGAGCACGATTCCAGATTTTTTAGTTCAAGATTTGAGGACAGTAACAGATGAAGCTCACCCATGGGAGGAATGAATCAGGAGTAGAGTTCAGGTGGCTACATAGCATGAATTTTTCAAAGGAAAATTGCAGTTATACATGCAAAATTTGAGAGAAAACAAGCAAGCAAGGATTCAAACATCAAAAGGGGGTAAAATTCGAAATCTAAGTAATAAAAGAAAGGGGGTTTCACGCGGCTTACCTGTAATTCGAGAAAATGCACGAAGAAATCAGAAGAAAGCCACCCCAAGAGAGGAAACTGTGAGAAGAATCACAATGAGGGTTTCTTGATGCCCTAGACTCCCCAAAACAGCCCAAACACGCCGAAATAGAGGGGTCACCAGAAAAGGAGGTTCACCGTAGAAGATCGCCGGAAATGGGAAGGTTCGCCAGAGTTTTGATCGGAGGAGGAGTGTCTCCAATGTGGGGAACAAACCGTAGGGGACCACAAGAGAAATGAGGATGGAAAAAAGAAGAAAGAAAAAGAAAAAGGGAAAGTGGGCCTGCCGCACGAGGAGTCATACAGACTCCTCGCCTTCCGCCACGGCGCAAAAAAAAAAGAAAAAAACGGGGGTCCTTGCTGCAGCATCAAGCGTGACCAAATCATTTACCTGCGACCAATTAATGACCGTATCGTTGAGGGTCATGCTATAAAGTAAAATTTAAGTCTGATTTCTCAAATTTAATTGGCATACTAATCAACGGTGTGGCTCGTCCCATGACCACCACTGTCAGATCCCCTATTGTGGTTCAATGAAGTGATTCGTACATCCCGAAGTTAAATTAAAGATTTAAAGAAGAAATTTTGGAAAAATTATTTGAAAATCTCTTTTCACACCACTCTACTTTACGTAGGCTTGGATCGAGCTTGTGAGGGGGATCGAGGTTCCATGAGAAGGCCCACGTGTCGGACCCATCTCCGTTTCTTACCACACTTTTTCACCGAGATTTAAAATTGTTTTGATAAAATGATTTTTTTTAAGCATTTAAAATAACTTCAAATGGTGTATGAATAATTTCTACATGCAAAATAGGCTTATGTCTGTTTTTTCTTTGCCGTTTTTTGCGAGCAAATCCGACAAAGAGGGGCAGCTGTAGACACCCTATTTTGCATGGTTTCATGGGCCCGAAAAGCCCATTGGTGCCAAGTATTGAAAGAGAGCAACGACGAGATCCGGACTATCGAAGTTCAAAGCCAAAAAACCCAAGCCAAGCCCAAACCAATTAAAGCCCAAGGGGGGCAGGCCCTTTTTGTTTAAAACTTAAAATTAACCAGCACCTTTCTAAAGGACACGGGTCCATGTTTTGCCTAAAACCTTCCCCGCGGCTTTTAGAAAGGCGCGATTACGGGAAAGCCCTAATTTTGACCTCGTTTCGCGTGCCAATGTGTTTTGGGATACTTTTTTTTAGTCCCACATCGCCCAGAAAGAGCGAAATCCTTATTTTTCACCTTATAAAAGGAGCCTCACCCCAACCCATTCAACATCTGGAAAATCTGAGGAAGAACTTTTGAATCTCTGAAAACCCCTAGCCTTTGAAGATCCCTAAATTAGGAAAGCAAGTTTAGAATCCCCTGAGTCCAGAAATTCTAGCCATCAAGCTCTCAACCTAGGATTGATCTTCACCAACTTTGGGGAAAAACCATCGGAGTTCGGATCTCGTCGAATCATTCTCTTCTCTTCAAACACTTTGAGCATCTAAAAGGGAAAAGGTAGGCTACATCCCCATCTTCTACTTCTACCCGTCCAAGTCTTTTCTTCTCTCACTTTCTCTTAATAGCTCGGTGATTTCCCTCTACACGGTTGTGTGAAAGAGGAAATCTGGGTGAAGGAAAGGGCCGGAAGACCAGATATTCGACTTCTTTATTTCAGTCCTCTTTATTATTATTAGTAGTTTTTGTCCATTTTTCACCCAAATGTAGGCGGGGCCCCTCTTAACTCGGTCGTCGATGAGAGAGCGTGGTCGTTCGCCGATTTAGGGAAAAGGGGTTTTGCTGCGCAAGTAGAGAGAAAATCACCCTAACTCGGTCGAGGAGGGGTGGCTTTCCAATCTCAAAATATAAAAAAAAAAGCAAGTAGAGAGAAAATCACCCTAACTCGGTCGAGGAGGGGTGAGTTTCCAATCTCGAAATAATAAAAATGGACAAACAAAGAAGAGAAAATAATTTTAAATTAAATTAATGGAAAAAATTAAGAGGTAACCGTCGTTCGACGGATGAGGTGGGGTGCCTAATATCTTCTCCAACTCATAAGAGAATCCCCGGGCCCAATCTCGGTTTTCTTTTAAATCGAGGGTTTTATTTGTGGGTGAGCAATCACACCCGATCTTTTGATTGGTGGCAACTCTAACGATCTCGGCTTCTCATCAGTTGAAAAACACTGATATGGGAGAAGATTGACCCGAGCCGGCTATCGCACAATCACTCTATGGTTGCTAGACTTTAGACCTAGTATATCAATGGTTGCTTGACTATATAGTGCTTTCAAAAATCTTTGTTGGTAAAGCAATCCGAGGTAGTTAATTACATCCAACTATTTACTTTTAACAAAATCTTTTGGAGAGAAGAAGGTTCCTGAAAGAATATGAAACCCCATGTTATGATATTTTCTTGCAAAAATGAGTGTCTGGAATTTTGAGACAGATTAAAGCTTGTCTGGAATAAACCATGCTATGACTTTGAGGTGAGAGTAATTGCTCAGATATTCTACTGTTTGACCTTCTGAAGTGCTATTTGAGAGAGAGATTGGAGCCTAAGCAAACAGTCAACTTCTTGGCGGAACTTAACAGTAGAAGCTATTATTTTGGAGATTGGTGAACCTAAGGAAGGTGAGTTTCTTATGAAGGGACATAAAGAACTACCAATTACGTGACACCCACAAAATTAGCTCATCGGGACTATTTTGCATCGAAGTTCGATAACCGTGATAGGGTTCTCGAATCTTTGGTTATAGGCAACAAGAAGTGGAAGAAGGGTTGTAAGTCAAGGTGATATTATTGTCCTTTCAAGGTGATATTAGAAAATATCTTATTATAATAAAGTAAATGAGATACACTATATCATTATCAGTGTATCTCTTCACAATTAGACAGTATCAATTAAGTTTGAATTTAGGATTTGATTTGATATGATTAGATTAGGATTATCTTTGAGAGATCTTTCTATATTAGGAATCTTGGAATATTATTTAAACTCTCTTAGGGTTCTTGTAAATCATCTAAGATTATTATCTATAAATCCATTTTCTTTCATGTATCAGAGCGGGTCGATCTGACCCTTTCTTGATTTTTTTCCTTTCAATCTTGTTTTTTCCCGGCGGCGGCAATACTACCGCCCATCGGGATTGAAGCGCATTGCCGCCCGCCGGGATTGAAGCTCCTCTATTATCTTTCTTGTTTTCCTACTATCAAAGTCTCCATAGATGTTAGCAAGATTGATCTAGTTTTTTTTTTTTCCTCTGTTGGCTGCTGTAATAAGTGTATTTCCTTTTTTTTTTATTGAAGAAATTTTTAAATGAAAGTTTTTCTTCACATTGCAAAGGATTTTCCAGTGCTTTGGGGAGACGATCATGACAGCTCAACCTAGTGGGCTACCGGCTCCGACAGACTCATAAATATGAGTGGGATGCGACAGAGATAGACTTCAAACACAGTTAGATATTTTAGTTCTTCATGCACAAAGGGAAGTTGCGGCAAACCCATGAAGATTTTCAATCCACATGTGTTTGAGGGGGAATATTAGAACATATCTTATTGTAATAAAGTGAATGAGATACACTGTATCATTATCAATGTATCTCTTCACAATTAGACAATATCAATTAAGTTTTAATTTAGGATTTGATTTGATATGATTAGATTAGGATTATCTTTGAGAGATCTTTCTAAGGAAACCTTCCCCTATCCCTCTTATGGCATTAGGCCGGAATCGGAAAGACAACCGAGGGCATAGTTGAATCAAAACAGGATGAGATATTTGATTTGTCGCTTCTCTTTGAAGAAGTGACATTAAATGGTTCTTACTCCTCTATGATGTTTAGTGCTTCAGGACTATAGGAAATTTCAAATGAGGAAGAGCATGATGGCTGTGAGATAATGATGGTCAATGATCGGAGAGATGATGAACAGGAGAGATCAATTCGCCCATTGCGAGCGAATGAAACACTCAAAAATTGGGAAATAGTTTCCCAACGGTGCCCAGCCAACCGCGATGAGAATACCGGAATGGCCCCTGAATCAATTTTGCATTGGTGCCCTGCCAACCACGGTGAGAATGCCAAAATGGCCCTTAAAAAAAAGTTTGTTAAAAGAAGAATCGCTATCGAGGGATGGGCCTTCGTCCTCAACTAGCATTAATTTAGGAGGTCATTTTATAAAATCCAAAAATATTTCTGTTTTCCCTGTCACTACCTAGGTATGGGCCTTCGACCTCGGTGGCATTAATTTAGGAGGTCACTTTCAAAAAATCAAAAAAATATTTTCAGGTTTCCTAGCCCTAGTTATTCTCAAGAAAAACCCAAAAAAATAATCTCTAAAGAATTGGAAAAGAAGATGAAAGTGAGGCAAAAACGGCGAGCTCATGGAACTCGAAGATGAAGGTGATGAAGAAGATTGAAGCCTCCAAAAGAGATTCTAGATCTTCTAGGAATGTCACGAGAAGGGTATCCAACCTAACATAGAAGAACCGAGTTAATAAACCTCGGTACTAAGGAAAAACCCCCAAGTGGTGAAAATCAGAACCCAACTCAGCACCCAGTAGCGGGCCGACCTGATTGAACTTCTGAAGGAATACAAGAATATTTTTGCCTGGTCGTACGAGGACATGCCAGGACTCGATACAGATTTAGTTGTACATCAGCTCCCACTCAATCCTGAAGCTAAGCCAATCAAGCAGAAATTAAGGAGACTTCGACCTAAATGGACATTGAAGATCAAAGATGAAGTCATGAAGCAGTTCCAAGCAGGTTTTCTTATGGTTTCTTCATATCCAGAATGGTTAGCCAATGTGGTTCCAGTGCCAAAGAAAGACGGAAAAGTCCGGATCGATGTGTGTTGATTACCGTAATTTGAACAAGGCAAGTCCCAAGGATGATTTTCCCCTCCCTCATATTGACATCCTCGTCGATAACACTGCAGGCCATGAAACACTCTCCTTCATGGACGGGTTTTCAGGATACAATCAGATTAAAATGGTTGAAGAAGACAGGGAGAAGACTGCTTTCATAACTCCTTGGGGGACCTTTTGCTATAGGGTGATGTCATTCGGACTCAAAAATGCTGGAGCTACAAACCAACGTGCAATGACTACTCTGTTTCACGACATGATACACAAAGAAGCTAAGGTATATGTTGATGATATGATCATCAAGTCGCCGAAGGGAGAAGATCACCTTATTGATTTAAGATAATTATTTAAGCGGCTAAGGAAGTTTCAACTACAACTGAATCCTACAAAGTGCGTGTTTGGGGTGTCTTCGAGTAAGCTGCTTGGTTTCATTGTTAGCCAAAGGAGAATAGAAGTGGATCCGGCAAAGGTGAAGGCGATAATTGACATGCCATCTCCAAAATCAGAAAAGGAAGTACGTGACTTTTTGGGAAGATTGCAATATATCAGTAGATTCATATCCCAACTATCACCAATTTGTGAACCCATCTTCAAGCTTCTCAGAAAGAACCAACCTAAAGAGTGGAACGAAGAATGCCAACAAGCCTTTGATAAGATCAAGAACTATTTGCTTAATCCACCGGTATTGGTTCCTCGTACACTTGGCCGACCTCTATTGATGTACCTGTCAATTTCTGAGAACTCTATTGGATGTGTACTGGGGCAGCACGATGAAACTGGAAGGAAGGAGAGAGCTATTTACTATCTCAGCAAAAAGTTCACGAATTATGAGATGAGGTACTCAACACTTGAAAAGACTTACTGTGCACTGGTCTGGGCCTCGTAACGCCTGAGACACTATATGTTGAGTCACTCAACTTTGCTGATAGCTCGGATGGACCCTTTCAAGTATCTTTTTGAGAAGCCAGCACTCACAGGGTGAACGACACGATGGCAAATGCTTCTCTCTGAGTTTGACATCACTTACATGACCCAGAAGGCGATCAAAGGGCAAGCCATTGCAGATCATTTATCCGATCATCCACTACCAGGCTATGAACCAATGAAAACCAACTTTTCGGATGAAGCTATATTGTTCATGACTAGCGAAGCAGAAGAAGAACCAGAGGCCAATTGGAAAATGTAATTCGACGGAGCTGCAAACAAGCATGGATATGGAGCAGGTGCAGTCCTAGTATCTCCCGAAGGTAAGTAGATCCTTATTGCAGTGAACATGAAGTTCGAGTGCACAAACAACGTTGCTGAATATGAAGCCTGTATCATCGGTCTACAAGCAGCAGTGGATTTGAACATTAAAGCAGTGGATGTCTTTAGAGACTCCACTCTTATTACTTTCTAAGCTACAGGAGACTGGCAAACAAAGGACTCTAAGCTAATTCCTTACCATGAGTACTTGGAGGACATCAGTGACAATTTCGAGCACATCACATTCACTCATTTGCCGAGAACGGAGAACCGATTTGCAGATGCCCTAGCCACCCTTGCCTCAATCATCGACATTCCTAAAGGGGTTGACATCTGGCCAATTGAGATCGAGGTCAGGGATGATCCAGCCCATTGCATGCCAAT
Organism: Tetracentron sinense; assembly: GCA_015143295.1. Classification (NCBI taxonomy): domain Eukaryota; kingdom Viridiplantae; phylum Streptophyta; class Magnoliopsida; order Trochodendrales; family Trochodendraceae; genus Tetracentron; species Tetracentron sinense. The sequence goes on from CM026563.1 coordinate 37,423,754, forward strand.
TAAAGAAGTTGGAGAAGGTGAGCCTAACAAAAGGCTTCGGTACCATGACATAAAGCAGTACTTAGAAGATCGAACGTTCCCACCTGAGGCCAATGCCAATGATCGACGAACCCTGCAAAGATTGGCTGGGCAATTCTTTCTGAGTACAAGGAATCTCTACAAAAAGACTTTCAATCATATACTCCTTCGATGTGTGGATTCGAAAGAAGCAGAAAAGATTGTCGAAGATGTCCATGAAGGGATCTACGGACCACACATGAACGGTCACATGCTAACCAAGAAGATCTTGAGATTGGATTACTATTGGACAACCATGGAACGGGACTGCAACGAACATATGAGGAGATGTCACCTTTGCCAAATCTATGCCAACAAGATACAGGTTCCAACCTCAGAACTCCACAATATGACAACTCCTTGGCCCTTCTCCATGTGGGCCTGGATGTCATTGGGCCAATAAATCCGAAGGCATCAAATGGGAACAGGTTCATATTGGTCGCAATCGACTATTTCACAAAGTGGGTAGAAGCAGCTTCTTATGCAAGTGTGACAAAGAGTCAGGTGGTAAAATTCATGAAGAGGGACATCATTTGCAGATATGGGGTTCCAAGTCAAATCATCACTGACAATGCCAAGAATTTCAAGAACAAACAAATGACAGCATTATGTGAGCAGTTCAAAATTACTCACCATAACTCCACTCCATACCGTCCTCAGATGAATGGAGCAGTTGAAGCAGCCAACAAGAATGTGAAGCGGATTATTGAAAAGATGGCTATCACCTACAAAGATTGGCATGATATGTTGCCATTTGCACTCCATGTATACAGAACTTCAATCCGGACATCAGTAGGGGCAAACCCTTTTTCATTAGTGTATGGCATGGAGGCTATCTTGCCTATTGAAGTTGAAATACCGTCACTTAGAGTACTCATGGAAGTTGAGCTCGAAGAAGCATAATGGGTGCAGACCCGGTTCGACCAACTTAATTTGATTGAAGAAAAGAGACTGAATGCCATTGGTCATGGCCAATGTTACCAAAGGAGAATGGCCAGAGCATATTCAAAGAAAGTCAGACCTCGAGAATTCAAATAAGGTGATTTAGTACTCAAAAAGATGTTGCCACACCAGGCTGATGCACGAGGGAAATTCAAGCCTAACTATAATGGCCCATACGTGGTCAAAAAAGCACTGTCCGGAGGAGCCCTCATATTGGCAGAAATGGATGGAGATGATCTCTCTGACCGGTCAATTTAGATTCAGTCAAAAGGTATTATGCATAACTCAACTCTGTAGGAACATGGCTATAATTAAAATGAAGAGAGGCGTTCTTTGCTCTAACCTCCACAATTTTTCTAATCATCATTTTTGCTTAGCCCTTTGAGCCTGAAAATTCAATTCACCCAACAATGACATTGTTTGCACCCCATACTGGGGCATTTTTGGGAAAGAAGAGAAGTTAAGTCAATCAAGGAGACATCCAACTTACTTATATTGGGGCAATTTTATTCAATTCAAAAGATTCATGTCACTCCAGTATTCCTATACTGGGGCAGTTTTTTTACTACCCCCTCAAAAAAAAAAAAAAAAAAAAAAAAAGAGGAAAATCGAATAGCCCAAGCTGAAAAGAAAATGGAGCACAGACCAACATGGATGCCCAAAGCAAGCAAATGTCATACCTAATCCTAACATGTGCGGAAATTTTTTGAGCCTTATCCCTTCGTTTCAAAAAGCCACAATCACAGCCCATGTTTCGTCCTACTGCTAAGTCCTCTCCGATTAATGATGGTCATAATTACTAAGGTTTGAATTATGCATGATCTTGTCTTACTGGCAAGGATGGGCAAGATCACTTGAGAGAAGACTATAAAGGAAAGCATGATATGAAAGGGCACAATGAAAACCCGAAAGGGTGTTGTGAGTAAAAAATCATATCATGGCAAGAATCAATTGCCATGGGCTTGGTGAAAACCCCTTGGGGCGCTAAAACATTACGTGGGCCAGACTTGGTAAAAACCGTAACAGGCACTAAGGGTAAAAGAGGCATGCAAAAAAAAATGGTGTCTTCTTTGTTCTGGCCGGGAGTCAACACGAATAGCAGGAATTTTTCAAGACCGGCGGTTCTTACTTGCAACTACTTGGGATAATTCGAGGTATTCACGGTGAAGTGGCACAAGGTAATTTTATATTAGTTTGGATACCATTAAAAATGATGTGTCAATATCTTTTAATCCAAATTCTTTAAGGGTTAAAAAAAAAAAAAGTGTGTGCTTGCATGTTCTCGAACTACGCCGGTCTGATTCCTATTTTAAGGGATACGTAGGCAACCTTCATAGGTGCGACCCCATTAATGGAAGAATTTTTGGTTTGTTTCCTTCCTCTTTTCTATTTTGCATGAAAAAAAAAAATTAGTATTTTTGGTCGATGACGAGAATTCTTGAAAAAAGCAATTCTTTTATTGAATAAAACAGAATTCTGAGACCCATAAATATGAAAAAACAATATTTTCTCTAGAAAATATTATCAAATTACAAGGCAGGTCCTGAAGCCTCAATCTAAATATGAAGAAGCTCTGCCTTGGTCCTTCAACTTCTGTCGAAGACGAGCCAGCTCCACGTTCAACTTAAGGATCACCTCCTGGCTAGTAGACTTTTTCTCACCAATGGGATTCTAGAAATACTGAAATTCCTCATTCACAGTTTCTAGAATATCAACTTGAGATTTCAAATCCTTTATACGATCCTGATATGCAGCAACTTCACTCCCCATTTTGGCAACCTTGGCTTTCAAACCGACATTCTTCGCGAGCAGGGAAGTAACCTTTACTTCTAGTTCTTCATATGATGACTGATCATCAATAAGTGGATCATTCATTGGTTCTTTTCTCTTTTTACCTATGCAGGGACGTGTAGGAGAAACATAAGGAAGGTAGCAGTCACCCAACCATCTAATATACTCAATAGTAGCCAAAGAGTCCTGACCATCGCCGAAAGTGCTCCTCACTCTAGATCTCCACCCAATAAGAAGGCGAGAAATGAGTTTTTCAGAAGAGGGCCCAAACTCAACCACATCCGTCATGACTTCGATGAAGGGGATGCCTTGGGTGCGCCCAAATTGCCGAACTACCCTATTTGGAAAATAATAGCTGGAACCCCTGAGACCGAGAAGAATGAGGTGATGTTTTCCAGATGTACCTGAGATGATCTCTACAACATGAAGCCAGGAGCACTTCCACACTAGCATGTTGGGAGCCAATAAGACAAGCTGATCATACCACATCTCTGGACTGTCTAGATAGGGAGGGACTCTACTGAAAGAACAATGTGACTCGATCAAATCTTGGCTCATAAAAGCTGGAGTAGCAAGGGGGTTACAACACTTGAGATGTTCCAGGAGCCATATCTATAACAGAGAAATACACCCTCTGAAGAAGCCACCTCTTTTTTGGACACATCGGTCCAAAGCGCTAAAGGTCTCAGCAAGTAGCATAGGGATGAAGGAGTGACCAGTCATTATCTGCTCAACTACTTCCAACACTTGCATGTCGATGAATTTGAAGTTCAGTGGAAATAATACATGCCCTACAACTGCAAGAGCCAAGGCACGAAAGAGGTACTGAGGCCAAGAGCCCGGAAGGCCCACGAATGACGGTGTACTAAGCCAATTGGGATTCCTAAGAGAAAAGTAGTCCACCAAAAACTTCAAAGAATATTGGAAGTAATTTTCATCACCATCTAACTTTTCGAGAAAGCCCTGCTTCACCCCGAGGAAGGAAGATGCCTTGCTTTTCCAATTAGCCCGATAAGAAGGAAGAACAATTCTATCTTGATCAAAAGGTACTGACAATAATCTTTCGTATTCTTCCAAAGTCGGACTAAGTTCAAAAACCTCGAGGTAAAAACGTGGAATCCTGGGCTCCAACACCATAAGGCAGCCTCAACAAGGTGGCCATTGATTTTTATGTCGAAAAGAGAAGCCACATTACCTAACCTCAGTTTCTAGAAGGCTTCTTGCTCCGATGAATCCAAGGAGGCCAACCACCGCTTTAGTTTTTGATCGTAGTGCCAGTGATTCTCTAGGTTGGGCAAGGTCTGAAAAGTGAAGGCTGAGTCGTCATTGATGCAAACGGAGGGTTCATTGTGTCCGAATGGATTGAAAAAGTCTTGGATCAAAGTTTCAAAGCCTTCGGACAACAGGTTTCGAGACAGAATTTTCGCACAGAAGAGAACTGAGTTCGGAATACCATTATGTTTGCAGGTTTTATAAGGAAAACCTTCAGAATTCGTGCATTTTCAAACAGCGCGGGACCAAAAAATAAAAGAAAACTGCACCTCGCCCTTTAAAACGGTGCGACCAGTAATTCTGTCTGAAAACAATACCTTCTATTTTGTTTCAACGAGCAATTGCGCGAGTTGTTGCACCTTTTTTGGGTACCTGTTACAGGGAGTATTCCATACATTCACATCCATACTATTCAAGGCCACCGGCCATTCCCATTCTCCAAAAATTTTCAAAAAAAAGAAAAGTTTCTAATTAATAAATTCATGCTTACATTACTAGAAACTTTATAAAAAAAGTCTAAATGGAAAAAGAAAAATTCCTAATCTACTCTCCCAGCCACGAGCTCCAAAAAGCACGGCACGCACAAAACGTCCGCTAGTCCTCCTCATCGTCCTGCTAAAAGAAAAACAGGGAGTAAACTATGCTAAGAATATGTTTTATCAATAATAACTAATAAGCATATTTACTAACTGAATACTTTACCTGTGCAGGAACCGCCTCAAAATCAAAGCTAATATCAGGACGAGGCCGACACTGCAAAACCAAATAGGGTAAATATCAAGCAAAAGCAATGCGGAAAGCTGAATCAAAGTCAAAGAAATTTTACCTGGTAAGGGGGGACCGCCTCAAGAGTGACTAAAGGATCCTCGAAGGTCGTGCACCGTTCTCTCAAGCGCGCCTGAAAAAAGAGAATTGATCAGATAAGTTGTTGCTATCATGTCAAAGGAAAATGAGAACTCATAATCTCATCTGTCAGTCCTCGAGTATCCTCCTCCAAGACAACAAGTAGTGGTCTTTGCAAAAGAAATGACAAAGTTAGAGAAACAAGGTTAGAAGCAACAGGCAAAAAGTACTTAGGAGAAAGGAAGCTCACATCTGAAAGTACTTCTCGACCAGCTTGCCCCCAACCTCAGTGGCCCCAGGACGAGTAGAAAAAGGGCGCATGATGGGGACCAATGGACACGCTCCGTAGCCATGAGAGGTAAAAAGGGTGATCCACGACCTCACCAACCAGATGATGGACAGGCACACCCGTCGTGCGTACCTCCTCCATAAAAGTATCCCGGGCTAATACAAGCATCATCTCAGAGGGAGGGGAAAGCGGAATCCGAAATTTCTCATCGTTCTGATGGAGAACCCGCTCTCCCAAGAAGTACTCACCGATCCCAAAATAAGAGAAGGTTACGCGTCGACCTATGAAGTGCCTCACCCCTCGGCAAGAGAGCTGGATCATGTCGCCAAGGTCAGAATAGTTTGAAGAGTCACCTACATTCAAAGTGACAAGTGGGATAAGGTAAAGATGGACAGAGGACAACTGTTGTCAATAAAGCTAAGTATAGACTTACCCTTTTTAAAGTCAGACGGTCCAGCTCCTCACTGGCCTTCTCTAGGAGAAGGTTATCAACCTTAGAGGAAGGCGCACTCCACCGTGATGATCATGGGAACGAAGTAATATCCGGAATCTTCAAGCTCTGGCGGATGGATCCAGGTACTTGTGAGCCCACATCTGAAACAAACAATGAGTTAACAAAAAGCAATGAAACAATGCCAAAGGAAATGAAAAGCAAAAAGGGATACCTCGAGGAAATGATAGAAGAAGCGGACCGATCGACCTCCCCAACGGGAAACTCGGCGGAGTCCTACCAAGATGCTAGCGTAGATAGCTCCTCCCCAGTTGAAGGTGTCGAAACGATCAATGGGATCCATCAAGGATAGGAAGCTAGTCTCCACATAGGATCGATCGGTCATGAAGAAGCAAGAACCCAAGATGAACAAAAGAAAGACTCGGAGCACACTGGTGAATGCAGGAGAATTGAGGTCTAACAGCAATAGTTGTTGCCTCCAGAATACTGGCCAACCAGGAAAGCTTCACCTTGCCCGCTTCCCATCCACTATCCGCTACTATGGTCTCTGACGAGACCCCCATCAAGCCTGCAACTCGATCCATGGAAATGACAAAGAGAGGTGGAATCACCTCGCAAACAATTGGAATCTCCGTCAGCATCACAAAATCAAGGGGGATGATCGCCAACTCACAACATGGAAAGTGAAATGTGTTGGTTTCCCCGAACCACCTCTCGTAAAGAGCCGCAACCAGTCTCCGATCCCTTTGGATCCGAGGGATGGTCAAGAAGGGACCAAGCGGGGTCCTCCCTAATGCGTCTCTCAAAGAAGGAGACGCCTTCTAGTAAAATGTCAGGACAGGCTTCCACGAGCACCTCTAGCCCGTGATAGGTGATCTCTGCAAAATCAAAGAAAAAGGTAAAAATTTAATCACATGCAGCAGGCAAAGGTAATTGACTAACTTTGGCAAAATTCTACATTTTTTCTTACCTCCTAAGTTCGGCAAATTGCCGAGATGTGCCCCCCTAAGTCTCTCAGGAGAGGTGTATTGAGAACACCTAACACCACAGGCACGGGATTTGAGCCCGATTGCTTCCTACCCCTTGATGAGGTAGCCCCAGCGCCACTAGAACTCGCACCTACTCGCGAGCTCTCCCTCGGCTATTCCTTCACATCCGTGGGGGGAACATAATCCTCATCTATCTTTGGGCGGGCCGAGGAAGATTCCCCAGTCTTCACTTTTTTCGGTCTAACCATATCTGCATTAAAGAGGAATACAATCATAACAATACAGGTTATTTTGAAAATTGAAATGCGATATCCCTAATGTTCATTTCCAAATTAAGAGCACGGTGAAACGGGAAATCAAAGCAACAAATAAGGCCAACAGGTATGGTTTTCAAGTTTATTATACTTTAAGATTATATGTTGCATAAATTGACAAAAAAAATTCCTTTCATGCAGAAATACAAAGTCATGTTTCAGGAGGATTATAATTTTTGGGAATCAAAGATTTAAAGTGCTAAGTTCTAAATAGCATCAAGTAAGAAGGTGCTCGGTGGAGAACAAGTTTCTTGGCAAAACAAAGCAGAACATATATTGGATTTTGACTGACACCGAAGAATCAAGATCTTGAAGGGAGTTGAACGAATAAAGAGCATAAATCATGGTGACATACGATAATGGAAAGAGGACGCATGACAGTAAGGGAAGCATGAAGGTTTGCTCAGTGTGAAATGAGTTAATCTTAACCAACATCAAAGCATGGAAGTTGACAGTAAAAATGCTCAAATGGTGAAATGCTACAGAACAAAGGGTCAAGTCCATGATTAGATTTTCTGATTAGCAACAGGACATAAATCTCCAAAGGAGGCCATTTCGGGAACAAAAGAGCACGATTCCAGATTTTTTAGTTCAAGATTTGAGGACAGTAACAGATGAAGCTCACCCATGGGAGGAATGAATCAGGAGTAGAGTTCAGGTGGCTACATAGCATGAATTTTTCAAAGGAAAATTGCAGTTATACATGCAAAATTTGAGAGAAAACAAGCAAGCAAGGATTCAAACATCAAAAGGGGGTAAAATTCGAAATCTAAGTAATAAAAGAAAGGGGGTTTCACGCGGCTTACCTGTAATTCGAGAAAATGCACGAAGAAATCAGAAGAAAGCCACCCCAAGAGAGGAAACTGTGAGAAGAATCACAATGAGGGTTTCTTGATGCCCTAGACTCCCCAAAACAGCCCAAACACGCCGAAATAGAGGGGTCACCAGAAAAGGAGGTTCACCGTAGAAGATCGCCGGAAATGGGAAGGTTCGCCAGAGTTTTGATCGGAGGAGGAGTGTCTCCAATGTGGGGAACAAACCGTAGGAACCACAAGAGAAATGAGGATGGAAAAAAGAAGAAAGAAAAAGAAAAAGGGAAAGTGGGCCTGCCGCACGAGGAGTCATACAGACTCCTCGCCTTCCGCCACGGCGCAAAAAAAAAAAAAAAAAAAAAAGGGGTCCTTGCTGCAGCATCAAGCGTGACCAAATCACTTACCTGCGACCAATTAATGACCGTATGGTTGAGGGTCATGCTATAAAGTAAAATTTAAGTCTGATTTCTCAAATTTAATTAGCATACTAATCAACGGTGTGGCTCGTCCCATGACCACCACTGTCAGATCCCCTATTGTGGTTCAATGAAGTGATTCGTACATCCCGAAGTTAAATTAAAGATTTAAAGAAGAAATTTTGGAAAAATTATTTGAAAATCTCTTTTCACACCACTCTACTTTACGTAGGCTTGGATCGAGCCTATGAGGGGGATCGAGGTTCCATGAGAAGGCCCACGTGTCGGACCCATCTCCGTTTCTTACCACACTTTTTCACCGAGATTTAAAATTGTTTTGATAAAATGATTTTTTTTAAGCATTTAAAATAACTTCAAGTGGTGTATGAATAATTTCTACATGCAAAATAGGCTTATGTCTGTTTTTTCTTTGCCGTTTTTTGCGAGCAAATCCAACAAAGAGGGGCAGCTATAAACACCCTATTTTGCATGGTTTCATGGGCCCGAAAAGCCCATTGGTGCCAAGTATTGAAAGAGAGCAACGACGAGATCCAGACTATCGAAGTTCAAAGCCAAAAAACCCAAGCCAAGCCCAAACCAATTAAAGCCCAAGGGGGGCAGGCCCTTTTTGTTTAAAACTTAAAATTAACCAGCACCTTTCTAAAGGACACAGGTCCATGTTTTGCCTAAAACCTTCCCCGCGGCTTTTAGAAAGGCGCGATTACGGGAAAGCCCTAATTTTGACCTCGTTTCGCGTGCCAATGTGTTTTGGGATACTTTTTTTTAGTCCCACATCGCCTAGAAAGAACGAAATCCTTATTTTTCACCTTATAAAAGGAGCCTCACCCCAACCCATTCAACATCTGGAAAATCTGAGGAAGAACTTTTGAATCTCTGAAAACCCCTAGCCTTTGAAGATCCCTAAATTAGGAAAGCAAGTTTAGAATCCCCTGAGTCCAGAAATTCTAGCCATCAAGCTCTCAACCTAGGATTGATCTTCACCAACTTTGGGGAAAAACCATCGGAGTTCGGATCTCGTCGAATCATTCTCTTCTCTTCAAACACTTTGAGCATCTAAAAGGGAAAAGGTAGGCTACATCCCCATCTTCTACTTCTACCCGTCCAAGTCTTTTCTTCTCTCACTTTCTCTTAATAGCTCGGTGATTTCCCTCTACACGGTTGTGTGAAAGAGGAAATCTGGGTTTGGAAAAGGGCCGGAAGACCAGATATTCGACTTCTTTATTTCAGTCATCTTTATTATTATTAGTAGTTTTTGTCCATTTTCCACCCAAATGTAGGCGGGGCCCCTCTTAACTCGGTCGTCGATGAGAGAGCGTGGTCGTTCGCCGATTTAGGGAAAAGGGGTTTTGCTGCGCAAGTAGAGAGAAAATCACCCTAACTCGGTCGAGGAGGGGTGGCTTTCCAATCTCAAAATATAAAAAAAAAAGCAAGTAGAGAGAAAATCACCCTAACTCGGTCGAGGAGGGGTGAGTTTCCAATCTCGAAATAATAAAAATGGACAAACAAAGAAGAGAAAATAATTTTAAATTAAATTAATGGAAAAAATTAAGAGGTAACCGTCGTTCGACGGATGAGGTGGGGTGCCTAATATCTTCTCCAACTCATAAGAGAATCCCCGGGCCCAATCTCGGTTTTCTTTTAAATCGAGGGTTTTATTTGTGGGTGAGCAATCACACCCGGATCTTTTGATTGGTGGCAACTCTAACGATCTCGGCTTCTCATCAGTTGAAAAACACTGATATGGGGAGAAGATTGACCCGAGCCGGCTATCGCACAATCACCTCTATGGTTGCTAGACTTTAGACCTAGTATATCAATGGTTGCTTGACTATATAGTGCTTTCAAAAATCTTTGTTGGTAAAGCAATCCGAGGTAGTTAATTACATCCAAACTATTTACTTTTAACAAAAATCTTTTGGAGAGAAGAAAGGTTCCTGAAAGAATATGAAACCCCATTGTTATGATATTTTCTTGCAAAAATGAGTGTCTGGAATTTTGAGACAGATTAAAGCTTGTCTGGAATAAACCATGCTATGACTTTGAGGTGAGAGTAATTGCTCAGATATTCTACTGTTTGACCTTCTGAAGTGCTATTTGAGAGAGAGATTGGAGCCTAAGCAAACAGTCAACTTCTTGGGCGGAACTTAACAGTAGAAGCTATTATTTTGGAGATTGGTGAACCTAAGGAAGGTGAGTTTCTTATGAAGGGACATAAAGAACTACCAAATTACGTGACACCCACAAAATTAGCTCATCGGGACTATTTTGCATCGAAGTTCGATAACCGTGATAGGGTTCTCGAATCTTTGGTTATAGGCAACAAGAAGTGGAAGAAGGGTTGTAAGTCAAGGTGATATTATTGTCCTTTCAAGGTGATATTAGAAAATATCTTATTGTAATAAAGTGAATGAGATACACTATATCATTATCAGTGTATCTCTTCACAATTAGACAGTATCAATTAAGTTTGAATTTAGGATTTGATTTGATATGATTAGATTAGGATTATCTTTGAGAGATCTTTCTATATTAGGAATCTTGGAATATTATTTAAACTCTCTTAGGGTTCTTGTAAATCATCTAAGATTATTATCTATAAATCAATTTCTCTTTCATGGTATCAGAGCGGGTCGATCTGACCCTTTCTTGATTTTTTTCCTTTCAATCTTGTTTTTCCGGCGGGCGGCAATACTACCGCCCATCGGGATTGAAGCGCATTGCCGCCCGCCGGGATTGAAGCTCCTCTATTATCTTTCTTGTTTTCCTACTATCAAAGTCTCCATAGATGTTAGCAAGATTGATCTAGTTTTTTATTTTTCCTCTGTTGGCTGCTGTAATAAGTGTATTTCCTTTTTTTTTTATTGAAGAAATTTTTAAATGAAAGTTTTTCTTCACATTGCAAAGGATTTTCCAGTGCTTTGGGGAGACGATCATGACAGCTCAACCTAGTGGGCTACCGGCTCCGACAGACTCATAAATATGAGTGGGATGCGACAGAGATAGACTTCAAACACAGTTAGATATTTTAGTTCTTCATGCACAAAGGGAAGTTGCGGCAAACCCATGAAGATTTTCAATCCACATGTGTTTGAGGGGGAATATTAGAACATATCTTATTGTAATAAAGTGAATGAGATACACTGTATCATTATCAATGTATCTCTTCACAATTAGACAATATCAATTAAGTTTTAATTTAGGATTTGATTTGATATGATTAGATTAGGATTATCTTTGAGAGATCTTTCTATATTAGGAGTCTTGGAATATTATTTAAACCCTCTTAGAGTTCTTGTAAATCATCCAAGATTATTATTTATAAATCAATTTCTCTTTTATGGTATCAGAGCGGGTCGATCGGACCTTGTTTTGAATTTAGTCTTGTTTTTTCCTTTGCTGGCGGGTGGCGCCGCTTGCCACCCGCCGGGCCAAATATATATTTTTTTCAGTTATTTAATTAACTTTTATTCTTTTACCATACTCCCTCCCAAGTCCATGCATGATCAACAATGCTCTCTTACATCATTCTTTTTCGTGTCCAAACCTTCGTCCATTCTCTCTAGTTGGTTCTTTTGTCACCGACCTATTACCGTATTAACCTACCTATTAACATCACTTTGATAAAGATTGTGGAGGGAAACCATATGCTTTTGCTGCTGTTTTATCCTTGTTTATCCTCTTTTGCTGCAGCGTATGAAGCTGATGCCTTATCGTGCATGCTGGACTCGAGTGGCCTAACTGAACTCTATGTTGAGAGCAACAACACAACACAACAATGGGGATATGACATCGTGGTTCGAGGCCACAATATCTGCTGGGATGATTCTAGTTACAAACCTGGATGGGTTCACTCAGCTTTCACCCCCATCAACTCAGAGTGACAACTATGAAAAAAAACAAAAAAAAAAAGAACAGGGCGTGTCCAACATCTTCAGCGGTGAAACCAATGCCGCTACTATTAGATCAATGCCTTGAGGCAATGGGAAAACAATACCAAGTTTAATGTGCTGTTCGAGTTCAATAAAGGGAAGTGTAGTTGCACAAAACGTTTAACCACGTGGATCATCATTCCAAAAAGAAAACAATGTTATTGATTGTGTTAGAGAGAGATTTTTTTTTCTTTGGCCCAAAGAGGCCCTTTGGAAGACCGTGACCCTTTTAGCAAGATCGTAGGCATGATCACGGATGTCTTTTTGAATATGGCCCATGAGACCCATTTCATTGCCTAAGAGGCTATTCAGCCCATTGAGGCCCTGACCCATTGAGGTCCAAACCCGTGACCCCTTTGGCAAGACCATCGACATGATCACGGATGTCTTTTTGAATATGGCCTATGAGGCCCATTTCCTTGACCCATAGAGGTCTAGCCCATTAAGGCCCCTCTTCTTCGATCTCTGTCTACAACACATCAACAACAGTGACGATTGTCACCTATCAAGATTTGCAACGACATTGGAATGACTAGCAAACTACCTTACCTGATTGAGTATCAAACTCATGCATATTTTCAAATCTGCATAAGTTTGAGGGGGAGTAATAGAGTACATGTATGCATGAGATGCACCATAACATTACTATCATCACAATTGGAAAGAATTGGATTTAGAATGAGATTGAGATTGTTGGAAAATTTTGGATTTAGAATAAGATTGAGATTGTTGGAAAGATTTGGATTTAGAATGAAATTGAGATTGAGATTAGATTATGAATAGTTTGATTTAGTTTCTATATTTATCGTTATTGGTATCTATATAAACCCCTGGGTGTCTCTGTAATCACTTTGAGAATTCAATAATATTCCGTTATTTCTTTAGGTGTAACTAAAATTTGGTGTACAATCTGTAAAGAAGGATGTGCACTTAGCAGCGTCCTTAAAATATTGAAAAACAAATTCCTAAAATTTTCCAAATTTTGATTTCAGCAAGGGCTCTGAAATTATCCGGATTTGAAACTTTTCTCCACATAGAATGTGACACTAACCCTAGGTAAAAGATATTGATGATCCACATTGGAAAAAAATAAAAAGAAAAAAAAATGCTACCAACACTACCAAATAGGACTCGACACAAGCTTGAAAAGAAGCCAAGTTAGTGTTAATAAAGTCCTAGAATTTAAATATTTTACAATTCAATATTTTAATTGTAGTTGCAAGAATATGTGTTTCCCAAGAAAAGAAATTAAAACTATGCAATGGTACTCATTGGCACACAAGACAACATTTATATACAATTAGTAATTACGGTTATTGGGTTTGTAATTAGTAATTAGTCTATAGAGATACTACTATATCCACGTCACAGTCCCTCACTGAGACTTGATCTTAGTTTCACCCTTAGTAAGTGTGACGCGTCTCAATTTCAGTAACATTCTCTTTCATTTGTTATATGTGGGACACACCTCATAGGAGGATGGTTGAGGAGTCCTCGAATAAGAGATATCTAGGGTTTTTCCCACAGGGTTCATATCACAGTTGAAGATAGTATTCACCAACCAAAAACTAACTAATGGCCTACTGGAAAGGATAATACCTACTCCTCAAGGAGGGACGGCAAGGATGTGCCCCTGCAAAGATCAGGAGCTTCTAAGATCAATTTACCCATATAAATGTTTTTTTTTTTTTGCGGAGTAGATCTTCTAAGATAACCTGACACGACTTAGTCACTTGCACCCATTATATTGGGCGAGTCATGGCAACATGCGTACAAGCAACTGTCAAGCATACTATGGTACAGCTCCTCATCAATCAAAAGCTTCATACTACATACTAAAATAAAGAAAAAATTACACTTTTTTTGCATTCGGTGTACAAGAAAATACACTTTAATTTTCTTGCAATTTCTTAATAGTGACAAATTTTCTTACAAAATTTTATCCATCTTTTAATTGTTATTTTGGTTTTTTTTTTAAGTTTCCTTTCTTTTTTTCTTTTCTTCACCCACTTTCTTTTCAATTCAACACACAAGTGAAACTCACATTGTAGTATATCACAGACCTTGACCGATACGCTCAAGCAAAACAAACGAAAGAAGAAAAAGAACAATCGAATCAATTTGGTATTTTGTAGATGCTATGATCGCCTCCATGACCAATAATAACTCTACATTTTTCTTACAAATATACTATGATATCTCCTACACAGGACATGTCAAAGAGGCGATCCGACGGAATGTTGTTTGTAATTAATGCGAAGGAATGTTGTTTGTAATTAATGCAGTTATACAAATAAGTAATTCATTAGGGTAAGTGTTAGTTACATGATAACATTTCCACCAAAAAAAAAAAAAAAGGGGTAATTCACTATGGTAAGGCATGTTGTGATTTGTTTAGAATTTTATTTTATGTGAAAACTCCATTATTATAGGATGGCAAGGGCAGAGCAAGGGGGGCGGGCAGGGTCCATGGCTTCCCCAAAGTTTTGAAAAATCCTACTACGGTAGGTAGATTTTTTTTTTTTAATTAGTAGTATCAAAATTTTATATAGAGTGCCCCCAAAATTATGAGTTAATGCCCCGCCCAAACTTCCACATGCGCTCCGTCCGTCTCTATTTAACAATGGTTAAGCTTACTAGAACTATGATTAATATTTTTCTTCTTCTAAGAACCAAGATTAACCTTAAGGGTGAGTGAATCTTAACCATAGTTAGTGGGTGTTAAAAGGGATACATGGCCGCTAGTAGATCCTCCTTTAACTGTGATTAAGCTTAATCAACTTAAGGTTTTTTCTAAAAACCAAGGTTAGATAGATGATCCTTAGGGGTGAGTAAATCTTAACCAAAGTTAGTGGGTATTAAAAAGCGACACGTGGTGGCTGTAGAGGCTCGTGCATTCCGTCGAAAAGATTAATTTTCCTTATATTTGAAATATAAAAAAAAAAAAATACAATTAATTTTATTTAAATAATAGCTCTCCCGAACCCATGGGGGTACTGGAAACCCATTAATCTTCTAAACACATATACTTTGACCCCCAAGAAAAAATTTCTGGCTTCAACCTATAGGGTGGGGAACTGATGGCTAGTAAATCTTTGGGCAGCCAAAATAAGTTAGGATTAAAGCTGATGTTGCATTAGAAAATACAAAATAAGTCAACTCAAATCCTGACCTTTAGTGGTTCGTTATAAACGGTTAAGATTAGGGAACATATTTGAGAGTAACCATAGACCTGACTCATTATTATATCATTGAAAATCTCTCAACAACGACCATTTAACAATTCATTGGACAATGGTGTTGTCACAAAAAGAGGACATTTCAGGGTCAAGCTCACTCTAAATGACTGCACGTTTTTCCTGAGGAGAAATATACCATGAAATATCCTGTAGGGTACATGCCCAAAGCATATCTCATACAAGTAGAAACTCCACAACAATGGTACAATGCATAAACTTGGTGAGGTTGTACTAGGGCTGCCAAGGGAATGCAATTTGTTACAGTAAAGTAATTTAGCTTTAAACTCTCTTTGGTTTCATGTGACCGGATTCTCAGTCTTACCGGATGAATCTGGGCAATAGTGGCTTCTGTCATTTCGAGTAGTGATACCCAAGAGATTGAAGGCCGGAGTGCATCAACTGTGATGGTGACAGTGATGGTGATGGTGATGGTGATGGTGAGGCCTCATCGGATTTGAAAGTGTTTGGAGGGTGTCTCTCTATATTCTGTTATGACAGTAATAAGGATTTTGGGGTATGGGTAATGAAGGATTACATTGTGACTGAGTCTTGGACTAAAGTGTTCTCCTTCAGCGGGATGGAGCAAGTGAGGAATTCAAGGCTGTTCGAGGGGATTTCATATTTAAATCACATATACATTTGGAAGAATGGAGAGACACTAGTGCAACTGTGTACAAAAAGGCAGGCCATATACGACTCCGTGAACAAAAGGGTTCGATAGTTCTTCCTATTCACGGCGCTCCATCATATTTAAATGCACATAATTATACGGAGAGCCTCACTTCAATTGCCTCACTCATGGGTAACAATGGAGTGGAGGGCAAAAATAAGCAAAATAGAAGATGAGGGGTAAAATAATTTATTTGTTTATTATTTTAGTCTTCTATACATGACGGCTGGTTTAGATTAATCTTTAGCTGCAACTCCAAACAGAAGTTAAGGCATGCACTTTTTTGATCCCCTAAGCTGCAATTATGGAAACTGGTTTTTGGGAAGAAGGCCATTTGGTGGTGCCATCGCCAATTTGCACAGTTTTTTCTTGCTTGGAGATACAATATCGGTTCTTATGATGATAGTTCTATACTTAATGCGAGTCTATAATAATTTGAATCTCTTTCTGCTTTATTCAGTCTTGGATTGTTAATTGTGTAGTGTGATTTTTCTGGGATTGCCTTCTTCAATTGGGAAGAGCCTATTTAAATTATTTAAGTTTCGATCTCTGTAACGAGAAGTATGCTTCTCCTTCCCCCCGCCCCCCGGCGGACTGTTGCTCATCTTTTCCAAACAATTAATCTCTCTTGACTATAATCCATCCAGGAAGAATGAGGGTGTTTGATTTTTTAGGTTGTAATTCTAAATCCTGTTAATCTTAGTTACCGACTCAATTTTCCCAAGATCCCATGCTCCAGATTGTAAGAAAAAAATGTTTAACTCCAATAACATAATGTTCTGAATTCTGAGAGGAACCTACTCATAACAACCAGAAGAGAACAAAAACTATACAATCTCCAGTCCTAGGACGGATCTGGCTACAAGGAAAGAAGCTATCTAGTTCTTATCCAAGCAGAGTAGAAAGGGCCAATGCCCATTTCTCTCTATAAATCAAGACACAGAGGGCCATAGGATATACATGAACATCTAATGCTGAAACAAGTTGTAATTATTAAAATCCAATATGACAAACCTTTTGTAACAATTAAAATCCAATAAATGAATGAATGAATAAGAAAAATATTAGTTGATTCAAGTATGGTTTCTTCCCACTCCAGGGATTGCCTGCTTCACCAGATGCACAAGATTTAATCACCCCATTCAGTGCACACAACCTGTTGCAAGTGAAATAACAAATCACCAAGAAGCTCGACCTTCTCAATCGTTCTGATTGGATCCTCTTCAGCATCACCCCATCCAGTGCACACGACCGGTTGATTCCAGTATAAGAGCAAGTCACCAAGAAGCTCTTTTTTCTCCTCATCAGGAATCACTGATTTTTTATCCAAGCCCATTAACAGCTCAGGGTCAATTTCAGAGTTCCAATCAACTTCATCAATATAGAGATCTGGATCAGGAAGAGAGACATCGTACGGGAGGCCATTGATCTCTGCCCAAAAACGTGTTTTCGCATCGTGGAATGCCTCTTCACCAGCGGAATCATTCCACTGAACCACATTCTCATGGTAGAGCATAGTCCTTTTGGTTTCCAATAACTTTTGCCATGTGATTGATCCAACCAAAAAGCAGAATATCTTCTCCCATGAAGGAACAGAAGTCGGCTTCGAAAATCCTGAATAAACAACACAATAAATACATTAGGCCCCTCTAACAAGATCTACTATCCTTACCAAAAATAGATTAGAGAATCTTACAACATCACACAACTACATAAAGGATATCAGAGAATACTCATTTTATAAAAACAAGAAAAACCTTCTTATCTTTCAGAATAAAATAAAAAGAACTCATTTCAACATACATTAAAACACACTTTTCTTGCTACAAAAGGAACAAGCAAAGACTGATTTCTTTCTGCTGATAATAGAACTCAACACATCGTAGTACATAAATCTACATTCCTTCCTCAAAAAGAACAAAGCTCCAAAATCAAATCATCAACTATAAATATACCCAACTTATTTTTAAAATTTTTTAATAATAAGCATTCAGAACCCTAAATAAAGATCCTTATTAGTAACAAACAGTTCGTCTGCTATTTGAACAAAAACATTCAATCCTTCTGAGTAGGAAAAATTAAACATCAAATCCTCCACTCTTCAGACAAAAACAAATTTCATACTGAATACAAGAGTTGTTTCTAAAACAAAGACCTCAATTCCTCAATACCCAAAAGAAGTAACAAAAATAAGAATACCCATTCTCTTAATCTGAGAAACCCAAGCTGTTTCTACAAAAAAACCCATGAACGAGAACAACTATGTAAGCGATATTACGCACAGGATATTCAACTTAGAGATCTAAAAGTAATCTGAAACAGAGACTAAAGCATACCAGGAGGAGGATTTCTGTTTTGCGATGATCTGTACACCCTTGGAACATCACTCCAGTCACCCATCTTCCTCACACGAACAAATCTCAAAATCAAGAACAAATCACAAAAATGAAAAGCACAAACCCAGATATGGGTATCGATATTTTTTCTGAGAGAGATGAGATCAGAAACTGTTTTGAGTGATGAAATTTAGAAAGAAATAAGAAGGATTTGAGAAAGGAAACACTTGTGACGATTCGACTATGGATGGAGCTGTGTATTTATAAGAGTTATTTCTAACTCCCTAATAGAAACTTCTAATTACAGCTCTCCTTATTCAAATGGAACTTGATTTTTTTGTTTTATCTTTAATGTCGAAAATGCCCTCGACGGTTACTTCCATTTTGCCTATTTATTTTCTATTTCTTGCAGCTTTTTTTTGATGAAGCCCTCTGCCATCTGATATTTAAGAATACCCCCTTTGTTTTGTGAAGTTTGGCTTTCCTGTCCATGGATTTAGACTTTAGGGAGGGAGTGCAAGCGTTTGTTGGCCTTCAAAGAGCATCGCCCTCTTTAAATATATCTTTTCGGTGTGTTTTAAAAAAATCACCATCTGGGTTAGGACTCTTGGTCAAGTTATAACTGGTCTCTTTGAAACCGGTTATAACTTAAGAAAATGTCAAGTCCTTTTTAATGGAGACGAATCATGAGAGCCAATAGCGATTGAATTCGGGAAGAGTTCAATCGCATCCACAGGTCAACATGTGTCCCTGTTAACCCTTAGGTTTTAATAATCTAAAGTCGATTTTTAGAAAAAAAATATTAAAGAAACTTTTAACTCTGGTTAAGAACTTTCACCCGTAGATTTAATATTTTTTTCTTCTAAAAACCAAGGTTAGATTGTTCTCAAACTACCCATTTTTAAAAACCCTGTTAGCTCATGCATTAGGTTATTATCCCAGGTTTAGTCCCACATCCGTTGGGAAGTTGACTTCGCAGGGTGTATAAGGGGCCATCAACCCTACTTAAGACAGACCCTTTTGGAGTGGTTGCTTGGACTTACCCTTATGGCACCTTAGTGGCTACTTTAGGTTCCACTGTGTGTTTGAGTTTAAAGTGTGTGCGTTAGTTACATGATATCAATTTAAAAAAGAAAGCTTATAAGCATTTTTCATAATTTAGCATTTATGAAAATTCTTAAGTACCCCTTCACTACCACCTACACTTTAAAGAAGAGTATCTTGCAGTTTTAAAAGAAGAAGAAGAGTAAAAGAGAGATTTACGTAATCGTGTAGTATATGAGATGGGAGAACCAATTCTCACTCTTCTCGTCTCACGAAGCTTCTCACTCATTTCTCCTTTAATGGATGTTTTGGTACAAATTTTTCTTGAAAAAGATGAAAATTCATTTTTAAAAATTGAGTTTAACAAAGTTTTTGCGAGCAGAATCAATACTAGTTGATACACTTACTTGATATCCATATTAATACATATCGATACATATCAATCCTCATCTTGATATGATGTCGTCCAATGGTAGAACTTGTTTTAGCCATAACTTTTGATCCAAAAGTTCGAATGACTATTATAGTATATAAATTTGGGGTAGCTCAACGAGATACATATGGGGTGAACTGTTATGCAATTTTACAAGGCTCAGATTTCGATTTCGGGGTAGTTTTGAGCGTTTTCGGGGCACTTTTCAGTTCTAGTGGCATTTTTGCCTCCATTATCGATATATACACTAGGTATCGATACCTTTTGATAAACATGCTTGATACACCCTGTATCGATACATATTAATACAAATCATCTTCAACTTTAGAACACAACCAATATCGATATGAAGTATCGACCCAACTTGTTGAGTTTCGACCGCAGACTGTAAACCACAAAATAAAAATTAAGAAAACACATGTAAAACCATCTAACATGGAATTTAAGGTTTAAAATCATAAATGCAATAATTATAAACTTTTTTCTTTAGGTTAATCATACATGTAATAATCTTAACTAGAAAATGAGTGTTTATATTCGGTTAATGACATTATTTCATGAACGTGGTTACTAGCTTAGTGGAAATGAAGCTCTCTTGTGGAAATCTTTATCGAAATAGTAGGTAATGAAATGTTAGGGGACTCTTATGGATCAACAAAGGAGGCTCCATTGTTGAGAATGAACGAAAGGGACTCCATGGTTGATAAGGAATAGAGGGGACACAAATGTATTTTCTTCAAACGATTTGGATAAGTTGGTCCAAATTTGAAAAATTTTACATGTGCGAACACCTTCACATGTGTGTGGGACATTAAGAGAAGGGCTTTTAAAAGTTGGCTACTTTCGAAAACATACCCAAACTTGAAGGATAATCAGGAAAAAAACCCCTTTTTGATCCTATTTTCATAGAAAATAATAAAGATTTTAGAAAGGAATATATAGTTGGCATCAATCGTTTGATGGAACCAATCACACTAGATTTAGGAAGGGAGTAGCTATCTCATCCTAATTTAAATAATAGAAATAATTTATTTTTGAGCCTCCTTGATTTTCATTCATTTTTAAGTTAGAATAAAAATAGTCAACAAATTGAGTACTTATGATCTAGAGTTATAACTTGCATGGCAAATATATAGGGCATCCACCCTGATGGCCCCTTAAAGACTTGAGATTCTCTCATGTTATAACCGGTTATAACCTTTAGATAACATCTGTCCATTTTCCATCCATGTTAACCACAATAAGAACGGACTATTGATAGAACACTAATGGCAAGGACAGATGTTATTTCGAGTAACTTAACTTTAAAAGGTCATAGGATTTACAACAAAAGGAACATGGTCATTTAATTGAAAAATATAGAGTTATTAGTAAAGCAATAACAGAACAAGAGGTAATTGTAACTGCCAAAACAAAAAGGTATCCATAAACGCTTTATAACTGAGGAAGGTATTCCTGAAAGCCATTTCTTTTTTAGGTCGAGACACTTATCTGCTTAGTGGTTAGTGTCAGTGTTAGTTTTAGGGTTTAGTGAGCCCAATACCACATCACCAAAGAAAAGTGCAGCTAATTTATTTGGTGTTCTTGATAATAATAATAATAAAAAAAGGAGTCTTTTGTAGGTAAGTTACTATTCTCCTCTCTCTTACGAATCGACCTCCATTGCAAACAGGATGGCCGTGAGGTGATAATGAAGAGAAGTCTCTTAGCCGTGAGTTCCACAAATGTAAGGTAAGATTGACACTTATTTGGCAAGATAAGGAATGAGTTTAATGATTAAATAGGTTTCTTGTAATTAAATTTAAATAAGTGTTATTATATGAGTGAAAATAAATAAATAAAATAGCTTGTATGATTATATGGATTTTTTTAAATATAATTATTTTTAAAGATTAAAAGAAAGAAAAAGTTATGACTACAAAATTTACTATAGTCATAGATGAAAAGAAAAAAAAAATAAATAATAATTACATGAGATTCTTTTAAGTATAATAGGTAAGAATTCCTCATTTATAACTAAGTGCTTGTGAGCTCTATCCATCCAATGAGGTTATCTCAACCGCCTTATTCGACCACAAGGCAAAGTCTTTATCATCTCAAAATAAAATGTTCAAACATCTAATGATATGATACAAGGTACGTCCTGCCCTAAGATGACCTTAAATGAGATGTCGTAGTTGAATGAGTAATTTTTCATCTATTTTAGAGTTATTATATTACGTTTATTATGATTGTGTGCGATAGATGTGTGTACTATATGGGTATGTGGCTTGTTCACTTGATTGACACACTTGGTTAGACTATTTTAAGAAAAGTATCTCATTTAGTTGTTTAAGGTATATAATTTTGATAACAAAATTCATTTAAGGGGGGAGGATGTAAAGACCCGAAATTTAATTCATCGGCATTCATGCCATTTATATGAATTTCTTAAAATATGTGTTTGATTTTAAATGCATATGTTCCTATGAGAATTAATGTGGGATGCCTAGATGTAGTAACTCCTTATATAATAAAAATAATAGTGATTAACTTATTATTATTATTATTAAATTAAAAATTTTGGGTTTAAAGAGTCACCTCATTGTTTAAAATTAGGTTAAAGTATCTATTTTCTAACTTCTAGGAGTTTAGGGTTCAAACCTTGGGTTCTCAGTATTAACCCAAATGTTTTAGGATTCTCTTTCACCTCCATCTAACTTGATGAGACATTTTGACCTCCATGGACTTGTCTATTAGACAAGAAATTATTCTCCTTTGAATAACGGTTGCAACGCAAGTTAAATCGTCCAATTCCGATAACCGAATCAAAAGTTACGAGCAAATTACCGGAGCAAGGTTTGTAAAAAATTAAAGGGATCCGACCGATCGGCTAGCTAGCGCCCATTGATCGGTGGCGACTGGGATCGATCGGCCAAACTCGCCAATCGATTGGTGGGCACTAAGATTTATACGAAAACGCTGATTTTTGACTTTTTAAATTCCCTTGAGTCCCCAAACCTTATAAATACCTCTCTACACTCGCGAATTAAGTTTCTTAGATCCTCATAAACATAAAAGAGAGAGAAAATAAAATATTTTGAAAGATCCAAAGGAGGAAGACCTAGAGATCACAAGATTCAATCAGAGAAGAAGGAAGGAGACTTAAAGATTTAGATCGAGACGTATTCGCAAGCGTAAGATTGTAGGAAAGTGATTAAAAGAGGTAAATAACGAACCTAGTTTTCTATATCTTGAACATTAATCTAGAAGAAGAATTAAAAGAGATAGATATTAGTAAGAATGTAAAGATAAGTAAGATTTATGAATTTCTATTGTTCTTGATTTATTATTTATAAATCGTTAAATTAAGATGTGAATAACCATTGTTTATACTTCGTTTATGCTTCAACAAGGCGATTGCGAATTTATATTGAATGTATGTGGATATATGAGGAGGATGAGATGAATATATGGAGTTGAATGAAATGTATGAAGGATTTTTGAATGAATGAGATGAATTATTTGTGAGATTATATGTTAGTATGATTTTGTGATTATAATTTATGAAAATTATTATTGATAAAATATGTGGTATAATTATGATATTGATCTCGATTAAAAAGGGATTTTGATGTTTAAATTAGACTGTTACTTATGCCTATTGAAGATAAACTGTGATTATAGATTGTTAAATAATTGGATATATGAAAGTTGTGTGTTTATTTTATATTTTTATACGTGATATATATTTGGATAAAGGAACCTTTGATGAGAGTCAAGCTTACCTAGGCCTGGTTAACATAGTGGAATGAGACGCGATGGTGAAATGTTCTATGACCCTTGACTGTTAGTCTTAGGTATAATTTAACCAAAGGTGTATCATTGTATACTCATCAATAAAAAATATGAACATGTATGAAGAGGAAATTAAGTACACTAATAAAATTACAAGTAAGATTAAAAACAAAGTAAGTAAGAAAGAAAGAAAGAAAGATACACGAAAGCGATAATGCATGATTATGTTTAGTATCACCGAATACCATAAAAAAGGCAATAAGTATGCCAAAGTAAGTAAGCCGTCGTACCGAATAATGTACTAAGCCGTCCGTGCTGGATAATGTATGAAGGGTGGTATCTCGGTAAAGTAAAGTTTAGTAACCCTTTTTCATATACGGTAAAACGGTATTTTAATTTATTACAGATGCATGTAGATGTGGTGTTTATAAAACGATAAAGTAAGAAATATAAAAAATAATAAAAGTAAGAAAAGTAGGAAAATAAATAAAGAAAAAAAAAGTGATTGACATAATGTACTAGTTCGTTTTCCGCACTATGATTTATGTATGTGAACTGAAGTATGAATTGTCAAATGTATGTAAGTTAATGTTTAAGATGTTGTTTACTATTGTTTGTTATATACGCGGAGTAACTTGTTATTCAACCGATAACTTTGTTATCGGCAGATTCAAGATTTGATAGTTATGCTCTGGAGCCTTAAGTTGAAGAGGAGTACGTAAATGAAGATCTTAAGTTGTAAGTTAATTTCGAAGATGAACGAGATTTCAATGAATAGTCTTATTATTATTTTAGTTTATTAGAAATTGTTTAAATTCCAGAGAGCTTGTAATTGACTTATTATGGATTTATGTTTTGATTTAATGGATGGTTGAGAATCACGAGGATGATTCAAATTATGTATGTTTAGTTTAATTACAAATTTTAATTGATATTCAGTTTAAGTATTAAATGTTATTCCATTGAAGGAATTTTCAGGTCTATAATTTAGTACGCATTTATTACTTCTAACAAAATGATATGATAAGTAAGTCACGTGCCAAAAATCTCACATTCTCCTAGGGGGGATTTTGGGGCATGACAGAAATAATAAGGATTTGAGAAAGGAACCAAGTTGAGAGGATTAGACTATAGAGCAATATTATAAGAGTTATTCCTAGCTCCATAATAGAAATTTCTAATTGTGACTTTGCTCTCTCCTCATTCAAACTGAATTTGATTTTCTGTTTTATTTTTTAATGTCAAAAATACCCTCCACAAAGTAACTACTTCCAAGTGTCCATGGACAAGTGAATGACTTTTTTTTTTTGGAAGAATCCTCCTGTTATATGATATTTGGGAATACCTCCCTCCGTTTTTGAAATTTGGAATCACCACTGGCTCTCACTCTTGAATAATACACCTGGTTTTATAAATACTTTTTAATAAGACTATCATACCTATGAATCAACTTAGACCACTAAAAAGGAGGGTATGTATGGTGTTGTAAATAGCATCCACTGCGTCTTACAATTAAATCCGTCCAATTAATCGGAAACTCCTTTTGATCCTATTTTGTAATAGATAATAAAGAATTTAGAAAAAATATATATGGTTGGGATCAATGGTTAGATGGAACCTGTTACCCTCCATTTTGCAAGAGAGGGTATCTCATTCCAAGTCAAAGAATAGAGAGTGATCAGTAAATTGAGCTATTGTGATCTAGAGTTACAGTCTGTATGGTGAAAACACATAAGGGCATCTACCTTGATGGGTTTGACAACTGGTCATCTTTAAAAAATGGATTTGGTGCAGTTGGCTAGGCATCTCAGATTTACTCCTTGTGTGTTCAACTCCTACTCCTTGACATACCTTCGTGTTCGTAGGGAAAATTCCGAGTGGATTGGTGCAAACTCTCGAAGGGACTACTTGCCTCGAAGGGTTTGGTACACCTTCCATTACAAAAAATAAAATAAAAAAGATAACAAAAGCAAGGGGTATTTGCAAGTATGAGGTATCCCTAAATGCCACATAACCGAGGCAGTTGGGATGTCAAAAGGTCGGGCTAGGGTGAACCCTAGCCCTAGCCTTACCTATAAGAGTAGGGCCCTAGACCTACCTAGCCCTTCAAGGGATGATTACGAGTCATCTTCATCATATTATCATTGAATCCCAAGATAACATTTTTAATCCTAAGTAACCCTGATAATACAAGTCATACATCTCTTTGGGTATCCTTTAAATGGGTTCTTAGTTTCACAGGACGGATCTGGGGGGGTTTCTGGTTTCTGCCATTGCCTGTACCCAAAGAAAACCATTTGCTAGTTGGAGCTGGAAGCCTGGAACCTGCTTATGTTATTCCTAGTACAGACTCCCAAGGAGTTAAGACCGAAGCCTATTGCCCAGTAGAGCCTTCATGGCCTGGTCCTATGAATGTAATGATATAATAAAGCCTTTGACAAAAAGAGTTCAAGAAAAAGAGAGAATTGAATTGAACAGTGATTTGTTCATAAAAAATCTAATGTTGAAACAAGTGTTTATGATTCAAAATTCAATATGCAAAACCTGAATGAAAAGACTGAATTGAACAGTGATTTGTTCCGGATTTGCCTGAATTGCACACCGGGAAGAAAAAAATTAATGAAATAACCAAAGTCTGAGTTGATTCACATCAAAGACACTTGCCTGCTTCACCTGATCCACGAAAATGGCTGTGGAGCGTAAGAAAAATCCACATTTTCCCTTCCTCTTCCATCCACCGGATATAGTCTGTCGACAAACTATAGCCAGAGGAGGGGAGAGGAAGGAAAAAGGTGGACGTCTGATTGTAAGCTCCTTCAAACCACGTGGTTTTGTACCTCGATATGTCCCAACTGACCCCTTCTATCTTCATGCAATTCCCATTTTGTGTTCCCCAATCTCTGACCATTCTTTTAAATTCCCAGTTCTCTGACTTGTTAATATCATCCTCTCGACCTCCGAGTAAGGATCAAAAAGGAACACTACCTCCCCATTTCTTTCCTCCTCATTAAGAACCACTGGTGTTTTTATCCAAGTCCAATAACAACTCCGGGTTGATGATGGTATTCCAGTCAATTCATCAATATAGATATCTGGATCAGGAAGAGAGATCCCACATGGGAGGCCATTGATCGCTGCCCAAAAGATTTTTTGCATTGTGGAATGCCTCTTCACCAGCGGAATCATTCCATTGAACCACATTCTCATGGTAAGGTATTGCTTTCTTGGTTTCCAATAGCTTTTTCCATGGAATTGAGCCCACCAAATAGCAGAATTGTTACTCCCATGAAGGCACAGAGGACTGCCAAAACCCTGGAAAAACAACACAGTACATATAAATCAAGAGAAAATTTTACTAGCATACTAAGAACAATTAAACACATGAGAATTCTACAAACAACTAGACAAACATTAAATAAATAAAACCCAATTTTTATAACCTTCTAATCTTTCATACTAAGACAAAACTGCAACCCCAGATCCTAGGTTTTTCAAATGAAGAAAAAATTCTCATAGATCAGTGGTTTTATTTGGGGGAAGCAACCTCAATTCATAGCAGGAGAAAAAGAGAAAATGTGGGGGAAGCAACCTCAATCCATAGAAGGGATTTTCCTTGCTAAAAAAAAATTCCTTTTCAACAAATAAAAGAACTCAAAAATCTTAATACAGAATCCCAAATTTCTTCTCCCATAAAAAACAAAATTTGTCTCCAAATAGAGAAACAAAACCCTAGAAATAAAGAATACCCATAACATAGTAATATGAAATGAATAAAACCCCAAAAGCAAATCATTATTTAAATAAAAACCAGTTTTATTTCCCAAAACAGTAAACAATATTCAGAACCTTAAAATTATCCTTGTTAGTAACCCTAAAATTCTTGAGTGACGAAAATCTAACATCAAAGACCTTCAAACAAGAACACTTTCCTTACTATCTAATCAAAAGAGTGTTATTTCAAAAAAAAAAAAAAAAAAACCCAGATTTCGGAATGAGAGAAAAACCCAGTTGTTTCTATCAAAAACCCATCAACAGAGATGAATCTGTAAAATATATTATGAACAGGATATTGATCAAAGAGATTTGAAAGTAACCTCAAAAACAGAAACTAAAACATACCAGAAGGAGGTTTTCTGTTTTGGGATGTTCTTGACACCCTTGAAACATCCCCTTGATAGCTTCGAAAATCACCCCATCTTTCTCAGAAGCAAACCCCTGAAATCAAAAGCACAAACCGTTCAATTTATAGAATCTCAGAAACAACCTCCCTTGGAGCTCAAGCAAGAGCCAAAAAAACTCCTCTTTCGGATCAAAACAAGAGATGGGTATCGATATTTAGACTCTAAAACTCGATCAAAAACTGCTTTGATCCAAGAGATTAACAAGCAAGTAAGAAAGCTTGGAGAAAAATCAGGAGAAGGAAAAGAAAAAATTGAACGGTTTTGACTTGCAATCCAAGAAAAAAATATTTCTAAATTCCGAATACGAATCTAATCACAACTTTCTTGTTATTAGAAAGTGACTTGCAATCCAAGAAAGCTTTGTGATCAAAGGCTTCAACATTTCCGGCAAAAATGGCGGAAGAGAACCCAGCACTGAGAAATATTACCAGCAAAAACGGATAATAAAATTAAAATATAAAAAATAAATATTATATTATATTATATTATATTAAAAAATAAATAATAATAATAATATATAAATAAGACTTTTAGGGGTGTAATAATAGGGTGTTCACCACATAATTAGATCATCCAGGACTATTTTGGATTGAAGATTGACAACTGTAATAGTGTTTTCTGATCTTTGGTTATGGGCAACATGAAGTGGAAGCAGGGTTGAAAGTCATTCTCAAGGTTGTAATTAAAATTTGGTGTACAATCAGCAAAGATGGATGTGTGCGTAGCAATGCCCTTAAAATATTGGGGGAAAATTCCTAAATTTCACCGAAGTTTTCAAAAAGATTTTTTGTGGATGATGTTGCAGGAATGCCCACTCACCCCTAGCGCTAGATAAAAGATACAGCTGCTCCACAATGGGAAAAAAAAAAAAAGGAAAAAGAAATAGAAGATTAGTGATAGCTACCAAAAATTGAAAACAAGCTAAGTTAGTGTTAATAAAGATCCAGAATTTAAATTTTCTACATATTTAAATGAACGCTCCGTTTGTTTGCATGTAAAATATTTTACGGTGTAAAATCATTTACATGAAAAACATTTTACAAGAAAACAATCATTTTCAAGATTGTTTGTGCTGTTTGGTTGTAATACTGAAAATGTGGTGGAA
Source organism: Tetracentron sinense (assembly GCA_015143295.1). Taxonomy (NCBI): domain Eukaryota; kingdom Viridiplantae; phylum Streptophyta; class Magnoliopsida; order Trochodendrales; family Trochodendraceae; genus Tetracentron; species Tetracentron sinense. The sequence goes on from CM026563.1 coordinate 37,452,665, forward strand.
AATGATTTTATTTTACTTTCCAATGTTTGTTTGAAAGGAAAATTTATCAAGGAAAACATACTCCCTAATAACTCTTAGAAAACATACTCCATAATAACTGTATAAATGATTTTCTCAATTCAATAAACCCACAAACCTATCTTAAAATCAATATATACCTGCAAACATATCTTAAACCATATAACAAATTATCATCCATTTTTATCAATTTATGTAGTCCAAAATTGACATGTTCAAATGGTACTTACCAAATATATCCACCAATAACAAAATATACCATAAAGAGTTAATATATCATCTTAAAAGTAGAAAAAGCTATATAGACATGTTCACTCCTAAAAAGAGCATCATCAAAACAATCCAATAACTACTAACATATTCACTACGAACAATCACCACTAGAAGATCCCTCCTTTTGAGACTGAAACTTGAGCATCCACTGGTGGCAAAACTCTTTACTCTTGGCGATGAATCCATTTCCAATTACACGACGCTCTAACAAGTAATCAAAGGCTAAAATAAGTAATGAGGAATCAAAGCCTTCTGTTTTCATGACTTCCCTAAAAAGCTCCTTAGGAAAATCATCTTGATTCATTTCCCTAATTGCAGCAGTCATCTCTCCAATTTGTTGCGACATCATATCAATTTTATTTTCCATCTCTTCACTTCGACGAAGTCTCTTTCCATGTCGTCGTACATTGGATGATGTACTATTTGATGAAACTTATCGTTTTTCAGTATGTGTCTCTCTCCTATCCATTCAAGACCAATACAATCATCCATCACTTCATTCGTATCAATAGGAGGTACTGTCGATTCTGAATCTACATCAGCAAATAATTTGGCAAAATCTCCCTTTGCTTGATCATCACCGACTACAAGAGCTATTTCCTCGTATATTTCAATTCTCTTGTTTAGGTATTGATCATTGTTAGGATGTGCCTGAATTACAATGACAAAGTGTTAGTTCATATTATAATATTTTTTTTAAAAAATAGATATATTATAACATACCTTAATGTAATCTTTGTACACCATAGAACTGGCTGTGATCATCTTAAGATTATCATCCCATCCAAATCCACTACCCTTACGGACTTCCTGGATTGTCCGTCATGTGCTTCAAGTAGTTCTAAGGTGATTTTCCACATGTATGACAACACAAGACACATTGAACTTATCACTAACTTCGTTTGCAACGTAGGTGAAAGAGCTCTTCTTGAATGTTTTGTTAATCTTTGTCCCTATCTTTGCCTCTTCCGCTAGAATTTCAAGGCATAACCGATCCATAGCTTTTGTCCACCTGAATTGCTTTTTTGTTATCTCTTTTCTTTTGACACCATCTTGATTTTTTGGTGATTCCATTCCTATAAGAAATAAAATCAAATAAGGTAAAAGAGATTATAAATAAGATAATTGTAGGAATAAAATGAAAGTTTCTCATACCTAACATGTAGGTTATTACAAAGGAAGTTAAATACTAGCATTATAATCTCTATAAGGCTTAAAAATGATGAAGAAAACTTATGCTTAACATACCCAACAGTATATTAAAATCTGAGTTTTTCCCTAATCCATAATGAACTAAAATTCAGTTTTTAGCACAACTAGCATATGTTTGCCTTCATACATAATCAAAGTTTAACAAAACTAAAAGAATATCACAAGTAATCAACGTAACATATTTCCCCTATTCATATAGTCAATGTACATAGCATTTGCTATGACATCTCTCTTTACAACCCATTCTCTATTTTCTACCCTCTCTTCCCTTTGTGTCCTCCTTACGAATTGTGTTCCTTGTGTTCCAGATTGCATTTCTCGTTCAACGTCACGTGTGATATCATCAGTTGGATCGACACCCATTATATGGTTGTGTAATACACAACACGCCAGAACAATATCAACTTGGGTTTTATAACTCCAATATGGCTCAGCATCTAGAACTCGAAAATGCTATTTCAGCACTCTAAACGCTCGTTCAACAGTAGTTCGCAAAGAAGAGTGTCGCAGGTTGAATAACTCCTGTTCATTTTCAGGTGGGTGGTTACTATACTCTTTCAAGTGATACCGAATTCCACGATAAGGAGGGATAAATCCATTGCGAAGCCCATACCCGGCATCACCAAGAAAATATTTACCTATATTTTATAATAGTAACATTAATATTCATTATTAATCTTTCATCATATACAATACAATTACAAAATTATATATATAAAACACCTTTAGGGACTTGAAGTCCGTTGGGTCTCGACAATGCATCATCCAATATATGAGAATCATGTGCTGAGCCTTCCCACTCGGCAAGCACATACATGAACTTGAGATCGAATGAAACAACATCTAAGACATTCTGTGTGGTTCCCTCTTTTCTACCACGAAACCTAACTTTTAAATCAATTGGAACTGATGCACGGACATGTGTTCCATCTATTGCTCCTACACAATCCTATTGATGTTTACAAGAATTAGCCAAAAGTAAGATAATTGAGCAAACAAATTCATAAAAGAGTTCGTATGTACACAATGTTTACCTCAAACCATGGCCAATATCTTTGGTTATGTTGTATTTCTGGAGAAATACAACATATGGGTGGTCTAATGAGGTCTTTATGTAGCTTTATAATCGCTTGTAACACAATGTTGAAATATCGGTGAATGGTCTCGCACGACCTATGAAAACGTGAGCCGATAACCCTCAATCTCACATTATGACCAATTATATGCAAAAATGTCATCATTTGTTCCTCAATAGACACATTGATTGTTGGCCGTAGTAAATTCTTATTCTTGAGGACCTCACAAAGCCTATAAAAAATGTGTGGGCTCATACGTATTTGATCAATGTAATGAGAATCACTGCCATGTATTATACTATTTATGTAGTCCTCTCTTTCCTTTTCTCTATTGATACGAGGCTCCTTAGGTATGTTATACATGGAATCCACTACTAATGTAACTGTAGCACCGACAGCAATAATTGTAGAAGTAGCACCTGTGATGATTTGAGAGATAACTCTCTTATCAAGGTTGTTATCTTCGTCCATCTACAATTATTTCAAAAAATATATTATTCTGAACCATTTTTTTGTCGATTCTTAAGAACAAAAAGAAAGCCATAAATGAAGCATAATTCTACTACTCCTAATTCCTCTACCTCACTAGATGATAAACATGTAAACAAATTAATATTAAAGATTAACCAACTTAGAGTGCTAATGCAATGAAAGGAATATGTCCATGAAGCACAATAACAAAAAATATGGTGGGCTTTCGAACCAACAGACTTGAGTTCAAAAAAACTTGCAGTAAAAAAAAACCAAGAAAAGGAAAAAGATATCATGGTCATAATCCAAAAGAATGTTGCACAACATGACAATGGTCACAAGCTGATAAGGTGGATACTGATGATTTGAGAGAGGGGAAAGCGCCTCGAGTACCTAGAAAGCCTAAACTGAACGAGAAGATGAACTGTGATTCAGGGCTCAGCAAATATAGTTCTGACAACGACGATGTTGTATATACTAGGGTGATGATTCACCTGAAAATATCAAATGAATAGGTTAGGTTTTGAACCTTTAGGAAGAACTTACTAGGTGAAGTCAAAACTATAAATGTTCATGCATGTCACTGAAACTATCCAGATACATATGATTTAGTGATCTATAAGGATATGGAGGTCCCAAGAAAGTTTTCCAAAGCAAGGCTTCCATCTTTGATAAGCATTCAACATAACTATATAACTTCTACTGTGCTATTCCAAACCCTGAGAACAAGTTAGAAGTAATAAAGATCGAGAAACTAGTAAGCTTGTGATTTCGAGAAAAAAAAGTTACAAGTCTTAAAAACACCAAGAAACCTTCTATTTTATTTACGAGAATAGCTAGACCAAAAGAGTATACTTTATATTTTCATTTTTCAAACCTAGTAACTGGAGATGCAACAGATATAGTGATTAACAAGCATCGTTACTTGTTAGCCTCATAGAGATAAAAGGCAACCCAAAAGCATATACTAGGGTGATCTTTTTAAACCAACAGATCTGCACTCTCAAGTACCATACTAAGCGGCAAATGCTAGTAATTCTAAAGAATAATACATTCATGAGCAACAGACTGAAAGAAATTTGGATCAAATTCTTAGAATTTGTTCCTGAAGTTCTAGAAATAAATAAATCCATTCCTCATTCATTCCAAAACCCAAATTAACCCCCCAATAGCAACCACCCAACAATCCCCCATTTCACAACACTTCTCTTAACAAGATCTACTCACTTAATCAAAATAATAAATTAGCCCAAAAATATGTATAAAAAAAAATGATTGATCACAAAGGAAAAAAAAATTTTCACCAGCTGTAAATGAGATGGCTCACCAACATCCACACCTTAACGTCTCCTTTTCCCAACAATAAATAAGCACCAAAGTACAAGGACAACAAATACTTCCAGCACACCCAGCATGTTTATTCAGTTTTATGAGCAACAATCTAGTTTATTCAGTGAGGGATAAAAAGTGGGAAAACTAGATTGTTGCTCATAAAATTTAAATGGCGGTTTATTCAGTTTTAGTCCCAGCACTTGTATGGGGACAATCTATCTCACAAATGCTAGCCTTTTTTTTTTTTTGGGGGGGGGGGGGGGGGGGGGTTGAAATGATAACAAACTCTCTAAACACACACAACCAATCTAAGGTTGCCGCTAAGCTGTCAGGTAAGTCCAAGCAACCACTCCAAAATGTCTGCATCAACATGTGGTGATGCTGGAAGCATTAGGTAGGGGAAGTGAAGGCTTCACTAAGTAATTCGCATCACTTGATGCCAATGACTTATCTAAGAACAATTTGATTTTCAAAAAAAGCTTCTGTTCTTTATAAATAAAAATGTTTATCCATGTTCTTTATAGATAAAACATTTCATTCATATGATTAAACATGGTATAAAACTGAATTCTTGCTGAGAACTCTTCAAGAAAAGAAAACACAATAACAAGTAAATGAATTATTGATAGATGAATAAAAATAATCTTGACAGATTTGCATTGATTCATCTTTCAAACTTCTCAACAAGTCAGACCAACCTATTCATTACAAAAGCAAGAACAGTGAGGAAAAGAAAAAGGATTCAAAATAAGAGGTCCTTGAGTATATATAGGTTTCTTATTTAAATTCCTCAAGAAGTCTCAAAACTCCCGAAATCCCATCAAGAAAAAGTACCAATCATTTAGAAATTCAACAAAATCAAAATCAGTATTCAATTGCATAAATTACTTGCTGACAGATTGGCATACATTTCCTACTCAAAATTTTCAATCTCTTCATAACAGTCCTAAGAAATCCATCAAGAAACAAGAACCAAATAAAAATAACAGCCAAATGATTTATATAAACAGCATCAAAAAGAAGATCGCCGCTAAGGTGTCAAGTAAGTCCAGGCAACCACTCCAAAATGTCTGCATCAACATGTGGTGATGCTAGAAGCCTTGGGTAGGGGAAGTGAAGGCTTCACTGAGTAATTCGCATCACTTGATGCCAATGACTTCAAGCAGAGTCCATGAACAGACCCTTAAAGCTATTCATCTAAGAATTTGCCAACATTTATAGTCCAGAATCCAAATTAATGGGCAGGTAGCTTAGGGAAATTTCGAGGGTTTACTCGAAATCATTTATTGAAATCTCTGTATATACATCTGAGACCGTAGATCTGAGAAATTCAAGAGGAAACAACAGAAATTGGGAGATTTCTAGAGTTTGCTCGAAATTATTCTTTTCTCAAAAGCAATCAGAGAAGATAGATTGGGATTACCGTTGTGTAGGGACGACAATGGCGAAGAGAGATCCACAAGATCGTGATGAGGACGAGGACAGCGACGGCGACGGCAACGAGAGCTCTACACGAATCTCTCTGTGTAGAAAATGAAACAAGTTTTGGTTTAAAAGTTCTCCCCGACACTTTTCTTCTGTTTTCCTGGAAAATGACTTACCATATTTTAAATGGAAAGTCATTTTCCTACTATATTGTTCATTTTCTGGAAGATATTTTCCGTACAAACAAACATACAAAAATAAAATTTTACGAGAAATCCATTTGTTTTCCCCTATTACGTGCAAACAAACGGAGTCGTAATTACAAGAATATGTATTTCCCAAGAAAAAGTAAAAATATGCAATGCTACTAATTAGCGCACAAGACATCATTTATCAACAATTAGTAATTAGGGTTAGTGGGTTTGTAATTAGTAATTAGTCTATAGAACTCCTACTATTGCCACATAACAGAGGGAGAGCTTCCCAGCTCTCTAGGACTTGATCTTAAGATCACCCTTATGAGAGGAGTAGACCTCACTATCTAAGCTAGAGAGGCAAGTGTGATGCACCTCAATCTCGTTAACATTCTCTTTATTTTCTTACAATAGGACACACCACATAGGAGGATGGTTGTCGACTACTCCTTGTATAGGAGATATTTTGTGTTTCTCCAAATGGTTGGCATCCCAGTTGAAGATAATATTCAAGAAAAAGAATAATGGAAGAAATTTGGTATTGTAGGTGCTATGATTACCTCCATGACCAATAATAACTACATATTTTTCTGAGAAATATACTATGATATCTCCGATACAAGACATGTTTTAGTGAAAAGAGATCCCACGGAATGTTGTTTGTATTAAATGCAGGTATACAAATAAGCAATTCACTATGGTAAGGCGTGTTGGGATTTGTTTAGAATTTTATTTTATGTGAAACTCCATTATCATATGATGGGGAGCAGGCGGTTAGTCAATTTATGAAACATTGGGATATGAAAATTTTGGGCCGCCAAATGAACAAATTTGCACTCGGATATCAGAAGTAGCATTATCATATGAGCAATTTTAGTTCCACTTCACTCTTATCCACTTTCTGCTTTTATAGATAATAAGAAGACAAAATTATGACAGCTTTTTGTGGGATCAATCACTCTCTTTTGTCTTCTTGTTCATATAAAGGAAAAGTGAATGAGAGGGAAAATGGACCTAACATCACTCTTATTATATTATATCATTGAAAATCTCTAGACAATCCCTACAACCATTTAACAATCGGGGGTTAATTAAACTAAGGCATCATCATGAAAGGAGGTCATTTGGAGGGTCCAAAGCTCACTCTAAAGCAAAATTTTACTATTTTTAGTAAATTTTATTTTGCTAATTTTAGGTCCATTTTGGGTTACAAAAATCTAGTGGAGTCCAAAAACCCTTAATTAGGAGTTAAGTCAATGAGTCCATTTTTAGTTTTTGCAATTTATGAAAACTTCTATTTTTGGTAAGTTCACTGTTTTAGATAGTTAGAGTCAAATTAGACTTGGGATATATTTAAACTATGGTTGTTATGATTTTTTTTTAGTTTTTTATCAATAGAATGTCATTTTTAAAGATAATTTTCTCTGTTTTCCTTGTATATTAAACAAGGTTGGTTCTTAGGAAGAGAGAGAATGATCTCTTTTTTTTTTTTTTTTCGCTTCGATTTGCGTCATTATAGATTTATTTTTTGGAATTATAATTTGAAAACATCATAGTTCGTTAGGATTGAACATCCTAAAATTCAATAAATATGCAATTATGTAGGCTTATTGAATAGGCTGGGGATATGTGAGTGACTAAGGTTCCTATGAATAATAGATTGCTTTCAGGAAGAGCCCCCGAAGTTTTCAAGAAAAACAGGTGACTGTAAAAAATAAGAGTGGTGACTCCTAAGAGAACGGATACCTCTGAAAAATAAGAACAGGGTCAGAGTTAACCCCAGTGGCACTCGTAGAGAGAAAACTATCTGTATTTGAGAGTGGATATCATTGTACCATTTAATCTCTACAGTGGAAGTTCTTGCTTGTGGATGTCGCCCTATTGTGGGTGAATCACGTATATATTGTATTTTGCGTATGTTACTTATATATCTATTTTTTGTCATATTACCATCGAACCCCAAGATTGTGTTTTTCCGCACAAGGAGGTAATCCTGAGTAACGCCTGGTAATACAAGTCACATCACACATGTCTCTTTAGGTATCCTCTAAACGAGAGTTCTCAGTCTCACTGGACTGATCTAGGGGAGTTTTTGGTTTCTGGCATCCTCGATACCGACCAGTTCTTATTTTGGTAGTTAGAGAAGGCCAATACCCATTTCTTTGTATACATCAAGAAATGGAAGCCTGGAACCTGATTATGTTATTACTACTACAAGTCACATCACCCATTTGTTAATCGGAGATGGAAGCCTGAAACCTGATTATGTTATTCCTAGTACCGGCCTAAAAGAGAATAACCAAAATATTGCTCATTAGAGCCTTCAGCGCCTGGTCCTATGAAGGTACTTAACTATAATTTTTTTCTAAAGTTTTTGACAAAAGAGTTTGGGAATAAGAGGAGGATGAAACTAATCGTGCTACGGTTCCTACTCCAAGGCAATAATGGTATTTTTCTGAGTTCTGGGAGGAAATTGATCATTCACAACAACCGAAGTGAACATAAAATATAGCACTCTCTCTATCTAGACTTCTCTAGTCATATAACAGATATGGCTATTAGGAAAGCAACCAACTAGTTCTTATTTTGGTAGTTAGAGAAGGCCAATACCCATTTCTTTGTATACATTAAGCCCACATAACTGATATTTACAGCCTCATCAAAGGCCACCCCAGTATCTTCATGACCCCTCATTGATGTAATTAACAATTATTTGATATAATTGGCGCTTATTTAATAAACAGGTCAGCGTCTTGCCTAACCCTCTTCCCTCACCGGGTGTTTCGTGTTTCATTGAAAAAAGGCCAAACCCCACTTAACATGCTAGGCATTTTGAGCAGATATATACTAATCCCGCTAACCCAAAGAAGTGAGATTGACAGGAAATAAAAAGGCCAAACCCATAACATAACTGAGGACAATAGACAAATGAATGAATCAGTCTATGGGTACTCCTAAATGAATAGGAAAGGAAAACAAAAGAAGGAGAGTAGCATATAATACAATAATATCTAATGCTGAAACAAAGTATCTAAGATTCAAAATTCCAGTTTGCAAAATCTGAATGAAAAATTGAAAATTGATATCTCAAGAGCAGATGCTCGGTATAATGAGTTTCAAGTGTCATTCCTTCCAGCTCTGGCTTAATTGTATACCAAAAAAAAAAAAAAGCCAAAGTCTAAGTTGGTTCTTCTTCAAACTCCACAGATTGCCCGCTTCACCTGATTCATGAACATCGCTTCCGAGCCCTTCAGAGGATAAAGAAGAGAGTTAGATTTTTTGTTCTAGTTCCATATTGAAAGAAAAAACAAGTTGACACAAAATTGAACTCCAATAACCTAATGTCCTGATATCTAAGAGGAAACTAGTCAAAACAGCCACAAGGAAAGTAGCCAGCTAGTTCTTATCCAAGCAGAGTAGAAAGGGCCAACACCCATTTCTCTCTATAAATCAAAAGCTGGAAAACATGACACAGAGGAGAGGGGCATAGGATACATAAACATCTAAGCAGAAACAAGTTGTTATTAAAATCCAACATGACAAACTTTAATAATAATTGAACAATGATATCTCAAAAACAAATTCCAGGTTCAAACAATGCTCAGAGTATCAACACTCCCTTACAGTGTTGGCTGAATATATAGCACACCAAATAAATAAATGAATAAGTAAATTATTAGTTGATTCACGCCTAGGAAACCAACTTCTTCCAACTCCATGGGTTGCCTGCTTCACCAGGTGCATGATGACTAGTTTGTACAAAAGATTTAATCGAGTTCCAGTGCTGCTTAGCATGAGAAAAACCCACATTTTCTTTCCTCTTCTATCCCTCCGCCCATGATCTGTCTGATAATAGGCAAAGTTCTATACCTCTACATGTCCCTACCGACCCTTTCTCTTTCATGCAATACACATTCTGTTTTCCTCAATCTCTTCCTGTTTTTCTAGATTCCGAAGTCTAAATCATTAATATCATCTTCACGACCTCTCCACGTTTTTCCTTCAAAACAAAACTACATTACTTTGATTATAATTAAGTTCCCAAGGATAATCTCCATTATCTTCATTCCAATCACAGTATAGATTGGGACCTGGAGATGGAGTTCTGTACCCTTATAATACACTTGGCTTGTGGTCTAGACTCCTTGCCTCACTTCATTCCTGATAGTCCATTAGTATTCCATACCATCATTAGATTCGTATTAGTGAGGCTTGCTACAATGCCTCTATCTTCTATTGTACGCCGATAGGTCTGCTATAGCCTATCCACTCAGAGGTACCCAAACTCGTCACCCACTCAAGAGAGAGTTGTGAGTCATTCTGATTGGATCCTCCTAAGCATCACCCCATCCAGTGCACAAAACCGGTCGGTTCAAGTAGAAGAGCGAATCATCAAGAAGCTCGGCATTCTCATCATTTTCCTCCTCACCAGGAACCACTGTTTTTTTTTTTATCCAAGTCCAGTAACAGATCGGGGTCAATTTCAGAGTTCCAGTCAACTTCATCAATATAGATATCTTGATTAGGAACAGATACATCATATGGTAGGCCATTGATCTCTGCCCAAAAGCGGTTTTTTGCATTTTGGAATGCCTCTTCACCAGCAGAATCATTCCACTGAGCCACATTCTCATTGGAAGACATTTCCTTCCTGGTTTCCAATAGCTTTCTCCATCTGATTGATCCAACCAAAAAGCAGAATTTCTTCACCCATGAAGGAACACTAGGCTTCCAAAATCCTGAATAAACAACATACAAATTAGGTTCCTCTAGCAAAATCCACTATCCTTAGCCCCAAAAAAAAAACTTCTCATAGAATCACAGAACAATGCAGGAGAATAAGATATTCAAAAAGTCAATGTGGATATAATCCTCATTCTATAATACATTGAAACTCACTTTTTTAGCTATTAAAGCAGCTAGCAAAGACTGATTTGTTTTCTGTTATAATTGAACTCAACTAATCTTAGTACTAGATTTAAATTCCTTCCTCATATAGAACAAATCTCCACGCAAAATAGTAATATGAGATGAACAAAACACAAAAATCAAATCATCAAATTTGAATAAACCCCATTTTATTTCAAATAATAATAATAATAATAATAATAGTAAGCATTCAGAACCCTAAATAAAGACCCTTAATAGTAACAAACAGTTCCTTTACTATTTGAACAGAAACATTCGATCTTTCTGACTAGAAAATATCAAATATCAAATCCTTCCTTACTAAATTACAAGAGTTGTTTCCGAAACAAAAACCTCACTTCCGCAATACCCAAAAGAAGCAACAGCTAATCTCTTAATCTGAGAAAAACCAAGTTGTTTCTACCAAAAACACATCAACAAGAACAATAATGTAAACAACTTTAAGAACATGATATTCACATTTATATGATAAGAGATCTAAAACAGAAACTAAACATACCGGGAGGAGGTTTTCTGTTTTGCGATGATCTGGACGTCCTTGGAACATCACCTTGATATCTTCTTCAGTAATTCATCTTCCTTAGAAGAAAAAATCCCAAAATCAAAAACACAAAACCACTCTGTAAAGGGGTCTCAGAAAGGTCTCCTTCCTCGGAGATGAAGTAAGAAACAATTATCCCCTCTTTCTGCACACACCCAAAGATGGGTACCCAGATTTTTCCTCAAATAGTTGAGATCAGAAACTGTGTTAAGCGATTAGATTTACAAACAAATATTAAGGGTTTTAGAAAGGAAACAAATCCACCATAGTTATTTCTAAGCTCCAAACTTCTAAGTATAGCTTTGCTCTCTCATTAGTTTCCTTATTCAAATGGGAACTGAATTTAGGACCGTCTCCGGCTATTCCCAGAGGAGATATCCTCTCTGGCTATTTTTTGCAACTCACCGGGTGTCCTATTGACCAGATTTTAGAATTAAAATTAAAAATAATAGGTGTCACTCCATCTTGAGGGCTAGTTACATTCTCTCTGGCTTTTGCAAGAGACGATCTGGACTCAAATGGGACCTGATCTTCTGTTTTCTTTTCCAATATCCAAAATACCCCTCCCTAGTTACTTCAATTACCATCAATCAAATTTCCTGCCCCAAGCAAGGTTTAAAATTTCAAATTTTCGGGCAATTTCGGAAGGTCAAATCGAAACAAAATTTTCCAAAATTTCAGAATTTCGGACAGCATCTCGCCGAAATCTTATTTAATAATAAAATAATATTCCGAAATTTTATCGGAAATTTCGTTGAATTATTCCGAAATTTGATGTTTTTTTATCAATAATTTTATATATTTTCTCTATATTTTTATATATTCAAAATTTAAAATACGTAATTTATTAATATATTACTATATTATATTTTATACTTTATAAAGTATACTATGAATAGTATATTATTATACTTTATAAAGAGTACATAAACTATAGTTTATAACTATATTATATATTCATATATTATGATGTATTATAAAGACGGTATGCTTTATAATTTATAAGGTATACTTTATAATACATACTTTTAAGTTTTAAGTAAAGATTTATATATTCCATATTTTCATATTCATTATATAGTATATATTAAATTATTCATTATCTACAAAATGATGTATATAAAGAATCTCCAATAATTTTATTGATAAAATAAAACAAAGATTACATGATAAAATTCCAACAATCATAAACTTCAGATTTCAGAGTGTCACTTTTATGATATTTGTTCTTTCAGTGTTCACCTACAATACATACAAAAAGTAAATGTCACTAAAAATTAAATACATGAAATGAAATATATAAATGATGAATTAAGTACTGTGCTTAGCTTTTTATGGGCAAATTGCATCAAATAAATACAGCGACTTCTTTCTCTATAAAGCCCTGCAATCATAATAATCTATCTACTAACAAATAACATCAATTTTATATAACATCCACTGAATTAAAGATAATTAGCTTCACTACTAATAAGAAAGAAATATCATTATCCATCATCAATTTACCACATAAAATATAAATTATTCTCTCCAACCATAGGGAATACCACACCCCATCATCATCATCACCATCAAATTAAACATAAATTAAATATTCTCCCTAACTATAGGGACGACCATACCACATCATCATCACCATCAAATTAAACTTAAAGTATTTTCCCTAACCAAAGGGAAGATCATACCACCTCATCATCACCATCAAATTAAACTTAAAGTATTTTTCCTCACCATAGGAAAGACCATAGTCACCATACCACCATCATCATCGAGTTAAATTTGAAGTATTTCACCTAACCATAGCGGGAAGTACCGTCTTGATAATACTGAGTTTCACTGTCATTGATAGACCACTGATTAAAATTAAAATTATAGTGATCTTTGAACAGTATCTCTTCTTCACCAAGCACAACATCTCCCCACGCACACAGATTTGCTTCAATGAATCCAATCTCTTCTGTCGCATTAAGCAGATTATCGATCTCTCCTTCTGCCCATTCCTCAGTCCTATAAAGAGATAATTTAATTAATAGCTAATAAAATAAAAAAGTAATATTATGAACATAACAAAATATAGAAATGATTATACCTGAATATCTCATATACATCTTCTTCATGCATCTCTTCATATTCCTCGTCGCATAGCCACCCATCCAAAAGATCTGATAACAGTTAGTTATCAACATGAAGAAGATTTGTGGTCTTCAACATCTTATTGTTCTTTCATTCCGGTGTGCAAATGCATATTGTAGTGTACATAAACCAAATCATTCAACATTTTTGTCTGTAAGCGATTTCTTCGTTTTATATGAATTTGGTCAAATGTGCTCCAATTGCGTTCGCATCCTGATGAAGCCGTTGTTTGACTCATAATATGAAATGCAAGCTTCTACAACGCCGGAAGTTGACCACCAAAGGATGCCCACCACTTATCTGTAAATTAGAGATAACATAACTAAGTATTATTAAAGTTTATAAAAAAAAAACTATCTAAAATTAAATAATATTGGGGTCAGTTAATAGTTAATACTAGGTGACCCTTTTTTAGCAGATGTTATCGAAAAATTACTCCCGAGACTTCCTTCCAAATTTTTGAATGACGCATACTGTTTTATAAAAAATTCATTGTCATATAAAAAAAATCTAATTTAAATTTAAATTAAATTTACCTGCAACATTGCTGCTGAAGCCTCTTTTAAACTTAACGACATTTTTGAATAACTCATAAGAGACTCATGTGAATTTTAGTTGAGGAATCAGTTCCATAATCATAGATAAACCCGAAGCTCTGGTTCACAATGTATTCCAGATTCAGTTTAACAGCAGCCCGATGAAGATCGGTGACTAGTTGGGTACTCCATCGTCAGTCGACAATCTTCCAAACAGCTTCATATTTTCTAACTTTATCTCGATGGGTAACTGCTAAAATCTGCTTAACCTTTGCAACAAGTTCACAGAGATGACCCATTGTAGGTAAGTCATCATCTACAAAGCGAATCAACTTAAGCAGTTCACCCAACATTAGTGAACTCTTCATCCTCTTTGGAAACGTCAGATCATTGATGATACTAATAACAGTTTACCCCTGCCTTGTTTTGGAAGAAGCATGAGATTTAAACTCACTGTCAATAATTAATTGTTGAACTGCATTGTAACTATGATAGATGCTCCGGATTGCAAGAAAAATTGTGGCAAAATGAGTTGAAGCTGGCCTTATCAAGTCTTTTCTGTTAGAGATACAACAGAATCGGGCAAGTACCCATGCACTGCCATAAATAAATTTAGAGATTTTCCCCGCCTCTGTGATTGTTTGACTCACAAGGTCAAAATTTTCAATATGATCTTGACATACGATATCAAAAACCTGTGAAGCGCAGACACTCTAATACAAGTGAGGATATTTAATCATTAATAAGGCTCCGGCTGCTTTGAAGCCTGCTTCTTGATCAGTGATTACTTGCACTAAGTTATAAGGCCCAGTGTCATCATTCACTTGAGAGAGTACATGACATAGATACTCTCCAGTCATTATCACCTCTCCAACAGCAATAGACTATGAAAACAAGCTTACCAAGACAAGATACTAGAAAGTTGATCGATTTGTGACCTCTACTATCCCTCCAACCATCTACCATAATCGTGCATCCATTTTTCTCCCACAGTCTTTTATATTTACCCACAATTCATTTTACTAACTTCTTTACCTCAGTTTTTAACAATTTAGCAAAAATTTCAAATGACATAGGAGGTTTATACGTCCGGCCATAAGTGGCAATAGCGTTAATCACCTCCCCATATGCAGGAGAGTTGGAAACATTAAATGCCAAACCATTTTCACAAAATAATCTTCTCACACAACTGTCTACAAACCCTTTATCTTTTGGATCAAGGGTCTGATCCATTATACGTTGTGTGGCCCTATGCATCGACGACATAGGGGGAGGGCCACTGGAACTGGTTCCTTTTCTATCAAAGATACGATCGGTACTAGTCGATCCTCTTCCACTGCTCGATGTTCTTCCACTAGAAGAGATATGTTGAGGTTCTATGTATTCCTCATCAGGAATTCCATAATCATCCTCGCTGAAATGTCTATACTCAATATTTTGAGTAGAGCTAGTTCTAGCTCTTTTCTCAGCAGTCATTTGCTCAATTTCAGATTTAATTGAAGACCTTACCTCAGCCGGAACCTCTGTACATGGCCGACTATCACCTCTAATCCTGCCTAAATGTTGGCGTATTTGGGTGATACCTCCACTCTTCACCTTCCCATAGTAGTTGCATCAGAGTTGTTGCTTAGATTTTCCCATCCTATCAACATTGGTGCAATGTTGCCATGTTGGATTGGTGGTTAATGCGGCCCATTGAGAAGGAGCTTCGCTCTCTACCTCTACCTCCTGGTTCTCCTCCTCCATTAGTATTTTTAACTACAACAAAGTTAAAAAATACTTAATTCAAAATAACATACATAAAACAAAATAATATACATGAAATAAAATAACAAACATGAAAATAAAAATAAACCAAATAACATACCTTGATTTTCTTTTCAGCCCCGACCACCATTAGCACTTCGTCGTCTTTAGAAAAGACTGGGAAAAATGAAATCTAAACTAAAATTAACTACTAATAAATACCATACATAAAACAAAATAATATACATGAAAAAAAATATAATAAACATGTTATTTAACATTCTTTGGAAGTCAAAATAGTTTGGTCACATATAGCCGTTGGTTATTATATAGCTAACCAAAAAATGAGTTTTGACCAAACTCATAACAAGTTCATTTTCCCTCTCATTCTTTACAAAACATGTTATATGTGTGAGGGATACATATATATTAAGCATAATATGGCTCAAGTATGATTTCTTTTTCTCCTTTCTCATTTTATCCTTACTCTTTATTTCTTTGCACCTGTAGGCATTCACTACTGTTTAATTATGGATCTTCACTCATGTGCATGCATGCATGAGAAAGGAAAAGAAAATAATACAATTAGAATTAAGAGGAAAACAAAAGAAGACCTTAGATAAATGAAGAATCGGAGAAGATTATGAGAGATGTCAACAGAAAAAAAATTGAGACTTAAAATATACCTTTGATTGACTCTTTCTTTTCAGCCCGGTCCACCGTTAGCACTTCACGGTCTTTGAAAAAAACTGGGAAAAATGAAATCCAAACTAAGTTCTAACTTCTAACAAAATAATATACATGAAATAAAATAATAAACATGAAAATAAAAATAAACAAAATAATATACCTTTGATTGACTCTTTATTTTCTGCCCCGGCTCATTGTTAGCACTTCGTCGTCCTTAGAAACGACTGGGAAAAATAAAATCTAGACTAAGATTAACTACTAAGTGCTAAGTGCTAAGTGCTAAGTGCTAACTTAGAAGTTAGAACTAGAAGAGACTGAGAACAAAGATTACAAACTAAGATTAACTACTAAGTAAGAAGATAGGGAGATAATTTGTGAGAAATATGGTAGAGGAGAGGGGGTATTTATAGGTAAATAGGGGAGGGTATTTTTGTATAGGGGAGGATATTTTTGTAATTCTATTTTTCTTTTTTTTTAAAAAATTATTTAGAAAAGAATATGCTCGGAATCTTCCAAGAATATTCTATTTTTTTTCAAAATATTTCGATCGAAATCCCCAAATTTCAGTTAATTTCGGATTTATTTCGAAAATATCGTTGATTTTGGTCAATTTTGTCTGAAATCCTCATGTGGTAGGTGAAAATTTTGACCGAAATCACGAAATTTCGGTATTTCGAAATATCGCTCCATTTGGCGCAAAATCTCGTTGAAATCGGGATGTGGTAGGTGACGATTTCGGCTGAAATCACAAGACTTCAGAAAAACGAAATCTCATCCAAAATCATCGAGATTTCGATCGAAATCGCTCCACCCGAAATCTGCCATGTTTCGATGTCGGGGTGGTTGTTCGATACCGAAATTTCAAACCTTGCCCTCAACTAGGGGTGTCAATGGGCTTGGCCCGCGCCAACTGGGCCCGATTAATAAATGGTCGGGCCGGGCCGGGCCAGGCCAGGCCAGCCCACTTATTAATTGGGCCGTATCGGGCCAGGCCCAGGCCAGGCCTGTTCATCTAAAAATCACGTACAATTTTTTACCTATAAATTAAACGGACCTAATCAGGCCGAGTTAGTTAGGCTAAGCCCGATTAGAAACCTTTCAAAACGAACCACAGGTTTTACACTCTAAGCCCATGTCAATTAATAAGCGGGTTGGGCGGACTCGCGGTAAGTGTCGATTGACAAGGAAGTTACATTTTTTTATCAGTTTAAATACCAAGACGGGCTCTACTTCATGGCCGAAAAATGAAGCTCTCTCTTTTGCCTACAACAGTGGCAATTTTGTAATTATGGGTAGGAAGTGTTTTGCAAAACTGCACCTTTATCTCCCATAGTTACAAAAGTGCCATGCCTTTACAAAGGGGGAGTTCTGAAGCAGTTTCACTTCAAAATTAAAATCTTGTTTTTAGCTCTTTATGAAGAGAAATAATTTAAAACTCTCAATAGTATGTATTATTGAGAGTTGGGTCACACCAAGGCTAGCCCGTCCATTAAGCCATCAAAGCCCGTGCTTTAGACCCCAAAAAAATGAAGGCCGCAAAGCGTGGGCATTGATGGCTTTATGAACCTGATTTAGTGAAAAGAAATCCTAAAAAAGGTCCCATTTAAAAAAAAAAAACCCTATTTCATAGCGAGTCCAATTTTAAAAAAAGCCCCATTTAAAATTCTCGCTTTAGGCCTCCAAATGGCTTGGGCCAGCCCTAGGTCCCACGATTAAAAATCTAATGGTGCATGTGCACCTTGCCATCGTTTGATTTTCAATCGGGCGGCCCAGCTCTCGATAATATCTCCTATCGAGAGTTTTCAATTACTTTCCCTTTATGAATTCCCTGGTATTTAATATTAGAAGCGTGCAAGCCTTATTGATTTTTGACAGAAAGCAAGGGTATGTGTTGGTTTTTGGCTGAGAGTAGGAATTCCTAAGAGTAGGGCTAACCCAACTCTTAATATTTAAGGAATACCTCTCTCTATTGTTTGAGGTGTGGAATCAATCCCTGAAGTTTTTATAATAGAGCTTAAATATGAGGTGGAGCTCTCATCCATGGCATTTGATAGAGCTCCCTTTTTAAGGTGTAGATGATAGTAGTTACAATTTTGCAAACACCTGTATCTCTATAATTACAAGATTATCACCAACTTTACTCTGAAAGGGGAGCTTCGCTCAACTGCCATGAATTATAGCTCCGTCTCATATTTAAACTCTTAATAATACACCTCTCATTCACAAAACCTTTTTTTTAAGTAAGACTATACAAAACCTTTTTTTTTAAGTAAGATTATTATACCATGTATCATCATATATCACTAAACAGGCGAATGGGTATGTAAGGTATTGTAAGGAGCATCTTAATGCTTCTTATGCATCTTTCAGGAGACATTAACTCTAGATTAGAACGATCCAATTTATTGAAATTTTCTTTTTTTAATCTTATTTTGTACAAGATAATAAAGAATTTATAAAAAGGAAGAAATAGTTAGGATCAATCTTGCAATGGAACTAATCGCCCTCCATTTAGCAAGAGAGTGGCTGTCTCATCCCAAATCAAAGAATAGTTGAGCCCTTATCCACTTGTTTTTCATTCTTTTCTAATTATACAATAAAAAATATAACAGTTAATAAATTGAGTGGTTATGATATAGAGTTACAATCTGCACACAACAATCATTTAAAAAAAAAACAGGATCTAATATTGAAGTAATAACAAAACAAATAGGGTATTTGTAAGTATCAAAACAGAGTACCCCTAAATGCTAGAAGAAGGTAATCATAGGAGTGATTATTTGTAGGTGCAAAAGGTGGTAATAAAGATGATTGATTATACCATGTTTTGTTTAGGACACCTACCCTCTAATTAGATTGGTGAAGGTATACCCCTCCTAGAATGAGGTTCTAGGTATAATATTCAGGGAGGGAACTCCTTATAGATTGATAGAAGCTTTCTCGGGGGTGATGTGGCTAGAGGGCTCACTCGCCTAGATAAAAGATATTGACGCTCCACCGTAGGGAAAAATAAAAAGAATAGAAATAGATAAACATTCTCTTAGATAATACCAACACGCTCAAATAGCACTGGGCACAAACTTGAAAACATGCCAAGTTGGTGTTAGTAAAGTCCAAAATTTAAACCCCCTCCCCCCCCCAAAATTTTTTTCTTGAAAATATGCATGCTACAATCAGATATAGCAAGTAGGAGGATGGTTGAGTCGTCCTGGTATATGGGGTATCTTGGTGCAAAGGAATTACTCCTCAAGTTGGGTAGGCAAGGGTGTGCCCCTAGTAAAGAGGAGGTACTGAGATCAATTCCCCCACCGAAATGTGGTGTGTTTGAAATCAACATCCATTCTTATCAGTTTTTCGTCGTAGCAGATCTTCGAAGACCATCTAATGCTGGGTCTTAATTAATCACTTGCACCCATAACAGAATTTTCTGACTTCTGAGAGGAAAATTAATCATTTACAACAATCAGAAATTATACCATTCCTCTCTCAATCTATACTCCTCAAATCTCAAGTCCTAGAAACAGATATGGGTATAAAGAAAGCAGGTAGCTACTTCTTATCCAAGCAGAGTAGAAAGTGCCAACACCCATTTCTCTCTATAAATCAAAATCTGGAAAACAAGACACATAGAACATCTAATGCCGAAACAAGTACTTAATTTTATTAAAATCCAATATGAGAAACCTTAGTTTACCAATTAAAATCCAACAAATGAATGAATGGATAAGAAACATATTAGAATAGGACAAACCTTATTATAACAATTAAAATCCAATAAACGAATGAATAAGAAAAATAGTAGTTGATTCAAGTCTGGCTTCTTCCAACTCCAAAGATTGCCTGCTTCACCAGATGCATGATTCAAGTAGAAGAGCTAGCAAATCACCAAGAAGCTCAACCTTCTCGTCCTTTTTCTCCTTATTATCAAGAACCACTGGTTATTTTATCCAAGTCCAGTAACAGCTGGGGGTCAATTTCGGAGTTCCAATCAACTTCATCAATATAGATATCTGGATCAGGAAGAAACATGTCATATGGGAGGTCATTGATCTGTAACCAAAAGCGTTTTCTCGCATTGAGTAATGCCTCTTCACCGGCAGAATCATTCCAATGAACCACATTCTCATGGTAGGACACTGACTTCTTCCTTTCCGTTAGCTTTCGTTTAAATAATTCAAGTACAGTAAGCTTCAAAAATCCTGAATAATTAACAATACAAATTAGGCCCGTCTAGCAAAAACTACTATCCTTAATGAAAACAGATTGAAAAAAATAAAAAAAAGAGAACCCTACACCATCACAACTAGATAAAAAAAAATATCAGAAAATACCCATTTTCTAAAAACAAGAACAACCTTTTTATCTTTGAGATTAAGATAAAACTGTAACCCTACATCCTAGGTCTTTAAGATAAATATAAACTGCTCAAAGAATCACAGAACATTACAAGGAGAAAAGAGATTAAAAAAGAGCCAATATTGTGGATATATATAATCCTCATTCCAATACATTAAAACTCACTTTTATAGCTACAAAAGCAACTAACAATTTTTTTCTGCTGATAATGGAACTCAACATATCTTAGTGCAGAAATCCAAATTCCTTCCTCATAAAGAACACAGCTCTTCAAACAGAAAAAAAATTCTACAATTACAGAAGGACTCCAAAATAGTAAATTGAGAAGAACAAAACATAAATCAAATCATCAACTATAAATAAACCCAATTAAAAATAATAGTAATACAAAGCATTCAAAACCCGAAACAAAGATCCTCATTAGTGGCAAATAATTCCTCTGCATGCTATTTGAACAGAATTCAATCTTTCTGAGTAGAAAATATCAAAAATCAAATCCTCCACCCTTCAAACAAAAACACTATATTTACTGAATACGAAAGTTGTTTCTGAAACAAAAACCTCACTTCCTCAATACCCAAAAGAAGACATGTCTTTTAATCTGAGAAAAACCAAGTCTTTCTACCAAAAACCCATCAACGATATTCATATAAGTGATTAAAAAGTAATCTGAAACAGAAACTAAACATACCAGGAGGATAATTTCTGTTTGGCGATGATTTGGGCGTCATTGGAACATCACCTTGATAACTTCTCCCGTCACCCATCTTCCTCAGAAGAAAAAAAAATTCCGAAAAATGGGTATTGAGAAAGCTTTCTGCTTCTTCTCAGAGAGTTTGAGAAGCAGCGAGATTTACAAAGAAATCAGAAGGATTTGAGAAAGGAACCAGTTGGGAGGTTTAGACTATAGAGCCATATTTATAAGAGTTATTTGTAGCTCCAGAATAGTAACTTCTCTCCTTATTCAAACTGAACTCGATTTTCTGTTTCATTTTTAATTTCGAAAATACCCTCAACGGTTATTTCAATGACCATTAAGCAAAGTACCTCGAATCACAGCCAATCGTGATTGAATTCAATCACTCCCACAGGTCAACACGTGTCCCCTTTCACTTCTATTAACCATGGTTAAGATTCCCTAATCCTTAGTGTTCAATAACCTAGCCTTAGTTTTTTGAAAAACATATTAAAGAAAATATTAAACCAAAGAGTTAAAATTTCTTAACTAGTGTTAAATAATTTTTAACTTATTTTTCAAAAAACTAAGGTTAGATTAGTGAGCACTAAGGGTTAGAGCATCTTAACCACAGTTAATAGGGGTTAAAGGGATTGAACTCTCCCTGAATTCAATCGCGATTGGCTGTGATTCGATCTCGCTTCCAAGTGTCATGGACAAGAAAATGGCGGTTTTTTTGGATTTATTTTTATGAATCCTCTCCTGTTATTTGATATTTAGGAATACCTCCCTCGGTTTTGTGAAATTTGGAATCATCACTGGTTCTCACTCTTTAATAATACACCTGGTTTTTTTTAAATTATTTTATTAAGACTATTATACCCACGAATCAACTTAGACCACTAAAAAGGAGGATATGTATGGTGTACTAAAGAGTAGGTAGCTAGCATTCTGATGATTGGAACCGTCCAATTAATTGAAAATTCCTTTTGATCCTATTTTGTAGAAGATAATAAAGAATTTAGAAAAAACAAAATATGGTTGAGATCAATGGTTAGATGGAATCAGTTACCCTCCATTTTGCAAGAGAGTGGGTATCTCATTCCAAGTCAGAACAGAGAGTGATCAATCAGTAAATTGTGCTATTATGATCTAGAGTTACAGTATGGCGAAAACACATAAGGGCATTTAACTTGATGGGTTAGACAACGGTCATCTTTAAAAAAAAAATGGATTTGGTGCAGTTGGCTAGGATCTCAGGTTTACTCCTTGTGTGTTCAATTCTCACTCCTTGACTTACCTTGGTGTCCGTAGGGAAAATTCCAAGTTGGTTGGTGCAGACACTCGAAGGGACTACTTACCTTGAAGGGTTTGAGACACCCTCCGTTACAAAAAAAAAAAAAAAAGATAACAAAAACAAAAGGTATTTGTAAGTGAGGTATCCCTAAATGCCACATAACTGAGGAAGTAGGGATGTCAAAGGGTTGGGCTGGGGTCAGCCCTAGGCCTACCCTTACCTATAAGAGTAGGGCATGAGCCCTATCCTAGCCCTTCAAGAACCGGCAGTTGTTTGGGCCCTAACCCTACCCTCAAGGTTCAGGGCCGAACCAAATGAAGAAAGAGCGAGAATTGTTTTTATTTATTTTTTATTTTTTATTTTTTTTTGGATGGTAAGCTGGGAGAATTGTTTTTATTATTTGAGATAATGGGGTTCTTTTTATACATCAACTGCCAACGTGACATAGAAATGGATGTCCTCCTCCTTTTTATCCAGCTTGGACTAATGGTAGCTGTGACTCAAGGCTTTAACATGAGCTTGAGCACAATCGTGAATTGTTTGAGAGAGCACTAGCAATAATAGCAGTAGCAAGGTGATTGAGCGAGAGAGAGCACTAGAGCAATATCAGTAATAGAGGAGAGTAAGCGTCAACTGAGAGGGAGACAAAGATAATGAGAAGAAGAAGAACGTGGAATACATTAGGATTAGGGTTAGGGTTAGGTTTTTGGTTCCTTGCCTGGTAGATATAAGGAGGGGAAGAGTATTAAAACAAAAATGTTCTCACATTAAATCTGTTAGGGGAGGTTATATTAGTCATTTTACAACATTATTAACTGGATTTATATACAATACAATTGGTATATTGGCGCTAGGGGGGAGTCGGGCTTGGGTGAGGCGAATCGGGCTTGGGTGGGCCCAGGGGTTGCCCCAGCCAGGGCTTGGGCAGGTTTGGACGGACCGGGTACCCTTCGAATCGGGCTGTTTTGAAAGGCCTATGACGAAGGTATCCCTAGAAGGCCCTTTCTTTTTTGAGGAGGGGGGCGAGACATTTTCCAGTTAGTGATCAGAGTGTCAGTGGTAGTGTTAGTTTCAGGGGTGAGTGAGCCACTACCATGTCACCAAAGGAGAAGTGCTACCAATTTATTGGGTGTTCTCCACCATCTCGGACTTGATCCAAGGATCTCCCCCATCTGATCTGAGAGGTCGCTAAATGGAACTTTTAGGCTAGGTAAAAGCTGGATACAATTTTTAAAACATAATAATAATAATAATAATAACTCAAAAACAGATATTTTGAGTCAAGTAGTAATTGGTCCAAGCGAACCATTTTCCCAACATTTTCCCAATAGATGTAGCCCTAAGTATGTATATCTTGTGATTAACTTGCGATATATATATCTATCGACTCGTGATTCTCTCCATTTTTAATCGGACTCGAGGGAGTCCGGTTATGCCTCTAACACTGCCACGTGTTCCTTTTGACACAATTTAACTCGGGTTAAGATTCCCCAGTCCTGGGTTCACCCAGCTATCCTTGGTTTTTTAGAAAAATACCAAAAAATAATTTAATAGTTAAATTTTTTTAAATAATTTTTTCTAAAATCCAAGGATAGGTAGATGAATCTTAACCACAGTTAAGGAGTGTCAAAAGGGATGCATTGCGGCGTCAGTGGCCTAACCGGTCACAACTGGAGATGATTATGAGTCATCTTTATCATATTACCATTGAATTCCAAGATAACATTTTTAATCCTAAGTAACCCTAATTCCAAGATGACATTTTTTATCCTAAGTAACCCTGATAATACAAGTCACACATCTCTCTGAGTATCCTTTAAATGGGTTCTCAATTTCACAGGACGGATCTGGGGGGGTTTCTGGTTTCTGCCATTGCAAGTACCCAAAGAAAACCATTTTCTAATTGGATCTGGAAGCCTAGAACTTGCTCATGTTATTCCTACTACCGACTCCAAAGGAGTTATGACTGAAACCCATTGCCCAGTAGAGCCTTCATTGCCTGGTCCTATGAAGGTAATGATATGATAAAGCCTTGGACAAAAAGAGTTCAGGAAAAAGTGAATTGAATTGAATTGAATAGTGATTTGTTCATAAAAATCTAATGCTAAAACAAATATTTATGATTCAAACTACAATATGCAAAACCTAAATGAAAAACTTGAATTGAATAGTGATTTGTTCCGGATTTGCCTGAATTGCAGACAGGGAAGAAAAAAATTAATAAAATAAGCAAAGTCTAAGTAAATTCACATCTAAGACACCAGCATCTCCCAACTCCACTGATTGCCAGCTTCACCTAATCCACGAAAATGGCTGTGGAGCGTAAGTAAAATTCACATTTTCCCTTCCTCTTCCATCCTCCGGATATAGTCTATCGACAGACTAAAGCCAGAGGAGAGAAGAGGAAGGAAAAAGGTGGACGTCTGATTGTAAGCTCCTTGAAACCACGTGGTTTTGAACCTCGACATATCCCAACCGAACTCTTCTATCTTCCCGCAATTCCCATTTTGTGTTCCCCAATCTCTGACCATTCTTTTAACTTCCCAGTTCTCTGACTTGTTAATATCATGTGGCATGAAACGCAGTCTCCTCCACCTTCGAAGAAGGGGGGCTTGCAATTCGATCTTTTCAAGATGTGGCCAAGGCGATGCGTATGAAAATGGCATGGAAACTCGTTACTGAAACTAGCCTTCGGTCCACCTTCTTCAAACAGAAAAACATGCAAAACATTCATCCTTGGTACGCTTCTAAAAGGCGGGGTAGCTCGAAACTTTGGACTGAAATCGCTAGTGTCATGACCTCGCGACCTCCAAGTAAGGATCAACAAGGAACTCTACCTCCCATTTCTTTCCTCCTCACTAAGAACCACCGGTTTTTTTATCCAAGTCCAATAACACCTCCGGGTTGATGATGGAGTTCCAGTCAATTCATAAATATAGATATCTGGATCAGGAAGAGAGATCCCACATTGGAGGCCATTGATGGCTGCCCAAAAGCGATTTTTTGCATTGTGGAATGCCTCTTCACTAGCAGAATCATTCCATTGAATCACATTCTCATGGTAAGGCATTGCTTTCTTGGTTTCCAATAGCTTTTTCCATGGAATTGAGCCCACCAAATAGCAAAATTGTTACTCCCATGAAGGCACAGAGTACTGCCGAAACCCTGAAAAAACAACATAGTAAATATAGTTTAAGAGAAAATGTTACTATCATACTAAGAACAACTAAACACATGAGAATTCTACAAACAACTAGACAATCCTTAAATAAATAAACCCAATTTCTATAACCTTCTAATCTTTCATATTAAGACAAAACTGCAACCCCATATCCTAGGTTTTTCAAATGAAGAAAAAATTCTCATAGATCTTGGGTTTTATTTGGGGAAGCAACCTCAATTCATAGAAGGGATTTTCCTTGCTAAAAAAAAAAGATTCCTTTTCAACAAATAAAAGAACTCAAAAATCTTAATACAGAATTCCAAATTTCTTCTCCCATAAAAAGCAAAATTTGTCTCCAAATAGAGAAACAAAACCCTAGAAATAAAGAATACCCATAACATAGTAATATGAGATGAATAAAACCCCGAAAGCAAATCATCATTTAAATAAAACCAATTTTATTTCCCAAAACAGTAAACAATATTCAGAACCTTAAAATTCTTGAGTGACGAAAATCTAACATCAAAGACCTTCAAACAAGAACACTTTCCTTACCATCTAATCAAAAGAGTGTTTTCCAAAACAAAAACCTCACTTTCTCAATACCCAAAAAAAAAAAAAAAATCAGATTTCTGAATGAGAGAAAAACCCGGTTGTTTCTATCAAAAACCCATCAACAGAGATGAATCTGCAAAATATTTTATTAACAGGATATTGATCTAAGAGATTCGAAAGTAACCTGAAACAGAAACTAAAACATACCAGGAGGAGGATTTCTGTTTTGGGATGTTCTTGTCACCCTTGAAACATCACCTTGATATTTAGACTCTGAAACTCGATCCAAAACTGCTTTGATCCAAGAGATAAACAAGCAAGTAAGAAAGCTTTGAGAAAAATCAGGAGAAGAAAAGAAAAATTGGACGGTTTTGACTTGTAATCCAAGAAAAAATATTTCTAAACACCGAATTCGAATCTAATTACAAACTTTTCTTGTTTTTAGAAAGTGAGTTGCAATCCAAGAAAGAATTGGGATCAAAGGCTTCAACATGGAGGAAGAGAACCCAATTCGTAAATCCTCCTCTGTTTCAGAAACTTCATCCAACCTTCGATTCTCCTCCTGTAAATGTAATTCCCCTCTCTCCATCTCACCAAATCATCACCATCACCATCACACCCCTATTGAAATAACATCGGATTGGGATTAGACCAAAATCCATCTCAGAAATACTTGGTGAAGTTACCTTAATGTTCCCAACACACACCGAGAGAATAGTTTTTAACATTTGGGTATTTTGGGAACAACCCTACATTAGAGGGCAATCACGAAACAAAAAAAACAAAAGGGGTCGTGCTACACGCACACCAATGTTTACTAATATACACCAATTTAAAACAATCTCAATTAAATCAAAAGCGATTTTTTGCATTGTGGAATGCCTCTTCACTAGCAGTGCTGCAGTAAATAGCAAAATTGTTACTCCCATGAAGGCACAGAGTACTGCCGAAACCCTGAAAAAAAAAAACAAAGTAAATATAATTCAAGAGAAGATTTTACTATCATACTAAGAACAACCAAACACATGAGAATTCTACAAACAACAAGACAATCTTTAAATAAATAAACTCAATATCTATAACCTTCTAATCTTTCATATTAAGACAACACTGCAACCCCATATCCTAGGTTTTTCAAACGAAGAAAAAAATTCTCATAGATCTTGGGTTGGAAGCAACCTCAATTCATAGCAGGAGAAAAGAGATTCAAATAGAGCAAATGTGGGGGAAGCAACCTCAATCCATAGAAGGGATTTTCCTTGCTAAAATTTTGATTCCTTTTCAACAAATAAAAGAACTCAAAAATCTTAATACAGAATCCCAAATTTCTTCTCCCATAAAAAGCAAAATTTGTCTCCAAATAGAGAAACAAAACCCTTGAAATAAAAAATACCACTAACATAGTAATATGAGATGAATAAAACCCCGAAAGCAAAGGCTCCGTTCTTTTGGTAATCTGAACCACCTTTCTAACGGGAGGCCGTGGAGTTGAATCCAAAAAGGAACCAACTTAAACTCCAACTCCTGCGATGGTGTCTTAGGTCTCCATCTTTAAAGTGCCAATAATGGCCACTGTAAGCCCAAGGTCAATTAAATCTAATTCTTCTACTCCTTCCCGTGGGTTCCAGGCTCTAAGAAGAGTAGTTTTAGCTGCTACCCAATTAATAGGACGATCTGTGAAAAACTTACCAATTAGACTGCGATGCCACTCAAATCTCCCTTCTGCTAAAGTTTGTCATCAATCTCCACTGGTTCTTCAATTGTTGGATGGATAAATTGGCATTTCATCGCCAATACCAAGTTTCTTTTGTCTGTTTTAGAAACTCATAGCAATGAGGGGTTGAGGGACTGATGTAGGATTTTTGCCGGTATCGTATCATCAATCTCCATCTTCGTTTGGTGTGTATACTAGCAAATGTGAGTTTTTTTTTTATAATTTTGGTGTATATCAGCAATTATTGGTGGGTGCGTAGCATCACCCAAAAAAAAACCCATGAAATAGTTGTATTGTTCGGAATCTTGAGATCATTCAACAAGGAATAGATTTTGTTGACCGAAAAAAGAAAAAAAAACAAGGATTAAATTTTGTATGAGATATATCTTGGGTGGTGTTAGTGCACCCCAATATTTGATGCTAAATTCTTTTATTTTTATTTTTTTTTAAAGATTGATGACTGCACAACATTAGTTTATTAAAATTTTAAATGTACACCAAAATTTATATAAAAAAAATACTTATAATATTTTTAGCCACACCCCAAACTTCAAATTTATTAATTAGAAGAATAGAGGGTGATGCTAGCTCTACTTTAATTTAAGAGTCACTTTACCCAAGAATAAAATAAAGCAATCACCACTTGTTTAATTAATTAAAGAGTTGGAATTTCTTATTTAATATTTATGGGTAATAATCTATGCAAGTATACTATGGTGGTATACAAATTTTTCAATACCATTGATCTATTTTTATCAATTTCTCTTACTTAAATAGAGGAAACCTCATATAATCAAAAATTGTCAAACAAATAATTGAAATTTCAATAGCTATCGATTAAACAAAGAAAGTCAAAGGCATATGAGAAATTATATAATTAATTATCAACAAAATGAATAAAATCTTAAATAAATAAAATTGTCAAACTAAAAATTGAGAACATGAGGATAACTAATTGAGACCATAGAGAAGTGATGACGAATAGAGAAGAAGTTAGGTTGAAAATTAAAATAAAAGAAAATTTTTAAATAAAATGTAGTTATCAAATATTGGTGTGCACATAACACCACCCTATATCTATCATTCGATTGAACAGTCCAAATCAATTGAAGTGTTGGTCACATTTATGTTGTAAACTGTGTATACTAGCATAATTTAATAATACTTTTGCATCCGATCTTTCTCCCTATGTGTCCGGTTAAAATTAAATTCAAGTTCATCTCCCTGTTTTTTTTTGATAATTGAAGTTGATCTCCCCCTTAGTATAGAGAATGGGAATGATCCAATAATTGTATCTATTCCAATCCACACCCCATTAGGATTTAATTCAATTAGGAACATATCATAAAATAAAATAAAAAGGTAACTTCTTTTTTCCTGGTCAAGTCAATAAGGTCATGAAATATTTTCACTTTTATATATATATATATATATATATATATATATATATATATATATATATATATATCTTATTTAGAATGGATTTACCTGGACCAATACATGATTTTCTTTTCGTATTTCTATGATCAGGTCTTATAGTAGGAGGTCTAGGAGTGGTATTACTTACCAATCCAACTTATTCTAAAAAGCCAGGAGGTGATCCCTAAGAAGAGATAAACAAGGAGGGTACCTAGTTGGGAAGAGATGGGATGACTGGACAACATACATATTTCAATTGATTTTTGTCAAATAACACACATATGAGACCTGTAGGTCGGAGGCAAAAGTTTAGCTCTGTTGGATGCCCGAGCTGGGAGCACAACGCATGGGGCACCTCGCGATAATAAAGGGGAGAGATATCAAGTGGGGAGAAGTCAAAATCATGGGGATAAAATGAAATGACTTCTCCCCAAATTATCACCGGGAGCCCCATGAGTTGTGGATGCCCGAGCGCCCAACTCAGCGTCCACCAAAGCGAATCTTTTCCCTAAGTTGGATGACCCCAAAGACTCTTCACGTGACACTCAATTGCTTAACGTATTGACTTGGTGCATTAAACAAATATTACTTATCTTTTATATACGTAGAGAGATATAGAGAAGACAAGCTTTTTGATTCTCAAAATGCTCTCTTTCTTTTCTATACCCAAAATGCCCCTAGAGCTTTTTGATTCTCAAAATGTCCTTATATCATATTTCAATACTCCTTTTAAAAACGTAGAGTTGATTTTTTTTCATAATTTTCAAACTATCCTTAAAAGACAAGCTTTTTGTTCTCAAAATGTCCCTATATTATATTTCTATAACCAACGACCATAGGGTCCATTCACTTGTCCTTGGTTTTTAGAAAAAATTTGGAAAAATAAAAAATTAATCCAACTAGTTAGTGAATTTAATCTCTGAAGGGGGATCCGGATAAAAATTTATGCGGAAACTGGATCCCCTAGATCTTAACACCATAAAAAGTATCAAAATTATCTAAGAGTTTTAGTCATATCACCTCGGTAAATGTTTTTCACCGGTGAAGCTTAATCCACTCGAACCGTCAGAACTCTTTGTAGAGATTTCTCCGAAAAAATATTAGAAACTCGATCCTTGTTCTTCGCTATCCCCACGAAGCTTTAGAATCTCCTTTGGAATTATAGAAGCAAAAGGAAGAAGATGGATCAATGGTGTAGACCTTCTATCACCAATAATACTAAGGTTCAAAACCCTAGATTTGCAAAACCTAACTAGGACCACCAATATAGCTCACGAAAATCCCTAGGGGTCTCCCCGAGGGCTCACGATTTGGAGAGAGAGAGGAGAGGAGAGAAAAAATTTTGGAGAATTCTACTTAATGGTCTAGGGTGTTGGGGTATTTATAGAGTAGGATCTTATCTTAATCCTACTCCAACTTGATCTTATCTTGTAGGATTTATTAATTACAATAACTCTTATTATTAATTAAATAAACTCCTACTTAATCTATAACTATTTTAGTTATAGTAATCCTATTAATTAAAGAGTCATTATTATAAAAGGATTCCTTAATTAAAAGGGATGAGTCAACATCCTACACCAAAGTAGGAAACCTAGTCAAACTAGGAATCCACAAGGGGGCGCGTGAGCTTCTATGGGGCGTGGGATTTCAGGAGTTAAAACTCCTTATTGTAATCTAATTACAATAATATCTTAATCCTAATTGCAATCCAACACTTGGATTTTAATTCCATAATAAAAGGAATTATATTTTAATAATTATTCAATTAAACAAATCCTAATCCAATTAGGATTCCTCAAGTGGGCGCCCCACCATAGGGTTTAAACCCATGGGCTTTGGCCCATATTAAAGGGTTTATGGATATGGGTCAAAACTCATTTGCCCTTTAATTATGTTAAACAAATAATTATTAAAATAATCTCTTACTTTAAATTAACAATTAATTTAAACAATAGATTAACTATTAATCTATTTAACTAAATGATTAACTTTTAATCACTTAAAATAATTGATTAAGTTTTAATCAATTACTGAGCTTGTATTTCTTATGTGAGCACCTCCACAGATTGCTCTGAGACATTCTTACCTTAGCTTATCCAATGTTATCTCGTTGACCCTAAATGGGAATTACATCAGAATTGCAAGTGATGTGAGATATCCATGTTGCAATTGAATCCCAGTGTATGAACATTAACCATTACGGATCCCGCCACATGAACTTTTAAATTCGAATTATCCTTCCAAATACATTATCACTAATGGGCCTTCGAGATTGATATACTATCTTACTCATAGCCATTGCAAATCATCTGGGTTTTCAAGACTTATGATTAAGCCATGAGAAACAATTTCTCATGAAAAGCATTTTGAAAAAATCATTTTATAAGTATAATACCTTTCAATAAAAGTATATTTCAAAACTTATTTGTTTTCAAAATCACCTGCGCAGGATTTGAACTTAATCAACTGTCTTACCCGGAACTTGGATAATCTCTCAAATTAATGAGCATGAATTTCTTGTTTGAAATTCATCATGACTCGAACAACTTTCTGACTATCCAACTGTCACTGTATTATATTCCCTAAGTTAGAAAATACATTGGTGGAATCAAAGAGTCAGATCACTGCCCAGTCATAGATGAACTTATCAGATCTAAGGATCATCCAAACCGTTCAATGTAAATGAGAGACCAACTATCTGATAGTATGTTTATGCAAAAGGTCTTTCATTGAATGCAATCAGTCAGTGTATATTTAAGCACTCATATGCTGATGTGTAGTCGCTACTACAATAGTTCGAGATAGAACTA
Source organism: Tetracentron sinense (assembly GCA_015143295.1). Lineage (NCBI taxonomy): Eukaryota > Viridiplantae > Streptophyta > Magnoliopsida > Trochodendrales > Trochodendraceae > Tetracentron > Tetracentron sinense. The sequence continues at coordinate 37,485,234 of CM026563.1, forward strand.
TATTTCAACTATTGAGAACATCTTAGCATTCTGGTAACCATATAAGTGAAGTGTCCAGCTTCACCCATAGCTGTGACTATATAAGGTATAAGGAACTGGAAAGTTATATCTACATGTGATAATCTAATCACATAACTTTCCTACAATATATCCTATGGACCTTTATCGATATCTCATATCGTATAGATCATCTCATGATCATGGTCAATTACCCATAATGAATACACAATAGATTAATAAGAAGCATTTATTAATCATATTAATAAGGTTCTAACAATCTAAATGACTTTTCTGGGCATTATGTCCAACAACCTCTTATATATAATGAGAATACTCCCTTTAAAAACATAGGCTGAATTTTTCATAATTTTCAAAAAACCCTTATCATAATCATTTTCATTATATAAGACAAGCTTTTTGGTTCTTAGAATGTCCCTATGTTATATTTATATAACCAACGACTATAGGGTTCACCTACTTATCCTTGGTTTTTAGAAAAAAAATTTACCCTACAAGTTAGTGAATTTTAACCAAGAAAAAATAAATTTTTTTTCTAAAAACTAAGGATAGGTGGGTGAACTCTAGGGGTAGGTGAATCTTAACCAATGTTAAGGGGTGTCAAAAGAGGCACATTGCAACCTCAAGGGTGTAACCAAACTCTAACTATGGTTAAGATTCACCCACCCTAGGCTTCACCCACTTATCTTTGATTTTTAGAAAAAATATTAATTTTCTTAAACCCTGGTTAAAATTCACCAACTCCTATGCATTTTTTCATATTTTAAAACCAAGGATAATTGGGTGAACCCTAGGGGTGTGTGAATCTTAACCACAGTTAAGGAGTGTTGAAAGAGACACATGGCTACCTCAGTGGCATGACTGGACTCCACGCTCTTTTGGAAAAATGCTCCAAAACAAGATCTCACCAAGGCCCCGCCCTCCCCCATTCTTTGCTATACCCAAAATGCCTCTCAAGCCTTTTGGCTTTCAAAATATCCATACGTCATATTTCTATAACCAACGTGTCTCACAATTTTTTTTTATCCACAATGTCCTTCAAGTTTCTATACCCAAAATATTCCTTAATTTTTTTTTCCAAAATGCCCTCACTAGGACCCCTCTTCCCAGTCTCTCTCCCCTTCCCCTCTCTCTCAAGTCTCCCGTGCATTGCACATATCTTCTTCTTCTTATCTTTCTTATATCTTCTTATGTATAATGAGAAGTCTTCCCTTAAAAACATAAATGAATCTTTTTAATAATTCCCAAATTACCCTTATTATCATCATTATATAAGACATCTTATCTTATATATAATGAGAATTACCCCCTTTAAAAACGGAGATATGATCCTTTAAAAACGGAGATAGGATTATAGCCAATTGCAATTGCATTGAAGCCAATCCAATTGCATATGTGGCTGATGTTGATTGGAAGATAAATTTTTTTTCAAAATTTGAATTTCCCACTGAGGTCGTCATGTGTTAAATTTAATTTTTTTCTAAAAACTAAGGATATGTGGATGAACTCTGTGAGTAGACGAATCTTCACCACAGTTAAGGAGTGTTAAAAGAGACATATGACAACCTCACTAGCGTAACCAAACTCCAACTGTGGTTAAGATTCACCCACCCCTAGGGTTCACCCACTTAATCTTGGTTTTTAGAAAAAAAATGTAATTTTTTAAACCCTGGCCATAATTCACTAACCCCTAGGGTTAAAAAAATCATATTTTTTTCCTAAAAACCATGGATAAGTGGGTGAATCTTAGGGGTGGGTGAATCTTCATCAAAGTTAAAGAGTGTTAAAAGGGACACATGGTGACCTCGGTTGCGTAACTGAACTCCTCGCTCTCTTGGCAAAACGCTTCGAAAGAAGAACATCTCACCAAGGCTCCACTCGCCCCCTTTCTTTCGTATTTCCAAAATGTCCCTAAAGCTTTTTGGTTCTTAAAACGTCTCTACGTCATATTTCCATAAACAACATGTCTCTCACAAGCTTTTCTATCCAAAATGTTCTTCAAGTTTCTATACCTAAAATATTCCTTTTTTTTTTCAAAATGCCCTCACTAGAGTCCCTTTTTCCCAATCTCTCTGGTTCCACTCTCTCTCACATGAATCGCACGTGTCGCCCACTAGTCTTTACTAATATAAAGAGGATGCCTCCTGCTCAAAACTTTGATTGCGGTAATTCCAAAACTACCGTTTGCTCTTATCTCATCTTCTCTTTTCTTATCTTATTTGTTTATTTAATCCTCATACTATCCGGTACTCATCTATAGTAGACTTGAAATTCTCTACGCTTATATTGAGGTTAAGATTCACCCACCCCTAGGGTTCAGCCACTTATCCTTGATTTTTAGAAGAAGAAAAAAAATTAACACTAAGAGTTAGTGAATTTTAACCAAGGTTTAAAATTTTTTTTTTTTTTTCCTAAAAACCAAGGATAGGTGGGTGAACTCTAGGGGTAGGTGAATCTTAACCACAGTTAATTTGTGTCAAAAGAGACGCATGACAACCTCAAGGGTGTGGCGTAACCAGACTCCAATTGTGGTTAAGATTCACCCACCCTTAGGGTTCACCCACTTATCCTTGGTTTTTAGAAAACAATCTTTTTTTCTTTTTTTTAAACTCTGGTTATGATTCACCTACCCCTAGGGTTCACCCACTTATCCTTGGTTTTTAGAAAAAAAAAATATATGCTTTTTTTAACCCTATGAGTTAGTGAATTTTAACCAAGGTTTAAATAATTAATATTTTTTTCTTAAAACCAAGGATAGGGGGTGAACTCTAGGGGTAGGTGAATCTTAACCACAGTGAAGCGGTGTCAAAAGAGACACATGACAACCTCAAGGGTGTAATCGGACTCCAATTGTGGTTAAGATTCACCCACCCCTAGGGCTCACCCACTTATCATTGGTTTTTAGAAAAAAAAATATTAATTTTTTTAAACCCTGGTTAAAATTTGCTAACTCATAGGGTTAAACTTTTTTTCATGTTTTTTTTCTAAAAACCAAGAATAAGTGAGTGAACCCTAAGGGTGTGTGAATCTTGACCACAATTAGTGTTAAAAGGGATACATGGCAACCTCAGTGACGTAACTGGACTTGTCGCTCTCATGGCAAAACACTCCGAAAGAAGATATATATGCCCATATGAAGGCATCTCATTTTATTTAGACCTATCACTGACACTTAATCTTTTGAGATGCCTTCATATGGGCATATGTATCATAGTAGGTTTAGCCCGTGACATTCGGACTTTTGGGATTCTACATGTAAGTTCTATGTTTCAAGAATACGTATGAAAGCATATGCTTTAGCAAGTTCACAATTAGAATTATGTTATCCACCTGGCAGGTTCCTTATAGTGCCTCGCCTGATGGGTCCACTTCATTCGGGGGGTCTACGCTACTGGAAGGGGTGTGCTATAACTAAAATGCCCCAAAAACTTTTTGAGTCTCTAAATATCCCTAGTCATATTTTAATAACTAATGTGTCCCTCACAATTTTTTTTCCTAGGGACATCTATCCGAATAGAGGATATCCAAAATGTCCCTCAAGTTTCTGTATCTAAAATATTCCTTATTTTTTTTTTTCCAAATGCCCTCACTAGGGTCCCTCTTTCCAATTTCTCTCCCATTCGCCTCTTTCTCACGTGCTGTCCACTAGTTATATTATTAAAGATTAAGTATGAACAAGAGCTCTAGTTTATTTAAAAACATACACACGCAGAGGCAGAACATTTTTTTTTTTTTAAATACTCATATTGTAGGTATAATTTTTTTTTTTTAAAAATACTTAATACCTATATTTAGTATATAGTGGCCCTCCCATAAAATTTGGTAATTTTTTCATATGTATAATATAAAGAGATTGATTCTTTACACGCCTATGTGTCCCTTTTAACCCTAGTTAAGATTTATCAATTCAGGAATTAATTTTTTTTTTTATAAAAATCAATTGTAGATGTATAAACCCTAGGTGTGAGTGAATCTTAACTACAATTAATGAGTGTTAAAAGACACCTTATATTTATTTGTTATGGACCTTTATTGGAATGCAATGTTAATGAATTTTATGGCTGCGATCGAGCTAGTATTAAAAAAAAAACCCCCAAGCCTATTAATTCCCCCCCCCCCCCCCCCCCCCCTCCTCCACCAAAAAAAAATTCCTGGCTCTTCCCAGGGCATACGGTCAACACACGCCTTGAAGCCCAATACATCCCTACAAAAGGGCTTATCTTTTAAATGGAGAGAGGAGCCTTATAAGGACAGGAAGGTCTACATTCACTTTCGTGTGTGTGTTTTTCAAAAAAAGTTTGGTGATTAAAAAGAAGTTTTAATTGATAAATGTGTCTTACTTTTCTTTCTAAAAGGGAAATTAGTTAATGTACCCATGAATTCCATTTCCAAATCTAAGGCACCACCTCATTGGTGGATGCCCCCTCTTACATACTCACTACAATTGGTGAGTATTTAAGAGGGGGGCATCCAGTTACATATCTCTTCAATAAAGCTCCTGTATATAGTTAATCATGTATTATTATTAATATTTGTAGGCCAGCACTCAGTATATTATCCATCTCGATCATTAAAAAAAAAATCCTATAAGACAATAAGATATATATATTTTTTCGTTTGGATAGGCACTAATCATTTATCTAGGGTTAGGGATTAGAACTCCTGGTGGGCGCTCAACAGCCACACCAAGACTCAAACTCGAGTCACACCTCCCCAGGAGATACACAACCTCTGGGACAAGCCCATGGTCTGTTCAACATAATTGGACGATTGAGAAATTAGGGCTACGACAAACACAAGGCCTCACCATGGGCATGTCCCAATGGTTGTGTATCTCCCTTTGGGGAGGTGTGACTCATGTTCGGGTCTTGGTGTGGCTGTTGAGTGCCCACCATGAGTGTTAACTCCCTAACCTAGGTAGATAATGATTAGGACCAAGCAAAAAAAAAAAAAGAGTTAGATGTCTCAAATTGGAGCCTCCCTCTTCTGCACAATCTGTTCAACAGTGAAACTATTCAAGATATCTGGAAAATTCCTATTAGCCATCTCGGAGCACTGGATAAATTAATTTGGCATTTCTCCAAAAATGACAAGTTCAAGGTAAGTTCAACGACTCACTTAGCCCACCAATATCTTGAATCAGAGTACCCTTCTTCAAGTAACTCTCATGATATGGTGGATGATACTCACTACAAATCCACCTGGAAGATTCTGATACCTCAGAAAATTCTTCTGTTCATTTGGCGTGCGTGCCACAATACCTTAGCGGTGGGCGATAATCTTCGTCGTCGAAAGGTTCCAGTCGAGAACACATGCCTGCTATGCCTCTCTGCTCCTGAAACATTTGTCCACCTTTTTCTTCAATGCCCATGCACCCGAAGTATATGGTTTGGTTCTCACCTCTCTATTAGACTCCCCACCGAAACTCCCATATGGAACAGTTGGGCTTCCCACCCAGCTGAATTCAAGTTAGGTACAAAAGAAATGCCTATCAGAGTATGTTCGATCCTTTGAAATGTTTGGAGAATTCGAAATGACTGCCTATTCAAAGGAATCCCTCCGGAACCCCTTTTCGGCTATCCACCGTGTAGATTCCTCGCCACCGAAATGTTGAAATTAAGCGATAAATAAATTCTAGCTCAAAAGAGTTACTCGGGTGTTACTGATGTAACTGAGGTGGATGTGTGGGTGCCCCCGGATCCTCCATGGATAAAAATAAATGTTGATGGGGCGGCCCTTCCTTCTGGACTGGCGGCAGGAGCAGGAATGATAGCTCGCAATTCCTTGGGGCGAAAACTATGTATGAAGGCATTCCCCTGCCCTGCTAGCTGAAGCAGAAGCAATCAGATTGGGTCTTGCTGCAGCTCTCTATCAAATAGATGGCATTTTGTAGTTGTTGAATCAGACTCATAAGAAATGGTTGATATCCTGAATAGCGATCTAGGCCCACCCCTGAGAGATCCACTCCCCACTGGCCGACATTCAACAAATGAGAAGCAGTTTTGTTGAGCTCACTTTCCAATTCACTAGAAGGGCATCAAACATTGATGCACATTTTCAAGCTGAAGTGACCCTCAATGCTAGTATTCGGTCTCTGTCTACAAGTTCTGTAAGTACCTTTCAAGAGGCTCCCCTGCTGCTAATGTCCAGTTGGGTTAGCTACAGGTCTCTTTCCATGGAATGAGAATTCTACTTTCCTACCAAAAACCAAAAAAAAAGAGGTCGTCGTCACTAGTCAATGTCACTGTCACTGTCCCACACCCCGTAAACGTGGTTAAGATTCACTCACCCTTATACCTATCCTTGGTAGGTATGTGGGTGAATTTACCTATCATATCCTTGGTTTTTTAAATAAAAAATATTTTAATATTAAATTTTTTTTTTTCTAAAAATCAAGGATGGATGGGTTCTGATTGTCCTCTTTCACATGTCTCTTTTTACACCCCTTAACTGTCGTTAAGAATCACCTATTGCTAGGGTTCACCCACCTCTTTTTGGTTTCTAAGAAAAATCTTGGAAAAAATTTAATCCTAGGAATTGGTAAATTTTAACTACAATTAAAAAAAAATTTATTATTTTTTTTCTAAAACCAAGAGTAGGTGGATGAACCTTAGGGATGAGTGAATCTTAACCATAGTTAAGAGGTGTCAAAAGAGACACGTGGCTACCTGGGGGGGAATCGGTTTTGGCAAAATCGGTTACAACTGGAGAAGAATACGTCCCATTTACGGGGTGTCAAAAGGGACAAGTGGTTAGATGTTCTCGGGGCATAACAGGATACACCAAATCCGATAATAACCGTAGATGATTTGGTTCTACTTTCTATATTTCCGTCTGAGTTCTGATTGTCCACTTCCGAGTTGATCACACCAATCAAATATCAACAGATGGGGAAAGAGAAATAAAAGTTTAATCAAATAATAATTTACTGCCACGTGTCAATTTTCAATTGGGTTGGAAGAGTCCGTTTTCGATTTTCCTTTCCAAAACCTTTACTCGCACAATTCTATAACTTTGAAAAACGCGGGATCGGATTTGGTATGGCCCAGACTCAAACCAAAACCGTCTGGCCCACTCCTTTAACTGACTTTTTAACCCAAGTTAAGCAATTTCAACACCTATAATTAAATTTTTTAAAAAAAATTATCTAAAACCAAAGTTACATGGGTGAACCCTAAGGGTTAGTGAATCTTAACCACAGTCAAAGAGTGTTAAAAGACACACATGTCAACCCTTTATGATGAGGGTAAGACGGTTTTGGTCCGGCGAGGGCCAGACCAAATCCCATTCAGAAAAACCCGCATTCTATAATCGGGGAAGGAGTCAAATCCTCTACGGTGATAACCGGATTTGGCAAATCCTCGGTTATCATCCCTAGAGGTGGCCACATGTCTCCTTTGACATCCCTTAACTGTGGGTAAGGTTCACCCACCCGTTTTTGGTTTTTTTTTTTTTTAAATATTAATTTTTTTTTAAAATTAAAAAACTGTTTCTAGAGTTTTTTTAATATTAAAAACAATTTTTTAATTTTAAAAAAAGCATTAATATTTTTTAAAAAAAACCAAAAATGGGTGGGTGAACCCTAGGGGTGGGTGAACCTTACCCACGGTTAAGGGGGGTGTCAAAGGAGACACGTGGCGACCTCTAGGGGTGATAACCGGATTTGCTAAATCCGGTTATCACCGTAGATGATTTGGCTCCATCGGGGAATGATTTCAATATATTCGCAATCCGAAGTAAAGCGAAAGAGGAAACTCGTTAGAACCGGGATTGCAAGTCATTTTCTAAAAACAAGAAAAAGTTGTAATCAGAGTCGAATTCAAAGCTTTCTTACTTGCTTCTTACTCACTTGGATCAAAGCAGTTTTTGATCGAGTTTCAGAGTAGAAGTATCGATACCCATCTCTGGTTTTTGGGCAGAAAGAGGAGATTTTTGGCTCTTGCTTGAGTTCCAAGCGAGGTTGTTTCTAATACTGCAAATTTGTTCAATTAATTGAACGGTTTGGGCTTCTGATTTTGGGGGTTTGCTTCTGAGAAAGATGAGTGATTGTAGAAGCTATCAAGGCGATGTTCCAAGGATGTCGAGAAGATCCCAAAACAGAAAACCTCCTCATGGTATGCTTAGTTTCTGTTTCAGGTTTCTTTCAAATCTCTTAGATCAAAATCTCTTCATAAAATAGTTTAGATATTAATCCCTGTTGATGGGTTTTTTATAGAAGCAACTGGGTTTTTCTTGGATTCACAGGAAGTGAAGTTTTTGTTTCGAAAAACACTATTTTGATTTTTGATTATATAGTAAGGAAATTGTTCTTGTTTGAAAAGTCTTTGATGTTAGATTTTCGTCACTCAAAGTGGTTGAATGTCTATCATCAAATAGCAGAGAAACAGTTACTAACAAGAATAATTTTTAGGGTTCTGAATATTGTTTACTGTTTTAGGGATTTATTCATCTCATATTATTGTGTTATGGGTATTCTTTAATTCTAGAGTTTTGTTTCTGTATTTGGAGATTACGATTTTTGAGTTCTTTTATTAGCTGAAAAGGAATAAGTTTTTTTTTTCTTTTTTGGTAAGGAAAATCTCTTCTATGGATTGAGGTTGTTTTTACCCATTTTCTCTGTTTGAATCCATTTTTCTCCTGGTATTGTTCTGTTATTCTTTGAGAAATTGTTTTTCATTTGAAAAACCTAGGATGTGGGGTTAGAGTTTTGTCTTAGTATGAATAATTAGAAGGTTATAGAAATTGGGTTTTATTTATTTGAAGATTGTCTAGTTGTATGTAGAATTCTCGCGTGTTTACCTGCCTTAGTAGGTATGGTAAAAATTTCTCTTGAATTATATTTAACTGTGTTGTTTTTCTAGGGTTTAGGGATTCCTCTGTGCCTTCATGGGAGAAGCAATTCTGCTATTTGGTGGGCTCAATTCCATGGGAAAAGCTATTGGAAACCAAGAAGGCAATGTCTTACCATGAGAAGGTGGTTCAATGGAATGATTCCGCCAGTGAGGAAGCATTCCACAATGCTAAAAAACGCTTTTGGGCAGCGATCAATGGCCTCCCATGTGGGATCTCTCTTCCTGATCCAGATATCTATATTGATGAAATTGACTGGAACTCCAACATTGAGCCCGAGCTGTTATTAGACTCGGATAAAAAACCAGTGGCTCTTAATGAGAAGGAAATAAATGGGGTGGTGGAGTTCCTTGTTGATCCTTACTCAAATCAACCTGTTGTGCCCACTGGATGGGATGATGCTGAGGAAGATCCAATCAGAAAAACCAGCAAATCATCGCCAGGTCCCAATCTGGGAGATTATGATAGGAATATAGATAATGGTGATTATCCTTGCAAACTTGGCTATAGTCGGGGTAATGAAGCTGTGGTGGGCAAAGCATGGGGAAGTCGTGAGGATGATATTAATAAGTTGGGGAATTGGGAAGTTAGAAGAACTGGTAGAGATTGGGCAACACAGAATGGGAATTCCATGAAGACGAGAGGGATCGGATTGGACATGTCGAGGTGCAAAACTACACGGTTTGAAGGAGGTTACAAACCTACAATCGGACAAAATATAGCCAAAGGTGAATTTTTCTTCCGCTCCGCAGACATTTTCATGGATCGGGTGAAGCAGGGAATCAGTGGAGTTAGGAGATGCTTGTGTCTTACATGTGAATCAACATAGACTTTGCTTATTTCATTAATTTTTTTTTCTTCCCTGTGTGCAATTCAGGCGAAGCCGGAAAAAATCACTATTCAATTCAATTTTTTCATTCAGGTTTTGCATGTTGAGAATCAAAAATACTTCTTTCAGCAACAGGTTTGTATTTATTTTTATAATCATAAATGATCAGTTTCCTCTCTGAAGTCGGAACATTAGCATTACTGGAGTAGAAATCATATCATGATTAGTTTTTTGCTGAACTCTTTTTGTCAAAGGCTTTATATGACCTTCATAGGACCAGGCGATGAAGGCTCTACTGGGCAATGGCTTTCGGTCATAACTCATTTGGAGTTGGTACTACGAATAACATAAGCAAGTTCCAGGCTTCCAGCTCCAATTAGCTAGAATGTTTTTCTTTGGGTACTGGTGAAACCAAAAACGAGAAACTCCATCAGATCCATCCTGTGAGACTGAGAACCCATTTAAAGGATACCCAGAGAGATGCGAGACTTGTATTATCAGGGTTACTTAGGATTAAATATGCCATCTTTGGATTCAAAAGTAATATGATAAAGATATATCATTCTAATCAGTGTTGTCAGAACTGGACTGGCCGGTGGAACCAGGAATTGGCCCCCTCGCCGGTTCCCAAAACCGGAATTCTTTAAGAATAGGCAAGAACTGGTCAAAACCAGCCAGAACCGATCAAAACCAGTGGTAGAACCGGTTGGGAACCGGTGAGGAAAAATTAGGAAAAAAAGAAAGGAAAAAAAGGTTTTTTTTCCAAAAAGTAAATGGTGGAACCGGAACGGACTACTCTACCAGTTCGATACCTGGTCCGGTTATGAAAACAGTGATTCTAATAATAAAAGTACAAGGAGTATACTAAACTTTAGTGCACATAATTACCCTTTACCTTCCTTTATTAAATAAGAAAATATATTAAAATGTTATTTTAGATTAATACATATTAATAGGACCCACCATAAAATGTTTTTCATTGATACATGTAGATAGTGGGAGATTTAATTAGAGTTCTACTTAATACTAACTTTTTATTTAAAGTATTAGAATCCTTCTACTATTAAAAGTAATTATTAGATATTAGTGTAATGTTCCCAACAAAAAAAGAAGAAGATGATATTGGTGTAATGTTCATATAGCAAGTTTTCATGAGAATTTTCTGTTCACATCATGGAAGAAAATTCCATTGATGTGTTTCTCAAGATGATCTTCCACCTGAAAAACATCATCGAGTCATTGCAGTTGTCGAGAAATAGCTTCCTCATCTAATCAAATTACATCTATTTTCTACTAGCTCTTCATTTTTGATGTTTTGCCATACATTCAATTCTAGTCGCTCTTGAGAATTCAATTTCGGTGAGTTGCCTGAATCCTTTTAAGAATTCAATTTCTGGTGTCAATAACTTGTGAATCCTGAATCCTTTTGAACCAAAGAAGGAGACACAATAAGAAAAGAAAATTAAATGTTGCTTACAATTTATCATAGGTTGAGGGAATGTGGGCTGGTATATCAGAGCGTGAAATTTGCCAAGAAATCTGAAATTTTTGGAATTTTGATTTCCTTTGGAGGACCAAAATTGCCGACATAAGCATGATTTGAAACCATGGCTTTTATTTTAAGCACTTGCCTTGTAAATACATAAGCAAATGCATCTTCAATGTTTCTTTTCGCTCTCCCCATCTATCTATAGTTCAAATTTCAGATTTGTTATACCCTTGGCCCTGGAGGAAATCGTTCCAGTCAATGGGTTTTAACCAGTTTTCAAGTTAGCTTATCTTGATCCATTTAAAATGTGCTTTGGTTCCAAGTTAGCTTTTCTTGATCCATTTAAAATGTGCTTGGTTCGGGGATTTATGACCAAACCCAACCCAACCCAATTATGCCAGTTTCTATATAACCAGGCCAACATACTAATTTTAACAAGGCAATATTGGGGTTTGGGTTTAAATGGGGAGCATAATTTTTTTGTGAAGTCTAAAAAACTAAAATATATTTTTTTATAAATTTAAATCGAATTAATTATTAAAATATTTTACTTCTTCGACGTGCTTCATTTAATTTACATGTGATGTTGCCACATGATACTATGGTTTAAGAATGGTATTTCTGGCTGTTAATGTTGCTCCGTCCTTGACATGACTTTTGGGAATTAATGTACTGTTTCTAATTTAATTTTTTATATGGATCAAAATTTGTTGGATTTAATAAATAAAAAAAACTAATTATTGAAGGGGGCAACTACAAAACACTACATCAAAATAATATTCTTGTACATGTGAGGATGTGCGCATGCATAGATAGTATAAAATTTTTGAGAGGCATTTTGGAAAAAAAAAACATAAGGAACATTTTGGTTATAGAAACTTTAGGGAAATTTTAGGTAAAAAAATTGTGAGGGAACGTTGCGCATAAAAACTTGACTAAGTGGCATTATGAGAACCAAAAAGCTTTAGGGACATTTTGGGTATAGGAAACAATTGAGGGCATTTTAGGTATAGGAAACAATTGAGGGCATTTTTGTTATAGAAATGTGAGGGGCAATTTAGAAATAAAGAAAATAATATATGGGAAAATTTTATAGGGTAGTTTGGGTAAAAAAAATTGTGAGGCCATTCCGATTGCAATATTGACTTAGGGGCTTTTTGGGAACAAAAATGTATTAGGGACATTCTAAATATAAATAAAATTGAGGACATTTTGGGTATAAAAACTTGAGCGATATTTTTTAGAAATAAAATAGAGACATTTTTAGAATAAGCTAAATTTGAATCAACGTCAAAAAAAAAAAATCAATGTTCCTAAGTCTCGTTCGATTTATATTAGTTAGGGGCAATTTTGAAATTAAGATAAATTTAAATTAACTTTTAAAAGTCTCTCATTCTCTTTATTTCAGTGTTTTGACAACTGACCCGTGCGGTTGAATCGGTAAAACAGGAACTATCCAGTCAATTGGTGCCCAAAATCACCATAACCGGACTGTTTTAAAAATCGGCTGTAAAACGTGAAACGTGAAGAACTGGTCGGGTCAATTGGAGAACTGGAAATGTAACTGAAAAAATATGAAAGAACCAGCCAAAAATAAAGAAAAATATATTTTTTTAATAATAAAAGGACCCGATCCAGTCGGACCAGTTGAATCGAGAACCGATCGCCTAGCTGATTCGATGACTGATCCAATTATGAAAACATTGCTTTGTATATTAGTAAAGGGCAATTTTGGTGTAAAGCCCTGAAATTATTATTCTTGATGCTTGTGAAATTTATTAAATGCTATGCAAACATGTGATCAATTTTTAATGTGTTTAAGCTCACAAATTTAATATGTTCGAGCCAGAATCATAGAGTTGCAAGGGTCTGATGAAGAATTGTTAGCTTATCGAGCCAAGTCTTTCGAAAATAGTCAGGAGAATTTCTCAGTTAATGGAGAATGAGCTATAACATTTAAAGGCAGGTTATGTGTCCCAAATAATGAAGAATTGAGACGGGAGATTTTGGATGAAGCTCATCGATCCAAGTATACAGTTCATCCCGGTGGTACTAGATGTACCAAAATCTCAAAAAGGCACTATTGGTGGAGGAATATGAAGAGAGATGTGGCCACTCATGTATCTCAATGTTTGGTTTGTCAACAGGTGAAGACCGAACATAAGAGACCTGCAGGATTATTGCAACCTCTTCCCATTCCTGAATGGAAATGGGAAAATATATCTATGGATTTTATTATGGGATTGCCAAAGACAGCCAAGAATTTTGATGCCATTTGGGTGGTAGTAGACCGTCTTACTAAGTTAGCTCACTTTCTTCCTTATCGGACTACTTATAATGCTAACAAGGTAGCGGAACTTTATATTAAGGAAGTAGTACGTCTCCATGGAGTACCTGTCAGTATAGTTTCTGATAGAGACACAAGGTTTACATCAAGATTTTGGAAGAGTTTTCAGCAAGCCATGAGATCTCGCCTGGATTTCAGCACGGCATTTCATCCTCAAACAGATGGCCAAACAGAAAGAGTGAATCAGGTTATTGAGAATATACTCCAGTCTTGTATGCTTGATTTTCAAGGCAGTTGGGATGATTATTTACCCTTAGTTGAATTTGCTTATAACAATAGTTATCAAGCAAGTATTCAGATGACACTATTTGAAGCCTTGTATGGTAGAAGTTGTAGGTCTCCTCTTTGTTGGGATGAAGTAAGAGAGAGAAAACTTCTGGGTCCTGAGCTAGTTGAACAGACCGTAGACAGAGTTATGTAGACACTCGGAGAAGAGACTTAGAATTTCAAGTTGGAGATTTGGTCTTCGTCAAAATATCTTCTACAAAGGGGATTATGAGATTTGGTAAAAAAGGCAAGTTAAGCCCAAGGTATGTTGGACCGTTCGAAATTATCAGAAGAGTAGGAGAAGTGGCATACAGGGTTAGCCTGCCTCTTCACATGGTGGCAGTTCATAATGTCTTCCATGTTTCTATATTGAAGAAGTACATTCAAGATCATTCGCACATCATTGACTTTGAATCTTTGGAAATTCGAGAAGATTTAACAATGGTAAAACAACCTGTTCAATTTCTGGATAAAAAAAAGCATATTATACGCAGGAAGACTATTCGTTTTGTCCTCCTTCACTAACAACATCACTCCATTGAAGAGGTCACTTGAGAAAGAGAAGATGAAGTTCGAGAGAAGTATTCCAACTTGTTTAACTAAGGTGTGCAATTTCGAGGACGAAATTCTTTTAAGGGGGGAAGGATGTAGAGCCCTGAAATTATTATTTTTGATGCTTATGAAATTTATTAAATGCTATGCAAACATGTGATTAATTTTTAATGTGTTTAAGCTCACAAATTTAATGCTAAAAAGTGTTGATTTTAAAACTCAAATAATACACTTAATTTAAGTCGTTTTTGAGGTTTAATTGCATAAAAAAGGAGATAATAAAAAAGTAGCAAAATAGTTTTAAAAAAAATCAAAAATCGGCGTCGGCGATCGATCGCCGCCGGCGGGCGATCGATCGCCCAAAACACCGTTCGACGGGATCTTATGTGTGTTGAGTCCCTAGGGCTCCCAATGTTATATATACCCCTTTTAGTCGTGGGATGAGGGTTTCAAAAGGTCCCCAAAGCTTTCTAAACCTAAAAGGGAGTAAGAGAAAGAGGTTTTAAGAGATCCAAGAGGAGAGATTAAAGGTCTTTCAAAGAGAAATGGTGAAAAATCTTAGATCCGTCCCATTGGCAAGCGCGTGATCGCAGGGAAGCAATTGGGAGAGGTAAATATAACTTCATTCCTATCAATATAGAGATTTTTGATATGAACACTATGAAAGAGATAGATCTAAAGCAAGAACAAACAAGACTAAGCATGATTGCGATGTTTCAATCCCTTATGAAAATATATATGATGTTAGAGAATGTTATGAATCATGATTCCCTTATGAAAAATATATATGATGATTTGTGATATTTTAAATCATGATTCTCTTATGGAAAATATATATGATGACTTGTGATGTTTTAAATCATGATTTTTTTAATGAGAAATATATATGATGAGTAGAATGTGTTCTAAATTATGATTCTCTTGTGAAAAGTATTATGTGAGAGTTGTTCCTTATGACTCTAATTTATATATATATATATATATCAACAAGGGGAAAGGAAATGATCTTCTGGGTATGGATGATTGAGAATGGCAGAACAGATGATGGTTGAAACTCATGAATCGATTATGAGCTTACTTCGAAATTTTGATGCATTATGAAACTAGGATTCGGTGAAATTAATTTTATTAAAATTATCTATTGAAATTGAAACATGATAGATATAATTGTTTCTTATCTTATTATTGAAAAACTTGATGGATCTATGTTCTATGTTGATAAATTTATGAGAAATTTTGCATGTTTAAATTGGTGTATGAGTTACTATCATCATAATTTCACTCACACTTACTCACGAAATTAAATATGAGTAAGCATGAGAATAAACAAGATAACAAGTATTATGCAAATACACAAGGACACAAGCATTATGCATGATTGAGTTTTGCACTGACCGAGTACCCACAAGCCTATGATCAAGGCAAGACCAGTCGTATACACTGGCGAATGTGTAGATAAGTCGTATACACCGGATAATGTGTAGACAAACCGTATACACCGGATAATGTGTAGACAAACCGTATGCACCGGATAATGTGTATATTGTGTGGTACCTCAGAAAGTAGGGTATATGTTAATCTCTACTCAATATATAGGGTAGAGTTATATTAAGTTATTGCATTTGCATATTGTTGGATAAATTTACGAATAAGAAAATAAGTAAGATGAACAAAATAAATAAGCACAAGTGATCATGTGTAAGAATCAAAATTGAATTATGCTTCCGCACTCTAAATTGTTATATGTTTACATGTTATGTTGAATTTTAAACCATGTTTATATTAAATATCGTTATATTGTTAGATATGATTTTATATATACGCTGGGTAACTTGTTACTCAGCCGATGACTGTTGTTGTTGGCAGGTTCTAGATTTGATATCTGTGCTCTAGGGCCTTGGGAATAGGAAAAATACGAGGAGGAAGAGGAAAAGCCAGCAGGTGATTACCCTGATGGGGAATGGAATTTGGATCGTTGGCCATATACTGGATATTAGAATATTAGTATTTTGATTTGGAAATTCAGACATTGTAATAGACCTGATTTAGAATTATATTTAGTTGGAATTGATGATTTGAGATCATATAAGATGATTTGAATTAATTATGATGTTTTAGTATTTATTTCAGACAGTAGACTTGATCAGTATTTAGTTAAAAAGAAAAAATTTCAGGTTCATATTTTAGTATTACCTTGAATGCTTTATAACAGGAAGTTATGGAAGTTAATGATTAAGAATTATAATTAGTTGGAATTGATGATTTGAGATCATATAGGATGATTTGAATTAATTATGATATTTTAGTATTTATTTCAGACATTAGACTTGATCAGTATTTAGTTAAAGAGAAAAATTTTCAGGTTCATATTTTAGTATTGCCTTGAATGCTTTATGACAGAAAGTTATGGAAGTTAATGATTAAATCACGTGCCAAAGTCTCACATTAAGTAAGGTGAGATTTTGGGGCGCAACATTTGGATTTAAGCTAAATTTCAATAACTTTTTAATTCTCCTAATATTAATAAAGTTTAAATTAGTAAACGGTAATTTTAAAATAAGCTAAAATTCAATCAAGGTTTTGAATTGGGTCATTCTCTTTAAAAGACAATTTTGGAATTAAGTTAAAATTCAGTCAATATCATTTTCTTTATATATAGCAAAAGTGTAGTTTTGGAATTAAGCTAAAAGTCAATCAAAAGTGTGGTTGTCTTTAAATATAGCAAATGGTAGTTTTGGAATTAAGTAACACGTTTTTTAGCAGTCATTCTCATTATAATAGTAATATATAGAAGAAGAAAGAGAAAAGAAGAGAAGATAGAAATCAAAGAGTAAGGGTAGTTTTGGAATTAAGTTAAAAATAATCAAAAAATAAGGTTTGCCTTTAAATATAGTACAGGGCAGTTTTGAAAATAAGCAAACTTTTGATCAACGTTTTTTAACACCCCCTTTCCCATTATAATATTAACTAGTGGGTCGCATGTGTGAAGCACATGTAACTGAAGAAGGAGAGGAGTAGAAAAAGAAGAACCGAAAAAAAAGAAGAATAAGATTAAGTGTTCAACTAGGAAATGGAACCTACTTTCAGTAAAATAATAATAATAATAATAATAATATAATAATAATAATAATAATAAGTTTTTCATTGCTTTCTGCGATTTTCGACATTGAGATTTTATCTAGATTATTGAGATTTTATATAGATTAACGAGATTTTTATAGAGATCATCAAGATTTTATATAGATTATCAAGATTCTATATAGATCATCGAGATTTTTTTTTTCTTTTTTATAGATTATCGATATTTTTCACATCGAATGGACCAGATGTTTTCTTAGATTATCAATGTATATTTTTAGATTATCGAGATTTGTCATATTAAATGGACCAGGTATTTTCTTAGATTATCTATACAAAATCTCGATAATCTAAGAAAATATATCGATAATTTAAGTGGCATTTGGATCAGATTTTACTATCCAAAATCAATTGTGATACAAATTAATTGTGTAGAAATTAATTGTCAAATAATCATTTGTACAAATAATGGTGGGGAATACGGAGATGAGTCTCTCAACTCCATATTCTCCGAACACTATTATTTGTGAAAAGTGATTATTTTACAATTAATTTTCACACAATCAATTCTTATCACAATTGGTTTTGGATAATAAAATCCGATCCAAATGACCAATAAGAAAATATCTCTTGATAATCTAAAAAAACATATGGTGATCCATTCGATATGAAAAATCTCGATAATCTATAAAGAAAATCTTATTGTATAAAAAAATCTCAATAATCTATATAAAATCTCGATAATATAAGAAAACATTTCTTGATAACCGAAGAAAACATCTGGTCCATTCGACATGAAAAATCTCGATAATCTATAAAAAAAATTTCGATTATCTATAAACAAATTTGAATCACTCGATAATCTAGAAAAAAATCTCGATAATCTAGAAGAAATCTCGATAATCTATAAAACAAATCTCGATAATCAATATAAAATCTCGATAATCTAGATAAAATCTCAGTGTCGAAATTGCAGAAAAGAATGAAAAACTTGTTCTTTTTTTTATTGAAAATGGGCTCAATTTCCAAGTTGAACAATTCTTATTCTTCTTTTCCTACTTCTCTCCTTCAATTACATGTGAACTAGGGTTTCGAATGGACAGATTTCCATTCTTCTTCTTTTGTTACGCATGATTTGTCCATTTCCATTCTTCTTCTTTAGTTACGCGTGATCTAGGGTTCAAATGGACTGATTTTCGTTCTTGTTCTTCTTTTTGCCTTAACCTTTTTCTTCTCTCCCATTCTTCAGTTTTGTTTTAAATGAGAGTTAAAAAAAGAAATATGTTTGAAATATAGTGAGAGGGCATTTTTGTCCTAAATCATCAGTGAGCCTAGAGAAATTAGTTCAAAAAAGGTGAGCCTATTCCCAAGCTTTTTTTATTTTATTTTTGGGGCCCATTTTCATTTTTTAAAAAAAAACTTTATTTTTCATAATAAAAGGATATGATTCAATAAGATCAGTCGAACCAGGAATTGGTCACTCAGCTAGTTCGACGGTTGGACTGGTTATGAAAACATTACTTTATATATTAATAAAAGGCAGTTTAAGGATTATGTTAAATTTTAATCAACTTTTTAAGTCCCCCATATTTTTTTTTGTGAAAAAGTCCTCTATATTAATAAAAGTTAAAAGTAAAGGGTAGTTTTCGAATTTAGTAAAATTTAGTCATCGTTTTGAACTCATGTGTGTAAGGGCAATTTTGGAATTAATTAAAATTCTACCCATATGTGTAAGGGCATTTTTGAAATTAACTAAAATTCAAGGGCAAGTTTAGAATTAACTAAAATTCAACTCATATGTATAAGGGCAGTTTTGGAATTAATCATTATTCAATCAACCTTTGAACCAAGGAAATGATACTAGTTTTAATATTAATAAAACTTTCAACATTTTGAACACACCCATCTTCATTATATTAGTAATGGATATAGAAATTTAACTTAGGAATATTTTGGGAACTAAAAAATATTCAGGACATTCTGATTATAAGAAATAATTTGAGGGAATGTTTAATTTTTCTTTACTACAATTATTTCGATTTATTCATGGGTGTTTTATGATGGTTTTAGTAGGAGTGTTCTTGAAAAAAATATTAAAAATTCGCAAAATCTCAAGTTTTTGTATGGAGTTTTTGCGCATAGGATTAATATGGGTTGATACTATAAGTTGATACTACAAGTCAATACTAGGTCGATGCAAGTTGATACAGTTGTTCATATATGTAAATACTTGTATCAACATGAAGTATCAACCAATCTTGACCCAATTTTATGGGTATCAACTGTAAATCATAAACTATAAAAATGACAAGAAAACACCTGGAATTGAGAGTTTTTCTTGGAATAATCATACATGCAATGATTTTAAATGATTTATTTTAGAAAAAAATGCAAGAAACCCAAGAATAAGATTTTTTTTTTTTCTTTTAGTAATGGCATTCTCCTTATTCCAAACTCAAACTGTAGAGTTTAAAGCAAATCTTTTAATTTTATTCTCTTCGGTTATTGGCATTCTCTCACAATCTTTCTTGCTATGGTTGGAGCGAAATACCTTTATTGAAGCTCGTCTGCCTCAGTCAAACCGTCTCGCTCTTTCTCTCTTAAATGGTTGGGGTTAGAATAGTCGAAAAATTATTATTTTTCGAATGTGCGTAGGCCTCTTTAGAGAATATTTTTTAAAACTTGGGTATTTGACTAACAACCCTAAACTAGAGGGGCAATCAGGGTAAACCCCTTAATATCATACTTTTGTTGTAATTTAAGATCATGTGAATAGGCTGATGTTGGGCAAAGATATTCTAATTGACCCCACCAATGACGGTCCACTCGATGAGAATGCTCTGACAGAGTCTGACAAGCAAGGGTGGAGCCAGGATTTTGTTATGGAGGGGTTAACAATGGTTGATTGATATAATGTTAGTAATTATTATTGATGGGTTTGTGCAGAATGATTAGATAGGTCTAAGATATTCGTGGTTCAAGGGCCGAGCCCCTGGAATTTTTTTTGAGCACCAAGTTCATGGGCCATCTCATCCATTCGTGTTCATTTGTAAGCAATTATTTTTTTTCAAGTTATGGGGCAACTGCTCCCCATGCAGACTAGATAACTAGAGCAGGTACTAACCAAGCTAACTGTTATTTCTAGTACCAACTCCGAAGGAGTAATGACCGAAACCAATTGCTCAAGGGGGCCAGTGACATGCAGACTGGATAACTAGAGGAGGTACAACTCCAAAGGAGCTAGTAATGACCGAGACCAATTGCTCATTGAGCGACATGGTCCTCCTATGAAGGTAATATTTTAAAACATTATGACAAAAAGAGTTCAAGAAAAAGGGGACGAAACTAACCATTATATGATTCCTGCTCCAACAATGTAATTTTCCGACTTCTCAGAAGAACCTGATCATTCACAACAACCAGAAAATATACCATTCCGACTTCTCTGGTCCAAACTCATAATCTAACCCAATGAATAGGAAAGGAAAAACAAAAGAAAAGGAGGACCATAGAATACATAAATATCTAATGCTGAAACAAGTATTTATGAATGAAAAAATTGAATTGAATAGTGATTCGTTCCCGCTTTGGCTCAACTGCACAGTGAAAAAAAAAGAAGGCAAAGTCCAAGTAGATTCACATCAAAGAAACCGGATTTTCCCACCTCCACTGATTTCCTGAACATTGCTGTGGATAGTAACAAAAATCCACCCTTTTCCTTCCTCTTCCATCCATCTGCCTGTAGTCTGTCTGATTGTAGGTTTGTAACCTCCTTGAAACCGCATAATTTTATACCTCGACATGTCCAATCCGAACCCTTCTGTCTTCATGGAATTGCCATTCTGAGTTCCCCAATCTCTGCCAGTTCTTCTAAATTCCCAATTCTCCGACTTATTAATATCATCCTCACGACCTCCCCATGCTTTGCCCTCCACAGCTTCATTACTCCGACTATAGCTAAGTTTGCAAGGATAATCACCATTATCTAGATTCCTATCATAATCTCCTAGATTAGGACCTGACAATGATTTGTTGGTTTTTCTGATTGGATCTTCATCAGCATCACCCCATCCAGTGGGCACAACAGGTTGATTCGAATAATGATCAACAAGAAACTCTACCTCCCCATTTCTTTCCTCATTAAGAAGCACTGGTTTTTTATCCAAGTCCAATAACAGCTCCGGGTTGATGTTGGAGTTCCAATCAATTTCATCAATATAGATATCTGGATCAGGAAGAGAGATCCCACATGGGAGGCCATTGATTGCTGCCCAAAAGCGGTTTTTTGCATTGTGGAATGCTTCTTCACCGGCGGAATCATTCCACTGAACCACATTCTCATGGTAAGACATTGCTTTCTTGGTTTCCAATAGCTTTTTCCATGGAATTGAACCCACCGAATAGCAAAATTGCTTCTCCCATGAAGGCACTGCGGACTGCAAAAACCCTGAAAAAAGAAAACAGCAATTATAATTCAAGAGAAAATTTTACTATCCCTACTTACAACAGGAAAAAAGAAAAAGAAAAGAAAAAATTTCTATAAACTTCAAATGAAAAACAATTTTCTCAAACAATACCAGGAAGGCACAACAATGGAAAAAGGAATAGAATGATAGAGGGATATCAAGGTGTGAAATCCAGTGCTAGGGTTTCAAGGATCAATGTTAATTGTTAAGCAATCTGGAATGTTGGTGCTAGGGTTTCATGGAAAACCCATCAGCCTCCTCTGATCCGAGAGGAGGTTCTGCATCTAAGCCTCCGGATCTGATGCTGACATATGCTAAAGTGCTTGGGAATGGGAGGGAGTCGGGATCTAAGGCTAAAACTTCAGAAGTTTTAATGGAGGACAGCAGCCCAGGCATAAAGAAAATCTGTGTTTCAAGGAGAACCAGCTTTGTTCTTCACCTCGGAAGAAATAGATCGCTGCTCCATCCCTCTCCGGTTTGCTCTGATTGCAAAATCAGCATATGGGAGACCTTCCGTAGATGCACTAAAGGTATTTTTTCGGAAAACTCTTCATGTTCAGCTGGCTTTCTCGGTTGGTATTCTTGATACTAGGCATATGTTACTTCGTTTCAAGGCGGAATTGGATTACCTAACAGTTTGGATGAAAGATTTCTGACATGTTCAAGGTAAACTGGTAAAATCTTTTAAATGGACTCCCTATTTTAAAGCTGGTGCGGAACCATCCATAGTTCCGATTTGGATTAACCTTCCGGGGCTGCATCTAAACTTCTTTAATCCAAAAGATCTTTAAGCGATAGGAAGCATAGAGGGAAAATTTCTAATGGTAGATGGTCCTACCCATAGCCTCTCTAGGCAGAGCCTGGCTCGTATTTGTGTAGAAATAGATCAGCGCAAAGTAAAGCCATCGAGATTTTGGCTTGGGTTAAGCTCAGAAGGGAGATGGCAGAAGATTGTGTATGAGAAAGAACCATCTTTTTGTGCTCAATGCCAAAAGTTGGGGCACTCTTCTGAATCTTGTAAGGCCAATATGTGTATAAACAATTACAAGAGGAAAAATTATGAAAAACATGCTGATATTGGACCTTCGAAGATTGATCACAGGTTAGATGTGGATAAACTAAGGACTGATGCACCCAAAGATCCAAAAGTCTTACATAGCAATACTGAAAAATGGGTTGAAAAGGCTTTTGGGCATTCCTAGAATACTGATCAACAGGATAAGAATTTAAATCTTATCAAAAAAAACAAATCCCGATGACCAGATAAGGGAAGAGGTACATGGGCCAAAGGTAACAGTCATTGAAGATACAACGCTGAAGACCAGATTGGAGATTAGAGAGAATGAAGATACTGTTGAAGAGGGTGAGATTCCAAACACTGAATTGTTAGAAGGATCAGCCGTGGATCTACTGGGTTCAGAAGTCCATTCGTCCCAAGGGTGGGTCAGCATAAAAAAATATCAGGAAGGATCGCATGATCCAACTTTTTCCAATTTGGTTCTTGATCAGAACAATGCGAGGTTGCAGCCGATATATTCAGAGAACAATGGGGATGGCTCAACTTGGGAGAAACAAGAAGTTGAGAAAGATATGTCCATGGAGATTGTTGAAGGGGATGAGTTGACTGATTGTGAGAAGGAATGAAATGATAACCCCATCAAGACTGATGATGTTGAAAACATGTCAAATATTTTAGGCTGCTGCTAGGAGCACCCCAACATTTTCTTATCAGACACCAATATTAAAAAGATCAAGTATTTTATTTTGTGATAGCCCTCTCTATGCGCACCCAAACCGGCCTCGTGCTTTCATTGCCTACAATAAAATACTCTGCCAGGAATCTACCTCCCTATCTCTGCTGAAAAACCGAACCCGGTCAGTACCTGATACTCCTTCATAGATTTGATGCTCTCCAACTTCAAAAACATGATGCTCTTCGTGAAACCACTAATGGGGTTGAAGGAAAATCAATCTCCTACTTTCCTATCTACCGGCACCCGTGTTTTGATTTTTCTTCCGCATGGTTTCTGATACTTTGCCGGAAACTTTGACCCAGTGATCACAATTGGCTTGGAACCACGACCCCTTGACCACTCTCAAACTCATCTACAACTTGAGAGGTGTTATAGGGACTGGAAAATCAGACAAAGAGGGATTCTATAGGCAGCTTTGTAGCTCCACAAAAACCATCCCAAAACCATATATAGCTTGCAACGTGAGGGTGTTTGCTGATTTCGGCTACTTCAAAGATTTGCTGGAGATTCTCTCGCCTAGTCAAAGGTCCAGACGTTTGAAGAATCGCAAAGGAGGAGAGACAGAAGAGAGGGAAAGGGAAAAACAGAATGAGAAGGTTGATTCTCATTAAGAGGAGATTCAAAAAGATGGAAAAGAAAACTAAATCTAGTACCCATGAGAGGATTTTCGCAGAAATGGCAATAATCAAGAGAGAAAACGAGAAAACGAGCAATCTAAGGAAGGCGAATTGTGATGGAGTGTTTCGTTGTTGGCAATGAAAGCATGAGGTCAAATTTGGAGCGGTGACCTTGCAGGTGGAGTTGTTTTTCATGGAGTTAGACCGTGGAAGAAGATATGAGTAAGACCTGGTTCTACAAAGGTGATGAAGTTATATAAATTAATTTTAGGTTTGGTGTATAGCTAGAAATTTAATGATAATTTTTTTTTATTATTGGTGTGCTCATAGAATATGAAGCGTTTAATGGTGTATAGTCAGTAAATTAGAATAGTCAGAAAATGTTGGTGTGCTCGTAGCAGCACCCATATTTTATTATCACAAGATAATTCATTTTGAGTGGATGTCGAGTTTTTTGTTGATGATTCTAGTCCTAACCTAGGAAGAGAAATCTTGAAGATGAATAAGTAACATGATCAGTTTTCTAAGGAAGTCAGTGCCCTTGTTAAAAGCACTACTAATACTTAAAAGTTGGATAGAAAAATCAGAAGAAGAATAGGAAGTTGCTAGCATGGAGATGGTGGCTAATGCTGCGGTTGTGGATTTTTCAAAAAATGGTTCCCTCCAGAGGTTAGTGTAGAAAAGACCCATATTTACTTCAACTCTGAGGAGCAAGGCATGATAAACTCTTTTTCAAAAATAAAAAATAAACTATTGATTTATTGATAAGAAAAACAATGGGGGGACATAACAGCTTACCCCTACAAGGACACAAAGACATTGGTCTTAACTGTGAAAATAACACTACTCCTTAAATCGAGAACGTTTCCTAACCTCCCTCTTTGGTCTACCTTGAGAAGAGTCACTTGTTGATGCTTTATTCTTCTTCTTATTTCTCCTTAAGTCACTGGTTGAAAATCATCTTCTTCTTCGGATTCTTCAATAGGAATATTGTCACGAATTTGCTTCAGCTCACCTAAAAGATTTCTCGTCAATAAAAATCTTAGCATAGTTCCACTCATTGATTGTAGCAAAAGCTCCTATTTCTTTGTTCACTTCTTTACCAATAGCTTGTTTACTAGTAGAACCTAATGATTTACGTGTTCGCAAATTATTGATAATAAAAGAGAGATCCCTCAATTGATGATCATTGTCTCCATCCTTAGATTCAATAGAGTTTACCATGCCTTGCTCCTCATAATTGAGATAAATAGTGGTCTTTTCTACACTGACCTCTTGATTACTGAGCCCACTACGGGCTCTCTTTCCAATCTGCACCTCAAATGAGTTCGGTACCCCCAGATCTAAAAAGCAGGCCACAATCTCCTCAACATCGAGTTGCCCATCATTTCTGTCCAAGCCACCCACAATAGGAGAGAGCGCAGAAGCAGAGCAATCAGGGCTCCATTTCGGCCCAACAGGAAGTGCACATGCTTCACGTCTAAACAAGGCATTCGTTGATGCAAAATTTCGAGCACTTTGAGGGCCATCCTCAAACAGAGCATCCTCACCTCCAATAGTTGATAATGGGATTCGGGAATCTTCCGATAAATAATGGTATTCTCGCCATAGCCGTGGTTTCTCGAAGACAATCGCTCAAAGCTGTCTTCTTCAATATCAAAATTATGATTAGCTACACCTTTTACTGAAACTTGTCGTTGAGCAGCCTTGATAACATCTGTAACTTCAATTATAGTATGAAGGGAACCATTTTCTGACAAATCCACAACCGCATCATCAGCCACCATCTCCATTTTAGCAACTTCCGCTTCTTCTGAAATAGCTTTGCCTATACTTGAATTTTGAAATGGAGGCACATCCGAAATTTGAATTTGAGAGGAGAAATATCCTGGCTATCTAAAACAGCTTTGCTTATACTCGGGTTTTGCAGTGAAGGCATATTCGCATCCAGATGAGGAGAATGATCTTGGCTATCTGAGTCATGCTCCACTCTTTCCACTGTAGAACCTGAGATTTCATTTTCTTGAATGGCCTTGATCAAACCTGAAGGTAGAAGCAAAACTGATGGTTCCAGAGGAAGAGAGGCCTGGTGATTATCGATCAATGGGTGAAACTCCTCCTCGACATTTTGATGCCCCATTCGGTTGATGCTAACTCTTGTGCCTTCTATCTCAACATCATCCATGAAACCTGGAGTATTATTCCCCTTGATCTCCTCTTTAGAATCAAACCTTGCCTCCATGTTTGGTCTGTAGTCACAGGATTTACTGTTTCTGCAATTGTTGTAAACACTTCATTTCCTGAAACAGTATGTTGTATTCCTTCATTGTCTATCTCTATTGCAGGATTTTTATTCTGATCCTCTCTATCAGAAATATCATTAGAACCAGAGCTTTTCGCAACCCATCTAGTAGTAGATTCCTGGTTTTTCTTCTGATAGTTCGGATTTGATTCATCAGTGTTTAGAACCCCACCTGAACAAGAATTCTTCTCCGGATGGATGATTGAAGGCTCTACAGGTCTCTTAGATCCAATGAAGTTTGAATTGCGATTGCACTTATCGTTTCTATGCCCCAGCTTGTGACCAAGAGAACATTAGATTGGATCCTCTTCGTACACAATCGGTTGCCATCTTCCTTGAGAGCCCAAACCTAACCAGAATCTTTCTGGCTTTTCTTTGGATAGGTCCATCTTAACACAAATTCAAGCCAAGATAGGTCTTGAAATAGAATGAGCAGGACCATCAACTAGCAACACCTTCCCTACGATGCTGCCTATTGATGAGAGGTCTTTTGGATTGAAGAGATTAATAGGGAGATCAGGGAGGTTTAACCAGATTTGAACTAATGAAGGTTCAGATCTGGTTGAGAAAAAAAGAGTCCATTTCAAGAATCTAACAAGCTTACCTTGAACGAAGCACACATACTTTAGCCAAACTGCAAGAAAATCTGATTCAGATTCAAATCGTAGAAGGAAGTGCCATGCATCAAGGATCCCTATTGAGAATGCCATCTTAGCATGAAGATGTTTCTGAATATGCTCCTTCAAAGCACTAATAGAGGGTCTACCATTAATGCATTCTACTATGAGAGCAGATCGAAACGGTGACGCAGATCTTGAGAGTTCTTCAGACGAGAACAACAAAGCAGGTTCTCCTTCATAAGATGAAGGTTGCTTAACTTCTAAAACACCCTCAAGACTGAAATCATTCCTTGAAAAGCCCCTTTCACCAGATCTGGAAAGGATCCCAGCGCTTGAGCATACGAGGGTTTAGGATCTGGAGGGCGAGATGATGTTCCTCCTCCCACAGGGCCGGCGGCCATGGGGTTCTCCATGAAACCCTACTAGTTTTTTTTTAGGATGCCTGAATTCCCCAGCTTCTATTCTAGAGCACCTAATGTCTATTGGATCTAAGGATGCAGATAATGATCCCCAATTGAGTGATCTCTCTTTTACTGTCAAAAAATTGCAAACACCTAAATCTTTAGGTTCTACTATTAAACCAACTATAGGTAAAGAAGTGAGCAAAGGAGTTGGGGCATTTGCTACGATCAATGAGTGAAACTATGTTAAGATTTTTATTGACAAGAGAAATATATTAGGTAAGTCGAAGCAAGTTCGTGACGATAATCTTATTGAAGAATCCAAAGAAGAAGATGGTTTTCAATTAGTGACTTCAAGAAGAAATAAGAATAAGAATAAAACACCAACAAGTGATTCTTCTCAAGGCAGACCAAAGAGGGAGGTTAGGAAACCTACTCGATTTATGGAGGTGTCCTTGTAGGGGTAAGGTTTTATGTCCCCATTCTTTTTCTTACTAATAATCGGTTTTTAAAAACTATATATATATATATATACCAGGAAAAAAGAGATTCAAACCGAGCAAATGGAGAGAAACAACTTCCATCAAAGGGATTTTCCTTACTACAAATTCACAAAAAAAAGATTCCTTTTGTGCTAATAAAAGAACTCAAAAATCCTAGTACAAAATACCAAATTTCTTCTCTCATAAAAAGAAAAATCTCCAAATACAGCAAACCTAATCTCAGATATAAAGAACACCCATAACATAGTAATATGTGATGAATATAATCCCAAAAGCAAATCATCAATATACATAGACTAGTTTTATTCCCCCAAAACAGTAAACAATATTCAGAACCCTAAATTTTATCCTTGTTAGCAACTGTTTCTCTGCTATTTGATAATAAACATTCAACCTCTTTGAGTGACGAAAATCAAAGACCTTTCAAACAAGAACACTTTCCTTACTATATAATCAAAAGAGTAAATTTCAAAAAAAACCCAGTTGTTTCTATCATAAACCCATCAACAGGGATTGATCTGTGAACTATTTTATGAACAGGATATCGATCTAAGAAGTTTGAAAATAATCTGAAACAGAAACTAAACATACCATGAGGAGGTTTTCTGTTTTGCGATATTCTCGGCGTCCTTGGAACATCACCTTGATAGCTTCGACAATCACCCATCTTTCTCCGAAGCAAACCCCCAAAATCAGAAGTACAAATTAGAAGCCTCAGAAACAACTTGCTCGGAGCTCAAACAAGAGCCAAAAATCTCCTCTTTCTGCCCAAAAACCAGAGATGGGTATCGATGTTTAGACTCTGAAACTCGATGAAAAAATGTTTTGATCCAAGTGAGTATGAAATCTTTGAGAAAAATCAGGAGAAGAAAATAAAAAACACCACTTGTAGGATTTCTTACGAGTATGAAGCGATTTATATTGGAAGATTTCTAAACTCTGAAATCGAATCTAATTACAACTTTTCTTGCTTGTAGAACGTGACTTGCAATCCAGGTTCTAACCGGGTTCCTCTCTCTTTTTTTCTTTTTCTGGAAAGTGAAATAAAAAACGTGCTTTTTTGGTAAGAACTAAGAACCAATTCCTCTCTTCGTTTTACTTTGGATTACGAAAAGTTGAAAACAGATCAAGAAAGGTCAAAGGAATTAGATTAGGACACCACGCATTTGACTATGGTCAGATTCGCTTTAACACTTTTTTAACTATGGTTAAAATTAAGATTAATATATATATATATATCTTTACTATTATAATGGGAGAGGCAGGCGTAGCCTGAATGTTCCGAAATTCCTAAATTACCCTTCTATAAAACAAAACTTTAATTTATTATTTTATTTTTAATTCCCAATTCTATAAAACAAAACTTTAATTTATTATTTTATTTTTAATTCCCAAACTACCCTCATCTATCTATTTTGGAAATTAAAAATAAAATAATAAATTAAAGTTTTGTTTTATAGAAGGGTAATTTAGGAATTTCAGAACATTCAGGCTACGCCTGCCTCTCCCATTATAATAGTAAAGATTAGAATCACAATCAATCGCGATTGAACGTGGGGAGAGTTCAATTGCACCCACAAGTTAACACGTGTCCCTTTTAACTCCTATTAACTATGGTTAACTCCTTCCCCTCGATCTCACGTGCATCGCACGTGCCACCCGCTAGTATATATATATTTAAGAGGAGTGCTTAACAACCCATGGATCTGTTTCATATCTTACACCCCTGTCTAAGTGTCCCTTTTAACGCCCTTTAATTTTAGTTAACCTTAATTAAATTAAAAATAAGATTTTGGGATTTTTTTTTTTTTTTTTTGAAAAATCATGTTTAGGTTGCTTAACCCTAAAGGTGAATGAATTTTAACTACTATAAGTATTTAAAATTGGGGAGTGGACCAATGAGGACCGGCCTTTCAGTTATAAAATGGGATCCACAGGTACGTTAAATCAAGGTTAAATTATTTAACCTTAAGAAGGAATAAATTTTAACCACAGTTAATGTGTGGTAAAAATGAGGCACGCGCCAATGAAAACATTGACTACATAGTCAAATGGAACATAAGTTGAGCATTTGCCAAAGTCAAATAAATAGCATTATCCGATTATAGAATGTCGGTTTCTAAAGATTCGGTATCGTGCAAGTAGGTAGGCTGTAGAAAGATAGAAAGAAGATAAGCCCTGAAGTTTGTTTTATTACAATTTGACCATCTAAGGCCTCGTGTGAGTTGTAGTCCTAATCTTCTCAACTGTCCAATTGATGTTGAAAATCTTCTGTGATCTATTATCTATATCTTCTTTGGAAAATAATCACATCTCGGTCGGTGACGCGAGGAGGGGCGTCTCCGCTCCCAATTTTTTGCCATGTGTCCTCCTTTTAACTTTATTTAACTGTGACTAAGATTCATCCACCCTTCTGATTCACTCATCTACCCTTCGTTTCTTAGAAAATAAAAAAAAAAAATTAATTAAAAGATTAAAAAAAAATAACCCGAGTTAATGGAAATTGAAGGGTCCACTATGTGAGAGCGAGAAGGAATAGTCCCCTCCTCGGCCGACAAGGGGTCTATTGCTCATCTTCTAAATAAAGGAACTTGATTGAACGGTTGGGCCACCTGAGGTTTGATGATCGTGGAGATGATGAATATTGAGTGTTGGCCAACAAAGTAATCTATTATCTATTACTAATACTAGTCTGCGGAACATACTAGTGGGCGGCACATGCAATGCACGTGAGAGGGGGGAAAGGGAGATATAGACTAGGAAGAGGGATCCTACTGAGCGTAATTTGAAAAAAAAAATTAAATATTTTGAATATAGAAACTTGAGGAACTTTTTAGAAAAAAAAATTATTTATGAGAGGCACGTTAGTAAAGAAATAGACATTTTGAGAACAAAAAACCTTACTTTTTCTTTTGAAAAGTAGTTACTAAGTAGAGAGGGTGTGTCTCTTCGTTGATAGAAACCAAAAAGGGAGCATGCGAGAAGATAAGGATAAATATCGGAAGGAATCATGGAGGTATAAAAGGATTATTGTTAGTTGTAGTTGATATTACTTCAATACCCCTTCTAACTTTTCTCATGTAAAATAAGATAACATAATATCTTATTTTTTTATATGAAGTTATGGATAAAATGAGAAAAATATAAAAAAATTCACCTTACTAACTAACTACGTTTAAAGTTAAATACCATAAAATTGAGACTCATTAGGAATATTCGAAAAAAAATCAATCAACTTTTTAACCCAATTTCATTATAATAGTTGAGATAATGGAATACTTGAGTAAAAAACGTAGTCTGAATTTTTACCATAGATGGGTTGCGAAAAGCTGTAGGCGCACTCGCACTCTACTGGGCAGAACGTAGGTGTGAAAAGTATCACAACCCATCTATAAAATAGTAGACATGAAATTCTCTAGACAGGTTACATCACTAGGTCTCCCTTGAATTTTAACCTGGATTTAAATTAATATTTTTTTCTAAAAACCAAGGATAGATGGGTGAACTGTATGATTGAGTTAATCTTAACCACAGTTAAGAGGTGTCAAAAGAGACACATGAAGTCCGGTTACACCACTAAGGTCGTCGTGTGTCTCTTTTAACACTCCTTAACTATGATTAAGATTCACCCACCCCTAGAGTTCACCCACTTATTCTTGGATTTAGAAAAAAAATATATGAAAAAAATAATAATCCTAAGACGTATTAGTGAATTTTAACCGGGGGTAAAAAAGTTAATATATTTTTTCTAAAATCTAAGGATAGGTGGGTGAACTCAATGGGAAGATGAATCTTAACCACAGTTAAGGGTGTCAAAAGAGACACATGGCAACCTCAAGGGCGTAATCGGACTCCAATTATGGTTAAGACTCATCTACCCCTAGGGTTCACCCACTTATTCTTAGTTTTTAGAACATATATTAAAGTTTTTTTAAATCTAGTTAAAATTTACTAACTCCTAATATTATTATTTTTTTCATATTTTTTTTTTCTAAAAACCAAAGATAGGTAGGTGAACTCTAGGGATGGGTGAATCTTAACCATAGTTAATGTAGAGACCCGAATCTTTTCATGTTTTTAGTGCATTGCATTAAGGGTATTTTAGTCTTTATAAGATGTTAAAGTGTGTGTATTCATATCTAATTATGGTGATGTAAACTAGGCTTAATCAACTTGTAACGGATGGATGTCATAGCACATCCTAAACTTTAGGAAGCTCTAGTTTTAGCACCGTTTACTGGAATTGTGTGATTCTTGAACCATTAGAAAGGTGTTGGAACCCTCTTCGAGGTTCATGTTTAGTGTTTTTCCTCATTTTGAGTTTAAGTCAAGTCAATAGTGAGTTTTGTCTAATGAAATAGCAGATCAGTCAACTTTGGGGATATTTTAGTCTATAAATCAAGTGGAAATTGGAAATTCTAAAATGCCAGAAATGTTCCTTTTCAAAAGACGAATCCAACCCAAGTTGAATCGTCAAAATCCGATAAACGAGTAAAAAGTTATGGCCAAAACAGTAAAGGGAGTCAAAACCTGCAGGAACCGATCGCTCGGTCAGAACCAGCGATCGATCGGTCCAAAACCGATCGATCGGTATCTATCGACTGATCCAAAATTTTGTATGGAGAAATTTTCCAGAGAGTGTGTTTTTGACCGATCGTCCGGTCATAAACACCGATCGATCAGTAGGCAACCGATCGCTCGGTCATTACCACCGATCGCTCGGTCCTTCGTGTTTTTGCTGATTTTTAGTATGGGCTTTTTGGTCTTTTCGTTCTCAGACCTTGGGGCTATAAATAGGGGGTCCTACTCGAAATATTAAAATACTCCACCTAGTTCTAACCTAATTTGGCAAAAAGGGGGAGAAACCCTAGGGTTTTGAGAGAGGGTTTTCTTGGAGAATGAGGAGATTGATAGGAGATTGCAAGAAAAGTTTGGGAAGCTTCTCCAAATCGTCTCGGGAGCGTTTTGAATCCAATGGAAGGATTCCTAAGGTCGATATACTATCTTAATCAACTCTATTTTAAGGTTTTGTGAATGTTGATGTGCTAAGAATTGTAGAAATAGATAGTTGATGCATTTTCCCTAATGTTCTATGAAATAAGCTAATTATGGATGGGAATGTGAATGGATATGTGGATTGGAAATGTGGGTAGAATGTATGGAGGATGGGAAATGTATAGAGGATGGGATTAATTTGTGGATGTGGATGAATATATTGATTGTATGGATGAATTATGGTTTGATGAATGCTTGAAAATATAGAGGAGAAATGGATTCATATTATACGTACACAAGGTGTTTGTGAAAAGGTTGGAATTGGTAAATGCTATTATACTCTTATGAAATGGTGGTAAATTAATTATGAATTGCGATATGAATTATGATAAGATATGTATGTGTGAATGGTTTGTTAAGTATGTCTAATTATTTGCATGGAAATTGATAGTCGGGAAGGTAAGAACTTAGAGGAACATCTCTCAAACCGGGAATTCTCTAACTATTTGGTATGGGACATATAGTGGAGTTTCCATGGTGGGAGATCGGAACCTAAGTAATTATCAACTCGAATATTAATTTCGACACTTAAGCACATATGCACGTGTATGTTAAGATAAGAGTCTCACAAGTCACACATATGGACTACAAGCATGAACATGGCATACGTATGACATTCTGAATAAGCATAAGCATGGCATGGTCCGTATCCGCCAAGAACGGCATGTCTCATCCTGGTATGATCTGAATAAGTGCATAAGCATAAGTGTAAGCATCTCACAAGCACGTGGTCTCATAAGCATAAGCAACTCATAAGTGTATTGTCTTCCAAGTCTCAGATTCTCACAAGTACACGAGTCAAGGTGATGATATGATGAATATGCGCACACGTTCTTCCGCACTCTGATTATGTTATTATGCTATTGGATATGTTTCTGACTAAGTGCAGGTATATTATTATTGTTGATTGGATTTTTATATACACTGAGTACCTTTGTACTCAGCCGGACTTTTGTCTTGGCAGGTATAGAGCAGGAGTACACGGTGGAGCCGTGGTTTGCGGAAACATACATTGAGGAAGGAGGTGAAGGTGAGCCTTCTGAAGAGGGAGCCGGAGACTTGGGCGGCTACACATCTTAGTTTACATTTCCTTTCATTGACAGAGTTTTGTAATTGACTTTTAGAGGATGTTGCTCAGTAGACTTCTCATTAGTTGTGTATCAGACTTGTTGGTTCATTGTGAGTTGTATATATAGACCTTAGACTTGTGCAGGTTGGATTGGGTTTATATATCGGAATTTTATTACTCTCATTTTTGGGAGACTCGTGTAGTAGCCTTGTATGCATGGTTTGTAAGCAGGTTTAAGTAATGTGGCGATTCCAAAGTCCTATTTTAGCCTTGTGGGATTTTGGGGTCGTTACAGTTAAAGGGTGTCAAAAGGCAAACATGACAACCTCAAGGGGGCAATCGAACTCCAATTATAGTTAAAATTCACCCACCCCTAAGGTTCACCCACCCCTAAGGATCACCCACTTATTCTTGTTTTTAGAAAAAAAATATTATTTTTTTTAAACCTTGATGAAAATTCAATAACTCTTATGGTAAAATTTTTTCACATTTTTTTCGAAAAACTAAGGATAAGTGGGTGAACTTTAGGGTTGGTGAATCTTAACCACAGTTAAGGAATGTTAAAAGGGACACATGGCTACCTTAGTCATGTAACCGGACTCCTCGCTCTCTTGGAAAAACACTCCAAAAGAAGGTCTCTCCATGGCCCCACCTACCCCTTTCTATTCTATATCCAAAATGCCCCTAAAGGTTTTTGGTTCTCAAAATGTCTCTATGTCATATTTCTATAACTAATGTGCCCCTCGCAATTTTTTTTTTTTTTTATGGAAAATGTCCCTCAAATTTTTATAATCAAAATATTCTTTATTTATTTTTTCCAAAATACTCTCTCTAGGGTCCCTCTTTCCTGTCTCTCTCCCCTTCCCCTCTCTCCCACGTGCATCGCACGTGCCACCCACTAGTAAGAATAATACGAGTGTAGCCCTAAGCTTGGTTGAAGATACAGAAACTTAAAATATGCTTTAATGTAGTAATAATTTAGAAATTATAAATATCTACTATTATAATGAAAGAAGCAGGGTTTAAAAGTTGGTTGACTTTTTTCTAATATTCTTAATGAGTCCTAATTTTATGGTATCTTATAGTTAGGAAGGGTGAATTTTTTATATTTTTCTTATTTTGTCCATAACTCCATATAAAAAAAATTGAGATATTATGTTATCTTATTTTACATGAGGAAAGTTAATAGGGATATTGAAGTAATATCAACTACAACTAACAATAATACCTCAATATCTCCACAATTCCTTCAAATTCTTATTTTTATCTTCTCTCATACTCCCTCATTGGTCTCTCAATGAAGAGGCACACCCTCTTCACTAGAGTCCCTCTTCCCAGTCTCTCTCTCCTCTTCCCTTCCCCTCTCTCTCACGTGAATCGCACGTGCCACCGACTAGTATAAATAATAATATTTTAGCTCACTACCTTTTTTTTTTTTATTAATTTACAAAATATGCCTATCAATGCATATATTAGGCTGCTTCAATTATCTCTTCAACCAACATATTTTCGTAGTTAATCTCTAAATAATAGCCGTAGTCTTACCTTTGATCGAGTGATTATATTGTGATGCCGTCCAATGGAAATAAAAATTGGCCATAATTTTTTTATCCGAATGTCCGATTTACTATTATAATATATAATTTTAGGGTAACCCAATAAGACAAATTTAGGTTGAATAATTAGGTGTACTCTGACACTAAGATTTGCATTTATGGGTCAATTTGGGTTTTGGAGCACTTTGGTTTCAGGGACATTTTTTATAATTTTACTTTTTGAGTATTTTCGTCATCCTTCTTTAGGATTTAATTTTGTAGCTAAACAGTCAATCCTTATGATTTTGAATGGTCATGATTAACCCTAGGATTTAGTTTCTTATTTGAAGCTTGCTTTATGCATTTTATAATCAGTTTTGCATTTATCTTAGTTATTTAAGAGCTGAGACTCTTCTTCTCTTATACTCTCTATCGTGGTTTTGCCTTCATTAGATTGATATATGTGGAATTTGGTAGTAAAAATTTCTAACTCAACCCATCAACTTGTTTGAGCCATTGCCAATTTTACTGAGGATAGTTGATATTTTGGGATGGATTCCCCTCTCACCCCTCTTTATTATAGTCAAGGCGGAGCTAGGATTTCTTTGTAGGGGCAAGCAGCAAGCGATGGTCAATTGATAATATTAGTAGCTGTTGATACATTTTTGTGAAAAAATAGTTAGGTGGGTATGTAAAGTTTTGGGTCTAGGGTTGTTGGGAATTTGGGGGCATGGCCCGAGAAATTTTTTTTGAGGACCGGGTATGCCATCCCATTTGTACATTTTGTATATATTCTATTGTCCCCCTTGCCCCCGGTAGTTAAGCCCTATTAAATAATTAATTATAAAATAATTTTTAGAATGTCTAGGCCGCTGCCCCCAACTTTGACCATGCCCATGGTTATGCCTAGTTAATAGATTCTATTTTTTTTTTTTAATTCAAAATATTAGTGGGCAGTGGCCCCTAGCTCTGCCCATGATCATGGTGATGGGATTGGATTAGACTTCCTTAACACCATAGATCATTATGGGTGGAAAGTAGGAGTTTATTCAAGCTAGCTAAACTGGTTCGTGATCTTGTCTCGGCTCCAATTGGCTCGATTTGAAGCTCAATTCGGCTTGAAGAGTGGTGTAAATCTTGGTATGTTTCATGTGAAGACACTAAGAAGATCAGGAGCATATTTAGTTTGAGTAAACTAGAGGCCCTCCTTGGATAATTTAGCTTCTAGACCAAGAAAATAATGGAGCCGACCCATGTCCTTCATAGCAAACAACTTGCCAAGAGAGATAATAAGCTCGGAGATCTAGTAGTGTTGTTACGGGTAATCGGTATATCATCAACATAAATTAGAAGAATGAGAAATATAACATCATTATGATTTTTTGAAAAATAGAGAAGAGTCTACTTTAGAGGCACTGAAGCCCAGTTTCTCAAATTAATTTGAGAATCATTGAAGCCAAGCTCTAGGAACCTATTTGAGGCCATAGATGGATCTCTGAAGTCGGCATACATAGTTTGGAAAATTAGGATTCTCAAACCCTTTTGGTTGTTGAATGTGTACTTCTTCATTTAGTTTCCATGAAGAAAAGTATTTTGGACATCAAATTGACGAAGTACCAATTTTGTTGAAGAGTTAAAGCAAGCACGGTGTCAATGGTAGTATGTTTTACCATATGACTAAATGTTTCAGTATAATCAAGACCTTCTTGTTCATGAAAACCATTTGTAATAAATCGAGCTTTATAGCACTCGATGGTCTCATCAAATTAACGTTTAAGAATTTTAAACCTACTTATTAGGAAGCACATGCATTTGTGGTGAAGAAAGAACAAGAGACTACATTCCTTCTTTTTGAAGAGCATTAAATTTTGCAAACATTGTCATACGCCAACTTGAGATTATACATGTTGGTTCAGATGGATATGCATGCATTGATATTGGCAAGAAAGATATAAAGAGGATTGAGTTTAGGGTGTAGGGATAGGGGTAGAAGATGTAGAGACCCAAAATTTTGTGTCTTAATGTTTGTGCACATTAAATGATAATCTTAATATTGGTGTCATGCATTTAATACTTTGGCACTTAATGATCTTAGGTCAAATTAAAAACAATTAAGTACAGGAATGTCAGAAATTCTAAAAGGGTGTGGTTTTAGCAAAAACATAAATTATTGAATTTTGAGATGATTTTTTTTCGAAAATGAATGTTTATAGGTTAAATAAAGGTATGTGATTTTATGAGATTTTATTATTAAGTATAGAGTATTTTAACTCGACTATCGAAAATCTTATGACGACGAGATTTTCAGTTTTTAGCCTAAAATTAAAAAATAAGATTTTGATTTATTAGGAATTGGATTTTCTAATCTTTTTTTATTGAATTCAAATGGGGGGGATACTTCTTTATTTTAATGTAAAACTTAAAGTAAATGTATTAAAAATATTTACTTAAATATTTAAAAGAAAAATAAGTATGGTGATAGACTGATACTGAAGAGGAAAGGGTACTGGTGTTGTTGAGAAAATAATGACTGTGCTGGTTGCGATCGATCACCCATATGCTGCAATCGATTGCTCCAAGGACAAAAAGTTGCGATCGATCGCACATTGCGCACATGATTTTTTAAACACTTATGAAAATTGGGGTTTTGTACCCTTAAACTATAAATTGTCATTCTAATTCGAGAGTTTGAATGGGAAAGAGGTTTTAAACCTAATTTGGGAGAGAAGAGGGGGAAAACCTAGGGTTTCAAGAGGGGTTTTACTTAAAAAAGAAGTATCTTGCTTGGAGAATGAGGATTTGGCTTGGAGATTGCCCCAAAAGCATCGATGAGTATTCTCAAGCGATTTGGATCGAAGAGAATGATCCCTAAGGTCGATATCATTTCTAATCTAACTCTAATATGTTTTATTATTATGATTTGACAAGATTGAAGCAAAATTAGTGAATGTTTAACATAAATATGGGTAGCTTACTATGCTTAAAGCTTAAAATGGACTATTGCTCTTGTTTAAGAGATTTTGCCAGACAAGATATGAGAAATAATTGTTGTAGGATAATTGTAAACACCTAAATTTACCGTCTTTCCTCCCCTCTCATCTCTAAGGGTCAAGATAAGGTCCGAGAGTAGAGGAATAACGCTAAATGTATTTTAAGAGTCGCCACCTACTTAGGGGAAGTAGGATCCCGAGATAATCCAAAATAAGGGGGTTTACGGTCCAGAGTAGTCTAGGTAAGAGATCCCTTTAGGTCCTGGGGAAGGGGTTAGGCACCCCAGGACCTCCATCCAATGATGGTAACCTACTCATTAGGTCCAAGCCAAACATTTGAAATCACTTAAAATTTCCTAAATAATTATTAATTTTGCTAATCAAACACAAATCAATATGGGGTGTAAAAATTTTATTTTTGGTTGGGGTCGAACCCTGGTTTTGGGCTGCCTACTTATCCGGTTAGTCGGAATCAGACCCTCATAGTAGTTCGGGGGTCCGTGACTGTTTTTATACTCGTTTCGGAGTGTGGTCACTTCCAACCCGTGTTTGAGTTGGGGGGATGTGAATTGAGATTTATGAATCTCATTCCGAGAGGTAGTTGCGTGGCTAGGTGCTCGTGGGGGAGCTCTAGGGGGCGTTCATTTATTACGGTAGATTTATTTTAGATTTTTTTGAATGTTTTTGTTATTTTGCATTTTTTGATTTTTTTGTATTTTATATATATATTTTTTTTTAATTTTGGCAAGTTTTAACTAGTCAAGGCTATCCTAAGTGCCCAAGGTAGGCAAAAGGAAAATAAAGTCTAAATGATTTTAATTATCTTAAAGGCAAAGAGCAGGGCGGATCGAGCGGCCTTAAACCAAAAGAGGCTATGGTTTAAATACGGACCCTGCTCTAGGTCCCAAGGGAGGATAGACCAGTACCTTTAATTTATTTTAATCTTTTTTATATTTTTTTGATTTTTTGTAAGGCTAACTAGCGGGGGTAAGCCAAATATTTAGGGTTAAAAAAAGAAGACCCTACCTAAGTGCCCAATGTAGGCAAAATAGAAAAAAATATCGGCCTAAATTTATTGCACACACATATACATGAAAATAAATAAATAAATAAATAAGCATGGAAGACACGTACCTACGTGCGGTTGATGGGGAATGTGCGATATTGGCGGCTGCTCCGGTGAGAATGAATGGCGAAAACAAGTCACTCTATCTCACCGCCTCTCAACCCACAGAACAATGGGTTTACTAAAAAAAGAAATAAAATAAAATAAAATAAATGGAAAACGAGATCCAAAGAAGCCACTGGTATGGCCGGACCCTTCTCCTGTGCAAGTGAGAAAAAAAAAACATACAAAATCAAATAAAAAATAAAGAAAACTATGAATCCAACTCTGGACTAGAATAGATCTTGAAACCGTGAGATTGATCGAGTTGAATAATGAAATCGGAAGAGATTGAATCGAGGAATTACCAGAGGAACTGGATTTGTGATCTACCGTGATGAGGGATAGCCACGAACCGGATCTGCTGGCTGAAGAAGGATCTGAACTTGGACTTAGCCGGGGAAGATGATCGGAGCCTGCGGAGCTGGATGGAGCCTGGCACTCGCCAGAACAGAGCTTACCGGAGAAGAGGGTCGGCACTGAGAAGAGAGAAGGGGCTGGATGTGGCCGGTGGTGGAGATCAAAGTTTTAGCTGAGACCGAAATCTACACCGATCTAAGATAATCACAAATAGAAAAATCAAAACAATCAAAATCAAAACCCAAAAGAAAAAAAGAAAAGAGGAGAGGATTTAAGGGAAAAATCGAAGAATCGCAGGTATGATATATCTGGAATTTCTAGATTTAAAGTAAAATAAAAATAAAAATACAACATAGGGGAAACAGCAATTTGGCTCACCGAAGAAGATGAAGGTGACCAAGAGAAACCGGGAGATCGCCGATGATATTGCTGGACTGATCAGGCGATGATTCGCCTCCTCTACTGCAGATCGAGGGAAAATAGACGATAGTGGTGTTACCGAAATGGTGAAGCTCGCCGGAGGTGATGACTGTTGGCCGATCCTCACAAACAAAGATGCTGACGCCGGCGATGAGAACAAACGGAGTTGGGCTGATGGAGTTGAAGTGAATCTCACCGGGGAAGATGGAGGAAGGGAGAAAGAGTAGGAAGGATGCTTGATGGACCGCTGTAGCCTACCGGAGAGCGAAGATCGCCGGACTGCAACCCAACCGGGGAGAGTAGCTTGAGCTACCGGACTGAGGTCTGCTGGAAGAGAGAAGGGGCGGCTAACTCGTTTTCACGAAAATGAATAGTGTTTTTTAAACTCCTCTCTTGCTTTATATAGGAAATTGAGATGGGCCTTGGACCTTAGGGTTCAAACCCTTTGAGGATTTGGGCTTAGGTGCACTTGGGCTACTTTGGATCCGGGCTTGGGTTTTAAGGTTGGACTCTGGCTTTGGCTCATGGGTTTTAAAGATGGGGTTTCTCTTTTGAGGGCTTTGAACAA
Organism: Tetracentron sinense; assembly: GCA_015143295.1. Lineage (NCBI taxonomy): Eukaryota > Viridiplantae > Streptophyta > Magnoliopsida > Trochodendrales > Trochodendraceae > Tetracentron > Tetracentron sinense. The sequence continues at coordinate 37,526,489 of CM026563.1, forward strand.
TGGGTAAAGGGGATGATCTCTCTCTCTCTCTTCCTCGGGTCTAGAACCTCGACACTCAAATAAAATAATAAGATAAATTAAAATTAAAATTAAAATTACAAATAAAATAAAGGGATTAAGGGGTGTAAAAATGGGGTGTTCACAATAATAATTAATATCGTTCATGTTGATTTGGAGGGTATGAATGGTCAATATCTTTTCTAATCTAACCCTATTAAATATTTTGAATGTATTAAATAAGAATGTTTATGAATTACCAAGAAATCTACATTATTATGCATGAATTAATGAGCTTTAGCATGAAGTGTGGTTGATATCCCTTCAAACTTAACTCTATTTTGTTATATTGCACGATTGAGCATGATTAAGATTAGATTATTGAATGTTTAATATTGATTGGAAAGATTATCAAGTGTATTGCATTCTTGGCATGTTTAGATTAAGATTGAAATGAATGAGAGATTTTATCTATAACATGGGGTTTTGCATGTGTTATAAATTCTATTGAGCAGAAATAAGGGATTTTATCCATGACATAGAGGTTTTACATGTGGTAGAAATTCTATTAAGCATGAATCTACTATTATGATATTTTATTGATTTTAATGTTATTTGATCCATGAAATTGATTATGGTAAAAGATGGGAGATGGGAAACTATATATATTATGGAGGTGTTTGATGAATTCATGTGGTTTTGGAAATGGTGGAATGATGTTTTATGAATGAGAGGAAGTGGAATGAGAATACTACTTATGAAGTTGGTTAAGAAAATTGTAAAATCATGATTAGGTATTGTTTACGATGATCATGTTAAATTATGCCCTACATACTCGTATGTTAAATTATGCCCTAAATAATCGTATGCTAAATTATGTCTTACTTATACTGTGTGGTGATTAACATTTGGGTATGCCAAAACTTAGAGGAAGTCTTCGAGGTCGAGAATTCTCTAACCAGGTAGGTGTACCCTGATGGAGTTTCTTGGCGGATGATTGATGTTATTAATCACGAATTTTAAATTATGTCTATTTATCTTGTATGATGATTGACATTCGAGTAGGCCAAAACTTAAAAGAAGTCTTTCAAGTCGGAAATTCTCTAACTAGGTAGATGTACTTTGATAGAGTTTCTTTGCGGATGATTGAAATCTAAGTGATGATCGAGTTCGGATGTTAATCACGACACTCAAGTACAAGTTCACATATATATAGCTTACAAATATCACGAGTATACAAGCATGACATGAGTATTGCATGGACACTGAAGTTTAAGAACAAGTGCATAAATTACAAGTACATTGAAACATGAACCTTGAACTTATCATGTGTTGTCGGAACTTATCATACGTTGTCGAACTTATCATGTGTTGTCGGAACTTATCATGCGTTGTTGAACTTAACATGCGTTGTCGAACTTATCATGCATTGTCGGAACTTATCATACGTTGTCAGAACTTATTATGCGTTGTCGAATTTAACATGTGTTGTCAAACTTAACATGCATTGTCAGAACTTATCATGCGTTGTCGAACATAGACATTGAATTACAAGTATTGAATCACGAATAATGAACTTATCATGCGTTGTCAAACTCATCATGCATTGTTGGATATTGACACTGAATTATGAGTACTGAAACATAAATATGGAACTTAACATGTGTTGTCGGACATTGACACTGAATTACAAGTACTGAAACATGAATATAGAACTTAACATGCGTTGTTGGACATTGATACTGAATTGTAAGTACTGAATCATGAACACTGAATTATAAGGACAATGAAACATGTCATGATATGCTCACAAATTTTCTACACTCTGATTGTGTAAATGTCATATGAATATGTTATTGATTTTGTAAATGTCACGTGAACTGTTATTTATTATTGATTATATCATATAAACTTGTCATGGATTATGTAAATATCATATGAACCTGTTGTTGATTATACCATATGAACTTGTCATTGATAATGCAAATGTCATATAAACCTATTATTGATTTTGTAAGCATCGCGTGAATCTGATATATTGGTTATGAACATGAGTTATTATTATTGTTAGTTAGACTGGATATCCGCTGAGTGTTGTTAATGTTCAATCGACCTGTTATTGTCGGTAGGTTTGGAGACGGAGCAAGCCGTCGAGCTGTGGGTTGAAGAAGTGTATGAGGAAGGGAGAGTAGGTGACCTCCATGAGGAGGAATAGACTTATACAATTCTTTTTATATAGTTAGATTTTCGTTTTATTATAAGGTTGTAATAAGTACTTGATACTTTTGGGTTTATGATGTTGCTTAGGTTTAAATCACATTGTGGGGATCATTATGATCTAATTATGGGTAAAAATTAGTACTAGTCACAGGTTGTATAAGATGGTTGCTTCATTTTTATACATGGAAGGTTTGTATTACTATTGCAGTTTCATTAAGAAATTTTTGTAGACTCGCATTTTAGTATCGCCCTCTATAAAGTTAAGCAGGTTCAAGCAGTATAATGGGCCCAAAGTCCCATTAAGTCCAAGGTGGGGTTTTGGGGCGTTACAGAAGATCCCAAGGGTGCCTTGGTGTGAGGAGGAGCCGTGGTAGGGGTGATAGTAGTAGGGATGCATAGATCATTATGAGCGGGTATAGGTAAATCGGATGGAGGGTTAAGTGATGTAGGTTGAATCGGAGGGGATACAACTGGAATGATTAGTGAAGGGGGATGAATACCGGGGAGTCCGTTTCCATTTTCAGAGATGATTTGGGCGATACCTTCATGGACTTGAAAGGAATGTTAGGCTCATTTAAGATCACTGTAGAGACCCGTATTTTAATTCTTGATATTTGTGTCATACATATGATGCCTTGTATATTTGATGATTTTAATTTGATTTTAAAATGACTAAGTATAGAAAACGAGTGATTTATATATAAAAAAATAATAAAGTATCAAATTTTGAGATAATTTTTTCCCAATAATTGAGTTTATATGATACATGAACATATGAAATTTTATGAGATTTTAATATTATGTATAGAGTGGTTTAATCGACTATCTATTTTTGGACAACAAGCATGATTTTCATTTTGTGCTAAAACTAGAAAATGAAATTTTGATTTACTAAGAATTTGATTTTTTTTAAGTATTTTTATAGAATCCAAATGAGGGTATTTTCTTATTTTAATTAAAAACTTAAAGTAAATGAACATTTACTTAAATCCTTTTAATGAAAATAAGTGTGTTGTTGTTGATGTTGTAGATCAAAAAAGTGTGTTGTTGTTGTGTGTTGTATGAGGTAAACAAGGTATTAGCCAATCCAGTCGACCGAAATTTCAACTCGGTCAACCAACTTTTACATAGAAGCTATTAAATTGAGATTTTCCTAGAATTAGAAGGAAATTAGGACTCAAAATCCTATAAATAGTTCCTTATTCGTTGGATTAGAGTTTCTAATCATTTTAAGAGCCTTAGAACTTCAGAGAGATAAAAAACCTAAGGTTTTTAAAAGGTTCTTGCTTGGAGAAGAAGAAATGACTTGGAAGAGAAGGAGATTGTAATTAAGCTCATTCTTCTTCGAGGTTGGTGTAGAAAGGATCCCTTCGCAAGCTTTTGATCTTAGGAAATCGATCTAGAAAGATAAATATATTTTCCTTGTTTTCAATACCAAGATAATTGCTTATGAATAAGAATAAGATATTAAGATTTCAAATAAGAATAAGCATGATTTTAAAGGTTTGATATAATCTCCTAAATTAATAACTCAATTTTAAGAATAAATATTGATTTTAAAGAATAGTTTTGAAAGAAGATGAAGAAGAGAAAAACACATGTAAAACCATCTAACATGAGATCAAAGGTTTAAAATAAAAAAATGTCATGGTTATAATCATTTTTCTTAGGTTGAACTAATTTATTTTTAAGAAAAAACACAAGAAACCCAAAATTGGTGTTTTTCTTTCGTAAATGGCATTCTCTCACAATCGTGGTTAGTAATTTAATGGAACGAAGCTTTCTTGTGGAAATCTTAGTCGAACCGATAGGTAATATCATTTTGGGAACTTTTCTTAATCAATAAAGGGGCTCAATTGTTGATAAGGAACGAAGGGAGCTCTTCATGGTTGATGAAGAATGGAGGGGACACAAATATCTTTCCTTCAAATTATTTGTATAAAATGGAAAAAATTTGCATGTACAAACTCCTTCACATGTGTGTGGGGACATTCAAATAAGAGTTTTTAAAAGGTGGGTATTTTGAGAACAAAGTTAAACCATAGTGGCAATTAGGGAAAACCCCCTTGTTTTCAGTAGCATCCACTGCTTCTTATGATTAGAATCATCCAATTAATTGAAAACTCTTTTCGATCCTATTTTGTAGAAGATAATAAAGAATTTAGAAAACATATATTTGGTTGGGATATAATCAATGGTTAGATGGAGCCAGTTACCCTCCATTTTACAAGACAAGAGAGTGGGTATCTCAAAGTGATCAATAAATTGAGCTATTATGATCAAGAGTTACAGTCTGTGGCGAAAACACATAAGGGCATCTACCATGATGGGTTTGACAACAAAGGGCACAACGGTCATCTTAAAAAATGTATTTAATAGTGAAGCAATAACAAAAACAAGGGATATTTGTAAGTGTGAGGTATTCCTAATTGTCAGATAACCGAGGAAGGTATCCTTAGAAGGTTCTTTCTTTTCTTTTTCTTTTGTTTTTTTTTTTTGGGGGGGGGGGGGGGGGGGGGGGGGGGGTGGGGTGGGGTGAGACAATTTCTGCATTTGTGATTAGTGTTAGTTTTAGGGGTGAGTGAGCCTACTATCACGTCACCAAAAAAGAAGTTCTACCTATTTATTGGGTATTTCTCCCTCATCTCAGACTTGATCCAAGGATCTCCTCCATGATTGGAGAGGCCGCTAAAAGGAACTTTCAGGCATCAAGGTAAAAGTTAGGTACAAATTTTAAAACATAATAATAATAATAATAACTCAAAAACAGTTATTTTGAGTCAAAGACTTATTGATCCAAGAGAACTATTTTCCCAATAACTGAGATTGTTCTCACCCGTAGATGTAGCCCTGTTATCAATGAACCATGTATATCTTTAATTCTACTTGTGATATATATATCTATCTTTATCATATTATCAATGAATCTTAAGATGGCCTTTTTAATCCTAATTAACCCTGATAATACAAGAAACACATCTGTTTGGGGAGTTTCTGGTTTTGGCCATTGCTAGTACGTACCCAATGAAAACCATTTGATAATTGGAAGTGGAAGCCTAGAACTTGCTTCTGTTATACCTAGTACCGACTCCAAAGGAGTTATGACCAAAACCCATTGCCCAGTAGAGCCTTCATCGCCTGGTCCTATGAAGGTAACAATATAAAGCCTTTGACAAATAGAGTTCAGTAAAAAGAGGAGGATGAAACTAATCATGCTACAATTCCTATGTTCTGACTTCAGAGAGAAAACTGGTCATTTACAATAACCATATGAGAACATAAATATAGCATTCATCTCTGAATCTAGACTTCTCTAGTCATATAACAGATCTGGCTACTAGGAAAGTAGCTAGTTGGTTCTTATCTTAGTAGAGTTAGAAAGATCCCATGCCCATTTCTCTGTTTACATAAAAAGCCCTCATAACTGATATTTACAACCTCTAAAATGCCTAAACCATAACAAAAGCCATGAATAGAAAAGGTAAAACAAAAGAAAGAGAGGAACAAAGAATACATAATTATCTAATGCTGAGACAAGTATCTATGATTCAAAATCCAACATAAAAATCTGAATGAAAAAATTGAATTGAATAGTGATTTGTTCTGGCTTTGCCTGAATTGCACACTGGAAAAACAAGGGTGGTGCTATGAGCACACCATTATTTACTTACTGGACACCATTAAAAAAAATAACTTACATTTTTTTTATAGTTTGTATTTCTATGTGCACCCACACCCCAAATCCCTAAACCCGAAGTAATCTTTTCAATGTTTCTCCTTTTATATCCCTTCTCGTCTCCTTTTATAATCCTTCTATATGTTGTCTCCTTTTATATGCTTTGTTTTTATTTTTCATATTGATAATCCTACAGAAACAGTTGTTTCGCGGTGGTCGCAGGGCTACCAAGGTACTCTTTTAATACAATTGAACACGTGGCAACTTATATGGGTGAATCCTAAGGGTGAGTGAATTTAACCACAGTTAATGGGAAGTAAAATTGACACATGGCGGCTTATATAGCCCCTTTAACTATGGTTAACTAAGCTCAATCTACATACCTAAGGTTAGTATTTTATTTTTTTTTCTTCTAAAAACCAAGGTTAGATGAAAGAACTCTAGAGGTGAGTGAATCTTTAACCATAGTTAATGAGAGTTAAAAAGGAACACATGGGAGGGTGTAGAGGCACGTTAGAAAAAATATTTCCCTTAAAATGGTGTATAAGTAGAAAATTTATAAGTATTTTTTTTACTCTTGGTGTGCTCGTAGAATTTCTTATGTTTTAATGGTGTGATTAGTAAGTAATATAAATGGTGTCCAGTCAGTAAATAATGATGTGCTTATAGCGTCACCAAAAAACAATTAATGAAATAAGCAAAGTCTACACCCACGAGGGATAGCTCAATGGTCGACGAACCGTAAACTCAGAGGTCAGTTGTTCGAGTCCCTCTCTTAACGCCTCATGGGGCTTGTGGTGTGGGTCTCATGAGAGTTAGGGGATTAGTTTGACATTTACTGTGATACCGCTAGCATGAAAGTAATAATAATAATAATAATAATAAGCAAAGTCTAAGTTGGTTTACGTCTAAGACACAAGATTCTCCTAACTCCACTGATTGCCCGCGTCACTTGATCCTCGAAAATGGCTGAGGAGCGTAAGAAAAATCCACATTTTTCCTTATCCTTTTATGATACCCGTGATAACACTTTATTCCTTGGTAAGAGAATGAAATCGAAACCGCATGCAGTGCGTACCAAATGTGAATAATTGGAGTTTGGATGGGCAACATCGTGCGCTGTTGCCCCTTTGTTTCTTACAAAAAATGAGGCCCATATCTTTTGAGTCCCAGTTTACCCCTGTTGAATGTGGGGCCCTCCTACGTAAGATACAAAGGGGCAACAGCGCAACACCCTGCGCTGTTGCCCATCCGAACTCGAATAATTGTACGTATGTAAACCATCCACATTTTTCCTTATCTTTTTATGGATACCCGTTATAATACTTTAGTCCTTGGTGAGAGATTGAAATTGAATCCGCGGTACGTATCAAATGTGAATAATTGTACGTATGTAAACCAACTCTTGGAAGCACTACAAGAAAAAGGAAATGCAAGTGTTCGACATGTGACTGTGAACTTGTTGAGGATGTTCAATACCTGAAGGACAAAAAAAAAAGGACGTTTAAAATGAAATCATGTAACTAACGCACACACAGCCAAACCTAAGGTGGCCGCTACTTCACGTCTTTGAGGAGTGTGGCTTACTATGATCTTTACAACGATCCGGGTCACGTTTTGGCTTGCTCGAGTGTAAGCTCGTGAAGTATGGCTCACGGGTTTAGGTGAACAAAGCTGCTCATTCATGACCCGAGTCTAAAAATTACATCTTAGACCAACTTGTATCCAGGGGCGGAGCCAGGATTCTCTTGCAGGGGGCTAACAATGGGGTTTGGGAGCGTAGCCCCAGGGAAAAAATTTTGAGGCCATCACATCTGTTTGTTTGAACACCCCCGCCTCTTGCGTGAGTGGTAGGGGTGTGGCCTTAAGTGGAGGGAGGTCGGAGGATCCAATCCTCCTGGGTATGAATTGCAAGAGCTCCAATGCCCCCAACTGACTTCTGACTCTACTAACATAGATGACGACACCAAAAAAAAAAACAATTTGTTTGTTTGTTTGTTTGTAAAGAATATATTTTTTCTCGGGATTTTAAGGGCAAAGTCCCCCATCCCTTGCTCAGCCCCTCTCCCATGGCTACACCCGGAGTAATACTATAGTTTTTTTTTTTTCAAAATTTTAGGAGGGCTTCAGTCCCCGTGGCATCCACAGCAAGAGGGATTCGTCTGCAAAAAGGCTTGTCGCCTCAGTCGTTGCTAAGTTTCACTGGATTGTCTTTAGCAACACTCTGTTTGTATCGGATCCAATGTTAGTTCAAAACCTTGTCTTTTTCTTAATGAAAACAATAACCTTCAAGTAGAAGATTTGTGGTTAGATACTAAGATACATATGTATATATCCAATCATTCAATAAGTCCTTGATCTTGTAAAATCTAACCCATTTATTTTCTCATCTACGAAAATGAGATTGATTTTTCATGGAAAGTAACTATATGAAATCTTTCAAATAAATCAGTTTGTTTTTCCATGGAAAGTACTATGTGAAATCTTTGGTTTTTTTTCTTCTTCCCTATCCCTATCCCATAGGTAATATTGATGCCATTATGACCCATCCGGCTAAATAGTCCAGCACTAGATCCGACCCAATAATAAATATTCCAAACTTTCCCGCGGGAAGTAGATATCTAAATAGACAACTGAAATTATAGAAGTAGTTCTCAGCTCTCGCTCTCAGAGACATTGCAGAGCAACGGTTAGTTTTTGATTTCTCTTATGTGATTCTGTTTCTTCAATGTCGAATATCTAGGGTTTAGGTTTTATCTCGATCTCTCAATTGCCTACTCTTGGCTTTTCGATCGTGAATTTGGAATTCTATAAAATTTCTATTGTTTATATATTGCAAAAATTCAAATTTTTGTTCTTATGTTACTGACTACAATTTTTTTTAAAAAATTTTGTTCTTGTTGTGGCTGAAGTGCTTATTTATTTCATTCGTTAATTACATCATGCCCCGGAATCCGAATTCTCTGCAGGCAGGTATGAATTTTTTTTTAAGGAACTGAGTTTCATTTTTGGTAGAGTAAAAGGCATGTATTCTGTATTGGTAGAGAAACAGGAGTGGAGAGGAATTGACCTTTTGTTTTGTATTTGTTAGCTAGGAATCTACCTTACTTGTCTCCTTTGCGCTTTCTTTGAACACATAATTTATGTGTTACAATTCTCGGACAAGTCAAGTTTATTGCTAAGTACAATATTTAGGGTGCTAATATTAATTTCGAAGGAGACCCCAACTCAAATTGGACTAGTGTTGGTCCATATAGAGAACCTAATTGGTTATTGATTGTTAAATTTCAAACATTGATTTAGTGAATATAGCTTCAATTGAGGAAGCTTATGTCAAATTCACTAATCTTTTGGGAATCAATAATTGCACAACTATGTATGACGAACAAATAACTAGGATCATTAAGGTAATGCTGTTGCATGTTTTTGTTCCTCTCTCATTGCAACTGGTTTTTTTGTTGTCTTTTAGTTCCTTACGAATATATTTTGGTCTTCTTTTGACATTTATCTTTTCGGGTTTTGACTTGTTTGTAAAGTTAAGGTGTTGGATTCATGGTTGCCTCCAACAATGGTTTTAGATTGAGAAAGGAAGTTGAGTAGGAAAAGTTGAAAAAAAAAACCTTGCTTGGTGGAAATGGAAGTTATCAATTTTTGTTCTCGCAATGCCAACTTCTTGACTTTGGTTTGTCATTTGGTCAATTCTAGCATTCACTATGGACAACGATCTCCACCGTGGTCTCTTCAGTTTTATACTCAAGGACTGCAACTTTCTACACATGATCTATATATGCTTATCAAAGAAGTTTGTTGGACAAGATGTGAGAAGGGGTGAAAGCAAAACTAGAATTAGGATAGGTTGTTTTAAACAATGTGACGATGGTGTATACACGTATTTTTATTGTATTATATAGATACATATATATATATATATGTATATGTATATCATCATATATGGTTTCAATAATCAATTATGACAAGGGTTGTCAACCTTAGAGAACTGGAAAATGTGGGCATGGGTGTGTTTACTCCTTTTTAGACGTGGAGTACTTCACCCTGTATGACTCTAATGTTTGTTTTTTGAGTGAAAGAATAGATGGAATAAAATTGGGGCCCTACAAAATAATTTGCATTATGCCATTTTTAATTTATAAATGCAGACTACTCTTCTTTTTCTACAACCCCTAGTATCTCTTTAAAAATCTTGGGTGAAAGGTAATACATCATTATAAAATTTCTCTATTCTATTTTAACTACCTTTTCTTTTTGTCTTTTGAAGTAAATGGTTTTTAAATCAGGTAAACTTTAAAATTTTGCTATTTGATTATGTGGTATGTGTTGATCAGGGTTACCAAGTTCGCTACATGCTATAGTGAACCGCGAACCCGAACAGGTTCGTGGTTCGGTTTGGTTCGTGAAATTGAGCGAACCACATAGTGGTTTCAAAACAATCTTAGTTTGTCAATTTTTTTTATTCAAATTCACTAATATTTTTCATTAGGTTTGACAAATTTATACTTTGAGTTCACAAACTATTCATAAAAAGACATTTTTTAAATTATTTTTCAAATAAGTTTTTATAATATGTTGTTTACATGCTTACAAGCTAGGAAGCACGGATACAGATACAGGATATGGGTACGGCGATACGGCAGAACCTAAAAAAATAGGATATGGGTACGGTCAGGATACTTCTGTAATTGTTTTAAAATAATAATAATACTATATTTTGTATTATAATTACAAAATAACCATTGGTTCAGTTCTGTTTATGTTAAAAGACCATGTCCATGCAAAAGCAAAAGAAATAGGGTCATCTCATCATCCACCAAGCAAAAAAGAAAGTCATCCTATCATCCACTAAGCAAAATATAAAGAAGACCATGTCCATGCAAAAATAAAAGAGATAGGGTCACACCCCCGGGTCTCCAAAAAAAAAATTCAATGGCCATATCCCGGCGTATCCATGCCGTATTGGAGCCGTATCTGAAATAAAAAAATTGTTTTTAATTAACCGGATACGTCTAGTCTAAGCCGTATCCCGCCATATCGGAGGCGTATCCGTACCCGATACGGGTACGAGGACCTATTTGAAATACCTGTGCTTTCTAGCTTACAAGATATATATTTTATAATATACTATAAAATATATATTTTGTTTTACATGCTTAATTTGCAAACCAAGCTAGCGAACCAAACTAAAGAACCTAAGCGAATCAAAAAACGAATGATCTCATCCTACCCCTAGCGAATCGGGTTTACTCTAGAGTGATGAACCATGAACCCAAATTCGAGCCGACGAACCAGGTAACATTGGTGTTGATATATGTAATATTGATGGTATATTTGTAAAAGGGTATATATGCAATGTTCTCTTAATATAAGATGCAAGTAGGGTTCTCTATCCCCTACTATACAATTTACCCTAATCTCTACTTTTTCCACTCTTTCTCTTCTTCCCTAAGAAACCTAAATCTCTAGACTCATTCTCCAACTTGGTATTAGAGCTTTGTAAAAGGAAGAAGAAGGACGATTAAAGAAGAAACAAGAACCACCAAAGAGAGGAACTCTCTGTGACGTCACCAGTCGTATGGCCTAGGCCAATTTTTTCGGGTACTTTAAAGGTAATTTCTTAGAGATTTTGATTTTAGAGGATTTTTGAATCTTGTATTTTTGCTCGAATATAGCATTGTTGATGTTGTTCATTGGTCATTGGTGAATCGTTTTTTTGCAAGGATCATTTTAAAACTAATTTTACTCTATTTAGATGAGATTTGAAGGTTCTATGATGATTTTTCCAAGTTTTTTCCTACCATTTTTCACTGTTGAAGGGAGGTTTTATGCTTGGTTTTCTTAGGAAAAACATCTTAGATAGTTGTTTTTGGTGATCTTGATACCTCCGGATAAGTTTTTGATGAGGTATTGATTGCCTAGAAGTGTGACTTCATATTTCCATACTTAAGTTGCTCCTATGGATGCTAAGATTACTCTGCTCACTCTTTCCAACTTTATTGTCCACTCTATCGCCAATATTAAATTCAATCGTGATAATTTTCTTGCGTGGTGAAACTCTATTGAGCTTTATATTCGGGGTCATTCTAAGATGGGGTATCTTGATGGTAAAACCCCAAGCTGGAGATAGGTGTTTTTGAGATTGCCAAGTGGAATGCCGAGAATTGCACTATTTTTGGCTGGTTATTTAACTCTATGGAGCCTCAGATTGTCAGGAATTACAATTTCTTTAAGGACTTTCATGAGCTTTGGGACGCTCTCATTCAGAATTATGCCTTATTGGATAATGATGCTCGAATTATCAACTCACTCATGAGATTACTCAGTTTCAGCAAGGGGATATGCCTCTCTTTGATTATTTTGGGGCTCTGCAACGTCGGTGGGAAGAATTGTCGTGATGAGCCTCTTTCTAAATTGTTTGTTGCTTCTATCAAGGTTATGACAAAGCAAATTGAGCGCCATCACATATATGATTTCTTGGGTGGTCTTCGTGCTGAATTCAAGCAGTTGTGCACTCAGCTCCTTACCACTTCTCCTCTACCCTCTATTCGATCTATGTACTCCACTATGTTTAGTGAGGAATGCCGTCGAGCTGTTACGTCTTCAAGTTCCCCTCTGCTCCATCTGGATCGTACTGTCTTTGCTACTGATTTTCGTCCTCCTATAAGTCATGTAGGGGGACTGATAGGGGTTGTCATGATCGTGGAGGTCGTGGTAGATTTACTACTCTTTGTGCTCATTGTGGTATAGTGGGACATGATCATGATCATTGTTATCGTCTACATGGCTATCCTAAGGGTTACCAATCTCGTCCTGCTGTTCATTTTGCTACGACTCCTGTTATTGATCTTCCACCTGTAGTCTCAGTTGTTGCGAGTGATCCTTTGAAGTCCTTGAGAGCTCAGATTGCTGAGATGATTCGCGATGAGTTCTGTCTACAAAGTGATTCTAATACTACTGCTTCATTTTCATTAGCTACCTCAGGTATCCATGCTCCATCGTCCTATGCTGCCACTACATCGTCTTCTTCCCCTAGTTAGGTTATTGATTCCAGAGCTACTGATGATATCACTGGTGAGTCACAAAGTTATTCCATTTATTCACCTCCATCGTCTGCTGTCAAAGTTTGCTTAGCTGATGGTTCTATTACTCCTATTTTAGGAGTAGGACACATTCTTATATCTCTGTCTCTCTCTTTATCTCATATCTTAAATGTTCCTCGTTTATCTTCTAACATTCTTTCAATTAGTAATCTTACTACCAAACTCAATTGTTGTGCTATGATTTATCATTCTCATTGTCTTTTTCAGGACTTGATTATGAGGAGTATTTTTGCTAGAGGCGTGGAAAGAGGTGGACTATACTATCTCGACACATATTATGCTCCTGATCGTGTCCCATTTAATGTTGCTACTGTTTATGCTTTTCACTTTTCTATTGATGCTAGTCATGATACTTATCGTTTATGGCATGCCAAGCTTGGGAATTTCGGATCTAAGACGAGATGAATGCCCTTTCATCTAATCATACTAGGGATATGGTTTCTCTTCCCTCTAGGAAGAAACCTGTTGGTTGTCGTTGGGTTTTCATAGTTCAACATAATTCTAATGGAAGTATTGCTTGAAATAGCCTCGTCTTATCGCCCGCGGCTTTACTCAAGCCTATGGGCTTGACTATGATGCTACTTTTGCTCTTGTGGCCAAACTGATTTATGTTCATGTCGTACTCTCTTTTACGACAAATCAAAGTTGGTCTCTTTATCAGTTGGACATCAAAAATGCCTTTCTTAATGGGCATCTCACCGAGGAGGTATATATGGTCCCTTCTCCTGGTTTCCTGCTTTAGGGGGAGTTTGGGAAGGTTTGTAGACTTCAGAAGTCTATATATGGTTTGAAGTAGTCAACTCGTACCTGGTTTCATTGCTTTGTGAAGTAATTCTTAGCATGGGCTTTCAGAAATGACATTACTCCATGAGACCTGCTCCTTGAAAGTAAGATTTTAAACACCTAGATATCATAAAGCTTCCACAAGAAATCTTAGCCTTGTTTGGATAAACTTCTCTGCAACTCTCCAGGAGAACTTCTTAAAAAAGTAGCTCTCCTGGAGAGTAGGTAAAAGTCATTTTAAGGGGAAAATGATGTTTGTTTGTATGTGCAAAGGTAACTTCCCAATATGAGAAGTCAAGATTTGCGTTTGGCTTTCCTTGGCAATGAGTAACTTTTTACTTTATTATATGGTTATTTTCAAAAACCAACTCACGTATATGGCCTTAGAACCCCCTTTTTTGTCCCATTCCCATAAAAATGTCGTTCGTTTGACAGACATAAGACCTGCTTTCTTGCAGTTGATATTCGACTTTTGCGACTCTTAACTTAGGTGGGAAGTGAAAAGTTAAATGGTAAACCAAACGCAATAACGGTTCTCTTTCTACCAACCTAGAAGTCGCTAGAAGTTACTCCAGATGTCTATTTAAACATAACCTTAGGTTTATTCTCAAAATTTCTCACTCCATCCAAAATGTTTTTAAGTTCAAAACAAGTTTTCTAGTTGGCACTTTTAAACTGCTTGTTAATATAAATAATTCTTGAGGAGATTTACAATGGATAGCCAGCCACACTTCATTGTAGAGCCCCGGAATTTAGGTTCACTGTTCATGTGAATAGAGCTGTGAATAGTTCCTTCAAGGCCTAAAGCCTTAATGAAATTGTGGGTTCATGTTTTATAATGAAATGAGGTATTGAATGAATCAAAATATGTATGGAAAATTTTTTGGGGGTTTGGGATAAATGAAAAGTGAGAGTATGGTATACTCTAAGTGTCAAAGAAAGGAAGGCATAAACAGACCCTCTACTTTGACGAGCTCTAGTTTTCTTACCGCTGATCAAAATTGAGTGATTCTTGAATATTTGGAAAGATATCGAAACCCTTTTCGAGGTTCATGTTTATCACATTTTCAGATTTTGAGTTGAGGATGGGTCAAACATCAGATTTCCGGAAACGAGTTTGCTGAAAATCTGGGCTGTTGAATTCCATTTTCAGACCAGTCAGCTTTAAGGTCAATTTGGTTCATGAAGAAAGAAGAATTAGAAATTTTACAACCCATGAAAGTTGTAGTCATTTGAAAGAAGAATCCAACGCAAGTTGAATCGTCAAAATCGGATAAACGAGTCAAAAGTTATGCTCGAAATACCAAAGCAGGAAAACCGGGAGCCCTGTCATGCAATTTCGGCGACGAATTGTTGAAGGAGACTCAAATTCGTCGACGAAGTGACTCAGGGGCTGAAATTCGTCGACGAATTCAACCTAGACGATGGTAAAAACGTCCAGAACTTTTCCACCGACCTTGGGAGATATTTTGGAATATTTTCTGAGATCTTTTAGGATATTTTGCCAACCTCTAGGCTATAAATAGGACCCTAAATTTGTGTCTTAGGGTTTACAAACCCAAAGCTTGGATTTTTTGAGAGATTGAAAGAGAAGAAGAAGAAGAAAGCTAAGGTAGTTCTTGGGTGTTCTTGAGTTCGTATTTTCCACCAAAGGAAGAGTCCTTCTTGCTTCCTTGGTGTTTTAAAGTTTGGATTTCATCCCCAAAGTGATTCTTAAGCTCAGAAGTTTCCAAGGAAAATTCTGTTCGTGTCTTTAGAAACGGGATTTCAGATTTTCCAGCTTGCTCAAAGCTTCAACCAAGCTTCCTCAAGCTTGATTCTTGTTCCACAGAAGTGTAAAAACTTCCATTTCAGGTAGATACACTCTACTATCTACCCTTGACTATTCTTTAAATAAAACCATGTTTTAAAGTGTGTTCTTGGATGAATTGGATGATGAATTCTAAGTGTTTGTAAGCTATCACTATTATTGAATTTCTATGATTATGAATCCATGTTTTTAAGCTTTCTAAGTATAGTATGATGTTCACATGCACTCTATGCACTCTATGGTTTTTCAATTACTCTAATGTTCATAAGTCTCGCATGTCTCCATGATTTCTCTTAAGTGCGGTTTATCGAAGTATTCATAAGATCTCTAAGAACTCATAAACTACAAAGCTCATAAGCATTGATAAAGCCAAACATCGGGTTGGTCAAGGGTAGGGTATATCCAAGGATATATCATGCCTGACTCTAAGAAATCTCATAAGAAATCAAGGATCTTGGCAGCCCACTTCTATACATTCGATGAAGTTTATTTACATGCCCGGCTCTAAGTCTTTTTACAAGTGTTAAGGTCTGGTTCTAAGTTAATGCTCATAAGAAATCTCACAAGAATCAAGGAGGTTGGTAGCCCAGGGTTGTGCGGGTACTAACCTCTGGCTCACAAGAACTCATAAGAACCTCATAAGCTCATTAGTCTCATAAGTGAACGCTCACAAGCTCATAAGTGCTCTAAAATTTCACGGCTCACAAGAACTCATAAGAACTTTAAGGATCTCATAAGAACTCTAAGAACTCTAAGGAATTCAAAGAACTCATAAGACTTGATTCTCATACGCTCATAAGACTCATATGGTTTTGGACTTCATAAGAACTCATAAGGAAACAGTTTTGAAATTGATAAGGGTTTTGATGGATTTCTATGCTCCACGGCTCTATGTCTTGCATGCTCCATATTATTATTATCTCATTGTTAGCTAGTAGTTTGTATATCACTGAGTATTCCATGCTCAGCTGACTATTGACTTCGGCAGGTGCACATGTTCCTTTCGATGTCTGTGGCACGGAGCCTTGGATAGAGGAAGAATACTACGAGTCGAAGCCTACCATGGATCATTACCAGGATGAGGGGGCCCTAGATAGGCGACCTGATTTCGATTTCTGTTGAGAGAGTGAGAGAAAGTATACTTATATTTTGATGGTATTGAGAGTGGGACTTGTCCACTCCATCCTTTTTGGCATGTTCTGTTGGTTCAGACTTGAACCGAATGATAGGAGTATTTTATTATAAACTGTTTCCGTTTTGTTTCCGCTATGTGTCATAACTTATATACTCTGACAGGTTGATATGTATGCCTTATGTATCATACGGGATGTATGATACGGCGGTCATGAGCTAAAGTATCCCTAACACCTAGGGGGTATTTTGGGTTGCGACACTTCATTGTGTCACTTTTGGAAAGAAAAGCTAGTGGCTCCAGCAATCAAAGGTGGGCCCATAGTTGTGAGACCCACCTCAGTTTATAGTACTAAATTGCTGCTACATGTAGAACTGCACATTTTGCCATGTCCAGGTCTGTAATTGCTTAGTTCTAACATCGCTATGTAAGCATTAGTCTCATTTCTGTAACTCTTTTTATGATTTTAACAGTATGTGAGACTTAATAGCATCTTATTCTCCAAAACAGGGTGTTTTGTTCACATTTTGGATCTATGACATGACATCTGAGGAACATCCTATTAATTTATTGGAGTAAATCAGTTTCCAAATTTAATTTGCTTCTTAGTAAGTCAAAACATTTCACCTTCTCATAGTTGGGTAGCCCTTTCATTTATTAGAGTAAATCAGTTTCCATTCTGTAAATCAGTTTCCATTCTCTAATGCCTTCAGCAAGGACTGAACTAGTTTGTGATCTCATGGCAATTGGGAACAATAATCTGGAAAATAATGTCCCTAGTTTAGCTACTGCATCATACAAATCTGAAATCCCCATCAATTCTTAACTTTTGTTGTCAATTTGTCAATATTCTGATTCAATTATCCCTTCCCAAGCTTTGGATTAAGAGTCTTTTGATGCTGGATTTTGGAGTTTTGGACACTGTCACATAGGCTCCATCTCTGCACCCAGTTGGCACTGCATTACTTCCCTTTAATGTTGTTGGCGATCTATGCAATTTTTTTTTTTGTTTCTGTGAGGCCTCATTTGGTATTTCAGGCAATATCAGCCAGCGTCGTCAATTCTATGACACTCAAGCCATAATCTTTTCTGGTACCAACCGGTATCCTAATCCAAATAATTTTCACTGTATGGAGGGGCTGACATATTGATATCTGATCCTCCTTTCGATAACAAAGGGGCAGGTGGCTTATTATGAATGAACCATGTATATTTTATTTTACTTGACATATATATCTAGATTTATCATATTACCATTGAATCCCAAAATTGAGTTTATAATCTTAAGTAACCCTGATAATACAAGCCACACATCTCTTTGGGTGTCCTTTAAATGGGTTCTCAGTCTCACAGAACAGATCTGGGGGAGTTTCTGGTTTCTGCAATTGCTAGTACCCAAAGAAAACCATTTGCTAATTGGACCTGGAAACCTGGAACCAGCTTCTGTTATTCCTAGTATAAACTCCAAATGAGTTATGACCGAAACCTATTGCCCAGTAGAGCCTTCATCACCTAGTCCTATGAAGGAAATGATATAAAGCCTTTGACAAAAAGAGTTCAGGAAAAAGAGGAGGATTAAACTAATCATGCTATGATTCCTATGTTCTGACTTCTGAGAGAAGACTGATCTTTTTCAATAACCAGATGAGATTCATGAGAACAGAAAATATAGCATTCCTCTCTCAATCTAGATTTCTCGAGTCATATAACAGATCTGGCTATTAGAAACTAGCTAGCTGGTAAGAATCTTAGTAGGGTTAGAAAGGTCCAATACCCATTTCTCTGTATACATCAAAAGCCCTCATAACTCATATTTACAGCCTCTGAAATGCCTAACCCATTACAAAAGCCAATGAATTAGAAAGGTAAAACAAAAGAAGAAGAGGAACAAAGAATACATGAATATCTAATGCTGAGACAAGTATCTATGATTCAAAATCCAATATAAAAATCTGAATGAAAAAATTGAATTGAATAGTGATTCGTTCCGGCTTAGCCTGAATTGCTCACTGGAAAAAAAAATTAATGAAATAAGCAAAGTCTAAGTAGATACACATCTAAGACACCAGCGTCTCCTAACTCCACTAATTGCCTGCTTCACATGATCCACAAAAATGGCTGTGGAGCGTACGATGAATCCATACTTTTCCTTCTGCTTCCATCCATCTGGCTATAGTCTGTCTGACTTGAAACCGCATCGATAAAAATTCCCAGGTCTCTGAGATGCTAATAACATCCTCGCGACCTCCCCATGCTTTGCCTTGCACAGCTACATTTCCCTGATTATAGCTGAGTTCAAAAGGATAATAGCCATTATCTACATTCCTATCATAATCTCCCAGATTGGATCCTGACGATGATTTGTTGATTTTTCGGATTGGATCTTCCTCAGCATCACCCCATCCAAAGGGCAGAATAGGTTGATTCGAGTAAGGATCAACAAGGAACTCTACCTCCTCATTAAGAAGCACTGGTTTTTTATCCAAATCCAATAACAGGTCCGGGTTGATGTTGGAGTTCCAGTCAATTTCATCAATATAGATATCTGGATCAGGAAGAGAGATCCCACATGGGAGGCCATTGATCTCTGCCCAAAAGCGGTTTTTTGCCTTGTGGAATGCTTCTTCACCAGCGGAATCATTCCATTGAACCACATTCTCATGGTAAGACATTGTCTTCTTAGTTTCCAATAGTTTTTCCCATGGAATTGAGCACACCACACAGCAGAATTGCTTCTCCCAATAAGGCACAGAGGACAGACAAAACCCTGGAAAAACAACACAGTAAAAATTAATTTTACTATACATACTAACAACAGGTAAACACAAGAAAATTCTACAAACAACCAGACAATCTTTAAACAAATAAATAAAACCCAATTTCTATGAACTTCTAATCTTTCATAGTAAGACAAAACTGTAACCCCAGATCCTAGGTTTTTCAAATGAAAAAAAAAAAACCAATAACACAGGAAATATTGAACTAAGAGATTTGAAAGTAACATGAAACAGAAACTAAACATACCAGGAGGAGTTCCTCTGTTTGGAGATATTCTAGGCGTCCTTGGAACATCACCTTGATAGCTTCTATAATCACCCATCTTTCTCAGAACCAGTTAAGCACAAACCGTTCAATTTATAGAACAAGTTAGCAGTGTCAGAAACAACCTAGCGAGCCAAAAATCTCCTCTTTCTGGCCAAAACAAGAGATGGGTATCGTGATTTAGACTCTGAAACTCGATCAAAAACTGCTTTGATTCAAGTCAAGTAAGAAAGCTTTGAGAAAAATCAGGAGAAGAAAATAAAAAAATACGGATTTCCTATGAGTATAGAACGATTTATAGACAAATATTTGTGAACTCCGAATTGGAATCTAATTACAACTTCTCTTGTTTTTAGAAAGTTACTTGCGCAATCCTGGTTCTAACCGGTTTCCTCTCTTTGTTTTTGGAAAGTGATAAAAAAAATTTTTTTTGGTAAGAATCGGTTTCCTCTCCTGTTTTACTTTGGATTACGAACACAGTGTTCGTAATCGGAATACGGTACAAGGAAAGTCCCATAATTAAATCATGATTATGATTTACTGTTCCTAGGTTAAACAATATAACCTTAATTTTTGCAAAAAAAAATAAAATTAACCACATGTGTAAGTGAATCATAAGCCAGGTTAATTTTTTTCTAAAAACTAAGGTTAGATTATTTAACTTTAGAAATGAGTGAATCTTAACTATGGTTAATAGATGTCAAAGAGGACATCTCACAAGCTTGTGAGGTGTGAGTGTACCACCCCCACGGAATGTGCAATGCATATTATCACTCCTTTAATTAAATTTCTTCACCCAGGTGGCCCTTTTGATCCCCTAAAATGTGGTTTAGATTCACCCACCCATCCTTGATTTTTGGCCGGGGAAGCCAGAAAAGGCTTGTCTCGGGATTCCATAGAATAGGGGACAAGTGGTGAAGAAGTCAAAATCATGGAGCCCATGATTTTGACTTCTCCACTCATAATAAGACATGTGGCAGTAAGTGTGTGAGAGTAAGAAGGAGAGATATCAAATGGGTAGAAGTCAAAATTATGAGGAGAAAATAAAATGACTTCTCACCATTTCATGCCAACTGTCGCACAATGTATGGAACCCCGAGAGCCCTTTCTGGCTTCGCTAGAGACAATCCGAGGCCTTGATTTTTAGATAAAAGTATTAATTTTTTAAAAAAATATTTTTTATATTAAAATATTTTTATTTAAAAAAAAAACAAGGATGAGTTGGTGAACCCTAGGGATGGGTGAATCTTAACCAAGGTTAAGGGGTGTCAAAAGGGACACATGGCGACCTCAAGGGTGATAACCAAATTCGCCAAAGCCGATCATAACCGTAGAAAATTTGGTTCTGCATTGTTGAAAGGGACACGTGACCCAAGTTCAAACGCAATCGGATGTGATTCGGTTTCTCTCTATTATAAAATGTCGGTTTTCAAAGATTCGGTGTCGTGCCAGTAGGTAGGCTGTGTGAAAATATAGATTATCGATTATCAGTTATTATATCCTCTAAATTTTAGGAACTTAACTGGTTAGGCCACCTAGAGTTTTGATTAGGGTTGTATCTGAACCAAGCTAGCTCAAAATTTGGCTCGCCTTGGTCCAAAAAGCCTAGTTTGAGCTCGAAAAATAGGCTCAATCGAGCCGAGCCAAGCTATTTTTTTGACTTTGAAAATGTTTTCAAGCCGAGCTCGAGCCAAGACCTGTTTGATTTGGCTCGGCTCGGCTCGGCTCGAAGCTCGGCCTGATTGAGGCTCAGTTCGGCTTGAATATTATATAAAAACAATATTATATATCATTATTATATATATAAGTAATATAATTATTATACATATAAATAACATAATTATTATATATTTATATATACATAATAAAATTATTAGTATTTGTATTTAAAAATTATTTTAAAATAATTTAATCCGAGCTCAAGCCAAGTCGAGCTCGAGCCTAACCAAGCATATTCAAGCCGAGCCGAGCTCGAACATAGATGGAAAAATTTCAAACCAAGCTGAGCTTGAGCATAGATAAAAAAATTTCAAACCGAGCCGAGCAGGGCCAAGCCTAGCTCAGCAACCCGGCTCAAATACAACCCTAGTTTTGATGATGAATATTTGGAGTGTTTGGCCACCAAAATAATTATAATAATAATATGAGGTTAACTGTGAGTAGGAGCTTGGTTAGGGGTATATTAGAGCAGAGCTTAGTCGAGTTTGACGAAGAGTTTGGTTTGAACATGCTTAACCTCGGCTTGACCTTGATTTGAGCTCAAATGTTTAGGATTAAGCATGGTTGAGCAAGCTCGAGCTCCTATTGAACTCAAACTTTATTCAAGCCACGTCGAGCTTGGGCTCAATCTTGATTCACGAAATTACTTTGTTTAATTTTACATAATTTTAATTAAAGTATTTATTAATAAATTATAATATAATAAATCACAAAAAATTAATGCATTCATATATGAAAATAAAATTGAAAGTAGTCCTTCGGTCTAATGAGTAGTGACTTAGATTGGATTTTCTGCTTTTAACTTTTTAATTTTTTTGTTTACTGTTATCTCTTAAATTTAATAATTAAAATTAAAAACTAATACAATATATAATAAAGCAAACTAAAAATATTATTTTGTATTAATATGAATAAAAATTTATCTTCATTTTTTTGAGCTTGAAATGCCAACTTGAGTTTGGTTATCGGTGCTAATTGTTATACATTTAACCACCTTAAACTAAACTTGTTAGTTCCTTAGAGTTCTATTTTAAACTATTTTCTGCTACTTGGTTGTTTTCATTGATTTCAGGTTCATGCGAGGAAAATAAGATAAATTTGTAGATTTAAAGACTTCAAGAGATTTAGAAGAGCTTCAGGCATGAGAAGAACCAAAAGAAATGAAAATCCAGAAAAGTTCAGTACCATGCGATCGATCATAGGTATTTGCCTACGATAGATGAGGAAATGTGTGATCGGTCGCACACATGGCAGAAAGTTCTGAGCAATTGATGTCTAAGTACGATTGATCGCAGCTACTTTGCGATCGATCGCAAATCGGCATTTTTGCCTCGTAATTTGTGTACAGAAAGTGATGAGTTGTATCCAATTTGGGGTTTCCAAATCCTAATTTGAGAGGAACACCTCCCATATAAATAGAAGGTCATAAACCAAAAATATAGAGAATTTTTGGATCAAAAGAAGAGAAGAAGCTCTGGAAATCAAGGAAGTATTGAACATGAGATCGGAGCTTTTGTTTATGAAGATGATCTCCCCCCTCTCGATGAACTAACTTTCTATTCTAGGGTTTCGATCACGCTGTCTTTTATTTTATATTTATTTAGATTTCAACTTTTTTAAGACATTGATTGCATAATGAGAGGGTTCTTTTAACAACCGGATTTATTAAATTATATTTTATTTCAATGAAATTTATATCCTTGTCTTAGGTGTTAGGAAATTGAAATTGACTTCACTTGTGTTAATTTTAGTTAGAATTTTAATATAAGTTTTATGCAATGGTTTTAATATATCAAGAGATTAGATCCTAAGATATTTTATGCTAAGGGAAGACGAGTGATCATACTAACATAGTTTAATATATATCACTTGTGCTAACCAAAGATACGATATGCCTAGGATATAATCTCTTGTATCTTTTTTGATCAATGAAGAGGGAACGTGCTTGTAAGCACCCAATTTTTACACCCTGTTTAACCATGGTTAACCATCCTTAATCATGGTCATCCCCCAATTAAGTCCCTAGTCAAGCCCTAGGCCGTAGGCAAAACCCTAACCAAACCCTAAACTTAACCATAGGTGAACCATAGGCCAAATCCTAGATAAACCCTAGGTATACCCTAAACCCTAAATGAACCCTAGGTAAACCCTAAACCCTAGCTAAACCCTAGGAATACCCTATACCCTAAACCCTAACTAAACCCTAGGAATATCCTATACCCTAAATCCTATGCAAATCCTAGAACCCAAACCTTCGGGCTCAAAGCCCATTAGCAATCCCTAAGCCTAAACCCTAGGCTATCCCTAGCCTAAACTCTAGCCAAACCTTGGGTATGAGTCCCAGAGGCTCAAAAGCCCATTTAGCACAGCCAAGTCCAAAAACCATTGAACCAAAGCCTTCTTGGGCCCAAACAAGGGCCCACCAATCCTAGGGGTCCACTAGAGTGGGCTCCACCCCTTTTCAAATTCGAATCAGGGCGCCAAAATCCCAAAAAGGGGAGAGCAGCCTGCTTTCGGCCCAAGTGTGCATGGGTCTGGCCCATTTTAGTAAAATCGTCAAGGTGTCGGTAAGGGGATTACCGACACTCTCAAAATTCATAGTTTTGAGAGTGGTGGTAATCTAATTATAGCCACACTGAAACTCTGCAAACCAGCATATCAGCGCCCCTCCTGCCACCTTGGGTCTGCTCTCATTGCTCCTCCACGCCTTTGAAAATGCCCATAATGCCCCTGAGCCTCTTCCCCTTCATCTATATAAGCTCCACCACCCTCCTCTCCAAACCACTCCATTTTTGCTGCAAAAAACCCCTACCCGTCTTGGTTCAAGCCCAAACCAGCTTACCAACAGCCTCACCACCTTGCATCACCTTGCACCACTATTACCTGCTACCCCAAGCTTCACCACCACGGTCCACCACCTACAACTGTTGTAGACTCATCATTGAGAGGGTGTCACCCCCTATCTTTTGTGCTTTGCTACAACATCATGTAAGGCCCCCTGGTCCTACTCCAGGGGGTCCTTTTATCTCTTTTCTATTTCTATTGTAGCTGTCACCAAGGATAGGGGCCCCCTACCTTAACCGTAGGCATGGGGGAATCCCCCTTGAGGTGTAACTCGGTTAACACCCCTCATGTAGCATGGTTACTCCCTATAGGGATGGGGGTCCCTCAGTCCATGAGGGAACCCCTAGATGCCAGCTGGTCCAGCCCCTGAAGGGGAAAATTGGTTTTCTGGGCAAATCTCTAAATGTCAGTAGAATATCTACCGATATTTTTAATCTCTCTATTAACTACCCTTTAACTATGGTTAGTAAGGCGCTGGTCAGTTCCAGGGCCATGGTTAGGTACCTCAGACCCTTGGCTACCTCCCCTTAACTTTTCAGACCCTAACTCAACCGTTAACCAAGGTTAGTTTTGCTTTAAACCAAGGTAGTCGTATTGGCGGTAAACTGTTTACCGCCAGACCAGAAAACCAAATATGGCATGTTGGCGGTAAATAGTTTACTACCACCACAGATTCTGTTGTAGTTGCTTTGGGCCCTTATGGGGTCCACACCATGCATGCCCTGGGGCCCACATCAGGCCCATTGGACTCCCTTAGACCTCAGCTTTATATTTACAAATTTTCAGACTCTGGGTCCAAGCCTAACCCTATTTAGCATGACCCTAAACATGGGTTAGCAGTCTGTTGGTAATATGATTACCGACATTTCAGTGCATTGTTTCAGTAACTTTGGGCTATGGAACGCACACCTGACCTGATCATGGGACCAAACTTGGCCCATTGGATTCCTGAGACTCCAAGCTATCTCCCAGTGCTTTTACTTTACTTTGGTTCAGTCTCTAACCCTAGTTAATCCCCTGTAAACCAGGGTTAAAAATCAGGCTGGATGGAGGTAATCCGATTACCTCCATTTCTAATTTTTAACTTTTTGGACTTTATACAGGGTCTAGGCCAGGTAGGAGGCCATTCTAGGCCCTGCCATGCTCCCTGGGCTCACTTTTGGCTAAACTTGACCCTTAACCATGGTTAAAACTACCTTTGGTTAACTTTTAACCATGGTTAAGCACCCCTTAACCCCACAAATTCTAGAAAAATCATCAAAAAATCAGAAATATTCCCTGAATTCCAGAAATTTCTTTTGTGACCACTTTCACCTTGGTTAGACTACTTAACCATGGTTAAACTCTATGTTTTGTTAACTTTTAAGCATGGTTAAGCATTTCTTAACCAATAAAAAATCTGGAAAAATCACAAAAAATTAGAAAAAATATAAAAGACCAAAAAATCAGTTCTTGGACTTTTTACCATGGTTACCAGCCCTAACAATGGTTAACTCCCATTTAACCCTGGTTAGCAAACCCTAACTTCGGTTAAATCTGCTTTAACCTACCGGGCCTCATCCCTTAGCCTACCAGGCTTATCCTTGGCCTACTGGGCTCAACCTTAGCCTACCAGGCTTGACTTCACCATTCCAACTGCGGTTAGCAATCCTAATCATGGATAGTTTGACATAACCCCGGTTAGCAATCCTAACTTTGATCAAATTCTCTTTTGGGCCTACCGAGCCCAAACCCTAGTCTACCGGACTAATCCTAAGCCATCGGACTCATACCTTGCAGTTTACCAACCTCGGTCAACTTAACCCTAGTCTACCGGACTAACACGTTAGCCACCCTTGGTGCACACACATATCCCTAGCCTTGGCACGAGCTCATGTGTCAGAACTACACTCGGTCTGTTCTCACCTTGTGAGTACGTAGGCAACCCAACTCAGGTCTGACCTTAGTTAGCTTTTCTTTCTTGAATTAGTATCACTTTAAACACTTAGACACTTCAGCAAGACATTGACATTAATTGGCTTAATCTTAGGAAGTAGGGAACCATTGAAAAATGAAAGCCTCGGAGTGCTTAACACCTTCTCCGAACTTAACCGAACCTCTTACTGATCTCAATTGTAGACTAAGACCTTATCCAACTTCCCGGAGACTTATCCCTTCTGAATGAATAAGTGGCGACTATAAACCCGTGAGATTAATTTTAGGGAGTGAAATCCCATGCTCACGTACAGCGCTGTCACTTTCATTGTAATGTTTACAAATCAAGAGATCTGAATAAATTCATAATGGGAATAGTTATAAGGTTAGTGGTGGATTCGAACACCCTATATCTTCTCTCCGAATGATTTAGCAACCCACTAGTTGATAATTTTTTTAGAAGTCATCATTAGTTTAAATAATTGTTTTAGTTTAATCCATAAAAAATCAACTATTCTCACTTATTAGTTTAGAATTAATCTTGATAATAGGCAATGAAACCTGCGTAGTTCTCAGAGGTTTGAAACTCTTAGTAGTACTATTATAAGGAATTATTACTATAAGGAATAATTAATTTGCGTAGCGACCAATTTTTGGCGCCGTTTGCTGAGGATTGTTGGAATGGTCTAGTTGTTAATTTGATAGATTAATTTTAAATTAATCATATAAAAATCCAAAAGTTTTTTTTTATTTTATTAATTTGAAATATTTGTGTTTTCAGGGTACCAAATTGGTCAAACTACAAAATCGCAAAAGTTTACTCAAGATCCGGAAAGCATGAGAGTTTTGTAAGTATTTACTTCTTTAAGTAGATATTTATTTTAATTTGGTGTCTATCTGACATAGAGTTTTTTCATAGGGTGTATGCACGGTAGGAGGTCTTGTAATCTTGAACTATTTCCCCTTCATTCAGAGTTAGAGTGTATTGCTTGGTTCCTCAAGGCTTCTGCCTTATTCTAATCGAATTTTGAAGCTAAGACTTCTTCCATACATAAAGCAAACATAGAAGCTATTCCTTTCCCTAAGATTGGGGAAGAACAGGTCCATATGAAATCTTTAAAGGAGTATTTTACTCCTTGTACTTACCATCCCCTTCATGCATTCGGCTATCGGCCACTACGGCATCCCACTATGAAATTAAGTCCGGTATTATTCAACATGAACTTAATAATGAAGATCCCTACAAACACTTGGATGAGTTCCATGAAATCTGCACAACTTTCAACTTGCAGGGTTTCACAGATGATGTTCTTAGATTGCACCTCTTTCCATTCTCTCTCAAACAAAAAGCCAAGTATTGACTTAATTCTTTAGAGGTCAATTCTATTACAACGTGGGCTCAACTGCAACAAGAATTTCTCACAGAGTTCTTTCCTATTGGCAAAACTAATTTAATTAGGCGAACCATCACGAGCTTTGTTCCAATTAAGGGTGTGCTATTTCACGAGTCTTGGGAAAGATTCAAGGATCTTCACCGTAAATGTCCTCACCACTAAATTCCTAAGTGACATCTTGTCCAATCTTTCTATGATGGACTGCCTCAAAGCAACCATCAATTAATTGATGTCTCTTTTGGTGGGAAATTTATGATGAAAAGTGAAAATCAGGCATGAGAACTATTTAAAAATCTGAGTGAAAACTCCCTCCACCATGCCTCGAAAGAGACAACCGTTTACCCCAAATCCCAAGAGAAGCATTTATGAAATGAGCACTTCCATAAATGTCTCATCTGAAGTAGCGGAGTTGTTTCAAAAATTGGACCAACTCATGGCTGTAGGGTCATCTTCTTTCACACCTAAAAATCCTCATACTCCGAGTGAGGTGTGTCCTATATGTTTTAGCCCTGCACACTATCTACATGAGTGTCCCGCTGCTTCCCAATTCTCAGAACTTGTTCAAAAGTATGCCAATGTTGCATTTATCCGCCCGAGTAATGATCCTTATTCGAATACCTATAATCCGGGATGGAGAAATCATTCTAACTTCTCATGGTAGCAACAAGCTCAAGAAAATAATTTTTCCCAACCACAAAGGCCATTCAATAGGCCTTTCCAAAATCAGTTCAACACCTTACTCCTCCTCCTACTCAAAGGAATCCATCTTTTGAGGAGAAAGTGTTGCAAGCCCTTCAGGGTTTTAGATGCTAAGACTAAGGAGATAAAGGAAAATTCTCAAGTGTTAAACTCTCACTCTCAGTCCATTCAAAAGGTTGAGTTCCAAATGGGACAACTAGCTAATTCCATGAATAGGAGAATCAAGGGAACTCTTCCAAGCCAACCTGTGAGCAATCCCAAAGGTGTTCAATCAGGTCAATGAGATAAATTGTGAAAAAATTCAGATCGTGACAACCTTAAGGAGTGGGAAGGTAGTAGAAGATCAGGTTAGGGAAAATTCGGGCAAGAAATAAAATCTCATTGTAGGATCTTCTGAAATTGAGGGCGAAGGAAGGGATACTAATAAGAAGGACCAACGTTCTTTAACTTCAATTCTCATTCTCGAGGTACCCTACATACCTAAAGCCCCTTATCCGACTTGTTTGAATGATTCCTCACCCTTTGGTAAAAAGGGAGTAAGGATAGAAGACATGATTGAGGTCTTCAAATAAGTTAAAATAAATCTACCTCAACTTGATGCAATCAAGCAAATTCCGGTTTACTTTAATTTTTGTAGGATTTATACACTCAAAAGCATAAATCAAGGACTCATGTGTCCAAGAAAATCCTTCTAACTAAGCAAGTGAGCCATTTGCTTCAACATACCACTCCTCCTAAATTCAAGGACCCCAGTGCACCAACCATCTCTTATATCATTGGAGAACACTTCATTAACCATGCCCTTATTGATTTAGGAGCAAGTGTAATCTGCTCCCTTTCTCGGTTTATGAGAAATTTGGGTTGGGTGAATTACCCCCTACATCAGTCATTCTGTAACTAGCTGGTAGATCAGTTAGAATGCCTAGAGAGATGGTTGAAGATGTCCTCATTAAAGTCGATAAATTCTATTTTCCGATCGACTTTCTAGTTCTTGATATGGAACCGGTCTGGAATTCTACCAAGCAAATTCCGGTGATCCTCGGTCGACCCTTCTTGGCTACAACCAATGCATATATAAATTATCGAACCGGGGTGATGGATATGTCTTTTGGGAATATGAAGGATTGGCTGAACATTTTCAGTACTTCCCAACAACCCTCAAATGATGATGAGGCATGCTTTTTGGTTGATTCCATCAAAGAGAGATTGTTGAGGATTCACTTTCTTACATCCTATCTAATGACCCATATGAGGTATGTCTCTTTCATTTCAATGCAGAAGAGTTTGATGTAGAGAGATCTATTGAAGACGTCAACAACTTGTTAAATTCGACTTCTCAAATGGAATTCCCCCCTTAGAAAACAAGGAAAGAGCCACTACCTACCACCTCTAGCATTCCATCCATCCTTTCCTTAGAGACACCACCTACTCTTGAGTTGAAACCACTCCCGACTTCACTTAAATATGCTTTGACCAAAGAAAATTCTCCCAGTCATCATTGCATCGGACCTATCAGATGATCAAGAGAGTCAATTGATGGTTATGCTCAAAAAGCACAAAAGACCTATAGGGTGGACCATCACAGATTTGAAGGGAATCAACCATTCCTTGTGCATGCATCGCATCCATCTTGAAGAAGATGCTAAAACTTCAAGAGAAACACAACGAGGGTTGAACCCCAATATGAAGGAGGTAGTGATGAAGGAGGTAGTGAAGTTGTTAGATGCGGGTATCATATACCTCATCTCGGATAGTAAATGGGTAAGCCCCATTCAAGTGGTACCAAAGAAGTCAGGTATCACTGTGATTGCTAATCTGAAAGGAGATGTTGTTCCAACACGCGTCACCATGGGTTGGCGTGTGTATATTGATTATAAGAAACTCAATTTTATGACTAGGAATGATCATTTTTTACTCTCGTTCATTGATCAAATCCTAGAAAGGCTAGCAGGCAAGAGTCATTACTGTTTTTTGGATGGTTATTTCAGACACAATCAAGTGTCTATTTACCCAAAGATCAAGAGAAAACTACCTTTACATGCCCTTTTGACACTTTTACCTATAGGCGCATGTCATTCAGACTTTGAAACCTCCTTTGAAGATTGTCTCCAACATTTAACCTTGGTCTTACAAAGATGCGAGGAGACAAATCTTATTCTAAGCTGGGAAAAGAGTCATTTCATGGTTTAAGAGGGTATTGTTTTGGGGCACATTGTGTCTAAACGAGGTATAGAAGTAGACAAGGCTAAGATTGACCTTATTGCGAGTCTCCCTCCACCATCCACGGTGCGACATATTCGATATTTTCTAGGCCATACGGGGTTTTATCGTCGCTTCATCAAGGACTTTAGCAAAATTTCTGCACCCTTTACTATGTAAGGATATCCCTTTTTTCCTTTGATGAAGCTTGTCATGAAGTTTTTGAGAAGCTCCGCACTCTACTTTCTATTGCCCCTATTATGCAACCCCGGATTGGTCACTCTCATTCGAGCTCATGTGCGATGCCTCGGACTACATAGTCGGGGCAGTTTTAGGGCAAAGGGTGAATAGAACCCCACATGCTATCTACTATGCTAGCAAGACTCTCTCGGATGCTCAATTACATTACACCACTACAGAGAAAGAATTATTGACTGTAATATTTGCCCTAGAGAAATTCCGATCCTATCTCTTAGGGTCTAAGATCTTAGTGTACACTAATCATTCAGCTTTGCGGTATCTCCTTGCCAAGAAGGACACTAAGCTTAGGGTGATTAGATGGATCCTTCTTCTTCAAGAGTTCGATCTAGAGATCTGAGACAAGAAAGGTTCCGAAAATGTGATCGCATACCATTTATCTAGAATCCTAGTCGACTCTTCTTTAAGCCTTGCCTCATCCATGACTCCTTCCCGGACGAACAACTATTTGAGGTAAATCAAGTTCAACCACCTTGGTTTACTGATATGGTCAATTACCTCGCAGTTGGAAAGGTTCCATCTCAATGGTCTAAGCAAGACAAATCCTGGTTCTTTTCCCAAATCAAATACTATTTCTGTGAGGATCCAGAATTTTTTAAATATTGCTCAGACCAAGTGATCCAAAGATGTGTTCCCGAGAGTGAATTTGAAAGTATTCTTACCTTTTGCCACTCTTTCGCATATGGAGGTCATTTTGGAGGGAAAAAGACCGCAACTAAGGTCATACAAAGTGGTTTTTATTGGCTCTTAATCTTCAAAGATGCCCATCAGTTTTTTTTTAAGGTACCAACAATTAGGTGCAATGTCCCTCCTTTTAAGGTGCCAACAATTATGTGCAATGTCCTGGAGAGACATGATGTCTCTATCCCCAATTCAGGTTGTAGAACTATTTGATGTATGAGGTATTGAATTTATGGGTCATTTCCTGCCATCCTTTGCATTTGAGTATATTTTGGTGGCGGTGGACTATGTCTCCAAGTGGGTGGAAGAGGTTGTCACTAAGACTAATAATCACAGGATTGTGGTCAAGTTCCTCCAAGAGAATATTTTTAGTTATTTTGACACACCGCAAACAATTATAAGTGATGAAGGAAAACACTTCATAAATCGATACTTGAGGCTTTAACCCTCAAATACTCCATCACTCATCAAGTGGCTACTCCTTAACACTCCCAAACAAGCAGTCAAGTCGAGGTATCAAATAAGGAGATTAAGAATATCCTGATGAAAATAGTGAGGCCAGATCCAAAAGATTGGTTTATAAGGCTTAATGATGCCCTTTGGGCTTATCGTATGGCTTTTAAGACCCCAATTGAAATGTCTCCCTACCGCCTCATTTTTGGCAAAGCTTGCCATCTTCCGGTGAAGTTGGAACAAAAAGCTCTTTGGGTCATTAAGAAGTTTAACTTCGTTATGACTCTAGTAGGATCGAATAGGAAACTTTAACTCTCCGAATTGGAAGAGATGCAGAATGATAAGACAATCTTACGAAAGTCTTTTGTTCCCAATCAGAAAGTTTGGTTTTTCAATTCTAGATTACGCCTCTTCCCTGGTAAGCTTTGCTCTACATGGGACCCCTACATTGTGACCACAATTTTTCCTCAAGGAGTAGTTGAGCTCAAAGACCGTAAAGATGGAAATATTTTCAAGGTTAGCAGTAAAAAATTAAAGCCCTATGTAAAGGGTATTATGACCAGTGAAATGATAGAAACCTTGGTTTTGCAAGATCCCGTCTACCAAGACAATTGAATAATGTGAGGTCGTCTAGCTGAAGATGCAAAACTTAGCGTTCATTGGGAGGCAACCCATCGGTGTTGTTCCTTAGTTCCTTTAGATTGAGATCGAGTCTAAGTTTGGGGTGGATACAAATATCCCCCCCAAGTCAATCTAAAAAAAAAAAAAAAATTATTGCGATCGATTGGAATCAGGGTCCAAAATCTCAGAACTCTCGGGGACAACTTCGATCGATCGTAACTATGTTGTGACCGATCGTAGAAATCTCTTCCACGTGTCTTCCATGCGCAAGGGTTATGATCGATCGTAGCTACTTTACGATTGATCGCACGTGCCCGAATTTTTAAAAAGCGCCCAATCCGAGCCATCCATTCTCATTCCATCTTCCTCTTTTCTCTTCTCTTCCTTTCTCCTTCTTCCAATTATTCCAAAGAGGATTATCATTGCTACAAAGAGGATTATCATTCGGGTTTGAGAAATTTTTGTGCGTGAGACCGTGAAGAGTCACGAGAAATCTAGAGGTAGACCCCCAACTCTTCCAATTTCAATTTTTTTCCTTCTTTCATGTGATTGTGGAGGAAGGGATCTTATGTGGTGGCCGGGTTGGCTGTGAGTTTAGATTGTGTGGGCCATGGATTGACTATAGTTTGTATGTGGGTTTGAGAAGCGCACACCACGTGTTTGGGAAAAAGCTTAAGTAAATTTTTTTAAGATAAATGGGTCTGAAAAGGAAGAAATTGGTTGAGAAATCAATCTCTAGTAAACCCACCCCATCCCAAGCCCGGGTAGAGCAACCTAGGAGCAAATTTACCGATTGGGCAGTCACTCCCCAAACCAATTTTCATGTTTCACATCTTAGAAATTTGGAGGAGACCGTCCCTACCATTCATGAGTTGGAGAGTAGGGGTCTCCTCTACCTTTTGGAATCCCCAGTTAAAGCATATCCTTGGCTGGTCCGCCTTTTCTACCAGAGTATGAGGAAGAGTCATGTGGAAGGCGTAAATGCCTTAGAGGTCACAATGGAGGGTCATACTTTGATGTTACTCGAGAGACTATAGGTCTCGCTTTAGGGTGTCCCCTGCACCCTAGCAAGGGCTTTGACTATGTGCATACACCTCGGATTGTGGCCAACCTCCATGAGATTATTCACGAGATGTGTGGAGGGCCATACGATAATACAAGGCGCAATTGCATGCACCGGTCCTACCTACCCCCTTCCCTTTGGTTTATGGACTCTATTTTTAGGAGGAATTTGTACCCATAGGGCATACCACTGAGTGGCGAGGATCCATTCTGACTGCCGAGTACTACATAAGGAAGAAGTATTGGCTGAATCCTTTAGTTAATGTCTACGAGACAATTGAGAGGATATTTCATGAGGCTATAGAGATGCCTCTTCATCATGCGAAGACCTGGCACTTCCTGTTCGGTAATGTGATTACCCAACTTCTACAACATCAGGGCCACGTTATCAGTGAGTTAGAGCCTGTAGCTAAGGCTATTATTTTTGGAGAGCTTCAGTGGGAGAAGAGCTACAGGGCTCTTAAGAAGGGGACCAGACAACAGATTCCGACAGATCATTTGGATCATGAGATGTCAGCCAAGGAGGCTCACCATCAGTCCCCCCCAGTTTCCTCCTCCTGTGTACCATCAGTCACCTCAGTATCCCCCTTCTCCATTTCAAGAGCAGTCCGATGTTCCTATTTATATGACTCGCCAGGATTTTGCTGACTATAGGACTATTCAGGATCAGAGGTGGGAAGCCCAATTTCAGTAACAATTGGAGCAGCAAGCTGAGTTCCATGCATTTAGAGAGCAGTTAGTTCAGAGGTGGGGTCAGGTAGATGTCTTTTATGATATGGCAAGGCAGCATTGGGGTCAGACAGATACCTTCTTTGCCTAGCAGAGCCAGAACAATTTCAACTTCCAGCAGATGATGCGGGCCACGTAAGAGAGCAAGTTTCCTCCTCCTCATCCTCCCTAGGGTCTACAGTAGACACTGCCTCCAGTCCTTAGTTTTAGGATTTCTTTTTGTTTTCTCAAGTCAGATGTACGGAGTTCTACTCCGGTCTTTTGTTTTCTCTAGTCTAATGTACAAAACTTTACTCCGGTCTTTTGTTTTCTCAAGTCAGTCTTGGTCAAGAGTCAGTCAGATGTAAGCATGGATGCTCTATTTTCTTATTTGATATATACATTGGCACTTTGCTTGCATATTGTGTATTGGATACTATATGTTTTTGTACTAACCCTATGAGGTTCAGATTGGATGAAGTTTGTGGTGGTTCTTTCCACTGTTGATTTATTTTTCACCCCCTTCACCCTTCTCACTGTGGTTTCTGATCACCATTCAGGTATTATTGTTCAATCCATTTTGTACTTAAATTCTGTTTTACATTGAGGACAATGTAAATTTTAAAGTTTGGGGTTGACAAATAATAGCCATTATTTTTATTATTCTTGGGTGATTGTGCAACCATGCAATAGGGTAGAACATACAAAACAATGAATGTTTTTAAGACTGAACTGTTTTAGAATTTGAAATTTTGTGATATATGTAGGGTAATCCAAATCTTATTGATAGGGTTAAATTTGAGAACACGTGATCCCAAATAGACACAATTTTTTTTAACCATTTGACTGAAAGACTAAAGCTGAAAAGTTTCAATGAGTCATGAATACACTTTGATATATGCACGAGCACTCTAACATATTGTTTAGTGGGGTTTGAAACCAAACTAATTGATTAGTGCTTTTGTTAACTCATAAGAAGTTGGATGACCTAGAAATTGAACACCAACCTTGGCTAAACTAAAAATATATATATTATGACAGAAAAATGGGTTACTTGACCAGGTTTTGCTCTTAGTAACCAGGCCTCTTGCCTCACTAAGCAGAGAGCGTTCGCGTCAAACTGTGTGAGCTTTGAAATAGATAAAATAATTTCGAGTGACTAGTTTAAGTTCATAGCCTATTTGACTCGAGTTAATAAGCTCTTAGGGGTGTCTTGACACCTAGTGTCCTAAAGCCTTCTGGTTTTGGAGTCACCGACCTAACACTCACTATCTTGGTAGTCTAGAATGCTTAATGGACTTAGATTCTGCACAGTCACATTTATAAAAATAAAAAAATAAAAATAAAAGTGAAAAGATGAAAAATTAAGTGATAGTTTGGGTTGTTTGTTTAAACTAATAGGAAGTTCAATGACAACTGGGTCAACATAATAACTATTGAAAAGTTAGGTTGATATCACATATTCAATTGTTAATTCATTTACACATCAAATGAAAAATTATGACTAATCTTTTATGAGTTGAATTATTTAGAATTGGGTAAAAATTGTGTGAAATTGAGAATGTAGAGAGTTGAAAATTTAAACTTGTTAATAATTTTTGGTTTATTTTGAATGTGATGTGATTGTAAAAGTTTGGAATATATATCAGTTAGTATTTTGGAACTTGCATGTTTTACTTGAGTATATTGCACAATTACAAGGTAGTACAGATGTTTATAGGTATCATCACTGTAAACCTTCACGAGCCTTCACTCGTCCACTAGGGTCACTTAGGGGTTTAAAAGGCTTGTTGTATATGTCAAATACAACCGGAGGATCCCACCAAAGGGGATGTAGATATAGTTTAGTCTAGTTTTTATATTATTTTACATTACTCGAGGACTAGCAATGTGTAAGTTTGGGATTGTGATCGGTGCTAATTGTTATACATTTAAGCACCTTAAACTAAACTTGTTAGTTCCTTATAGTTCTATTTTAAACTGTTTTACAGTACTTGGTTGTTTTCATTGATTTCAGGTTCATACAGGGAAAATTAGATAAATTTGAAAATTTAAAGACTTCAAGAGATTTAGAAGAGCTTCAACCATGGGAAGAACCCAAAGAAAAGAAAATCCAGAAAAATTCAGTACCATGCGATCGATCGCAGGTATTTGCCTACAATAGATGAGGAAATGTGCGATCGATCACACACATGGCAGAATGTTCTGAGCAATTGATCTCTGAGTAAGATCGATCGCAACTACTTTGCGATCAATCTTAAATCAACGTTTTTGCCTCGTAATTTGTGTACAGAAAGTGATGAGTTGTATCCAATTTGGGTTTCTAAATCCTAATTTGAGAGGAACACCTCCCATAAAAATAGAAGAGGCTATAAACCAAAAATATAGAAAATTTTTTGATTAAGAGAAGAGAAGAAGCTTTGGAAATCAAGGAAGTTTTAAAGATGAGATCGGCGCTTTTGTCTATGAAGATGATGATCCCCTCTCTCTCAATAAACTAACTTTCCATCTAGGGTTTCGATGAAACCTTAGCTAAGTAATTGTGTCTTTTATTTTGTATTAATTTAGATTTCAACTTATGTAAGACATTGATTGCATAATGAGAGGGTTGTTTTAACAACTGGATTTATTGAATTATATTTAATTTCAATGAAATTTATATCATTGTCTTAGGTGTTAGGAAATTGAAATTGAATTTACTTGTGTTAATTTTAGTTAGAATTTTAATATAAGTTTTATGCAATGATTTTAATATATCAAGAGATTAGATCCTAAGATATTTTATGCTAAGGAAAGACGAGTGATCATACTACCCTAGTTTAATGTATATCACTTGTGCTAACCAAATATACGATATGCCTAGGATATAATCCCTTGTATCTTTCTTGATCATTTGAGAGAGGACGTGTTGTCACTTTCATTGTAATGTTTGTAAATCAAGAGATCTGAATAAATTCAGAATGAAAATAGTTATGAGATTAGTGGTGGATTCAAACACCCTAAATCTTCTCTCCTAAGGATTTAGAAACCTAGTAATTGATAATTTAATTAGAAGTCACCATTAGTTTAAATAATTATTTTGGTTTAATCCTTTAAAAATCAACTCTTCTCACTTATTAATTTAGAATTAATCTTGATAAAAGGTAACGAAACCAGCGCAATCCTCAGAGGTTTGACACCCTTACTAGTACTATTCTAAGGAATTATTACTATAAGGAATAATTAAAATGTGTACGTATTATTACTATGAGGAATAATTAAAATGTGTAACAACCACTTGGTTCAAATAAGTCAAGTAGAGTCCAGCCGTTGAGCTAGCTTGACTTTAGTGCAGCCCTAAACTTGGTTGAAGATAAGGAACTTGAAACATGTGGGGACTACCTGTGTTTGAATGTGGGGCCCTTTTTTAAAACACAGAGCGAGCGTTGTTGTCCATCAGAACTCCCTTAGACCACTATGGAAGTGGACAAACGTTTGGTAGTTTGGTAATTACAAACATAGAAGGGTGATTTTAACACTAATTGTTTTTCATAAATACACCTTCGTGAGGCATTTTTTGAATTGACTATTGAGCAATCTGTTCAACCGGAGCTCCTCTTCATGGTTAATCTCTTTTTTTATAAGTAACTGCATAAACTAGCATGTTACTTGCTATTTGGAAATAAATAAATTTTTCTAAGGTGAGATCTTAAACTGTAGAGGCTAATACTGCCATCTCTATAAAGAAACAAATCTATTTTAAGGTATTATCAAAACACAAATCCTCGACTAAGATAACTTGCCTCTATATGGGCATTCTTTCAAGCGAGGCAATACAAGCATTATAAGTACTTATTTCAGATGAAAATGCATAGAAAGATAACCCTATTACACACATCACTCATCTCTTCATTCGGAAGCAAAACCCGAAACTGTTTGGGCCGTGAAACTGATGGGGTATTTGGGCTGTTTATTAGGGAAAAACAGCCCAAAATGTTTCTCCTGCTCAGGTTCCTTCTTGTTCTCATTGAACATAGCAAACAAATAAGTCTCTATAGCCCTTCCAGGTCTCTTCGGGGTACCTCCTTTCACATGTTGAATCAAATTCGAGTTATAAGTTCGCGCATTATCAACCGATGTCCCAATTCCGCCACCCGACGGCCAACCACTTTCCGATATAACAATCTCCAATGACGCCCCACCCGCCCTCTCAAGAGCCGAGTAGAGAGCATCCAACATTGCATCAAAAAGGTTACGGTAACCATGCTGACCATCTTGCACCACAACAGATGGTGCAGTGAATAATGCATAGGGAAGAGAAATGTCGCGAGTGTTACCGGAGTAACTGAAGTAAGGGTACACATTAGCGAGTAACGGCGCCTTGTTATTGACTAGGAAGCCAATAATTGGGTCTAGGAAGGATCTAACATCGCCTCTAAAGGAGCCTTGAGATGGAGGGTAGGAGTTTCCAAGAACTGTTAGGTCTATGGCAGTTGATACCTTGATTTGGTCTCGTAGACCAGCGGATGAAATTGCGTTATATACGTTTCGCATGGCAGGGAGAACAAATTGAACGTATTGTGCGTTGCCGTTGCTGGGGCTTACTTCGTTCCCGACGGCGATGTACCTGAATTTGACATTAGGCCAGTAGTTTCTTACATTGTTTTGTACCCATGAATTCGCATTGGAAGGGTTGGATGCAAGAGATTGAAGGTCTGAGTTTGGGACTCCTAGCATGAGTTCTATGTTGGATCCTCTGAGGGCTTGGAGAGTGCCTTGATTTGGATCGTAAATTCTCATCCGCTTGATGTTTTGTGATTTATAGAGCTCTATAACTTCTTGATGAGATGGTAAATTGTCGCCGATCATTCCGTAACAGATGCCTATCGATTGCCCACCTGCATTGATTTGAACAATGATTTAATAGCTTAATTAGATTTTGAATTCCCATGAACGAGTGGCAAATCGTATTACTATTCAATTGACACACCCGGTTTCAGTCTACCAGTGCGGCCTGCCTACAACTACGGTGAGCTAACGCAGGATATCGATGCCCAATATGCTTCCTAGGACTGGAACCCGGGTGTGTCTCCTGGATAGGAATACAAGCTGTCACTTGTGCCTTAAGTCTATTCATCTGTTTCATATCAAAGCTTATAAATCAAAAGAAAAAGAAACTCAGGTCCGATTTCTAGTTTTCCTCCATTTGATCGAAAAAAGGAGCCAGACCAAGAAAAATATATGTTTGAAAAAAAAAGGCGAATGGATTCAACGTAGTAGTGGCAAATCGTACGTATCCCTAGTATTCAAGAGACACACCTGAGTTCCAGTCTACCAGTGCCATGCACCAGCAACAAAGGTGCACTAACTCGGGATATCGATGCTCCATGCACTTCCTAGGACTGGAACCCAAAGCATGTCCCTTGATAGGAATACAAGTCACCACTTGTACATTAAGTCTATTAGTCTGTTTTCATCTTAAACATATTTGACTTATAAATCAAAATAGGAAGGAAAAAAAAAACAAAAGCTCCCATTTCTAATTTTGATGCATTTGATGGAAAAGGGAGCGAGCCGAGGTCCTCACCAGACTGACAGAGAGCCCCACCAGCCTGCTTCCCACATTGTTCTGAAATGGCTCCTCCTACTCCTAGTAAGATCATAAGAGAGAACAAAGCAAAGCACCTAAACCCCATCTTTGATCTTTGCTGTGTGGTTTGGGAAGTATGAGAAGTTGGTGGGGTTTAAATAGAGTAGGAGATATCTCTTTTAGTGATCTTATCCCTAATTTCCAATATATATAAAGAAAAGCACGAGGGCGGCTTCTGGTTTTGAGAGGAGCTGTTGCAGAAAAGGTCATTGGTCTCTCAGAGCTAAGCCATTTGATCTTGAAATTCACCATATAGGTTCAAGAGGGGCGGCACAATGAGTGCATAGGCTGGTAGGATTATGAGAGGGGAAGAAGTAATGTGTAGGGTGGGTCCCTAGCTTTTCTCTCTTATATGGGGAACTGTCATTATTATGTCCATTTAATCTAACATGAGTGTGCGAATCTTCTACTAAATTATTCCTAGTGGGACTGGCCCATCTATATCTTGAATAAGGATAAAGTTAGAGACCTCCCAATCAATCAGCTCCGACACGTTAGCATTAACCCTAAAATGGATAAAGCTTCTGAGACAACATTAGGGACGAGACCATTATGACCATGCTCTAAGAGCATGGGATTTCAGGTGGGCCTATCATGTGAAATGGACCCACCTGAAATCCATTGCTCTTAGAGCATGGTCTCACTCTAAAAACCAAGGATAGATGGATGAATCCTATGAGTGAACGAATCTTAACCATAATTAAAGAGAGTTAAAAGAGGGGCACGTGGCATGAATTAGAAATTCCCATGACGATGATAACGAACGTGTACGTATATCCTTCAACTCTTATTCTCTTTAGCTCTTAATGTGAAAGATACAAATTGCAAGCTTTTCGATAGAGTTGGAACCCATTGCCAAAAGCTTTATTTACTTGAAGTTACATCAAATTATTTACTCTAGAACACTTATAACATAAATATAAAAATTTACATTTGTAACATCATCCATTTATATTTTTTATTTTCCTAAACCATCAATGTCGCTAATTATTTTATTAATGTCAATCCTCACTATTGCTTGAATACAGATAATCCCATAATCTAGAGTATATTTAATCCAAATTTAAATGGCAAGTATTGGCCAAAGGACAATCGGATAAAAAAATCTTCCAAGGAACTCATTATTTTGAGGTCGGTCAGTATAAGCAACTAGCACCGAAGCAGCTATGAAAGAACTTTTGCTTGCTGCATATAAAGTAGCCATGGAAAAAACAAGAAGAGAATAGATTTAATACAGGCATCTTAGCAACACCACTTAGATTATAGAGAGGCATGTAGCTAATTAGATCTAAAGAAGAGAAAAGAGGTCTCATCCCAATTAAGTAAAGGTATTAAGGAGGAACAAGTAACCATGTGCCATAATTCAACTCATACTCCTACCTATCCTTAAAAGTATTTTATCTTTATTACATTTCTTTTGGAAAAGTCTTCCCCATTTTGGTCTAGAACTCTTCTCCATTTTTCTATCTTTTAGTGGGAGTTTTACTGCCTCTTAAAGTCAAATTTAGTTATTTTTTTGAGCAGTGATTTTACGTGTCCCTTTTAACATCCCTTTGACTCTTGTTAAGCTTAAATAAATAAAAGTAATGCTAGTATAAGAAAATGCTAGTAATATATGGTTAATTAACGTCCCTCTAAACAAAAAAAGTCAACGTGTTTGGATTATTAACCTTAAAGTGTTTTGACTTTATCCCAATTAGTATTAACATTCCTAGAATAAATAGTACTCATGTCAATCCAGATTTTAGTAGGCCATGCAATATCATGGATGACCCATCTAAGTGACCTAAAAATTGCGTGGTCGAGGTCAAAAAGCTATATTGGCTACGCGTACATTAATGCATGTTACAGAGCATCAAGAAAACTAGTCATGATCTCCTTTTCAACACTAGTCATGACGAGCCGCCTCTTCTTTTCCTCAAAATGGAGGCCGACTTATCTAAAGAGTCGCCATCTCAGGATGGATTGGGCCGGGCAGCTAATGGACCCAATGAGATAAAGTTAAAGGGGCGTGTGATCGAGTCATGACGAAAGTAAGAGAAGAGACAAAGAGAGGTGCATCGATCTCCTCTCCAGCATACAATGAGAGCAAACCCTTCTGTTTGTCAAATTCTCAGGGATAAGAAGGTTGTCATGTTCTAGCAAAAGTCTCCAAAGCCTAACTGCCTAAGCCCAGAGACACACTCACTCATGAAGCCAAAACAGGTACCAATCATATGAGGGTCTTGGGAACTTTATGTGGGTGAGCAGATGGGAGTAAACTCCTGACGTGGGACTAAACACTAAGGTGGCGTTTGGTAATACTAATCTAAAGAAGTAGAGCTTATTTGAAAATTGTGCTTAGTTGGACTTTAGATTGTTAAGTTGAAGGTTAATTGCATATCTACATCTTTTTGAAGTAGATATTTTAGAGGTATAAACCTCTAGTTTAAAAAGCACTTACTTTTTTAATAAGAGGTAAATTGAAACCCTACTTCAAAAAGATGTAGACATGCAATTAAGATTTAACTTAACAATCTAAAATACAATTTTTCAAATAAGTTCTACCTATTTAGATTAGTGTTACCAAACGCCACTTAAGTTGTTTTTTTTTTTTAATCTTTCTTGATGGGTCTGATTTTTAGTAATGCACATAAAATAATAAGATAAATATATGGGTAATTCCATATCAGAACCTCTCTTATCCTTAAATGACATGCAAGTGCCTCCTTTTAAACTATTTCCTTTGACAGACCCGCTTTTTAAAGTAATGGACGAATCAAGACCTGGTATTAACTTTAGCCAACGAACGTCTATATTTTCACATGAAATGTCGAGAATACCCCCACTCAAGTGATATCTAATAGAATGACTATGTTACCCTTTTAAAGGTTCAAGGATGTGGATTAGCAAATAATGGAGGTAAACAATGGAGGTAAACAGGATCAAATGTCGTTCGCGTACATGACTAATGATTTTCAAAGCCATGATCTAATTAAATAAAAAGAAAAAACCTCAGTTCTTACATGTGGGATGTAGTGTGCCCCTCCCAAGAGATAGTGCAAATCTTCTTGTGGGTTACCTTGCAGAAAATGTTCTACATGGCCAACGGTTGCCAAACACATGGCACATTGTATACACCTATACTCATTTGCTTCTCAAATATTATGGAGGAGCTTGAACCAGCTCTGTAGTTAAACTTTTTTTTAAAAAAAAGATATTTGAAGAGCAATGGAGTGTGTATCCCCACATTGGGGTGGTCAACGATTCAATCCATTCGGTGCGGGGTTGATATGGCCACTTTTTGACCCAACTTCTAACCGGGATAGGGGCGGAGCTAGGATTTTGGGAGCTAACAATGGGGTTCGGGGGCATAGCCTCGATTTTTTTTTCAAGGACCAAGTTCATGGATCATCGCCTCCTGAAAGATTACAAACAATCACATACATCAAAAAGTGGTACACCATTACCATATTTTTCAAGGGCCAAGTTCAAACCCCCCTATTCACTAATAAGAATAAT
Source organism: Tetracentron sinense (assembly GCA_015143295.1). NCBI lineage: Eukaryota > Viridiplantae > Streptophyta > Magnoliopsida > Trochodendrales > Trochodendraceae > Tetracentron > Tetracentron sinense. The sequence continues at coordinate 37,569,943 of CM026563.1, forward strand.
GCAAAACCATGAAAGATTACAAACAATCACATACATCAAAACAGTACCTGATTAAATGCTTGAAAATGGTACACCATTAGCGTTATTAACAAATATTCATACATAACAAAGAGAAATAAGAGCTTTGAAAATAGAAAGCACGCATTATATCTCATAGTGTGTACTGTTACATTTATGGGCAAGAAACTGAGGAGCGATTTGATGGGAAGAATTCATTTCTACACAAAATCAGCACAATTTGAGGGATGAAGAATTCATTTCTACACAAAATCTGCACAATTTGAGGGAAGAATTTTTATATCATGTCAATAATCAATTCATAATGAAAGCAAATAAAAATCCATAGATACTAAAAAAAAACCATCTAACTCTCTAAGAATCTGAAATTTTCATCATCTTTTAAGCTAATAACAAAATCCCAAATTTCATTTATAAGCAAACAGAGAGGGAAAGCCCCTAATAACAAAAGCCCCTATATTTTAATTACCTGCAAAAGTCAATTAGTATCAATTCCCTATAAATTCATATTGAATATGATTGATACACCCTACAAAAATCTGCAGCCATGCATGAGAAATGCTAGGCCATCCTATAACATGATATCATGTCACCTTAATTAATCCAGAGTCATATCACCCATACAAATAGCATGATACCATTTTAACCAAAAAATAATATCATTTCAACCAAAAAGCATGTGTGATATCATTTCAACCAAAAAAATGTTCTTCAGCTTCACTCCTTGTGCAAAATGGCGGTATGTCGCTCCATTATATCCACATCTTGGATTTTGTCGTCATGAATAATCCTACATTCATTAAGAAGCATACTAAACAATCATAAGAGTTTTTTGCATATGTCAACATCCACACAACTACTAGTAACATTCATTACAAAACATCCACTTACCAACTCATTTCCATATATGAAAAGGCACACCTGAATGTACTAAGAGACTCATGTCAAATTTGACTCCTTGAACTAGATGGTCCTCCATGCGAAGTAGAAGATGTTTGACTATTAATAGAGTTTTTGCATATTCTAGAATTGTGGCCTAACTCATTATAGCGTTTGCATCTAGTAGTTCCCTTTTGACTTTGTTGTACTTCAACAATGTCACGTCTCCTGTTCTTTTTTGGCCTATGACATTGATGTGGTTGGCCAACAGTGTATTCTAATTCTTGAACATTCCATTCTTTCTTATTTGGCATTGGATGCACTAAATCAGTATATTGTTCCCTATATATAGGGAGATAGAAACAATCTACATAAAAATATTCAATACGGCGCCTTATATGAAGGATAATAGTAGCAGCGTGACTACATGGTAACCTCGATAACTACCACCTACGACAAGAACATGTGCGCAATGAGAGATTAAGTGAGAATCTCTGTAATCCTGTGTCAACCTCGTTCTCCATACCAGAATAACAAATAATGAAATTCTCTGCTTTCTTTTTTATCTCGGTAAGCTTCTTCTTTATCCAGCTCCCCACAATATTACCCTTTTCAAGCATTTTTTCTACATTCTCTCTTCGTTCGTAAAACTGAGTCATCAACAGAATCTGAATGGAGTCAACTAAATCGATAATAGACATGAATCTGGCCTTTGATATCCAATTATTAAATGACTCGATAAAGTTATTGTTTAAAATATCACATTTGCATCTTTCGTTGAAATGTGACCTACTCCATGCAATAGGATTTTCTTTCATCATCCATTGATATGATGATGGACTCACTGCTTTCATCTTTGCTAAGGCAACATTGAACTCTGACACATTGTAAGTGGTTGCTGTCTTCCAAAATAGATCTTTTAATATCAAACCGGCATTGTTTTTCTTAAAGTTCTTGTACATGTGACGTACACAGAATCGATGATCTGCCATAGGAAACACTAATGACACAGCATTGATGAGACCCTTTTGTCTATCTGAAATAAAAGTCAAGTGTCTCTCATTGCCGATTGCCATAAGTAGATTCTCCAAAAACCATGCCCAACTATCGTCTTTTTCAATTTTGACAAGAGAAAAGGCTAATGGAAATAATCCATTGTCAGCATCTAAAGCCACTGTTGCAAGCAATACTCTCTTATATTTTTCCTTTAAATGACATCCATCTATGCCAATTACAGACCTACATCTTTGAAAGCCTCGAATAGATGCACGAAAGGAGATAAATAAACGATGAAATGCATGATCATCCATCACTTTAAACCTAATTTGAAGGAAAATAATTAGTAACATTTACACACTTGAAAACAAATATTGAGTAAATTTATGAAAATTGAGTGAAAATATTACCTAGCAATGCTTCCTGGATTATATTTAAGAATCAATTGGCATAAGTGAAGGACGAAAGGAGATAAATAAACGATGAAATGCATGATCATCCATCACTTTAAACCTAATTTGAAGGAAAACAATTAGTAACATTTACACACTTGAAAGCAAATATTGAGTAAATTTATGAAAATTGAGTGAAAATATTACCTAACAATGCTTCCCGGATTATATTTAAGAATCAATTGGCATAAGTGAGGGACCTTAGGGTATACTTCTTCATAGGAGCCAAAAACATTAGTCAAAGCTTTTTGCTTCCCACGCCAAACTCTTTTATAAGGAATCATCAATTGGTACGTTGAAAATAGGTGGTTCTTAATGTTTGCTACTATCCATTCAGGCTCAATCCTAATGCGATCTGATATTTTCTCAGCGATCCAAGATTTGGTTGCCATCTTATTCCCTGCTAAATTAATAGCTTGACAATGCTCAGAATGCTTAGACATGAAGTTCTTCACTTGAAAAGTGCTTTTATCAGACTTATGAGAGGCATGAATCCTCCACTAACAATCCTCCGTCTTACAACGTGCAGTCACATGTCGCTTTGAATTAAATTGATATATAACATCAAATGAGTTGTTAATGGCATATTGTCTCAAAGCAACCCAAAACTAATCTGAGCATAAGAACTCCAATCCTATGATAAGCTGAGGGTCTTCAACATCTCTAACTTCATCATAGATTACATGCTTATCATGCATAGAATTTTCATCTGACTCACTCTCTGTAGTGATATATATAGAAGAGTCTGACGACCATTCAAATGAAGGATATAAAATTTCAGACTCAGTCCTATGTCCTTCATCCCTCTCCAATGGTGTAAAGTCTTCCCTCCCAACATACATCTCTATTTTTTGCCATTCTCTTGTTTCATCAAACATATCCATCAATTGTTTATTATTCTCAACAATTCTCATTTGATCCCCCAACTCCATATTAGGTAATTTGTAATAAATAGATGGGATAGAGTTAGAAGGGAGATTACACATACATCCCAAATATTCTAATAACCCAGTATAAGATGCTACATTTCGGTCCACATGAAGAAAAGTAATTTTTCCTCCAACATATCTACAACAGTTATCTCCATTTATAAAATACCCGCCATAATGAATGTCAGCATCCCACATATTATCGCCCATTCTACAAATGACAAGCATAAACATGAAATTTTTAAGCTAACGTGAACCTCTAATTAGTAAATTTTGAACAACAAATGCATCAACATGCATGCTTAGTCCTAAGCAAGAATGTGAAAATCAACCTTGAATGACAAATAAAATTGATAATAAAAAGAAAAGAGATGAAGACATAAATTTAATTCATTGTTATAATTTTCCAATGTCAAACCAAATATTGGAAAAGGAAAGAAAATTAGTCATTTAGATTACCTCTCTAACCAAAAAACAAAGAGTCACCCATAAAAATCCAAAAGCATAACACCAAAAAAAACATAAATTTTCAAGAGACAAGGGGGTTTTGAATATGATTCTTGAAAAAAATAGTAGTCTTTAGATTTGAGAAAGATCTAATACCCAAGTCAGAGAGAACTTCAAAAAGAAATTTGAACCCTCAAAATCCATTCAAAAAAAAAATGAAAATGAAATCAGATAACATACATCAACAAAAACTCCAAATCATGAAAACCCACATCCCAAAATCTTCAAAACCACTTATTTCAACCTGCCCAGACAACAAAAAAACACACACACACCTCACTAGTCACCAGTGCAAATGCCAACCGAATAAGCAACAACACTCAATCACTTTCTTCTCCACCCATCAAAACCATCAAACCCAACTCCTCAAAACAGAAACCCAAACACCATATGAACAGCCCAAAACAGATCATAGAGAGAAAGGAAGAGCATGAACTAGTAGATACTTAAAAAACATATCTGGGTTACTCAAAGTGTTTTTTTAAAGGCCTAAGGCAAAAGGGGAGGAAAAACATGGATATTTCATTACTCACAACTGAATTAGAGTCGGTTGAATCTTAGGTTTTCTCTCCCCAACCAACTTCACTATTTTTCAATCTGGGTTTAGATTCGTGTCCAGAATCTTAGGGTTTTCTCTCCCCCATTTGGGGATGAAGCTTGGGTTAACTTTCATCACAAAACAACAACAAAAAATCTGTAGAAATATCTTTCGACTGACCGCAGTCTTGTGAGTTGCAAGGTTTCTTCAATGGAGGAATTTGTTGCCACTTTTGGATTTGATTCTCTTTGAGAGGACTTGATAAAAAATAGTGAGAGACTTCATAGCAAGGAAGAAAGAGCTCGTGTAAAGGAAAGGGGTTAGAGACTTGAGTGTAAAATGAGAACTTGAAAGGAGCTTATTATGGGGGGGCATTTTTGGTATCGCCATCGATAATATAGACGTCTGTTAGCTAAAGTTAACACCGGGTCTTGATTCGTCCATTATTTAAAAAAGCGGGTCTGTCAAAGGAAATAGTTTAAAAGGAGGCACCTGCATGTCATTTACGGATAAGAGAGGTTCTGATATGGAATTACCCCTAAATATATTAGATTATGGGGCTCTTATCACTTGACTATTTATGAAAATATATGTCCAATGAATGTGACCCACCTATATTGGACTTAGTTTAATTATCTTATTAAAAGTATTTATTGTAAAATACCTAATTTTCCTCACTATTTCTGTTACTTATTTTGCAGCTATTTATTGAGGCCAAAAGCAATAAAATATTAAAACACATCCTACCACAGAAGTTGTAGATCTCGAAAAAATATTATGATACATTATGGACTTAAAGGAGCACTAATTTATGCACCAAAATCCATGCCATTGTCAATAGATCAAAAATTTTAATACTCTACACTAATCCTTAATAGTTAGTGACTTTTAGGGACGGATACAAAAATTATCAAAAAATATTATGATATATTATGGACTTAAAAGAGCACAAATTTATGCACCAAAATCCACACCATTGTCAATAACCGTCGTTAAAAACTATTTTTTTATTTTTATAACAAAATAATAAAAATACCATATTTAGCGATTGATTAGTTTTTTTAGCGACAAACATATATCCCTCGATAATTAATAAGATATTTTGCAAGGACATATGTCTATCGATAATTAACTTGATATATTGTGACGACTAAATAATATCTGTCACAAATATTAATTTTTATTGCCGGCAGACATTTACCGTCGCTAATAATCCAAAAAATTAGTGACGGTTTCCATATCTGTCGCTAAAAATCTATTTCTTATTTTTATACTAAATTAATAAAAGTACCTTATTTAACAACGGAATAATTTTTTTAGCAACAGACATATATCGGCCGTCAGTAATTAATAAGATATTTTACAACGGACATTGATCCATCGGTAATTAAAAGGATATATTGCGAAGACTAACTATTTGTCACTAATATTACTTATTATTAGCAACAGAAACTTGTTTGTCACTAATTACCCAACATTAAAAAACCCCTCGGTCCCTTCCGCACAAAACATATATTTTTCCCTTTCTCTTCTCCCACCGATGAGATCCTAGAGGACGAGATTGATGAGAGAACTTGTTTAGTTGTTGGGGATAGGGAGATGGAATGGATAGTTCATGCTCAGTGATGAAACATCCAAGATAGGGAAGAGATAGTTTTTCGCCTCTTTTCGGAGGGCAGAATGTGAGTTTAGTCTAATCGCCTGAGGGTAGGGTGAAAGCATAACTAGTTTATATCTATGCGTGGAGCATTAGAGGGGAATGACAACGCATTACGATGTCAACCGGATTGAAAAGGGTGGATGACAACCATTGCGATGTCAACTAGATTGAAATAGTGGATGACAACCATATCGATGTCAACCGGATTGACAGGGTGGATGACACACTACGCAAAAAAAAAAGACTGAATAAATGACTGTTGTTGACCGTGGTTAAATATATCGGTAATAACCACGGTGTATAGCAGTCTTATTAGGTTTTTGCTAAAAAAGCCCGAAATCCCCTTTCTTTCATTCCCTTTACCCTTCGTCTTTCTTTGATCAAGGCTTCTTCTTTGTCTGAACCCAAGTAGCATCGACAACATCTTCTCTATCTTCGTCTTTAATCTCGGACGCCAACACAAGGCGCCACCGTCTTCTTCTTTGTTTGGATTTCTTTCTTCAGAAAACCAGACCTACACAAGTGACAATCCAGTAGCTCCTCGACAGCGGCCCCACGTTCTGTTATGTGCTAATCTAGTGGGCTTAATGAGTATTGTAAATGGGTAGTTATTAGGAGTGGTTTATTGTAGTGGATAGCTTTATAACTTACTTTTGTGATCTATTTAAGAATTGTAATCCTTTATTTTGAGGAGGAATGAATTAAGATGATTTATTTCGAAAGATAGATTTGGGAGGTGTTGGACTCTCTCAAATGAGCCCAAAAGGTGTAGATCTCCTTTTAATGAGATCTAATTTTATCCCTTCTCATTTAATTTCTCATTTTTTATTTGGAAAGAGAAAAAATCACATAACAAATGGTATCAAAGTCATGTTCCTGTGGCCATGGTTTATGGTGCACACCAAAAGAAGAAAGAAGAAGATGAAATTGAAGATGATCAAGAAGAAGAAAAAAAAATTTTAACTTAACCTTGAGGACAAGGTTAAATTAAGATAGGTAGAATGTTATGTGCTAATCTAGTGGGTTTAATGAGTATTGTAAATGGGTAGTTATTAGGAATGGTTTATTATAGTGGATAGTTTTATAACTTACTTCTGTGTCTATTTAAGAATTGTAATCCTTTATCTTGAGGATGAATGAATTAAGATGAGTTTCTTTCGAAAGAGAGATTTGGGAGGTGTTGGACTCTCTCAAATGAACCCAAAAGGTGTAGATCTCCCTTTAATGAGATCTAATTTTATCCCTTCTCATTTAATTTCTCCTTTTTTATTTGAGAAGAGAAAAAAACACATAACAAATGGTATCAGAGCCGCGTTCATGTGGCCATGGTTTATAGTGCACACCAAAAGAAGAAAGAAGAAGATGAAATTGAAGATCAAGATCAAGAAGAAGAAGAAGAAGAAAAAAAGAATTCTTAACTTAACCTTGAGAACAAGGTTAAATTAAGATAGGTAGAATGTTATGTGCTAATCTAGTGGGTTTAATGAGTATTGCAAATGGGTAGTTATTAGGAGTGGTTTATTGTAGTGGATGGTTTTATAACTTACTTCTGTGTCTATTTAAGAATTGTAATCCTTTATCTTGAGGATGAATGAATTAAGATGAGTTTCTTTCGAAAGAGAGATTTGGGAGGTGTTGGACTCTCTCGAATGAGCCCAAAAGGTGTAGACCTCCCTTTAATGAGACCTAATTTTATATTTTCTCATTTAATTTCTCTTTTTTTATTTGGGAAGAGAAAAAAACACATAACAAATGGTATCAGAGCCGCGTTCCTGTGGCTATAGTTTATGGTGCACACCAAAAGAAGAAAGAAGAACATGAAATTGAAGATCAAGATCAAGAAGAAGAAAAAAAAAATTCTTAACTTAACCTTGAGGACAAGGTTAAATTAAGATAGGTGGAATGTTATGTGCTAATCTAGTGGGCTTAATGAGTATTGTAAATGGGTAGTTATTAGGAGTGGTTTATTGTAGTGGATAGTTTTATAACTTATTTTTATGTCTATTTAAGAATTGTAATCCCTTATTTTGATGATGAATGAATATAAGTTTCTTTTGAAAGAGAGATTTGGGAGGTGTTGGATTCTCTCGAATGAGCCCAAAAGGTGTAGATCTCCCTTTAATGAGATCTAATTTTATTCCTTCTCATTTAATTTCTCCTTTTTTATTTGGTAAGAGAAAAAAGCACATAACACGTTCTTTGATCTTGGACGCCATGACCCCTCTCCATTCGTTTCCAACAACATGTCGCCAAAGTCGTTTTACAGTAGCCACCATCCCGAGTACGTTTTGCAGCATATTTTTTAAACTCCACTTATTTGCAGCATTTTTTTAACTCTCTTGAATATCCAGTTTATGCAATTTTAAGTTGTTTGATGTTAATGGCCGCATGTTCAGGTTCCCATAATTGGGATTTTTTTATTTTTTATTTTTCTTTCTTTGCTGGATCTTACTTTTTAATTAGGAATTTACATATTAGGGTTTTAATGCAAATCAAAGAAACAAAATTTTTTTCATAACTCCACTTGATTATCTGGTTTATGCAATTTGAAGTGGTTTGACATTAATTGTCGCATATTTAGTTTCGCAGAACTGAGATTTGTTCATGTGGCTAATATTAATTTGGAGGCTGTTGGTCTCCCTCATTGCCTCACTTTTGAGGCTTTAAGACCCTTTTAACCGTTGAGCTCACCTATATAAGGCAAGAGCAGTGGATCCTCCACGCCTCAACACATCTACAAACTCTTAGTTTCTTTTTGTTTCCTATTTTTTAATTTACAAAATCTGAAATTGGGTTGAGTACAAGGGCGGAGCCAGGAATTTTCCTTAGGGGGGCCGAAGTACATTTAGCAAGAAAATTAATGGCATTGGGGTATGGGGGCGTAGCTCCCAAGAAATTGTTTTGAGTAATGGGTCCATTGTGGTCATAATATTCGTTAATGTTGAGTTCCAAAAAGAGGTCCGGTAACAAGAAAATTAAATATGGGGCCTCCTTTTTGATAGCCATTATATAAATAAAATTATGGAAAATGCTTAATTTACCGCGCATTTCCACTGGAACAAAATGCATGTCTTCATTGGTTCCTACTCGATCACCTTTTTAACACTTACTAACTGTGGTTAAGATTCACTCACCCCTAGGGTTCATCTATTTAACCTTGATTTAAAAAATAAAATACAATAACAATAATAACTTTAAAACGGTTAAGCTTAACCATGATCATAGCGGATGAAATGGGAAGGCGTTTGATTATTTAATCAAATACGGGATGAGCTAATCACAACTCTAAAATTGTTATAATTTTATATACTTCTATTTTTATATTATGGAGATTTTCTTTCAAGCGCACGATCTGTTTTTAGTGGAATGCGCGTGGCTCCCCCACTTGACACATGTCCCTTTTAATACCCATTAACTGTGGTTAAGATTCACTCACCCCTAAGGTTTATACATCTAGCCTTGGTTTTTATTAAAAACAATTAATTCCTAAGATAATAAATCTTAACTAGGGTTAAAAGGGGCATATAAGCAATCAATCCTTTATGTTATACATATAAAAAAAATTAAAATATTTTTTTAGGGGGACACTATATAAAAACATTTAACATATTATGTATTCTTTTAAAAAAAATTGCACATACAGTATACTAAACTTACAAAAAAATTGGGGGCGCCATGCCCCCCCGCCCCCTGGCTCTGCGCCTGGGCCCTGGTTGAGTATATTCTAGTTTTGATATTGTTTTATTCTTATGTATTACTACTGCTTATTCTCAGATAAATCTAACAACAATCTTAGAGTTATTACTTATAATTGCTATTGCTAATTTGTTTCTACTCGTATAATTACCTTGCTGCTATTAGTATTCCTCTATTTCAATTCTCGGTCTTAATGAGTGCGATCGAAGGTCATCATACTTTGGAAAAGATCAATCAAGTCCACTAAAAAAATATTAGATGAGTATATGATAATATTTGAACGATCTTTCTTTTTTGTTTATACTATCATAAAAATTATAACTTTTTTACAAGTGATCTAAAATTTTATAATGAAAATAACATACTTTAATTTAATATGAGAATGATCATTAGAAATTGCTTCAAACATGAGAAGAGACTAGGACCTATATAACAATATAAACTATTAAACTTCAAATAAAAGTCAATATAATATGCATTGTATAATATCTTGAAGGAGAATGGTTGTTTGCGTGCCCAGCGGAACGCTCAGGCATCCATGGGATGCCATGTATCCGTTTTTAACTTTCATAAACTGTGATTAGGATTCACTCACCTCTAGGATTCATCCATCTAACCTTGGTCTTTATAAAAATAACCTTAAGTTAGTTAACACTCATTAACTGTGATTAAGATTCACTCAGCCCTAGAGTTCATCCATCTAACCTTGGTTTTCAGAAAAATAACTTAGGTTAGTTAATACTCGTTAACTGTGGTTAAGAATCACTCACCCCTAGGGTTCATCCATCTAACTTTGGTTTTTAGAAAAATAACCTTAAGTTAGTTAACACTCATTAACTGTAGTTAAGATTCACTCACCCCTAGAGTGCAAGGTAATAATTGACATCAGTGTAGCGTTTACAGCTTCTCCTGATGAGACATCACTTTCTGCCTTCCAATCAAGTCTTCACTCCACAGGTAGAAAACCCTGTTTCTCTCTTATTTTTTCAATCATTTGTAAGTAGACTTGTGTATGAAATTCATAAGTTTGATTTGAGTTCATCTTGAATTGTTCTTGGTTTTGTAATCTGGTTTCTATAACATCTCCACTATGTACAGTAGTCTTAGCGTTTAGTTATTAGTATGCTTGATTAACTAGGCATATAACACTGGCGTCTTGTGAACCTTTCCCTCATTTGCTATGTTTTTTCTTTAATATATGTCTCTCTATTTACCGGTCCCAAAAAAAATTGAAAGAAAAAGGATTTCTCTTTATAGAAAGGCTCGTTTATACAGGATAAATTGACATTCTCTATTCTGGGTCAATGTGCAACCGATTGCAGATCTAATATATGGGCAATTGCAAAGTGTAGGAATGAAAGAACCCACTTCCTGACTTGGTAATATGGTACTTGGAAGAACTCAAAATCATTGTACAATGTCTATCAATTTCATTTGATATATTTGAACCTTGTAGTTTCACAAGCATCTTATCAAGATTGTTCAGCTATTGAGAGTTCTGCCTCGAGTTTTATAATACGACTTCATCCTGATCCAACTGAGTCGAACTTGGAATTTCTCAAGCACTCTGTCAAGTATTTAAACTTCTTTCTCAGGTTTTCTTTCTTTGTGGTGTAATGCTTGTGCTTTTGGATTTCTCAGTTGATATTTCTTGCAACCTTTGACATCTGAAAGATTTGATTGAGCAGGGTCATGGATAGGCTTCCAGAAGCGTGGATTGCTTTTATAGGAGATGGGCCATATAGGTAAGATTCTCTGACATTTCATGAGAGAAACTATTACATTAGTTATTAAAGACAATCTTAAGCGCACTATATGTATTAAGTCTAGGAAAAACAGATCGTTAGACTAATATTTATTTTTAATGTTTGTATAGAGTACTATCTTCAGAGGACTGGAAAAAAACAGATTGTTAGACTAATATATTTTTATTTAATCTTAAGTCTTAACCGTCATTAGATCTTATGACCTCACACACACTTGTGTTGATTTAAACAATAATGTATCCATTTGGTCAAGACGTCTTTGTTCGCTACTTGTATTTTTGTTGCAGAAAATATTGCTTCTTTTATTTTTAATTTTATTTAGGATACAAATTTGAAAATAATAATATAACTAATTTCTAAGTCCAAATGTGGGTGCATGTTTAGCATTTAGGAAATTGTAATCTTCTTTTCGCATTGGATGGACACTTCTTTACATCAAGCTGAAGTCCTCAGGTTTATGCCACAATCTCAAGTTGATAAAGCAATTTGTTTAAATCCTTGATTTAGGTTATCTTATCTTGCTTTTTGGTTGTACATGGATATTTCAAGTGAAGGAAAATACCACTCAAGGGAAGGCAAGGGTTCTATGGGCTTGATAACATTACCACCTTTATTGAAATTTGCCTACATGAATCAAGTGTCTCGATCCATCGCCTTCTTGGGTCCATAGGTTCATCACTGATAGTGCAAATACGATATCATTACTCTCGTTATAAAGCTAGGTAGAGGCATAGGGCCAAGGATGGTCATGTCCACTGCATGTGGTTGGACTTGCCATTTGATAGATCTCAATAAGAGATGATGCAGATTGAATTCTACAGAAACTGGGACTATGGGACTGTGTTGCAGCTTGAATTCTATAGAAGCTTGGGTGGACCTCCAATAGTAGGGACCAAGTCTACCATTGCTTAGTTGAAAATGCCAATTTGCTAAACTGGTATAGTCCATACACCCAGGAAAAAAAATATGTAGCTTAATTGGCAGGACTATTGCAATACTATCAATTTAAAACATGAAATTCTTATGTTATTATCTTAAGCTAAATATTTAAGAGTAGTGATTGAGGGGTGATGGTAGGGCATGATAGTTAACCTAACTCAGCTTAATAACCCCAAAGAAAAATAAGTTGCTTTCAACAATTTGATTTGTCTTATGGACTAATTGCAACTGCTCGATCTGGGCTTCGGCTTTTAGATTTTATTCAGACCGTTAGCTATACTCTCCTTTCCCAAGACCTTTTCCCAATTTTTTTTAATAATAGCCACACACACAGGCGGACACAACACACACACGTAGCCCTCAATCTCTACCAAAGCCTTTAACCACACACATCCCTCAAAAAAAGAGGGGTGAGGTGGTAGTACTTAAGGAAAAGGATCCTACCATCGTTAGTCAATGTGGGGTAAATGGGCGACACAGAAGCTTTGCTTGTTCTCACAGCTCTTACACACACACCACTCATTATGCATGTTTTTTTCTTATAACAGTCAGTCACACACACACGGACACACAACCTTCAACCTCTACTAAAACCTTTAACCACACACATCCCTTGAAAAAGAGGGGTGAGGTGGAAAACATACATCTTGCTACCACTATCCTAGTTTATTCAAGGTCATACATTCCATGAAATTGTGAGTTATTAAATCATTCTTTCACTATTTCAAAAACCTTTATTCTCTATGTACATCTTTATTGGTCTTTCATACTTAAATTAGGCGCTTGCAACTTGCACCAAATGTTTCATTCTTTCTAGTACTGTATTTAGTATTTTTTGTAAATGTCCAAATCATTTGGTAGAGTTACTCTCCGTTACGCTCATTTTTTATATGTGAATGATTTCTTGTATCTAACCAAAAATAAATAAATTTGGACTTTGCTTGTTATTTGTCACCAGTTGATTTTGTATTGGTCCATTATCCAATCAACATCCACTTCTTTGAGAGTGTTGACAACAATATGAGTATTATTCGCATGAGACAATTCCCATATTATTTCTATTAAACTAGGCCTCAAAGTGATCATGTTGAAATTTTGAGATATGTCAAGATTATTTTATCATCTCATTACATTTATAAAGAGAGATTGTTTTCTTCACTAGTGGAGAGCAAAGAGACTATAGAGAGGCTATTATGAATGTGCATTGGTCTTGTTATACATTTTGGTTGTGTTGATAGAATATTTGTTATTAGCTGATACAATTTCATATGTAATAGTCATTAATTTATTCTAAATTGCTTTTAAATGATTAACAATTTGTGAAGTCTCACATAATATATTTTAAATGTTTGTAGGTAAGGCGACATTTTCAGTTCTCCCCGGTCTCCTTTTGACCTAAGATCCTCACTTTGTTTATTGGTGAATTTCAAGAGGAAGACTGTTACACTCAGACACGTTAATAGAGATGCAACATCATCTACTGATTCCTATATACATAGTTTCTTTGATTTTTCTCATGTGTAATTTTACTTTTTTAATTCATTACTTGGTAATTTATTTCTTTTCCAGATGTACATAACTAATAAGTTTGGATTGAAAGTATATTATGATGGTTCCTAACCATGGTTTTTGACTGTCGTTTTGGTCGACCTTTTACTACTGTCCCAATCCGTTGTCTATAAAAACCACTAGAGAAATCATGACGGAAAAAGGCACGGTTAGGAACCGTGGTTTATGATCGAAAACCATGGTTTTTTACTGTGGTTTTGACCAACTTTTGGCGTAGTGACAACCATAGCGATGTCAACTGAATTGAAAGAGTGGATGACAACCATAGCGATGTTAACCGGATTGAAAGGATGGATGACAACCATAGCGATGTCAACCAGATTAAAAGGGTGGATGACAAGTTTGGCGATGTCAACTGGATTGAAATGGTAGATGACAAGCTTGGCGATGTCAACCGCATTGAAATGGTGGATGTCAACCGGATTGAAAGATTGGATAACAACCATAGCTATGTCAACCGGATTGAAATGGTGGATGACAACAATTACGATGTCAACTATATTAAAAGGGTGGATGACAACCATAGCGATGTCAACCAAATTGAAATGGTGGATGAAAACCATTGCAATGTCAACTGGATTGAAATAGTGGATGACAACAATAGCGATGTTAACTGGATTGAAAGGGTGGATGACAATCATAGTGATGTCAACCGGATTGAAAAGGTAGATGAAAAGCTTGACGATGTCAGCCGGATTGAAAGGGTAGATGACAAGCTTGGCCATGTCGACTGGATTGAAATGGTGGATGAAAACCATGGCGATGTCAACCGGATTGAAAGGTTAGATGACAATCATAGTGATGTCAACCGGATTGAAAGGGCGGATGATAAGCTTAGCGATGTCAATCAGATTGAAAAGGTGGATAACAAGCTTGGTGATGTCAACCGGATTGAAATGACGGATGACAACCATAGCGATGTCAACTAGATTGAAAAGGTGGATGGCAACCATAACGATGTCAACCGGACTGAAAGAGTAGATGACAAGCTTGACGATGTCAACCAGATTCAAAGGGTGGATGACAAGCTTAGCGATTTTAACCGCATTGAAAGGGTGGATGACATGCGATGTCAACTAGATTGAATGGTAAATGACAACCATAGCGATGTCAACCGGATTGAAATTAGTTTAGACTCATGTACGGAGCATTGGGTTCTTTCCTCATTCTGAAAGGAATGAGTTGAGAAAAAGGGAGTTTAGCCTCATCACAGGAGGGATTAATTTTGAGATTGAAGATTGAAATTGAAGGTTTTGAGAATTTGGATTTGAGATTTGAGTGTTGGGGACTGAGATTGAAGATTGAGATTGATGGATTTGGGATTGAGATTGAGTGTAATAGGTGTGGTTTAACTCAAAGGGTGGACGACGACACATTACGATGTCATCCGGATGTGCAACTTTTACTACAAATCTCCTGGCCCTACCTAGTTTAGCATGATTGCGGCTAGTGAGTGATTGTGTAGCACCCTACCTTAGTTGATTTTGGGTGCAATAGGCAGGCAATAGCCTAGTGGACGTGTGTGTAGCTTGCTACGTGTGATGTGGGTGCATAGACTTATTATGTGAGTTTATACGATGCAGATGTGTGTGAATAGTACAACTAACATCCTGATTGTGTGTGTGCAGTGTGGTTGACCATGTGGAATGTGTGTGCGGAGAGCAACTAATAATGTGAATGTTGTGCACAGTGAGCTAACATGCTGAATATGTGTGCGTAGTGCGAACGTGTGCGGTGTGCCTGATTACGTGAATGTATAGTGTGCAGCTAAGTGAATGTAAGTATGATGTAGCTAATTTATGTAGATGTATGTGTAGAGTGTGACTTACACTAATGTGCATGTGCAGTGAGCTAACACAGTGAATGTGTGTGCGTAGTGCGACAAACTATGCAAAAGTATGTGCGCCGCTAGATAACATTGTGAATGTATGTAGCTAATATTGTGAAGATGTCAAATAAGACATACCAAGGGGTGCACCAAATGAGGTGACTAACTAAGGGTGATGTATCAAATGTGATACAATAGGAGGTACACCGAATAGGGTGACTAATAAAGGCGACGCATTAAAGATGATGCATCTGGAGGTGCACCGAATGAGGTGACTAACAAAGAGCGAAACATCAAATATGATGCATCTAGAGGTACACCGAATAAGGTGACTGACAAAAAAGGTGATGCATTAAAGATGATGCATCTGAAGGTGCACCGAATGAGGTGACTAATAAAGGTGACGCATCAAACATGATGCATCTGAAGGGGCACCGAATAAGGTGGCTAACAAAGATAATTGGAAATGGGTGAGAATGTGCATGTGTTGGTGTGTGATTTGTGGAGCATGTGCAATGTGCAGTGTAGTTGACATATGTATATGCACATGCATGACATGCGATGAATATGAAAAAGATGAATCGCTCTATACTCTGGTCTTGCTCTCGACTCTTGATGATTTGAGATCCTAGACTTTTCTTGCTTCTGTTGGAGAGCTCGCTAAAGTGAGATTGATTTCGACCAAGCCACAAGCCACATTAGACACCAACTATAGATCAAAAATACCCATTTTGAAAGTAATTGTCTTTTGAGTTTTTCAAAAAAGAGTGCTTTCTTTACTTGTTGGTTCGTGAGGGGACTTGCCTTTACTAGTAATTGTGAATGCTTTTCCCCCATAGGGCAGGATATAGCAATGAGTAATGTTGACTTTCTGAACTTAGCTAAGGAAGATGGTTACTCATTTCTGACTTTGTTGCATGTTGAATCAAGTCTTGCTTGGAGCCAAGGGCTTTGGATTGCAATGACACTGAGTTCTTCAATCTGACCTATTTGTAAATAGGTTGTTAGAGATCTGGGGAGAACATCCATCAGAATCTTGTTACCAAAGTTTAACTTTTCCCTTTTTTACCCTTGGAATGACCAAGTCTAGGGATCGCATAATTTTTGCGAATGCATGCGAAGTTGATTTACTTGTTCCTTTTTTTCCCCATGATAACAAAATCAGGGTTGGGCTCGCATAATTTTTACACCTCAGTGCCATTTCTGATTTTCACTGGGCCTGTGATTTTCTTGAATTGAGTTGTCCTCCCCTATCATTGCCTGGTGGATTTGATACCGCTGTTGGATACTTGTCTGTCAATCTGTCAGTACTCTTAATTTCTAAGGGATCTAAGAGGACTTGAGATAGGACGAAACGTAGGCTAAGAGGGTCGAGTTCTTGGGACATCCTTTTTGCTTTTGAGCTTTCTTGAGCAATGCTTCTAAGCTTTGTCCTTTTTCTTTTGATTCGGCTCTTCTCTTTTTTTTTTCTTTTTTTTCATTCATTTTTTGTTTCAGCTTTTGATTTTTGACTTTGGTTTTTGAATTTTTTCTTTGGCTATTGATTGATTTTTCTCTCTATTGTTTCTCTTCTTTTTTGAGAAGCTATATTTTGATCAAGAAAGGTAATTGATTTGACCACACCCGTCTTTCAAGCTGCCAACGTACCTTTTTCAATATCAGATCATGAAGTAGTTCAACATTGAGAAACTTTTACAAGGGGTGTCCCGATATAGAAGTGTAGTGAAGGAAAGGCTGGTAGGCTCGAAGGACTAACTAGCGGATTTCATTAATGTGAATTTGATGGGTTATAAATAAGGAGGAATGGTATGCCAAACATGGCCTTCTTTCATTTCCCAAATTGACTAAAAGTACAAGCAGTTTCTTGACAAGATCTTGAGCATGGTGCTTTTCTGATCTGATCTATGCTGACAGACTCTAGGAGGTCTTCATCATCCATATGGTTGAGTCAGGGAATATTTAGAAAGTCTTTTACCAACCGTATGGGCCTTTAAAGATGGACATATTTTGCCTTTGGTACTGAACGAGTTGAAGATTCTTGTGTGAAAATGTGATCATTTTCTTCTATGCTCTGATTTGTGGCCTTGTCTGAGATGTACTAGAATCTGCTCTGCTTCTTATGACTTTGTTCATACAAGTATTTTTCTTTTACCGAGGTCTGATAGCGTGACCTCTCATCTTGTAAAGTATTGCTTTAGTGCTTAAGTGATCAGCTCTAATGGTGGCATTACCCCTGTCTCAAACTGCAAGATGTATGTTCCATGCTGCCCTAATCTGCTTAGTGAATGCTTTGCTTTTATTGACGCTTGGTCGCCTAAGATTGGTGGAGAGAATTGAGTTCTTCCAGAAATCATACAAGCATGTTGCAGATAGTGTCATTGCGGCCTCAACACTTGGCCTAGCAAGGTACTAATCTTTGCACGCTTAAGGTCATTATTGAGCCTTTTCTTCCTTGGCTTGGCTCAGCGGGGTCGAGGATCTCTTTTAGAGGTTCCCTCTCTTACTCGTTGACATATGTTGCCCTTGGGCACTTTGGAATTGAATTGGATGGCTTAGTCAAAGTTCGGGCAATCCCTTATTAGACCAAAAAGCTTAGCTAGCACGAAAATTATTTTGGTGGTTTCATATCACTAGCTCTTCGAAGAAGATTTAGGTCGTACCATCATGAGCCTTTGTGGCATTTTGCAAAAAGATTGAGTCATGCTTGGAACGATTACCATTTTATAAAAAGGATTGTACAAGACTTGACTCAAAAAGAGTAATTTTTACAGACTTCTTTGACAATTGTGGCCAACAAAAAAACAAAAGAAGTTTGAACAAACGAAATTTGTCACATGGTCTGATCAATCTCATCATAGCAAGCTTGTTGGCGATACTTCTATCATCTCTTTTGTCTTAGGAGCTTGAATGGCACGAGAGCGGCTCATTGGTTAAGATGGATGGGCCTATCTTGGTGGAAAGGGTACCCAAATGGAAAGGTATTACCAGGTTCGATTTCAATATCTCCCTGGTCAATTAGATCAAAGACTTTGTGTCTCAAGACTATGCATCTGTCAGTGTCATGTCCAACGGCTTGATGAAAGGAACAGTACTGGTCTATGCAAAAACTGGGAGACGGACGGGTTGGTTGTGGTGTAGGATCTCGAGGCTTAACTAGGTTTCTCTGTACGAGGAATGGAAAAAGCTGGTTGAGCTTATACGGTAGTAGGGTGAAGTTTTTGGGTAACGTCCGCACTTGTCATGTTGCGAGGACCTAGTTTTGGTTGACTGGTTCAATGATCTATGGGTTATTTTGGTTTTTCCCTTGTACTTCTTGGAATCCATTCAGAATATAGGCCGTGATGTCACTCAAATTAAAGGGCTCTGAGCTCTTCCCTACGGAAGGTTTCTATGATTCCCTCGTGATCATTTGATGCTTCGCCACGCTCCATTTCTTCAGAGGATTGCTTCTAGATATGCCGCTTGAGGAAGGGCAAAAGTTGAGAACATAGAACAAGTCAATGGAACTCAACAAATGACATGATGATGGTCGCTTAAGCTATGATGATCTTGAGGCAAAATACGCAGCATGGTGATATACAAAATGACGATAGTCATGCAACAGAGATGATGCAAGAGATGATGATTGGGGCCTATTGTTATACACTAATGAAGATGTGGACTGCTTGAATGTTATATGCCTGGACTAGGTCCTATTACTGGTCTTTCGGTAAGGGGTAACAAAACCAAGCAAGTGGTATGCCCCTGGGATCTATGATCTGTGGATTTAGGGCATTGATGTGAACATCCAACATCTTTGTTGTTCGGAAATAGGTTGCAAGCATCATTAGTTCATAGCTAGGGGGAATTCCTACGGCTTGATGGGATTACCCAAATTTGAAAGACCAATTGTTTTATGTGATATGGCATGCAGATGGACCAGACTTAACTAAACCTAATGATTGATGCTATGATCAAGATATACACATGATGAATTGATTTTTTTGAGAAGAATGAATTTAAATTTAAATGAATTTGAATTTTGACAGAAATGACTGAGTTAAACTCAGACAAAAATGATGAATGATGATGATACCAACAAATGAATTTGAATCTTGGTAGAAACAAATAGGAATGAAATTTTGAAATAAATTTGAATTAGGATGATAAAATCCAATGGATTGAATGCGAATTAATCAAAATGAATTTTGATTAAAAAAGCAATACCTGAGTTTGATGTAAACTTAGATAATGAATTGAAATGGATTAACCAAAATGAGTTTTGATTAAAAAAAAACTAAGTTAATGGAAACTCAGATGATGAATTGGGATGATAGAAGTGGATTGGATATTAATCAAAATAAATTTTGATTAAAAAAACCTGAGTTTAGATGTAAACTCAAAAGATGAATGGCGATAGACAAATGGATATTAATCAAAATGAATTTTGATTAAAAAAAACCTGAGTTTAGATGTAAACTCATAAAATGGATATGGATTAATCAAAATAAATTTTGACTAAAAAACCTGAGTCTAGATGTAAACTCAGATAATGAATGATGATATGAATTGAGATTTGAATGAAATATAATTGAAAGAATTAGCATATTATAAGGGGACCTTATTCAAGCCAAAACCTATGTCTGAATCAAACATCGGAAACCACATTAGAAGCTTTCAATTTCACTTATATAATGCTAATTTTTCTGTCATTATCATTCAAATCTTAGACATTTGTTTGCAAAACTTAACAACATGTCTAGGATTCCATTTTTTTTAATTCATATTTGATTTTGATTGTTGCATTCATATTCATTTCATGATAGAATAAAAACTCTTTCACCCATCTAGTTGGATCCGGTAAGCTTACAATCGAGGAATATTTATCCCCGATAATGAAGCCCAACAGAGGGAGCGCTATTGCCCATCTCCCTTAGACCACTATGGAAGTGGACAAACGTTTGGTAGTTTGGTAATTACAAACACAAAGAAGCGTGATTCTAACACTAATTGTTTTTCATAAATACCCTCTCCCCCTTTTATCACCTTTTTATCCCTATTTGGAACGCGATGAATTGACGCCCGAGGTTGGGCCTCTAATCCATTGCCTTTTTTAATTGAGCACTCTGTTCAACTGGAGCTCCTCTTCATGGTTAATTTCTTTTTTTTTATAAGTAGTGTATCAACTAGCATGTTACTTGCTATTTGACAATAATTAAATTTTCTAAGGCTAGATCTCAAACTGTAGAGGGTAATGCAGCCATCTCTATAAAGAAACAAAACTATTTTAAGGTATTTTCAAAACACAAATCCTTGACTATGATAACTTGCCTCTATATGGGCATTCTTTCAAGTGAGGCAATACAAGCAATATGGGTACATATTAATTTCAGATGAAAATGCATAGAAAGAGAACCCTAATACACCAATCACGTACTCATCTCTTCATTCGGAAGCAAAACCCGAAACTGTTTGGGCCGTGAAACTGATGGGGTATTTGGGCTGTTTATTTGGGAAAAACAGCCCAAAATGTTTCTCCAGCTCTGGTTCCTTGTTGTTCTCATTGAACATAGCAAACAAATAAGTCTCTATAGCTCTTCCAGGCCTCTTTGGGGTACCGCCTTTCACATGTCGAATCAAATTCGAGTTATAAGTTCGCGCATTATCAACCGATGTCCCAATTCCGCCACCCGACGGCCAACCACTCTCCGATATAACAATCTCCAATGATGCCCCACCCGCCCTCTCAAGAGCCGAGTAGAGAGCATCCAACATTGCATCAAAAAGGTTACGGTAACCATGCTGACCATCTTGCACCACAACTGATGGTGCAGTGAATAATGCATAGGGAAGAGAAATGTCACGAGGGTTACCGGAGTAACTGAAGTAAGGGTACACATTAGCGAGTAACGGCGCCTTGTTATTGACTAGGAAGCCAATAATTGGGTCTAGGAAGGATCTAACATCGCCTCTGAAGGCACCTTGAGATGGAGGGTAGGAGTTTCCAAGAACTGTTAGGTCTATGGCAGTTGATACCTTGATTTGGTCTCGTAGACCAGCTGATGAAATTGCGTTATATACGTTTCGCATGGCAGGGAGAACAAATTGAACGTATTGTGCGTTACCGTTGCTGGGGCTTACTTCGTTCCCGACGGAAATGTACCTGAATTTGACATTAGGCCAGTAGTTTCTTACATTGTTTTGTACCCATGAATTTGCATTGGAAGGGTTGGAAGCAAGAGATTGAAGGTCTGAGTTTGGGACTCCTAGCATGAGTTCTATGTTGGATCCTCTGAGGGCTTGGAGAGCGCCTCGATTTGGATCGTAAATTCGCATCCGCTTGATGTTTTGCGATTTATAGAGTGCTATAACTTCTTGGTGGGATGGTAAATTGTTGCCGAGCATTCCGTAACAGACGCCTATCGATTGCCCACCTGCATTGATTTGAACAGTGATTTAATAGCTTAGATTTTGAATTCCCCAGAAAAAAAAAATGGCAATAACAAACAGATCGCCGGCCAACAACTAAGGTGAGCTAATGCAGGATATTGATGTCCCATGCGCTTCCTAGGACTGGAGCCCGGGTATGTCTCTTGGATAGGGATACATGCTGTCACTTGTGCCTTAAGTCTATTAGTCTGTTTTCATCTTAAGCATATCAAAGCTTATAAATCAAAAGAAACAGAAACTCATGCTCCGATTTCTAGTTTTTCTTCATTTGATCGAAAAGGGGAGTCAGACCAAGAAAAAGATATGTTTAAGGGAAAAAACAAAGACGAATGGATTCAACGTACCAGTGGCAACTCATATCCTTATTCACGAGACACACCTGGGTTCCAGTCTACCAGTGCCACCAACAACTAAGGTGCACTAACTAGGGATATCGATGCCCCATGCATTTCCTAGGACTGAAAATCAAGCGTGACCCTTGATAGGAATACAAGTCACCACTTGCACATTAAGGTCGCGTTTCGTAACACTAATCTAAATAGGTAGAACTTATTTAAAAATTGAGCTTAGTTAGACTTTAGATTGCTAAGTTGAAGGTTAATTGGATGTCTAGATCTTTTTGAAGTAGAGGTTTTACCTCAAAAGTAATAAGGAGACATGACTAACTTTTTTTCTTTAGAGGTAAAACTTCAACTTCAAAAACATGTAGACATCTAATTAACCTTTAACTTGACAATCTAAAGTCTAAGTAAGCTCAATATTTAAATAAGCTCTACCTATTTAGATTAGTGTTACCAAACGCCACCTATGCCTGTTTTCATCTTCAACATGTTTGGCTTAAAATCAAAAGAAAAAAAAACAGGCTCTCATTTCTGGTTGTTATGCATTTGATTGAAAAGGGAGCGAACCGAGGTCCTCACCAGACTGACTACATTGGCTTTGGCAACCACCGCCGCAGTAGTCGGAGGTGGTGCCACACCAACCATATTGGCTGCAACAAGCTCCACCAGGACATAGAGCCCCACCAGCCTGCCTCCCACATTGTTCTGCAAAGGTTCCTCCTACTCCTAGTAAGATCAAAAGAGAGAACAAAACAAAGCACCTAAAACCCATCTTTGATCTTTTGCTTTGTGGTTTGGGAAGTATGAGAAGTTGGTGGGGTTTAAATAGAGTAGTAGATATCTCTTTAATTGACTATCCAACAAAAAAGAAAGGGCGGCTTTCACTTTCCTTATCCATAATTTCCAATATATATAAAGAATAGCACGAGGGCGGCTTCTGGTTTTGAGAGGAGCTGTTGCAGAAAAGGTCAATGGTCTCTCAGAACTCAGCCATTTGATCTTGATGTTCACCATATAGGTTCAAGAGGGGCTGCACAATGAGTGTATAGGCTGGTAGGATTATGATAGGAGAAGAAATAAAGTGTAGGGTGGGTCCCTAGCTTTTTCTCTCTTATTTGGGTAACTGTCATTATAACGTCCATTTAATCTCTTAATCTAATATGGGTATGCGAATCTTCTACTAAATTATTCCTAGTGGGACTGGTCCATCTATCTCTTGAATAAGGATAATGTTGGAGAGCTGGCAAAACCCTAATCCAGTCAATTAGCTCCGACACGTTAGCATTAACCCTCTAGAATTTATGCATCCTCCTATGGATTTAGAAAATTCAGTACTTGAAAGTTATAGGAGGTAATGAAGAATTCAAAAGGATTTTCCTCTGGGTCGATTGCTTTTCTGTCATCTATCTCATTAATCCTAGTTGGTCAATTTTAATCTCCAAGGGTCAATACCAAACCAACTTGGGCTAGCTTTAGATAAATATACAATGAGACAGATAGAAGTTGGCATAATTGGTACCAAATTATGCTAGTAGCATTTTAAGAAAGATTAAGGATGAGTGGACTATTGTTCCTCGCTCTCACAAAGCTGCTCCTTCAACTACCATGAACTTGGGTTATGGTTAGTTTTTTTTTTCTAGAAACCAAGGGTAGATGGACGAACCCTATGGGTAAGTGAAACTTAATCACAGGTAAATGGAGTTAAAAGAGGGGCATGTGGCAAGAAAATGGGAGCCGAGACACCCCTCCTCACGTCACCAGCCGAGGAGGTGATTATTTTCATTTAAGAAATTCCCATGACATTGATAACAAACGGATATGTATATCCTTCAACTCTTATTATCTTTAGCTCTTAATGGGGAAGATACAAATTGCAGGCTTTTCTTTTGAGATAGAGGAACCCATTGCAAGAACCTTTATTTACTTGAAGTCATATCAAATTATTTACTCTAGGACATTTATAACACTCAAATATAAAAATTTATATGTACAACATCACTTTATACTTTTTAATTTCCTAAACCATCAATGTCGTTAATTATTTTATTAATGTCAATCCTCACTATTGTTTGAATACAGATGATCCATAATCTAGAGTATATTTAATCCAAATTTTAAAGGACAAGCATTGTCAGAAGGACAATTGGATAGAAAATCTTTCAAGAAAGACTTATTCTTTTGAGGTTGGTCAGTATAAGCAACTAGCATCGAAGCAGCAATGAAAGAACTTTTGCTTGTTGCATATAAAGTAGCCATGGAAAAAATAGAAGAGAATAGATTTAATACACGCATCTTAGCAACACCACTTAGATTATAGACAGGCATGTGAGGTTTGTAGCTAAGAACTAAAGAAGAGAAAAGAGGTCCCATCCCAATTCGCAAGTAAAGGTATTCAGGAGGAACAAGTAACCATGTGCCATAATTCAACTCATACCCCTGC
Source organism: Tetracentron sinense (assembly GCA_015143295.1). NCBI lineage: Eukaryota > Viridiplantae > Streptophyta > Magnoliopsida > Trochodendrales > Trochodendraceae > Tetracentron > Tetracentron sinense. The sequence continues at coordinate 37,594,930 of CM026563.1, forward strand.
ATATCCTTAAAAGTATTTTATCTTTATTACATTTCTTTTGGAAAAGTCTTCCCCATTTGGGTCTAGAACTCTTCTCCATTTTTCTATCTTTTAGTGGGAGTTTTTGGTAGAGCGGTGATTAGCGGACACTGGTCCATCTCCTATCTTACCTCGTGTCCTCTATCCCTTTTAACACCTCTTTAACTCTAGTTAAGCTTAAATAAATTAAATTTAAGATTTTGGTTACCAAGGTTTGATTGCTTATAATTAATCTTAGGGGTGAGTGAATCTTAATCACAGAGTATTTAAAATTAGGGCGTGGACCACTAAGGATGGGCCATTTCGTTACAAAATAGAAACCTCAGGCATGTTAAGTATTTCCCTTTTAGGTACGAAAGATTATAAGAAAATGCTAACAGTATATGATTAATTAACGTCCCTCCAAATAAAAAAAGTATGTTAATATTAAAAATGTTTTGAGTTTATCTAATTATTAACACTCCCAAAAATAATAGTACTCATGTCAATCCAGATTTTTGTGGACCATGCAATATCATGGATGACCCATCTAAAGGACCTAAGAATTGCGTGGTCAAGGTCAAAAAGCTATATTGGCTACGCGTACATTACTGCATGTTAGAAAGCATCAAGAAAGCCAAACACGCATCTCCTTATCAACACTAGCCATGACAAGCCGCCTCTTCCTCTTTTATTTTAGGTGCAGTTACGAGCACACCAATTTACCGAATGGACACTGTAAGGGATAAAATTCGTAAAATTGATTAAGTGTTGGAGAACGAATTAGTTTTTGTTGTTATGTTCACTGATGAATGACACGTGGATCGCGTGATTAAAACAGAGGTTTATCCGTTGTCTGGTTGTACAATGTTTTCGTTGTGCGTTTCATACCCGTTGTCTTGTGAACAATGTCCACGTTGTGCACTCGACAACGTATCCATTGTCATATGCACAACGTTCCCGTTGTATTCATGACAACGTTCTCGTTGCCTTCATGATAAGTACATCGGACCTCGTTTTAATGCATATATGACTAAATCGAGCCCGAGTCAGCAACGAGACCGACTCGCAGAAGGAAGTGATCAAGAGGCAATCGTTCTATTCTGACAAGTAGGTGAAAAGCACTATCTTGGCATTTAATGCTGGTCACTTCTGCGTACTGTCAAAAACAAACCAACTGAACTAATAGTAGGCGCCCACATGTGACACGTTAGGTGGCAAATCTGTCTGACATATTTGGTAATGAGTGTAGAGCACGTGGCATGGACATCTATGACCATCCATGGGCATCTATGGACATTAAGAGCTTAACCTATAAATACCCCTAGGAATTCAGTGCATAATGATCGAAAAATCTCTACTCTCTCTCTCTCTTTAGCTTTTGTGCTTGTTACTGTTCATCACCTTCCACATCCACTTACTTTGGTATCGGAGTACAGGTCAGGGTATCACACCTTTCAACTCCTACCTTCTACCAGTAAACCAGACTCCTTGTAGCAGCTGCTGACACGTGTTCTTCCCAGTAATTTCCCCTTCAAAATTGGCGCCGTCTGTGGGAAATTATAAACGAACCTCCCTTTGCTCCTTGAGATCATGCCTGATCAAACCCCTGCACCCGTGCATGAGAATAAAATCCCTCAGAACACGCCTTTTGCACCTACTGTCATGCAAACTTTTATTTCAGGAATTGGGCAATCATCTGGGCAACCTGAGAGAGTTATGCTTCCCTCTGATGATTCTTCTTCCTCAGATCGTATTTTGTTGATGTTGCAGAGGCAACAGTCTATCTTGGACCATATCACCAGGCAACAGTAGATGTTACAGGAGAGGCTCGATGCGTTCGAGCATGGTAGGCTTGAAGTGGATGACGGACCATTTCAGAGGATTCAGGAGTAGCGGCAACACGGCCAGTTTCTTCACCGGTGCAAGAGAATCATGAAACTAGATTCGTACTTATTCCTCCTGATGGTAGTATAGGTCAAACTCAGGTTCATGCTAACTAGAGGGATTCTTCTAATTGTGTCGATTTATGAGAAGAAAAGGTTCGAGAGGAGTCAAGAGGATGTGTTGTAGAGGAACCTAACACTCAGAAGATTTGGATGACTTCCAAGGAGGTGGAGGCCATGATCAGTGCTCGTGTCAAGAGTATGAAAGGAGGAGCTTCTGACCACTTTGCTCAGACAGCACAGCGAAGGACAACGTCGAGAACTCTCCTTTCTTGGATGCAATAAATCAATCATCTACCCCTTCCCGATTAATGACACCAGTTTTCTCCATGTTCTCGGGTAAGACCGGTCCGGAGGAGCATTTGTTCGACTTCAAGCACGCGATGGCTCTTCGCAATCCAGATGATAATCTTTATGCAAAGCCTTCCCCAATAGCTTGTCTAGAGGAGCGTCAAGGTGGTTCCGTAATCTACCCCCTGGCTCAATCAGAAGCTTCTACGAGCTCAGGTCAGTTTTTATTGATCAATTTATTATCAATAAAAAGAAAAAAGCAGGTGCAGATTCTCTCTTCGCTCTGAGGATGAAGCCAGCAGAATCCTTGAGAGGTTTCATTTCGCGCTTCACTAATGAAGTCCATAGCATCGACAAGATTGACGATGTGAGCTGCATAGCTGCTTTCAAAAAAGCTATCCCCAAGCATTCCGAGCTCTATAAGTCTCTAGCTCTCGATTATCTCGTCAAATTGGATGAGATGATGGTTCGTGCTACTAAGTTCTGGAGATATGAAGATGATATCTCAATTGTATCAAAGCCAAAGACAAGGGGAGTGGATGTGGTGCAGAGAGCAGGTCGGTCTTCTTCATCAAGGAAGAAGGAGAAAAAGCAAAGATATGAATCTTCATCATCTGAGGACTCATCGCCTAGAGAAAGGAAGGAGAAAGTTGTGTACGTGACTCAACGGGATCAGCCGGTTCGGGGCCCATATGAAGGAAATTTCAACCAATATCAGCAGCAGAGTAGGACAGAAAGACGTCCAGATCTGAATCATCAGCAGCATGAGAGACAAACTCATCAACCTCATTAGGAACAGCCCCAGAAAAAATGAGAGAGGAATAATCAAAAGACTGAAGAGGCGTCCTTTTGCAGCCCGAATTGATCACATCAATTTCACAGTCAGTCCAACGACCATCATAAAGTCAATGGAGGACCAGTCGTACTTTGAGTGGCCTGCAAGAGCTGTTCAAGATGTCACATTAGGACCACGAGTACACGAGTATTGCCATTATCACAAGTGTCGTGGTCATCTTACAAACCGATGTTGCATTTTGAGGGAATATTTGGAGAGACTAGTCCAGGAGGGCTATTTGGGAGAATATTTGGATTCCAGTAATGGTGATGCAGTGCATACTAGGGAACCATTATCTCAACCTCGTATAGAAGAACCTTCAAATAATCTGAGAACCAGTGGAGGAGGGGGACGAGAAGGGCCATCAATGGGGACTATCAATGTCATCCACCGTGCACAGACACCGATGGTAGATTTAGAGCAAGAATTCAGAGTGAAGGCAAGGAAGCTATCTCATGAAACTAAGGTATGCCAGGTACAGACAGCAGCAAGATGCATCGAGTAGGCGATTACTTTCTCTGATCATGATATGACGACAGTAATCAGGCCTCGTTATGATGCTCTTGTCCTCGCAATGCGAATAGGGTATTTCGACGTCAAAAGGGTGCTTGTGGATTTTGGGAGTGGGGAAAATATCCTATATCGTCATGCTTTCATTCAGATGAAGTTAGATCTAGCCATTCTCATCTCTGCTCAGACCCCACTGTTCGAGTTTGATGGTAGTTAAATGGAACCAGTAGGGGACGTCGTCTTACCCGTTATGGCCGGGCCCGTTGTCTTACAAACACGATTCTCCGCTTTGGATGCCCCATCTCCTTACAACGCAATTTTGGGGCGATGGTAGACCCATGAGATGAAGGGTTTTCCCTCTTCTTACTATCAAGTGTTGAAGTATCCCACGCAAGATGAGCCCAAGGAGATCAGAGGAGACCAGTTGGCGACATAGAAGTGTGATTTTGCTCCACCCGCTGTGCCTTAATAGCAATTAAAAATCGAGTCCGTTGTGGAAGAGAGCTCGGAGGAGACGTTGTGCAGACCGTCCGTTGATCCCATGAAAGTTGTTAATCTGGGAACTGATGAAGAGCCAAAAGTGTTGCAGATCGGAACGAATTTAACAACAGATGAAGAGATCGAGTTATTGGACTTTCTTAAGAAGAATCTTGATGTCTTTTCCTGGTCGCACAAAGACATTATGGGGAACAGCCCAGGTATTATCTGTCATCATCTCAACGTTGATCCTGCTGCCCCCCAGTCAAGCAAAAACCACGGAGGCTTGCCCCAGCTTATCATAATGTCGTGAACAAAGAGATAAATAAGCTTATCCAGTACGGATTTATTCGAGAAGTGCATTCTCCTGACTGGATAGTGAATGTGGTAGCTATACCTAAGAAAAATTGGAAAGTGAGAGTTTGTATCGACTTCACCGGTGTCAATAAAGCTTGTCCTAAAGAATTTTTTTCTATGCCAAGGATTGAGAGGCTTGTCAAAGTCACTGCTGGCCATGAGATGTTATCTTTTATGCATGGTTATTCGGGCTATAACCAAATTCTTCTGGTCGAGGAAGATCAAGAGAAGACTGCTTTCATTACAGAGCGTGGCCTGTTATGTTATCGTGTTATGCCTTTTGGTCTGAAGAATGCTGGAGCCACTTATCAACGTCTAATGAACCTCATGTTTAACCCAGTACTCAGTAAAACAGTGGAAGTGTACATTGATGACATCATGGTGAAGAGTCAAATACGAAGTACCCTCGTGGCGGATCTCTCTAAGCCTTTCTCTATTCTTCAAACCTTCAATTTGAAGTTGAATCCAGAGAAGTGTATATTTGGAGTTACTTCCGAAAAATTCTTGGGTTATCTTGTGAACCAACGAGGTATTGAGGCCAATCTAGCTCAAATCCGTGCTCTGTTGGATATGCTGGAGCCAAAGACGAAGAAGGAGATTCAGAAATTAACAAGACATATTGCTGCGCTCAACCGGTTTATCTCAAAGTCATCTGATCGTTGCAAACCCCTCTTCGAGCTGCTAAGGAAGGATCCCGTATTTATGTGGACTTCAAAGTGTTCTCAAGCTTTTGTTGCCTTGAAAGAATATTTGGGCTCAACTCCCATCATCTCAATTCCTGAACCTGGTGAAGTATTGTATCTATATCTCTCTGTTTCATAGTAAGCTATTGGCTCTGTCCTGGTCAAAAGTTGTGATGGCATTGAGAAGCATATATATTTTATCGGCAAAACTTTTCTCAAGACAGAGTATAATTACAGTAAGCTTGAGAAGGTATGTCTTGTTCTTGTTTTTTCTGCTGAAAAGCTTCGTCCTTATGTTCATGCTCATACTATCGTTGTCATCACAACTTATCCCTTAAAACTTGTGTTGGGACGACTTGAGTTGGAGGGAAGGATGTCGAAATGGGCTGTGGCACTCAGTGAATTCAACATTCAGTATTGAGCAAGAATTTAAGAGAAGGGACAGGCTATAGCAAGTTTTCTCTCTGATTTTCCTGTAGAAGAAGCTGAGATAGAAGTAATGGCGGATCTCCATAAGCTCCCATATGAAGGGGGCAACGGAAACATTACAGAAGATGGAGATAAATCATCAGTGTGGAATGATTGGGTACTATATATGGATGGATATTCTAATTCAAATGGTTCGGGGCTTGGTGTTGTGCTCATTAGTTCGGAGAATATAAAAGTTCAGAAGATGGCATGCTTTGGTTTTACTACCTCAAACAATGAAGCTGAATACGAAGCATTGCTTCTTAGGTTGCAAAGTGCACACAACTTGAAGATCACTAAGTTGAGAGTATTCTGTGATTCGCAGCTTGTGGTGAATCAGGTAAACGATGTCTATGAATGCAGAGATGTTCGGATGAGACAATATGCTGCTCTTACTCGTTCTCAGTGTGAAACATTTATCGTTATTGAAGTCAAGCATATTCGAAGAGATGACAACAGGCATGCTGATGCTTTGGCTTACCTTGCTTCGATGTTACAGTCTGATGAACCCAAAGCTATTCATATGGAATACCAGGTGTACCCCTCGATAGATTTCCAACCGCAACGAGAAATATATTTTATTAATCCTGTTCCGAGCTGGATGTCAGGGCTAATAGCATATTTGAAAGATGGAGTTCTCCCTATCAACACAAAGCAATCAAGGCGTATCCAATTCAAGGTGCCACGTTATGTCTTGGTGCAGGGAGAGTTATTTAAGAAGTCTTTTGGAGGACCTTTGTTGAAATGTGTTCATCTTGTGGATCTTGAAAGGATTCTTACTAAGCTTCATGAAGGTATTTGTGGCATTCATTCTGGGGGAAGAACAATAGCTCACCGAACTTTGGGGCAAGGTTACTTTTGGCCTTATATGCAAGCTGATGCTCAGAAGTACGTGAAGAAATGCAGTCAAGGTCAACGATATGCTCGGTTAATCCATGCTCCAGCTCAAGAGCTCAATACTGTATCTCAGCATTAGCCATTCGCACGATGGGGACTTGATATTGTGGGACCTTTTCCCAAAGCTAGAGTGAATTTAATCTTTTTCTTAGTGGCAACTGATTACTTTTCTCGTTGGATTGAAGTTATTCCCCTTGCCCGTATTAGAGAGTAGGAAGTGAAGAAGTTCATTTGGGAGCATATAATCTGTAGGTTTGGAATACCTCAATCCATTATCTCTGACAACGAGAAACAGTTTACAGGGCGAATCATTGCGGAATTTTGTGATGAGCTCAAGATCAAACACATTTTTTCTTCACCTTATTATCCTCAAGGGAATGGTTTGGCCAAGGCAGCTAACAAAAATATTCTAAATGTGTTGAAAAGGAGATTAGAAGATTCAAAGGGAAAGTGGACTAACGAGTTGCACAACGTGCTATAGGGGTATAAGATGACACCAAGGGATCCTACAAATGAAACACCTTTCTCTTTAGCTTACAGAATGGAAGCTGTCATTCCTACTCAGATCATTTTGCCTACAGTACGTTCTTGGCACAACAAGAAGGAGGGGGAGAAAGATAAAAACATTGAGCTTATGGCCATTTATCTTGATTTACTAGAAGAGAAGCGGGAAGATGCTAGCATTCAGATAGGAAGCTATCAGCAGCGATTAAGGAAAGCTTACAATCAAAAAGTACAACAGAGAGTTCATCAGGTCGGAGATCTCGTCCTTTGAAAAGTGTTCCAGAATACAAGGGAGATTAACAGTGGCAAATTGAGACCTAACTGGGAATGTCCTTATATTGTAGAACGATTGGGAAGCCCTGGTGTATGCTACCTAGAAGATTTATAAGGTAATATCATCCAAAAATCCTTGAACATTATGAATTTAAGGCAATTCTTTCAATAGAAGTTTGTGATATACAATGAGTTACTTATCTTACGTACTGAAGTTTGTTTGTATAATCATTTAATTGAAGTGCTCCAAAAATTTTGTGCCAATACGTTGTCCAATTGTTTAGTGTGATATCGTGAATGTTTTGCAAACTCAAATAAAGTTTCAAATTGAATAGCATACTCACAACGAGACACAAGTGCCTTATCCTAAGGATGTCATCTGAGCAAACCAGTGGCTTATCCTAATGACATCCTCTCAGCAAAGTGTCTCGAAAATAAGTTACATTTCGTTCACCATATGAAACTTTATTTGTTAGATTGCATTCACAATGAGTTACACAGTGTTGTATCTAAGTCAATTTTTCCTTTCCGTTGTGAGTATGATCAGTACAAGTGGTTTGCTCGGTGTGCTTATTGTTACAAATATATCAAGTGTTAACTGCATTCAAAGATGTTCTCAAACTCATGCCTTGTGTGTTAATACATTCTCATGTGTTCTATGACTTGTTAGCATTTGAGTACTTACATTATTTTTGTTGTGTGCATATGTCGTGTGAGTTCCATAACTCTGTCTATACTTCACAATGGAGGAAAAACATAAATGAAAAGAGAAAGTAAAGAAGGTTCATTCCAGAAAAACCCATCGTTGGGCCCAATACATTGACAAGGAAAAAAACCCCACTACGGGGGAAAGAGAGTTACAGAGTCATCAAAACATCAAACACGATAGAAAAAGAAAATCTGGCAGAAGGGTGTTTAGCATTTGCAGCAGTATCAGGTGGCACAATGAAAGAGAGGGCAATACTAGCAGGAACATCAAGGGCAGTAGGTTCAGAGGGTGGATCAGACTGAAGAAAGGCAGGATCTTCAAAGGGGAGTGCTTTCTCGACTCCTTCAACTTCAGGCTCGTTGTCTAAATCGATAACGTCCTTACTTTGGAGCTCGGAGTAGGTGGTCACATCCTTCTCGTTGTCATCTTTTAATCGACCCTGTTGGTGGAGTGTGTTCATCAACTCCTTCTCAGTCTCTGCTCGATCTTCATCCAGGAGTCTGTCCAGCTATAGTTGATAATGACTCTGGAGTTTTGCAGTAACAGCCTTCTCGACAGCCTCCTTGGCTTTCTTGGACTTTACAAGCTCCTCTACCAGAGCTGCTCTTGCTGCCTCCACTTCTTCGAGTTGTCTCTCTAGTGTCTGAGACACGACCTCCAACTCGCTGATCCTATTGATGATATTCTTAGCCTCCTGTTTTGCCTTCATTTCTCCTTCCTTAGCTGCTCGAGCCTCCTCTTCAGCTTTTTCTTGTGCCTTGTAGGCAGCAGTGAATTTCTCTTCTACCCTTTGCACTTCAGCACAGGCTCGTGATAGGTCAAACTCTATCTTGAGCCTGTCCTCAGCGATGGTCTTTTCAAGGGTCTTGGTCCTTCCCTTCCAGAATTAATTGCGTCCCTGAGAAGATTGTGGCGGTAATTGCTACGATCATTGAATTCACCAGGACGTTCAACTGTGAGACAAAAATATATAAGATCAATGTATCGTTGAGTATAGAGAATGATATAATGTAAAACAAGGGAGTGGTTCTTACCGATGCAAGGGTACGGCATGCAGTGTAATTCACCTCGGACAGAGATAACTTTGCAATATCTGCAATGTCCTTTTGAAGCCTCATTGCGTGGGTCAGTGCCTGAGCTGTTGAATCTGATGTCATTGCCAAGTCAGTTATGGTGGGTCTTTCATATCGGGTGAATTCGGGAGTCCAGTCCAGATTGCTTTCCGATGTACCGATATCCCATTGTACTGGGGCAGTAGTGTCTGTTGTCGCAGCGAGGGCAACAACAGCGGTTTCCGGATCAGCAGGGGCAGCTTCAACTTGAGTAGCAGTAGGAACCGCACTAACTACCAAGGGCTCCGTTTTCGTAACTAACTCCCTAAAGACTGGAGGGGGAGAGGAAGGGGCTGCAACTGTCTTGCCTTTTTCAAGGCGTCTTTCTTCTTTCTTCTTTTTCTTGGCCAGTATCTCGGCCTGGGAATAAACCCTTTTTCTTTTTGGATCGGAGGCCGTAGCTTCCGTTGTGGGATGAGTCTTCTTCAGTGGAGGTGGAGGTAGAACTGTTGTAGGACGGGCAGTCCTTGGTTTCCTGAAGAGTGTAGGAGGGTCTGTGCTTGCCATTGCTTTTTCTACGACTGGTTCGATGGTGGGGAGAGAAGAAGGGGCGACCTGTTGCTCTTGATTTGCACAAGGGGTTGGATTTGGTACACTGTCAAATCCCCCCAAGTATCAGGTTCCCGTGGTTTCCACCTGATGTATTCACCTCCTCGTTCTCTCTTGATGTTTGTGAGAAGGCGTTCTTCTTCTGATGTAAGTTTTTTGAAGGGTAGTTTCCTCCCTTCAACTGCAAAAAGAAAAGGAAGTGTCAGACAACGAGTAAGCATAGAAGTATATTAGAATATCAGACAGCGGAAAAAGGACAACGGATGAAGACAACCTAAAGGTGAGGGACAACGGACAACGGAATTTAGTTACCTGGTTTTTCTTGAAAAACATTGGGTACAGAGGAAGTCTCTGATTTCCAGCCCCCGGAGAAGATGAAAGGAGTTGCCTTCTACCCTCTTTCTACATCCAGTATGCCAGAGACGAGATCCAGGTACAACAACTTTTTATTCTAGGAGAACTAATTGTATTGCCCGTCATCAAAATCTCGACATTTGACAGGGTGGCTGAAATGAAAGAGATGTCTGGCCTCGATGGGATACCCGTCATCAATAAATTTGGACATATATTTGTAAAAATTAGGGTGCATTTGACCCGGGGCAAATTTAAGGGTGGAGAGAACCTCATCTACAACGTGGTGTAGAGGAAATCGAAGTCCAGCCTCGAGCTGAGCAAGGTATACAATGGTACAGGCAAAGGATCGTTTATCAATCAATGCGTCATCTCTTTTAAAGTGCAAATGAATGCGAGAAGGGAAATCGAAACAAGTTCTAAAATGATTTAGATGCTCTAATTGATGTTGACGAAGCGCAGGAGATTTTGCAACATAGACACCATACAGTGCACTACCATAGTAGCTTGTTCATCATTACTCGAAGCCCTAACTTCTTCTTCTACCCTAACAATTTCTAAGGGAGCTTCGGCAGACATGATTACAAGAACGACAATGGAAACGAAGAACAGAGAGCAGAGAGGAGGAAAATATGTAGATGGGAGAATAGAAAGGAGCAAAAGAACCAGGGAAAAACAAAAACAAAGAACAATCAGTGAAAGAGTAGAGAAAGAGATTAGGAAAAACGTACCGCAACAGGAAGGAGAACGAAGAAAGCTTGAAGGCTTGAGAGATTTGTTTGAGGTGCGAATTCGGCAGAGTAACAGTGCTTCAAGGACAGAGTAAACAAAACTGAGTAATCTCTTAGTAATTTATAGATATCTCAGGAATAAGAGAAGATGAAGATACCCCCCATCAGAGCCACACACGTATGCAAAGAGCAAGGTTAGGATGGTCATTTGGGTAACTTTAAATTGAGTATATCAGAATACATTTCGTGCAGGACGAGGTTACCCTTCATCTCCACCGTATAAATCAATTATGGCAAGGGCATGATTGTCTTTTTAGACAAAGAGAATAACCGTCGGAGGAATAAAGCATTTTGAATTCCGAAAAGTATAATGATGACAGCCTGCCATACATTAATGAGGCGTGATGGTTTCGCACGAGTATGCCAGCTGTAGCGAACGTTCGGCTTCTTTAGCATTTGGTTCACGCAACGTTACAAATCTCGGGAGCAGAGTCAGGTATGATTTGTTGCCTTTTGTTCGTTTATGACACTTCGAACTACGTTCCAAGTATCATAAAGGGGCAAAATATAAGGGATAAAATTCGTAAAATTGATTAAGTGTTAAAGAACGAGCTAGTTTTTGTTGTTATGTTCACTGATGAATGACACATGGATCGCGTGATTAAAACAGAGGTTTATCCGTTGTCTGGTTGTACAATGTTTCTATTGTGCGTTGGATAAACGTACCCGTTGTCTTGTGAACAATGTCCACGTTGTACACTCGACAACGTATCCGTTGTCATATGCACAACGTTCCCGTTGTATTCACGACAACGTTCCCGTTGTCTTCATGATAAGTACATCGGACCTCGTTTTAATGCATATACGACTAAACCAAGCTCGAGTCAGCAACGAGACCAACTCGCAGGAGGAAGTGATCAAGAGGCGATCGTTCTATTCTGACAAGTAGGTGAAAAGCACTGTCTTAGCATTTAATGTTAGTCACTTCTGCATGCTGTCAGAAACAAACCGACTGAACTAATAGTAGGCGCCCACGTGTGACACGTTAGGTGGCAGATCTATCTGACATATTTGGTATTGAGTGTAGAGCACGTGGCATGGACATCTATGACCATCCATGGGCATCTATGGACATTAAGAGCTTAACCTATAAATACCCTGAGGAATTCAGTGTTCATCACCTTCCACATCTACTTACTTTGGCATCGGAGTACAGGTCAAGGTATCACACCCTTCAACTCCTACCTTCTACCAGTAAACCAGAGTCCTTGTAGCAGCTGCTGACAAGTGTTCTTCCCAGTAATTTCCCCTTCAGACACCAAATATCTTACTTACTAATTGTATACCATTAAAATAAAATAAATTTTACGAGCACATCAATAAGTAAAAAAATACAAATACATTTTCTAATTATACACCATTCTAAATTTAAAACTATAAAAGATGATATTATAAGAAACTAAACATTGAAATGATGTGAAGAAAAAGCTTAGAATAGTTCATGTAATCGACCTAAAAATAATAGATAAAGATCATGAAAGACAAACTCAAATTTGACCAAAATAAAAATAAATTTTAAAAAAAAAAGAATATTGTAGAGAGAGACAAAGATTGAAGAACAATAAATAACTTAAGATTTAAAGTTATTAAGATGAGAAAAAAGTTTATAGTAGTTCATGTTTCTAAAATTCGTTGGCTCTCTGAAAATAAGGCTAGAAGAGCTTCGTGGTTCGTTATTAGAAGGAAAATAAGCTTTTAGAATAAGGTTTAAGGGTGGGTGCTCCTATACAAGATATTCAATAAGTTATTTTTTAATGGTGTCCAGTCAGTAAATATTAGTGTGCCCATAGTAGCACCCTTATTTTATTATAGGGAAATAATCTCCTCCTTGTGGAATGTGACGGAGGATGTCTCATCCCTTTTTTTCTCATCATGTGTCTCCCTTTTATATGGCATGGAGGTTGGTGGCGCTGCTGGTCCAGGAAGAGAGAGAGAGAACTTGCACACAGAGAGAGTTAGAGAGCATAGAGAGAGAATGTGAGAGAGAGAGAGAGATTATCTGAGTCGAAGATGGCTGGCCAGAGATGATGCTGGCCGGAGAGAGAGAGTTATCTGCCGGCGGTGGTGCTTGGAGCCGAAAACAAGAGAGAAATGTTTTTGAGAATAGGAGAGAGCTTTGGGAGGGGAGGAATACGATTTTTACGGATTAGGGATTATGTAATCTGTATATAAGATTATTAGAGACGGAACTATTTCTGTCTTTAATACTATTTAAGGTTTAGAGACAGAATTATTTCCTTCTCTAATACTATTTAAGGTTTAGAGACAGATATATTTCCGTCTCTAATGAACTTTCACAATAGAGACGGATATTTTCCGTCACTAACAACTTTCGTCTCTACAAACATTAAAGACGGAAATTAATAAAATGTAAATAAGTGTTGGAATATATATTAGAGACGGCATATTAGTGATGGAATGGTTTTCCGTCTCTATAAGTGAGGTATTAGAGACGGAATGGTTTTCCGTCTCTATTAATCCGTCGCTATATAGTCAGTAGCTTTCTTGTAATGTCTCTTTAACTCTAACTAGTGGATGGTACGTGCGATGCATGTGAGAGCGAGGGGAAGGAGTTAATCACAGTTAATAGGAATTAAAAAGGACGTGTGTTAACCCGCGGGTGCGATTGAACTCGCTATTGGCACGTGCGATGCACATGAGAGTGAGAGGAAGGAGTTAACTACAGTTAATAGGAGTTAAAAGGGACACATGTTAACCCACGGCTGCGATTGAACTCTCTCCGAGTTCAATCGCAATTGGCTGTGATTCTAAATAGATAGATGAGCAAGGGGTAATTTGGAAATTAAATCAAAAGCAAGGATTAGTTTAGATTTTTAAAGCAAAACATTAAATCAAGATTTTGTTTTTATATAAGGATAGTATGGGAATTTCAAGAAAATCATCTATGCCTGCCTCTCCCATTATAATAGTAAAGAAGATTATAATTTATTAATTCTTAGGATTCATTTTTTTAACCATAGTTTTTAGAAAAAATCATGATTAAAAATATTTAAACACAATGAAAAGAAGTTAACCACAGTTAAAAAAAAGACACATGGTGAGAAAAGAAAGAGTGAGAGCCTCCTCGCGACACCCACAAGGAGGGGATTATTGCTCTTAAAAGTAAAATGAGAGGGAGAGATTTCTTAATATCCTTGAGAAACATAGAGGCTCGGTCGCGACCTCAGGTTGGGTTGGTTAGCCATTGGACCTAATGAGATAAGTTAAGGTTTGGGCGTGTGGTCGGGTCTAGACGAACTTAGAGAACCAGTGACAATGAGGTGTGAATCGGTCTCCCCCTCCGGCCCACAATGAGACCAACCCAGATCCAGCTAATTTCTTCCTTGTCAATTGACAACAAGGTTCTCAAGTTCCACCAAGTCTCCAAGCCTAATCGGCTAAGTCCACTCCCGATACTTCGCCATACAAAGGTTTTGGTAATTTTTTTTTTTTTCTTTTTATGTTGTCTTTCTTGATGGTCCTGATTTTCAGTAATGCACATGAAATACTACAATTTTTTATCAGATTATGTGGGGGGGCCTTAATGCTTGAATATTTATGACAATATGTCCAATGACTGATTTTTCTTAATGCACATAAAATAATAAGATTTTTTATCAGATTATGTGGGCCCTTGTAACTTTAATATTTATGAAAATATATGTCCAATGACTGTAGGCCCGCTTAAATTGGACTTAATTTCATTATTTTGTTAAAAATATTCAATATAAAATACCTTGTAGGCATCCTATTTTGCAACCCCTATCCCTCTTCCCGTTTCTTCAAATGCTTCAAGGCTCACCCAAGGTCCAAGCCTATTTAGCCAACTTATACCCAAACAACTCAATCAAGCTTAATTACTTAATTCCATTAGTCAAGCCCAATTACTCAATTATCTAAACTAAAACTCAATTACTTTAGCGAAAGCCTAATTACCATAGTCCAAGCTCAATTGTCATAGCTAAAGTCCAATAACCATAACTCATTACCCATCTACTAACAACCCATATTCATAAGATCTAGTCCACATACCCACATCCATTCAACTCATATCCAAAACTCACAAAACCCAAGCTCACTTTCCACATTCCTACAAAAGACCTTATATTTTTTCTTCAAGCCCCAAATAGCTTCATTTTTGTGTTTACATACCTTTTTGATCATTCAATCATCTCTCACCAAATACACACATTTTTGACTAACCAATCATCTCTCTTACTCTCTTACACTTCTTACAACTCATTCTTACCCCTCTTACAAAACAATTAATTCTCTTATACTCTTTTTGACCACCTAATCACCTCTCATCAAGTACACACATTTTTTACTACCCGATCACCAATTACACCCCTTTTGACCAACCAATCACCTCCATTCTTCTCACCAAATCCTCTACTAATTAATAAATTACCACAATCCCTTGAAAACTCTATAAATACACTATAAATACAAGACCCTCATAAGTCATTCCCTCATCTCCAAAATCCTAAGTGGAAATCCTAGCTCTTTCTCATCTCACCCCTTATATTTCTTTTTAGCCTTGAAGAAAGTTAGAAGAAGTTAAGGTTTAGAGTGTGTAGCGAATTCTAGGACTAAAAGCTTAGAGTTCTTTACTAACTCTCTTCTTTTATAGACTCTAAAAACTCATCACCTCTTAGAACATTGGAAAAGAAGTCTCGGAAGAATAGACACTCCTACCTTTATTCTTCATCTTCTTCTTTACTTCATATTTATTTGTTTTTTTTTTAATTTATAATCTTTTTCTAAAACCATTTGGGAAGTTCTCTCTCTTCTCAAGTTTAATTGGGTCTCTCTACACCAATCTAATGGTGTAGAGGGACCTCACCTCAAAAGAAAGGAGAGATCTTTTTTTTTCTTTCATATAAATATTTCTTTCTTCTTATGTAATCACTAGTGTGGATATGGGTAGGCCATAGAGAGTGGAAGCTAAAGTTATACCTCTCTTTTCATTTTGTTTGTTCATTTAGATTCTACTCCTTTTTCTAGTATTCTTTGGAAAACTCATCATCACTCCAACTTCCACATTTAGAGACTCATTACATCATTCATAATGGTGTAAAGGAACTATATTAGAGAGGAGATGATGAGTTTTCATTTTCTCCTCGTGTCACTTTTTTAATTTTTTTCATTTTTCCTTCATGTTCTATTTTGAATGGGTAAAGGATGGTTTAAGGACTTAAAGAGGATATTATCCAATATGTCTCATACCAAAGACAATGGTATTTGATCTATTATCAACATCAATCCAACAAAATAGGTATTGACAATAGACCATTTACTATTCATAATGCACACCCTTCTTTATGTCCTAAATATAATCTTTTAGCCTATCTTTTCCTTAATCTTTCTCTTTGATTAAATTTGACTTTAGTTAAGTTTACCAAAATCCTACTTATATGAAAATTAAATAAAAAAACATGATAAAATCTGAAATTACCAAAAACATTCAAATATGATCAAAATACCAAAAATATTCAAATATGAACAAAACCCCAAAAATATTCAATCAACCCTACATCAATTAACCAACTTAGCATGTTTGCTTGTAAGAACTATTATGGTTTGATCCTGTCAAGTCGGATAAGTAGACAGCCCTAACGGGTCCAGCTCACCTAGGATTAGTTTCCCTTTCCCCCATAATCTTGCTTTATTTATTTAATTAGCATAATTAAATAACATAATTTATATTTGAATTTCTTCATTAATTGGCTTAGACATAGGGAGTAGGTTACCATCTCTGGATGGGGGCCCTAGGGTACCTAACACCTTCCCTAGGGCTTAATCGAATCACTTACCTAGAATCTCATTTTGGATCTTACGCCTTATCCATTGTATATTTGGGATCCTATTTTCTCTTAATTAAATAAGTAGGGACTCTTATTTTAAGCGTTTAGCATGGTTCCTCCGTAAGGTCCGGCCCGGCCCGAAAAGACGGTAAATTCTCTTGCTCACATACCTAATTTCCATAGTTATTTCTGTTATTTTGCACCCATTTGAGCTTTTAGGCTGCTCTTAAGCCAAAGCTCAAGTTGCCATTTCAGGCTCGAATTAATCAAGTCAATATTTTATTTGAACTTGAATGTTTAAACAAACCAAGCTAATGCAAGACCTTGTTTAATTCAGCTCAGCTCGTTTAGGGCTCGGTTTGGTTTGAGGTCGGATCGGCTCAAAATATATATATATAATATTTTTTGATGATATTATTTGTATTTATATAAAATAATATTTTAAACTTTCTTTATCACATAATGTATTAACTTTTAATTTTTAATAAGCAGAAACTCTAACCCTAATCATTGACCGAAGGATTATTCCTAATTCGTAATGGAGAAGATGCTCGACAACCAAACATAGGGTTAATGTTTTAGAAAAACACTAACGCAGTGCACGGGAAACATGCGCACTCGTTAGAAAAGTGAAATTCAATAATCAAGTTGGCATAATTAGTACCAAATTATGCTAGTAACTTCTTAAGAAATTCCCACTATGTACATAACCTTCAACTCCTGTTCTCCGTAGCTTTTAATGGAGAAGATGCAAATTGCAGGCTTTTCTTTTGAGGTGGAATTGGAATTTAGAACCCATTGCAAAAAAGGTCTTATTTACATGGAGCTACGTCAAATTATTTACTCTATAATATAGTTCAAAAACCCAAAAACTCGACTCAACTCGAAAGTTAGCCGGGTTGAGTAACTTGGATAACTCAAAAAAAAACTCGACACGGTCCAACTCGGAATATATATGTAATAACTTGAAAAACCTGTATTAAAAGAACTCAAAGTAAGTTGGTTTTACCACCTCAAACCTATAAACTAGGTTTAAAAAAACCCATAGTAGGTTGTCTTTATAGACCCAAAGAAATATGATGCAAAAATAGTGTGACAAATACTCTTTTGTGACTCGACCTAGTCCGATAAGTCAAAAAACTCGGGTCGATTCGACTGAGTTACCTGAGTAACTCAATAAATAGTGTCTCCTTTGAGTTTTGAGGTGTCTCAACTCGAGATTCAGGCGAGTCGAGTTACTCAGGTGACTCGTCGAGTTTTCGAACTATGCTCTATATCATTTGTAACATCACTACATATAAATTTTTATAAATTTGGAACATCAATTTATATTTTTTTAGTTTCCTAAAGGGTGGAGCTATGCGCACCACAAGAATTTAGGACTACACCCCAACTTTAAAAAAACCATGTAGAATAACAAAAAAAAGACAACAATACCCCCTTCTTTTTGCTATCATTTGCAAGGAAAGACCTGCAATAGTTTTTAACTTCAATGTCTCGCCATTTATCTTCATGACATTCACCATCATTTTCCCAAGTTGTTCTCCATTTGGGTTATCCTCTTTTTTTTTCTTCCACCAAGATCGGCCAAGGCCACCGTTTGATCTCCATTGAAGAATCCTCGGATGGAAGCCTTGTGACCACTTGCAAGTGAAGAGGAAAAACAACATATACGATCTTGTGCACATTTACAGATCTTTGTCAAGTATTTCCCATATTTTTCAATGATCTCATGCGGTTTATCTTCATGGATTTGCCATAAGAAGGAAATCAAATGGGCAAATTAACGTTTTCAATTGAAACTTTGAGCAATAAGGCCCAATGGGAATTTGGTGTTTAAAGTTCAGTATCTTGAGATATCAACCAGATTGCCTAGAGATGTTTTGTTGTATGGGCTTGAAGAGAAAAAACAACAACATGAAAGATGCGGAAGAAAGGAGAAGATGAGGAAGAAGGGAACATTATAGTCATTTTCTTTTATTTTTGGATTTTTTTTAAGTTTGGGGTGTGGTCATTAAAAGGTGGGGTGCACGTTTCCTAAACGAATGCAAATCCTCTAGTCGATCCCTAATACCAGAATTGATATTAGGGTTTTAGTTGTCTAAGACACATTTACCCTTTAGTTTAGACGTTAGCAATAGGTGACAGAGAAAAGTCTCTCTTTCTTATTTCCTAGGCATTAAAGGGAATGAGTGACCTGTCAATATATAATTGAGTGAGTGGCCCTTAATACCAACTAGTAAGGAGCCCATGCGATGCACGGTTACACTAAAATAAGATGAAAAATTATAATAATAATAATAATAATAATGTATAAATATCAAATTTCTATAATCTTATAGTGTTTTATGCATGTTGATCTGTATAGTTATATATATATATATATATATATATATATATATAACCAATGCCTATTCCAATTATCAATAAAAACTAAAGGAAAAATAGCAAGCCTTCCTAGCCCTAAGTGACGGGCCTACGTCTCATAGGAGGGCTTGAAGGCTTCATTTAAACCGCCAAATGACAAAAAACAATTCTAAAATAAATTACAAAAACAAAATGCGGAAAATTCATGATCATGTATTACGTTTCGGGTATAAATTACAAATTATTAGAAGAAAATAAGTGCATGTGAAATCTAAATATTCCATTCATGGAGTGTCAAAAGTGGGTGCAGAGCTACAAGGTGCATGACACAACATTGCCCATTTATAAGGAGGATTCATAAAGCCAAAATGATGAACAACATTGCCTCCATTGACATGGACTTGAGTCACTTGGCCAATTCTTTGTTGACATTTGTTTACTCTGCTAATCAACCGGTTATAATATCGTCCACCATATGTTATGGTAGACCCAAGAAAATGGACCATCAAGATATAATCCACACCCTGACACGCCTTATCCAAGTAAACCTCTCATTCACCATCTCAATCATTATTGAAGATATTTGCGGATTACATGTGCACCAATCCAGGCAAAACCATACAACTAGATGCTAAATAGGAATTAGAATTAGACGATCACTCACTGGGACCCTGCAAGAGACATTGATACATATGAAAAACTCATGGTTGAGAATCATAAAATGGATGAAATTGGGACCAAGGTTATAAAATGGATGAGATTGGGACCAAGGTTATTGAGAGATAAATAGGCGTATGTAAGAGAAGGGGAGAAGGGTTACGAGGTAGGGAGACGTTTGAGAGTGACGAATTTAAGAGAGATAAATAGGCGTATTTAAGAGAGAGAAATAGACGTAAGAGATAAATAGACATATTTAAGAGGGGTTAAGAGGTATAAATTGAGGGAAGAGACTTTAAGATGACACCCTCTGAAATTGACATATATCTAGAACCATCTCTAAGGCTACCATGTGTCAACCCTTTAAGAGAGCTATTGAGGGAGAAAATCGTTTCCACATCCCCTCCCTCCATAAATATGAACACCAATCACCTCCCTCCATAAAAATGATTATTAGGAAGATAGTAGGTACTATCGAGAGTTGGACCCTTAGATTCAAGATCCAATGGTTTCAAGCATTAGGTGGGGCTCTCATTTAAAGCACTTGAAGACATGGAGCTATTGGATATATATTAAATCCAACGGACCAACTCTTGATAGTAGATACTATCGAGAGTTTTTCATCACTTTCCATGATTATTAATCTTCTTCTGATCACACTTCTATAATAAACCTACACACAAGGCAACTTGCTCTTATGAAAGATAAATAGGCGTATTTAAGAGAGGGAGAGAAGGGTTAAGAGGTGGGGACGTTTGAGAGTGAGAAATTTAAGAGAGATAAATAGGTGTATTTAAGAGAGAGAAATAGACATAAGAGATAAATAGACGTATTTAAGAGGGGTTAAGAGGTATAAATTGAGGGAGGAGACTTTAAGATGACACCCTCTGAAGTTGACATATATCCAGAACCATCTCTAAGGCTGCCATGTGTCAACCCTTTAAGAGAGCTATTGAGGGAGAATCGTTTTCACATCCCCTCCCTCCATAAATATGAATACTAATCCTCTCCCTCCATAAAAATGATTATTGGGAAGATAGTAGGTACTATCGAGAGTTGGACCCTTAGATTCAAGATCCAATGGTTTCAAGCATTAGGTGGGGCCCTCATTTAAAGCACTTGAAGACATGGAGCCATTGGATATATATTAAATCCAACGGTCCAACTCCACTATCGAGAGTTTTTCATCACTTTCCATGATTATTAATCTTCTTCTGATCACACCTTTACAATAAACCTACACACAGAGGCAACTTGTTCTTATGAGAGATAAATAGGCATATTTAAGAGAGGGAGAGAAAGGTTAAGAGGTGAGGAGATGTTTGAGAGTGACAAATTTAAGAGAGATAAATAGGCGTATTTAAGATAGAGATAAATAAACATATTTAAGAGGGGTTAAGAGGTATAAATTGAAGGGGGAGAGTTTAAGATGACGCTCTCTGAAGTTGACAGGTGTCCACAATCATCTCTAAGGCTGCCATGTGTCAACCCAACTGCTTGGGTTTCAAATGATGAATTCTGATATTAGGGCCCGACTAAAGGATTTGCACTCTTCCTAAACCATCAATGTCATTTATTAATGCACGGATAATCCAGCAATCTGGAGTATATTTAATCCTAATTTTAAATGATAAGCATTGTCCCTAGCACATTTGGATAGAAAAATCCTACAAGAAAGACTTATTATTTTTAGGGTGGTAAACCAACTGCGTTTTTTCCACCAAAAAAATAAAAAAGCAACTAGCGTTTTAGGAGCTATGAAAGAACTTTTGTTTGCTACATGTAATTATATAAAGTAGTCGAGGAGAATAATATATTTAATACACGTATGACGTATCTTATCAAGAGCACTTAGATTAGACAGAGGCATGTGAGGCTTGTAGCAAAGATCTCAAGAGGAGAGGTATTCATGAGGAACAAGTAACCATGTGCCATAATTCAACTCATACTCCTAACTATAGCTTTAAAGTATTTTATCTTTTCCACATTTCTCTTGGAAAAGTCTTCCCCTTTGGTCTGGAACTCTTCTCAATTTCTCTATCTTTTAGCCAAATTTAGTTACTTTTGGTCCGAAAGAGCATAGGAAAGTGCGAGCACCAATCGTGTTCCTGGGCCTTTCGCCAAGCGGGAGGTCATGGGTTCCATTTCTCACTCCCCCTTTGGGGACAGTCCTCCCTGAATTTTCCGGCCTTATCTAATATGATGAGTTGCGGGCTCTCGTCACACCCTCGGGACTTAGTCCTGACCCGAAGAGTTGGGGACACAAGAGTTACCAAAAAAAAAAATGGCGAGCACCAATCGTGTCAACAGTTAATGATCCATAAACAGAAAAGTGAGACACCTTTGGATGTGGCCCAATCAAAAGTTTCTTTTTTAATGCGCGCCACGCAGTGGTTTAAAGGCTATGAAAATATCCTATTGATCCAAAGTTCGAACCCACCCTAGATTTGCTCAATGAGTGTGGCTTGGGACACCCCAAGTTTATCCCCTCAAAAAAGGGGAAAAAAAACTCAATCCAGACTTTGGCGTGCCAAGTGATATCATGGATGGCCTAACAATTGCGTGGTCGAGGTCAAAAAGCTATATTGGCGATGCGTACATTAATGCATATTACAGAAAATCAAACACGCATCTCCTTTACTTTTGTAACACTAGCCATGACGAGTCGCGTCTTCTTATCTTTTACTTTCTTTTATTTCAAAATAGAGGCCCGCCCTATCTAGAGAGTCGCCATCTCAGGTTAGACCGGGCCGGACCGGGTAGCTAATAGACCCAATGCGATAAAGTTAAAGGGGCGTGTGGTCGGGTCAAGACGAACTGAGAGAAGGATGGACAAAGAGACAAAGAAGGGTGCATCCATCTCCCTCTCCAACTAGCAAACCCGGATCCAGATAAACTCTTCTGTTTGTCATTTCTCAGGGATAAGAAGGTTGCCATGTTCTAGCAAAAGTCTCCGAAGCCTAACTGTCTAAGCCCAGCTTGTCCATACAAATGTTTTGTATTTTTTAAGTCATCTTTTTTGATGGGTCTGATTTTTAGTAATGACTAATGCACATAAAATAATAAGATTTTTGTATTAGATTATTTTTCGGGGGCCTTATCACTTGAATATATTGATGAAAATATATGTCCAATGAATGTGGGCCAGCCTGTATTGGACTTTAGTTTAATTATTTTATTAAAAATATTGTTCATTGTAAAATACCTAATTTTCCTCACAATTTCTGTTACTTATTTTGCGGCTATTTGTTGAGGCCAATAGCAATAAAAAGTTGTAGATCTCGAAAAAAGATTATGATATATTCTGGACTTAAAGAATACAAATTTATGCACCAAAATCGACTCTCATTATATTTACGTCGATAAAAACTATTTTTTTATTTTTATAATAAAAATACCATATTTAGTGATTGATTAGATTTTTAGCAACGAAGATATATCCCTCGGCAATTAATAAGATATTTTGCGACGACATATGTCTTTTGATAATTAATTGTGATGACTAAATAATATTTTTCGTAACTATTAATTTTTCTTACCGGCAGACACTCACCATCACTAATAATCCAAAAAATTATTGACGGTTTATGTATCCATCGCTAAAAATCTCTTTCTTATTTTTATACTAAAGTAATAAAAGTACCTTATTTCACGACAAGATAATTTTAAAAAAAAAACAGACATATGTTGGCCGTCAATAATTAATAAGATATTTTGCAACGGACATTGATCCGTCAGTACTTAACAGGATATATTGCAAAGACTAACTATCCGTCGTTAATATTAATTATTATTAGCAACGGAAACTTGTCCGTCCCTAATTACTTGGAATTATAAAAACCCCTCGGTCTCTTCCACACAAAACCCTTATGTTTCCATTTCTCTTCTCCCACTGAAATTCTCTCTATTCGTACTAGTACTCTGGCACAAAGCAATCGCCGTCGTAGCATCATCGATTTCCTCTCTCTCTCTCTCTCTCTCTCTCTCTCAAATTATACTTCCATATATGGGGATGTATTGATTTTGCAGTCTGAGTACATAGCTTGATTGGTGTTTGGGTGCAAGGAAAACATGTGGGCTGTTTAGACCGATAGAGAATAGAGTAGGATAATAAACTGTGATGAGGTGATTTGAATTTAAATTAATTAGATTAGGTAAAATTTGATTTGATTTGGTTTGAAACAGGATATATTGCAAATGGACGTGAGAATAGTTCTTTTTTTTTTCCTCCGAAAATAATACAAGAAAGAAACAAACCTATAAGTTGACAGCAAAATAAAACCGAGGCCTTAAAAAAGATAAGAGGGGATACTTGTGGCAAATCACATCATCTTTATAATAGGTCAATGCCTCTTTTTCTACTGAAGTTGTAACGGATTTTTTCTCATTAGAATAAATGATTTGAGACATCTGATTCAGTTGCTGGTTCGGGAAGATTAAAACCGCAAACCAGATTAACTTCAATGCATATAATCAGAAAGCCTAGTATGGGGTTATTCACTTGGGTCCCAAAAGAAAAGGAAAAGCTTTATGGTTGCTCTTTTGTTCTTTTTTTTTTAATGTCAGAATAACAAAGAAAGAAAAGTGCTAAACTCATTGTTGGAAATATGAGAAAGAAGAAAAGGAGATTTGACTCAAGTAATCAATCCAATTATCATAAAACCTAGTTTAATCACAATTTGAACTTGAATTTCTACCTGAATATAACAGAACACCAAGAAGGTTAGATTGTACAGGGAAAAAATTAGGGGAAAACCTGCAGCAAACTCAATTAAAAAAAAAAAAGATGAGAAAAAACCCATATCGACATACAGTACTTACACCAATATGGTTATTGGCTTGAAAATTTTCGTGGAAAACATTGTAAGTCAAATAACTCATAATCAATAAGGTTTTGTATTGAGTATACAAGTACAACAAACTAATTAGCATTTGACGGAACATCAGTGTGCTGGAAGTCTTGCAACTATCCCCGATAAAATCAATGAAAGGCAGATTTAAGTAGAAGGCCATGAGATGAACCATCTGTCATACATCAGATAGTTCGCTTTGGAGTAAGCAATATCCAACTCTGTTACATCCTCTGCATGTAAAATTCATACCGCTGTAAAAATAACATTTCTGCCTGCCTTCAGTCAGGTGGGGCACCAGAGTAACCTTTGGCTGAAGAAAGAGGCCCCAACATCCAGTAACTCATTTTAATAATTGCAGTTTGCACTTTGTGTTCATGAAGAGCCTTCAAGCAGCACCATAATGCGGGGTGGTTGGATCCCATGCAGTAAAAGGAACAAATTTATGACGTTCATCTGCTAACAATCCGACATGTTTATCTCTCAAACAACTGGTTTCTTAAGATCGTGACAAGCTTTTCTATAATCCCATCATTTTTAGCCAGGTACCTTTCAGCTTCATGCTTATCATTAAGAACCTCCCCTTCTATGTAGTACTTGTTTCCTTCTGTCAAGATGACTCCATGTTTACAAGCCATGTCCAGGACCTCTGATTCACAGCAAATGCCCCTCCCAAATCTTATCTCCAGTTCGGCCTTCTTCATTGCAGGTGCCAGTTTATTTTTCATCACTTGCACTCTAACACCGAGACCAGTAATCTATAACACATACGTTACAAAAGCAGCACCTCAATGACTGAAACTGAATAAAAGCACTAGAAAATCCTCAATCAAACAATGTTGACTAGATTGAAACTAAATGAAAATGCAGACCAATGCAAGAAATATCTTGTATTTATATATTTTGTTGTTGGAGCATGAGTAAATTTATGCACCCTCCCATACCACGCATATGGGTGAAGTTTAAATGATTCTTCAGCATCTTAAGGCTGTAACGTTCTCCATGCTCTTGAAAACATCTTATGATGTCAGTCTCTTCACAACTAGGGCTGTAAACGGAGTGAATTCAGAGCCGGATAGGAGTGTATCTGAATTCATATCCGAATTTGATATTATCCGATATCTTTATTAAAATATAAATTAATATCTAAACAATATATTTTTTATTTAAAAATAGTAATTTAATATTTTATGTTTATCTATATTAAAAATAATAATTTAATGCATTAAATTATGCAAAAAGTACATATTTATAAGGTTATTTTAGTTTTATAAACTTATAATATATTATTTATATAAATAATATATTATATAATTAGTTGGATATTTATCGAATCGGATATATCAATATCCAAATTGGTATCTGATAATAAATGGATAGTAAAATTACTATTTGAATTCACACTGTCGGATACCTATTCGGATAATTATCCGAGTAAACGGATTTGGATGTGAATCAGATACGGATAATATCCGTATCTGTTTACAACCCTAATCATAAATGGGGACTGGGCAAATTCTCGTACAAACAGATGCTCCAGATTCAGCTTATTATACACAAGTGAAAGGAAACCTATTGACATGGAAAAGCCAAAACAGGTACTGCAGAAGTTGAATACAGGTCTAGAACATTGCCTGTGAACTGGTTAGGGTGATTTCTACCAAAATGTATTAGAGATTCAAGCCTGAAGCTCCAATGCATGATTTGGAAACAAATGTATCAGGATGGAACGACAACACATTGGTTTTTGAATGTACTTATTAGAGAAGTATAGGGAATCTAAAATTCCAAAGTGTTCATTAAGCCTCAACTATATTATAACTTTGTGGTCCTAAGCAAACTGAAATGTACTTATAGGTTCGATACACTATAATCCAAACCTTCAAATTTGAAATCAAGTTAATTTTTCCGCCATTGTTATTTCACATTTAAGCTCCTTTACACCCTTAAATTCACTTAAGAAGTTAATCCCTCGTATTTTTGAGCCAATGCGACTGCAAAGCATATCAACCCGAGGCCTATATATTGAACTGAAACTCAGTACTGAGCTCTCATTTAAATCTCATCTTTAAACTCCTAGCCCTAAATTTAAACACTTTGTTGCTTTCAAACCATAGTTGCAGGAAAGCTATCTATGTGGTGGGTTGCTCTCTTCCCAAGAAGCTTGTTTCCCAGATGCACTTCCTAAGAAGCTCGCTTTTATCACATCTCATTGAGTGGTATCACGTCTCATCGAGTGGTCAAAGGGGGCTATGTATGTGGGAAGGGGATAGACCCTAATCTACAGCCTAAGGTATAGACCCTATGCAAGTATCGTTGAATTGGAAGCTAAGACACTAATCTCTTCACAAATCTCATATAGATAAAATATAATGTATGACTACCCATACTAATATAATAGGAGTAAGGCGTCTAAGGTGTCTATATCTCATTTATCGCTTCCTCGGAAAATTTTTTAGCCTCGCATCCCACTTCTCACTTTCGATTTGCTTCATGTTTTTGCTTCACTCTGGTAACTATGTTTCAAACGAGATTCAAACTTCGCGAAAATGAAATCAAAACTGTTTTCCACTATTCACTGAGGTATTTTAATCCGCTTTTACTTTTTAGGGTGATAAATCCCGTGAAATGAAGGCATACATTCTTCTACATCATAGATCTATGAATATATGGCCTTCAACAATCAAATTTCATCTCTTTTTAAGAGTTTGAAAATTTCAAAAATACAACAAAATTTGCATTTTAATACATATATGCTACTCATTTGTGATTGAAATTATTATATATTAGTGTTTTAAGGGTGATCTAGTAGATCCCAACACCGATCCTTTTTTTTGGATAGTAATATATTTATAAAATATTTAATTTGAATACAAATTTAAGGAATTTAAGCTACATACTATCTTTCAACTATGTATATAAGATTAGTCTATGGGTTATCTATTAGACCCATAGAGTAATCTTTATTTATGTTAATTTGCACTAATTTTACAATTTCTTATTTTAAAAATTACTTAATTTGTATTAGTCATTTTTAGTCTAAATCTTATGTATTTAACATTATCATACTTGTTTCATTGTTATGTTAATTATTGTGTTGCAATATTTAGTCATGCATACAAGATGCTTTGATAATGGTTGGGAGCACAGAATAGATGAATGGAGATAGTCATAGGATTATGTGCAAATATTATCCCCCAGAATGATTACGGGGGGAATCACTAGGTTTATAAAATACTTTGCTCATAGAAGATGGGATGTTAAGAGATTCCTACACGTCCCTAAGGAGGTCAGA
Source organism: Tetracentron sinense (assembly GCA_015143295.1). Lineage (NCBI taxonomy): Eukaryota > Viridiplantae > Streptophyta > Magnoliopsida > Trochodendrales > Trochodendraceae > Tetracentron > Tetracentron sinense. The sequence continues at coordinate 37,622,656 of CM026563.1, forward strand.
AAGTTGATGAACCATCTACTGGAAACTATACAAGAAAAGGCAGAGAAGTAGGGGTCTGGCTTTGAGGGGACAGCGCAAATGGACCTCCTTTCCTCATATAGAGGTTAATTGTATTTTCCAAGAGGTTAACGAGACTAATATTCAAAAGATATAAAACAGGGCATAGAGACTTGAGATGGAAAAAGAATCACGAAGTTTCTCTGATATTCTTGTGACAGCAGAGGTAGAGTTCATATCTTAATATGAGGATCCTATTTTAGCATCCTATAAGACAAAGCATCGAGACTTTTCAGAAAGAAGAAGCCTAACATATATCTATTTTTATTTGAAGAGAGTTTGAGACTAGAGGTTCCTCATAGTCAGACATATAGTCGACTTCGTAGGAGATGATGACTATGGCGTAGTGAATCTCTTGTTTAAGTGATTTATGAAAGACATCTCTTTTAGTATTTCTTTTTTAAACTATTCCCTTTGTGTATTTCATTACATACAAATGAATGTTTACGAAAGGATCATACTTTAATTTGTCTCTCAATACAAAATGTATGATGTATGTATATATTCAGATAGTATACAGAGGACTCAAACTGCCATTTTTTATATTATATTTGCATTAAAATAAGTTTGAGTGTAACTTTCCAATGTTTCTTTAATTTTTTACAAAGTTTCGTACACATCATTGATATGAATCGATACAGTCCTATTTTAGACTTACTGATACATACCTCGATAACCGATTTTTTAAACCATGGTTGCTTAATATGGAACAGGTAGTTCATTATTTGCTATAATGAACCAGGGAGAAGAGTTTGTTCACTTGTGTTACACACTCGATGGCAGTTAGGCTGTTATGTTATACCCCATTCATGTATCTCACTATGCTCTTACCTTGGGGCACTTCATTTGACTCTTTATGAGTGTCAATGGATAATAAAAACAAAGATCACTAAACTCTTGTACAACACAGCTAAACTTTTCAAACCAAACCCCCTTCTTAGTCAATGGATTGCTTCAATCCATATATATCCTTCTTCAATTGACACCCTTTCCCTTTCTCCCCTTGTGGTATGAATCCAATGGAGGTAGAGTTTGCACTCCAAGAATTCATCTCGAGCAAGAGTGTGAGACTTGGTGAACAAATCTGCAATCTGAAGGTCAGACGAAATAAAGGGTCGCCCAAAAAAATTAAAAATTAAAATATATTCATATCTATATTTAGAATAAATCATGGTTTAAAATATCGTTATCAGGTGTCGTATCGGTAAGTTGAATATATGAAACGTATCGGCGTATTCAACCGAATCAGATGAATACAACGAAAAAAATTAGGATACCTTTAGATACGCAAGAAAAAACTTGGATGCATTCCATAAACTTCTTTTAATGCAAATATACGCTAAAAACAAACTAAATGAAAGCCCCCAACTACATTTATAATCATATATATGCAAGTTAAGAATTTTATAAGTTAAAAAATACATGTGTTTATAAACATGTATGAAAATACAAACCATAATCACTAAACCAAGTATAGGAAATACAATCTAAATATTAAACCTCACATTTAATGAGTTAAATAAGAATCTATGCATGTATCAGTTCTGTGATGTAACTTCTAATATAAATGGAATCATAAATGGATTTGTGTCGTGTGTATCGGTCCAATACGGTTGATACAACTGATACGGGAGAGTTTTTCTCCGGAGTATCTATGTATTGGGTAACTGCAAAACCAATACATACAGGGCCGCATCGGCCGGTACGTACTGGTTTTTTAAACCATGAATAAAATAGAATTCGAAATGCTAAATAAATAAAAATAAGAACAAATCTACAATTACGACTCACAACTTTATTAGCTAAGGTCACTCGTTGCTCGCAATACTGCCGGTATTCTCGAGAGTTCAAATAAAAGGATCTTTGAAGGATATTCTAGAATGAGATTGAATTTTGCATGGGTCTTTTGCCCAACCCGCCCAACGGAAGTGTGAATGAAAATCAAAGTAGTTCTCTTGAACCCTTCCGACTGAGCTACATCTAGATGTCGGCAAAAATCTATGAATCCAAGCCTCTTTCCTCCCCGCATTTGTATGCTATACTAAAGCATGTATCATTGCTTCAATCTCCATCTCTTTTTTTATTTGATCGGTAAATGAATCATATATATATATATATAGGTGTGTGTGTGTGAAAAGAGGTTACAAAGCAAAAAAGGTAACAGAGAGGTTACTAAGTAGTAAACTCCAAACTGAAAAGGGAAACAAAAGTAGAGAGATAAGAAGCAATAACAAACAGCAAGCCCCCTACTAACCCAAGTAGCTCACCCAGCTCTGAGTCAATACGCCAAATAGAGCATCACTCTAAGATCATGTGTCTAATACATGTGCATATACGATGGGATAAAGAATGGGAGTCCTCCAACACTCTCAAGTTCCTCTCATTCCAAATCAACATGGAAATGGCTAAAGGTAAAACAAACCAAATCGCCTCTCGGGCATTATCCACCCTTACCAATGACCAACCAAAGAAACCTCAAATCTCCATCTTTTTGAGAGGCTTCTCCAAGGGGCAGTGTAGTCAAGGTGTCTAGGTGATGCCTAGGCAATTAGGCCTGGCTAGGCGACGCCCAGACGATGCCTGGGCGATAAAAATAATTAAATTATATTTATATATATTAAATATATTTATATATAATATTAATATATACATGTTATATAAATAATAGATACATAATTAGTTTGAAGTTTTCTAACTTTTTAAGGTGATTTTGAGTGTTGACTTTGGATGTTGCTTTTAAAGTTTAAATGCACCACCTATATCTAAGATAGTGTTTTTAAACTTTAAAAGATGGTTTTAAAATAGGGTTTAAGAGTTTAAATGATGGTTTTAAAATAGGGTTTAAAATGGGAAATGTTTAAACGCCACCGCATTCCACTGTAGAGGAATGTGCGGTCCTCATTGTTCCATGTCCCCCTTTTTAACAACCATCAATTGCGGTTAAGATTCATTCACCCCTAGGGTTAAGTAATCTAACCTTAGTTTTTGAAAACAAAATATATTAACCTTAATTTTCTTAAACTTAACCATAGTTAAAGGGGTATTAAAAGGGACACATGGACACAACATTTGACTACATAGTCAAATGTGCGGTGGGTTAATCACTACCTCATTTAAAATATGGTTTAAAAGAGGTTTTTTAATGAATTTTTAAAATAAGATTTTAAAGGAGGGTTGAAAAGAGGGTTTTAAAATAGATTTTTAGAAAAAAAAGTATAAACTGCCTAGGCGACCGCCTAGCGCCTAAATGCCTAGGCGACGCACAGTGAATTTCACCCACCTAGAGGGGCGCCTAGGCTGTTGAGGCCCAAAAACGCCTAGGCGACGCCTTGACTACACTGCCAAGGGGACAATATTCTCTTTGGTGCCATTATCCCTACTTTTACAATTATAAGTTTGGACTTTTACGCTAATATGGGAAGCGACATCCATTGATGAATGGTTATACAAGAGTGGTCCTTATGAGCTACTTGTTTGGTTGTTCCCTACATGACTAATTACAATTTACAAATGCATTTTAACAAGCAGTTGTCACAATTGGTCATGTAAAACCTATTAATAGACACAAACACATCACTTTTTGACAAGTAGTGTCGCAATTGATTGTGTAAACCAAAAACCTACTAATAGATACAAGCACATTCTGCCAAGGTTGTATGTCATTTTTCATCCTACTCAAGTCCAGGATACCCCTCAATATCAGTTGCATGGGTTGGGGGTTTATCTATGCAACACATGGGATTAGTCTGAGTCTGGGCCCAGGATACCCACGTTTACCAAAAAAAAGTCCAAACCATTGGGACCCCTTAAAGGTTCAAACCAAGGAGCATGGAGATCTAAAAACGCATAATTTCTCTCTAAGGTATTAACCCTAGCATGGTAGTGCCCAACACGGTACTGTTCAATCAAAAAAAAGTGTGAACGGACGAATAGAGATGAAATGGAGCTTGTGTTTTCTCTTGATCTAAGGCCGGGGTATAGAAGCACAATTTTTCCTTCCCATCTATTATAGTGAAGGGGCTATTGATTTTGGAATTTTTCAGCTAGTTCAAAGATCAATATATATCTAGGTAATGAGACATATGATCAGTGTAGTCAAGGCATTGCCTGGGCGTTGCTTAGGCGGTTTTGGACTGTCACCGCCTAGGCACCTCTCTAAGCGGGCGGGAGTCACCTCGACCCTTTAATAGTTAGCCTATTTTACAATTTTGGAGTTTAATTACATATAAATACAATTTAAGTAAATGGTTTTACACTTCACTTTCATTTACTTAATATATTTACATGTAAATAAGGATATATCTCCCATTTGAATTCAATAAAAATTATCTTAGATCCAAATTCCTAGAGGATAAAAAGTCAACTTTCCAGTTCAAGAACAAAATCCATTTTTTAGCGCCTTTGTTAAAATTTCAACTTGCTTAGGTATTTCTCAAAATTTAAAATTTCATAAATTCTACTATAACAAAATATTACTAAAACCCAAAAGTCCGGTAAAAAAAGTCTCATATTTTAGTCTTTAAAAATATTTTTATCTATAGGGTCAAAAAGTCAACTGATAGTTTAGCAGGAAAATACTTACATAAACATTACAACATTAAATGTTAATTTGCCTATATTATTGTCATTTGTCAACCCTAAGAGGTTTGAATTGTTGTGTATATATTAATATTATATGTATATGCATGTGTGTATATATATATATATATATATATATATATATAATTTGATTATCTTTATTGCCTAGGTAGCGCCTTACCTAGCCAGGCCTAATCACCTAGGCATCGCCTAAACGCCTTGAGTACAATGCATATGATGCTAACTAGTTTAGTATATATAGAAATTTGGAGAATCCGACGAGATATTTAATTTTCAATTGAACCTCTTCTATTAATAGGTATTTTTCTTATCCTCGTATCTTGCAAAAATAAAATCTTAGGTAAGTGTTGTATAAGCATATGTATAAAAAAAAAACATTTCATTTCGCTCCTTCATGCTTGCTACTAGCTCTACAGGATCCGCTGGGTATCAAACAACTTGATTTGGTCGAGATCTAGATTCTGGGAGTAGTTGTCGAGAGCCAGATTCTTACGCTCATGAACGTGACCCTATAAAACAGAAAAAGTAAGCAAACAGAAAACCATAAACGCAATACGCAAAGAAAGCATCAGTACTAGAGTTAGTTGTTCCAGACATAGTGTCAAAAATCGACTCAATTCCGCCAAAGTTGACCAAATTGAGTCGACTTCCGTGGTGTCTGAAGTGATGTGCACAGTGCACTTGCATTTTAAAAATATTGAACTTTTTACTTTCTTCATAAGGAAAGACATGTGTCCTATAAAAGAGAGTGTTGCTAGCATTAACCTTATTATAAATTATGAATTTATTATTAAAGTGTGGTTCGTATTAACTTTATTATAAATTGAAAATTTTTTATTAGTATATTATGCCCGTAAAGGCTTTTTAGTAATATTAAAAATTAAATTATTTCCTAATAGTATTTCATAAATTAAAAATTATTTAACTACTCATCTCTCTTCTTCACATAATGATTCAGTCTTATAAAACATTGAGCTCATCAATTGTAGATTGAAATGAGTTTAGAAACTAAATTGAATTTCAATTATTTATCAACTTTAATGTGCATTTATAAGTTTTTCAGGTTTCTAAAACAATTAACATGAATAATCATTGAAAAATAAAGATAATAAAATGACCTTATATATCCCTTTCAGTTGCCAAAGAGGATAAAATAAAGTTAAAAACATTTGACAATATAGAAAAATATCAAGAAGAAATTACAACTCAGACAAGCAGACAACGCATGTCACTTAACATAATTCTCACATTTGAGTACTATATGCTTGCATTAGTAATATAATGAATTCTAAGTATCTATTTATGCTTAAGTATTGAATTTTTAAAGTTTCATCTTAGATTTCCAACATTTCCTTAAAGTTTTCTAGACTTCTTTAATTTTTACATAACTTTCGTGGACTTCCTTAAACTTCCTCAAAATGTGTCAACTTCCTTAGCGACCGAAGTTTATACCGAAACGGAAGTTTAATACCTTGGTTCCAGATCAAGAACCTACCCAAATAGCAACAGAGGCAAAGATGGAAAGAGAAAAGCAAGCAGTAGATTTTGTTATTTCTTTTCCTTCTACGTAAGATATTAATCGTAGGAAGAATTGAATTTCCACAATGACTGCAAACCCCTTTGATATCATTTGATAATCAAAATTATAATTGTACACAACAAATTTATTTTGGCTAAAATCATTAGCCGAATAATCAGATAATTTTACTAATACTTCGAGTAATTATTTAATTAACAATTTGAACTGGATTATTGTCATAACCTAAATTTTTCATGAGTTTGTAAATATAAACCAAAGGCACGAATGCAAATAAAAAACATCTCTTTGATAAGTTTCACGACCAAGTGGGCTAGCTATATACACAACACGACTGCCCACCAGAGATGCCTACTAGAGACAAAACCGAAACGGAAAGCTAGTCTTTTTTCTAGTCTAATCAAGAATCAAGAGTCTTTTCTAAATTCTAGTTAGAGGAACTAACCTACTCTCCAACTCTGCAAGCACACACTCACGGGTGACCTTTTGCTTTTTTTTCATCATGTTGGAATTAGAATCAATTATAGTTTACCTACTTTTATCCATGTGGAAAGGGAAGAATGCCCCAAATGAGATACTATTATGAGCCATACTTGACTTTCAGGTATCCATGTCAAAGGGAAAATGTCTAAAACTACCTATAGGTGGCATAGTCACAAAGTACCCGTTTAAAACGCGTTTAAAACTTTTAGAGGGGGTCGCCGTTTTAAACTCCGTTTTAAACATATTTGTCATTTTAAACTTTAAAATACGTTTTAAACGCATACTCCATTTTGTACGTGTTTAAAACTTTTTTTAACCAAAAACAGAAAAAAGTTAAAACATGTTTTAAGAGTTACGAGACTATGTGTTAGGACAAAACATCAGTTCCTCGTCTCTCACTCTGGTCTCAAGTCTCAGCTCTCTCGTCTCTAACTCGGCTGCTCTCCAACGGAACCTCTTTCCGGCAATGATAAGTCTCTCTCTCTCTCTCTCTTGGGTTATTCCCCTTCAATGTTTGGTTTATCTCCTTAGCTAGGACTAGGAGAGACTAGCTCCGATTCTACTCAAGAGTCACCCATTTTTCATACGCAGAATTCTTTTAACGCGTAAACCATCTTGTGATGCATTTAGGAGCTTCATGTCTAGGGGTATACGAGTTAATCAGTTTATGTACATATTGGGGAGGGGTATTCCTCCTTATCCTTTGCATCTGTGTGGTTGCCTTCGTTTTGCAACTGTATAAGCTTAAATTATGAGTTAAATGATTAGTAGTTAGTATTATGTTTATATATATATATATATATTTTTTAAATTATTTATTATTATTTTTAACTCCCCGTGTTTTACCATTTAAAACCCGTACTTCCCGAACGTATCATTGTCGTTTAATACCCGTACCCGTACTTGGTGACTATGATAGGTGGTACGGGTCCAGTTATTGATGTGAGATGGATCCAGAAAAAAAGGGGATCGCTATATTCCAGAAATGATTCATGTATATATTTCACAAAAACATGAAATCAAAGTAGGTGATAGTAAAGAGATCTATTCATTGATAAGAAAAAGAAATAACGTGAACGATGATTATCCAATCCATCATAATAGAAGTTAAAATGGGTTTTTATCCTCGTCGTGTCCTTTATATTGAAGTCAGAGGCTAGTGAGCCATTCCCTTGACTCATAGTAATGAGGATTTACTCCACAAGAAATATTTTATAAAAAAAACTGAAATTGGCCTATTTCTTACGTGTACCAGAAAATGAAATCATTAATATATTATGAACTATTCATGAACGTCACAGCAAATATGATTAAGACATTTATGGTTCCCACGTAAATTAGGAGTTTTGCATCAACCACGAAATGGGAGTTCGATGGAATAACGATATACAAAAAAGAATCAATCCTATTGTAGAGGCAGAATAAATAGGATTGGGAATTAATACCACTCCTAGACCTCATAATATAAAGCCTGATCCCAGAAATACTAAAAGAAAATCATATCGGTCCTAGGTAAGGCGGACGAGGAGACCATAATCTCCTTAAGGACAAGTATGCCCCTATAGCATGGTTTAAAATATCGATACGTATCGACCGATACGGGCCGATACGTATCCTATTTGGAGCTACCCGATACACTGGTATGCTGGGGAAAAAAAATCCACTATATCAAACCGATACACTCGATACGGGGATTTTTTAGTTAATTTTTTTTCTTTTCCATTTACACTAGGATCCACAATACAAACCCGATACACACAACTTATTTACATAATATATTATTTAAGTAAATGATTTTAACTTGATTTTACTTTCATTTACTTTAGATATTAATATGTAAACAAGGTTATCCCCCTGGTTATGATGTCCCAACCCAACCCTACTTATCAGGAGCCATTGGTTATGATGCCCCAACCCTACTTTTCAGGAGTCACTGGTTATGATGCTCAGTCTCAGTCTTCGACTGACAGTTATGGACAGATCACGACTCAGTAACAAGTATATGTACAAATGTACCTGGGAATGTACCGCACAATGATGACTTGGACACAGTGGTGTCATCATGTCTGGACCACTTATAATGTATCACTCTACTCAATTCCTAATCCCACAATGATAGAGTATTAGCCGGCACAAAGCTCAATGTGGCATTGAGCTTCTATTATGTATGTAACTTGATTTGTGAATACAAGAGTCTATGTATTTTCATATTTTTGATTTATGAATGCAAATGAGATTCTATCACTTGGTTAAGTAACTATGGTTTGTATTTTTGTACATATTTATCAGCATGCATGCCTTTTTTAACTTATGAATTTGTTAACTCTCATATGTATGATTATAAATGTAGTTGGAGACCTTCATTTAGTTTGTTTTTAGCCTATATTTGCATTAAAAGATATTTTAAGCAAGATATCTAAGTTTTTCCTTGCGTATCCAAGCTTTTTTTAACGTATCCTGAATTTTTCTGCCGTATCCAACCGATACGGTACCGATATGCCGATACGTATCCAATTTTGGACTTACCGATATGGCGACCGATACCGATATTTTGAACCATGCCCTATAGACATGACACTATTCAACACCTAAACTGAACCTAAAAATACCAGGAAATTTTTGGTTTTACCTCTAATTTGAATTCTAAAACAATGATTAGGCCGAAGGTCTGCCATCTATGACTTGGTTCAGACATTTTTTTAGACTGTCTTGTGTCTTCAGTTGCCATCTTTTCTTTCATCAATACAGTTTTTCATTTTGCCACTACAAAGAAGCAAATATAAATAATACAGGGGTTGAGCCATTCTTGCTTCAACAAGCCAAGTCTACTGATTTGAACTTAGCTTTTCTTTTTGCCATTACAAAAAGGAAAACCCAAGTATCCAATAATATGGAGTTGTGACCATGATAATAAATCTCCCTGAAGACGTTACGAAACGACTTTTCATTAAGGTATCAGTAATACCCTAACCGATACGAGCCATGTTACGTTATTTAATGACTGTTACATAACGATTGACATTGTATTACATACCATAAGTTTTAGAAACCTCACTCTATCTTACTTCTTTCGAAATTCTTAAATGTTTCCTCATCTCAAGCCAAATATAACCACATCTTTTTTTTTGGATAAAAAACAGAATCTACACTAGGGCTGTCAATGGATCGGATTCGGACCGGATCTGCCTAGATCTGAATCCGATCCGATTAAGAATCCGACTGATCCGAATCCGATCCGAGATCCGTCGGATCATGAAGTAACCGATCCGAATCCGATCCGATTATATATCGTCCGATCCGAATCCGATCCGATCCGATCCGAGTAAGGTTATTTTTTTTAAAAAAATCTATTTTAATAATAAAAAATCTAATAATACCTTAATTAATACTAATTAATGTTATTTTTTTAAAAAATTAATATTTTATACTTAGAAAATCTAAATAATATATTTAAAATAATTAAAAATTATTATTATTATCAGATCGGATTTTAATCGGATCGGATCACCCTATATCCAGATCCGATCCGATCCGATTATAATCGGATTCCACCGATCCGATCCGAATCCGATCCGACGGATCACATATAGGGTCCAAAGTCCGGCTAATCGGATCGGATTCAGATCGGATCCGGATCATGATCCGGTCCATTGACAACCCTAATCTACGCTATGAATCGACGATTTGAATTTTCACAACCCACTTTCAGGAAAAAATCAATTTAAAGCTTTTTGATTGGGTAAGATTTCTCAACTTTTTGCAATCTATGTGTATAGTTAATGCTTATTCGCATGTTTGTAACAAAGATTCATGGATTTCAAATGAAATCAACAAATCTACAATGATTTGGGTTATGCATTTTAATTTTTTATATCTCACTACATTAATTAAACTTGATAAATGAGTATTTTTCATGCATAATATGCATTTAGTGTCAATGCTTTTGCTTATTTTTAAAATTTAGACATTTTTCCTCAATTTAACATATTTTTTAATTTTTTATTTACAAAATGGTGTGGGCATCACGGTAGCTATAATGGCTAAAATCATTACGTTATGACACTACGTTAAATTTAGGTCGAACTCATTATGCAAATTGAAACCGTTTTTTAAAAACTTGGATGTGAAATTCTTCCTTCAGCAATACAATACTGATTTGAAATTTGAAGATCATACTTTGAAAATAACAGATTGTCTCCAAGATATAGTAACCTCGGCTGTTAGGTCGCCAGCCGCAAGGGGCAATCACTTAATATTACTTTGTGGCCCAAATTTGTCAAATCAAGATGTTTAACTATAAGCTTAATGTACATGATACTAGCAAAAAACTCGTACAACTAATTATTGTATCCATATCATCATCACCAAGGCCTTAACCCAAAATATTTGGGGTTGGTAACATGAATCTTATTTCCTCATTCCCCTCTGTATACATATGAATTAGTCTAACAAGTAGAAAGAGTAGTTCACTACTAATTGTACAAAATCTTATGCATGCACCTTCAATGTCAATAGTCACAGAAGACTCACCTCATTCTCCGTCTTGAGCAATCCTGTTCTCGTAATTCTCATTCGTACTGCTGAGTAAAACTTCAAGGCATTTCCACCACACGTTACCTCATATGAATTCCCAAAACCATGACCCGATCTTAAATTTGATCTAACCTAGATAAAGAAACAAACATCGTCAAATAACTGTCAAAATATACAGCAATTGTCCTGGGTTATGAGACACAACTTGAAACAAGTGCTAAGAAGTATCGGTTTAGAATTGTCAAAAGTAAACTGAGCATCAACCTGATTAACGAAAATGAGCAGAGTTTGGGACTGGCAAAGTGAAGAATGAATTGTTCGTAGGGCTTGGGTCATTAATCGTGATTGTACATCTGGGCAGTTGACATCTATAACAACATCGAGTTCACACTGGGGAACGAGAGCCGCTACCTGTCAAGGACAATGAAATTATAGGTATATATATATATATACATATATATAATCAATCAATACAAATTACATATGCGTATATGTATATAATCAATCTGGACAAATTATCAGTGGCTTCCATATCCATGAAAGAACAATGTCCAGAAGGCAAGTAAAGTTGACACATATAACAGTACATGAAATGCAAAACCCAGACCACACAGTAATATTGTCTTCTTTTGATTGGCAACAATATAAGGAAAATCTTTAAGTAAAGAAAAATAAAAGGAAATCACAAGTTTCTAAGTATAAAAATGGCACAGGAATTTAAAAAATATTAATAAAATAGCATTTAACTGAGAAAAAATCACTTACACTATCTACCACAATAACATTAAGAGATCCACTTTTGGCCAGTGTATTAACTACACTTAACAGATTTTCAGCAGAATCTGGGCGTGAAAGAAGAAGATTTTCTGTGTTTACACCTATTGATTCCGCAAGTGATGGGTCCATTGCATTCTCTACATCAAGATATGCACAATAGCCTGCTAAATCGGAATAAGAATCAGTAAACAGTGAAATATTTGTAACAATAGAGACTTTGCAACTAATAGAAGCATCCAATTCCAAAGCGAAAAACAAAAGGGACATCGCAGAAAAATCTCATATGACTCATAGAATTTGTAAGAGCACTGTTAAAACATAATAGGAGATATGAAGTAAATTTGGTGGAAGTCATGTAAGCACAGTGTTTTAATAACCGGACTGGCCGCCAAACTGGTTGAGTAACCGGTTCCCGGTTTGACCGGTTTAACCAATCGGTTCAATCGGATCCACGGGAAGGGCTGTTTTTGTTCACTAAAAATGCATTTAGTACGTGAGGGATAATTTTTTTTTTTTTCTTTCTTCAAGAAATTAAAAAGGCTGACATAACATGACTGGAGAAACAGAAAATTTTCATAACATTTCTCTTGATTCAACTTCCAAGGAATGAGATATGATATGATATCCATTAAAAATATATATATATAATGACATGATATGACATGACATGACATGACATGACATGACATGACATGACATGACATGACATGACATGACATGACATGACATGACATGACATGACATGACATGATATGACATGACATGATATGATGACATGACATGACATGAGGGGAGAAACAAAGAAAGAAGCTTTCTTTCTTTCCTTGAAGAAATGAAAACATATTGAGATCCACCTTTCTTTGGAGAACAATGGCACCGCATCCTCCGCAACCCAGTTGCGCCTTCGTTGAGCTGCACTTCCTCTTCCACGAAGATGAAGATGAAGACAAAGGTGGTCATCCCACCCATGAAACCTGGGATCGATGCGTTATTTGGACAGCCGGCAAATAGATGGTCGTCCCGCAAAGGGTTGTTCTTATTTTTTTGGGCATTTTGGCTGGCCATTCTGGCCGGAAAGACACCTTAAAATGTAAATCAGAGTACAATCACGAAACCGACTGGTTCTTCAAACTGGACACCGGTTCTACTGGTTACCGGTTCTACCAGTTCTGACAATATCACGCAATTTTGAATTCTGGCCGGTTTTGGGGATATTGGGGACCGGTTAACTGGCCGGTTCCCGGTTTTTCCAGTTCAACCGGCCGGTCCGGGCCTGTTTTCAAAACACTATGTAAGCACTCCATTTTTCCTACAGGACTTCGTATGACCTACATCACCACCAAGGTGGTTTCCAAGAATCCCCATAAGGGTTACCGAAATACCCCCTGGATTTTGTGAAATTGCCAAAATGCCTCTAGGCAAGAAAATTACCACAATACCCCAATCCATTTCATATATGAAACTTTTATTCCATCTTTAACAAAAAAATGTTTAATGGGATGAAATTGAACATTTTAAGACTTAAAATAACTTTAAAATGAGAAAAATTTTAAACCAAACATGGGTAACATGTCACTCTAGGCTTTGTATTTTGAAAATTAGGGTTCTTGAGCTAAAGGATTTGATGACTAAAGTTGTATTACCGTCAACAGATCCTTCAAAATCGTGTGAATATTTTCATTAAAAGGAGATGTTAAAATCAAGAAAAGAAGTTTCTAAAAGAAAGTAGAAAAAAAACTGTTCAAATTTGGTGGAGGTTATTCTACGGTTTCTACCACCAACTAATTTTCAGCCTTGTTTGCACTTGTTAGTAATGTAATTACCGACACTAAAGACTGTGACCTTCCTACATGTTGATAGAAATAGTATTACTGCCACCTACCGGCTCTAAAATTAATTGTTTTCGCAATTTTCTTTTGAAAACACCTATTTTTGGCACATTTGAACATCTATATAAACCCCCCTATTATCCGAATCCGAGACTTTGAACTGACTCATCCTAAAGAGACTCTGGGAGAATTTAGCTGCCATTTTGGAAGAATTCTCTTTTTCTAGTTCTTCTACATTTTCAACTTACATTGGAGGTGCTTTCACATATTGGAAAACTTTTCATCCCCCTCCCAGTCAAGGTTTAAAAAAAGGGTTTCGGACACCCGTAACGGACACTGCAGAAACCTTTACGTAACGCCGTTACGTAACGGTTTAGGCCTTCACTTATTATTTTTTCTTTTTCGCTTAATAAAAAGAAAATAATAAAAAAAACATATAATAAATGGGTAACAAGATACTTTTAAAGCCAATATGAAACTCAAAATTTAGAAATAAGGAAATTAGATGGGTCGAGGGTTGAAACATACCCGAAATAAAGAACATGCCTTGGATTCCTTCAAATCTATGAATTAAACTTCAAATCAAGTTGTTAATTAACAAAAAACAAAAGGATTTTAGGAAAAAAAATGTACTAAGAATAGGTAGAGAAGAAGAGATGAAGCAAAGATGAAGTTTTAGAATGAGTTTAGGGATTTTCAGAACCCAGTCCTACGACCGAAACCTTTACGTATCGGGCGTAACGCCCGTTACGTAACGGTTTCAGGTGTTACGGTTTTGTTTCGGGATAAACAGGTAAAGGTACGATATCTGGTATCGGAGGTCACCGAAACCTTTACGTAACAGGCTTTACGTAACGGTTTCGGCCTTTTTTTAAACCATGCTCCCAGTGGCTATAGGAGAAAAGTGAAACCAATATGAGTATAGTTGTATAGTTTTTATCTTATTTATTGTACTCGTTATCATATTTTCTTACTCTACTCATTTCCTTTTTTTATGAGGAGAATACATGTGAGGTTTGGGGATGTTGGAGAATGAATTCTGAATTTTGAAGTTCTATGGTGTAATTTAATTAAATTGGACTTTAGAGACCTTAGGCTGAATTAATTAAATCTTTTGATTCAACCCAGATTGGCAAACCAAGTCGGAATTGCCTCAAATCCTATCTTTGGATCTGATTTCAGCTAGAGATCAGATCTGGCCATGGCAATTTCTGATCGAGTGTGTCTACACCGTTGATCGTGCCCTAATTTGTGTTTAAAACTTGTTGTGGTGTGATCAACCCTCTAGCAGACAAAGATACTGCTAAAAATTGGAATTCAAAGATCTTCTGAGATCAGCCATCCCTCTGATTTTATTTCTGAAATCATTATAGGGTACCTGTAGTTATAGGTCAAAACTTATTTAGACCATGAGTAGATTTTCTTGATTCCAACCCCCATATTTTACAGTACTTTTTTAAGTAAATAGCAAAAAAATCAGAACTTATTTGGAGATTGAGAGACCATGTTATGGCCTAGACAAGTTTTGGGCTGTTAGTTATCAGTGTGCTAGGATGAATAATAGCCAGTGACTATAGCTGGCGGCACTGAGACTACTATTCCCACTTAACTTGGAGTTAGTGTTGGATGGATTACCAACATTATGATTTTAAGGTATATTTAAGTTGGCGGCACTGAGACTACTGCCATAATAGTTATATCAATGTTTTTTTCTCGAAATTTAGGCCAAAACCCCTCTAGTTCTGGTGTTTTGTTGTGCTACTCTAATTCCATATTTACATTTTAGCCTTTTGAATATTTTTACGATTAGTCTAAGTTTACTTCCACCATGCTCCATTCCTGCATGAGCTTAAACTGCTAAGGCTACCAAAATTCTCAAAACAATGTCATAATTTACAAAAAGCCCCCCCCAAAAAAAAGAGTTAGTGTGCTTTGGGAACTACGTATGACTTGAGCCATGTAAATGGATATGCAGGAAACCCTGATTGAGTTCAGCTACCCTGAGTACAAATTTAGGTTAGTTTCCATTTTCACATTTGTTGCTATTTTTGTAATTGTTGCTATTTCAGCTAGATTTTATCTCTGATCTAGTAATTTCCATTTTCGTTAGAATGTTACTATTCTTTTTAGGTGAATGTTGCTCAAAATTGCCTTTACATGTATCCATTCCGGTTTGTTATCTAAATTTGCATGTTTCCAATTTTAGCATGATATCTTTAGATAGCATGTCATTTATTTAAGAATTCTAATAGAGTTTTTCAATTAGTCTAATCAGGATTTAGGAAGTAACTAACTGTTTATTGTAGCATATGTCTAAGGTGCTAATACCTTCCCTTAGCACAATTATAGTTACCAAGTCAGAGTTCGGGAATTATTCATCTAGGGAAATTTTTGGGAAAAAAATCAACAAATTTTGGAAATTTCATAAATAAAGGGAGAAAATTTTGGCCAAGATATGAAAATTATAAAATAAAAATACTAATTATAACAATTATAAACAAAAAAAAAATTCATATATTATATATTTATACGGGAACTTTTAAAAAAGTCATGAATAATTTGTGTTTTATTCGCAAAATTAACGACTTCTTCAGAAAATAGTGAAGACTGAGAATTAATCATTCAACGAAAATTGTATACTATTTGGGACTTTTTGAAATATCAGAGAACTTTGTAACTATGATTCTATAAGCACAATCGAATATCTTACCTACAGTTCCTATTTCAGACCATATTGCCTTTCCATTAGATAATTTAGAGTTACTCAAAATCCTTTCGATTTTGGACGTTATTCAGGATTAGATAACATTCCTATTTGGGACGATGACCAATATCCATCGCTCACAAGTCACATAAAAAATGACTATAGTTGCCTCTCATAGAGTGAATTAGTAGCAGATATCACTGACATGCTAGTATTTTACTAACATGGTGATATACTCTGCCCTAAATTCATCCAATGAGGAGTTGAGGACTGAAAATAGAAACTTTCAACCCTCCACACACCAAACTTTGTTTCAAGAGTCTATAATGATGAACAATATGTGTACCTTTAGGTTGCTTATTATGTAAAAAGTAAGAAATAGATCACCCATGGAACTTGGCAACAGTTTTCCAGACATTACTTAAGCACCAATCCTTCTGCAAAGGACTGAATAATTTTTTTTTTTGTAAATTATATCTGAATAAATAATTCAAAAGTAAAATTACAGCTATATTCAGGCTTCAGTAGTGGAATTATTAGCCCAAAAGCAACATTACAAGCAAAGGTAGTCCGAGCATCAATCAAATAGAATATTCGAATAATAAGGAAGTGCTTCCCTTCTCGCCTATTTTCCAAAAAACTAGAATTAAGCTGGTTCTCTATAATATGAAAAAAGAAACATCGTAAACAACTTATTAAGTGTTTAATTAAATGATGAATGCATTTTCCCTGGCTCACTAAAGTCTAAACACAAGACAAGCCAAACAAAAAGAGGAGGATCGCCCATTGGTCCCTAGGAAGGCTTGCAAGGTCAACATGGACAAAGCCTACAGTAAAAAAGATTTGTGTTTCTTCAACAATTTGGTCCTAAGCGCCCAAAGCGAAGAGCGTAAGTGAGAGTGGAAATGGGTGCAAGAGCATGGGAATGCCAAATTTTGAAATATCGTATAGGAGTGCTAGCCCTACTCTCAAGGCATTCCTACTTTCAGTGTGAGCCAACCATTTGTCCATTTTCAGTGTTAAAGTCTTACAATCACTGAAAAAGTATATACTTTAACACTGAAAATGGACAAATGGTTGGCTCGCACTGAAAGTAGGAATGCCCTGAGAGTAGGGCTAGCACTCCTCAATCATAAGGTTTGGAGCATAGTTACCGAGCATAGTTACCAAAGCGGGAAACGAAAGCAAGAAACGAATCAAAAGCGGGAAGCGAAAGTGAGAAACAAAGCGGAAGCAAGGCTCAATCCTTAAGAAATGGGAAACGAGAAATAGATATAGGTGCCTCATTCCCATTATATTAGAATGGTCAATCATTCATTAAATTTTATCTTACATGAGATATTTATGGAGAAATAGGTACCTTACAGGCTACAGCCATAAGTTTCAATACAATGATACTTGCTTAAGATCTATGTCGTAAGCTTTAGACTCAGACCTATCCCATCACTTCCTAGATACATAGCCCCTTTGACCACTAAATGGGCCTGATGGAAGTGAGCGGAAGTGAGCGGAAGCGAGTCTGGGAAACGTGATTCCCACCTTGTACATAGCTGCAGGGAAGCTATGTATAGGGTGGGAAGCTCGCTTCCCAGGAAGCTCAATTCCCAAACTCGCTTCCTCGGACAGACTTTACTTCCTAGGAAGCTTGCTTCCATCACGTTTCATCTAGTAGTCAAAGAGAGTTGTATGTGTGAAGTGATGTGATAGACCACAATCTATAGCTTACGGTGTAGACTCTAAGAAAGTATCTTCGGTTTAAAACCTAAAGCACCTACTTTTCCAGAAAAATCTCATGTAAGATAAAATCAAAGGTCTAGCTACCCACAAATAACATAATGGGAATGAGCAGCCTATATTTCATTTCTCGCTTCCCATTTCCTAAGGCTTTTTTGAGTCTCACATCTCGCTTCTCGCTTTCACTTTGCTTCTCGTTTTCGCTTCTCGCACTGGTAACTATGGTCTGGAGTGCCTCCGTAGTGTCTTTATATATACGAAGATGTTGCTTCTCCTTTATATGACAATTAGTAGAAGATAATTAGATGGTCCTCATTTTCAATAAATTGTACTATTTAACTTATTTATTAATTTTGCACAATAAAACTTTTTTTTTCTTTGCACATATATCTGCCTTTGTTCCCTCCTATTAGCTATCTTTCCCTGGCCCAACTATTATTGTTATTGAGCAATAACTTCAAAATAGAAATATATAATTTCACTTTTTTCTATTCTGCTATTTGAACCACACCTACCAAAGTAAGTCTAAACTCTAAACTACGATTTTACATATCCTCTCTAACTCATGGCATTTTTCTTTTTTCCCATTTTATATATATATATTATGAGTACTGAATTTTCATCTTTTCCATAGTTCGAGACCTATATCCTCCTAGCCCAAGGAGATGAAAGGCTTCTCTTATCCCTCAATCACATAACATGTCCTCTAAAGTTCATAAAATTAGACGAGAATAACTTAAAGTGGTTCGTGAGACCTCCACACAGTCTAATATGAACATCCAGCAATTGCTGCAATTCAATATATTTTGCAAATGGTGTCAGTTGTACAGATTAGTAATAGTGTTAAAATCAACTGGCATTTGATTCTTAGAGAAGCTCAAGGAATTTATGTCTGGTGATCTACAAGTAATTTTAAAAGAAACAAAACTAAATATTTCAATTGTTTCATAGAAACAAAGTATATTTAACTGAGCTATATTCCATATATTCTAAAAACATAACAGAGACAAAACTAAGTATGCACCTCCAAGCTTTTGAGCTTCCTTGATAATATGAAGAGCAAGCGTTGTTTTGCCCGACGCTTCTTGCCCGTAAATTTCAACAATTCTTCCCTGCAGAGCAGATCTCTCAGTTAGACCGATATCGACAGGCTCTTCCATTTCCTTGTCATTAAAGTCCCATTAAAAGGTCAAATCACAAACTGCTATGCTGGGTAATGGATTTCAAATAACAATAGAACCCAAACAACACATAAGAACATTGTCATAGATGCAGAATAAAGCATCTTGCTATGCTCCGAAAAGCAACAGAAATAGAAGCACCCAACTTCAGTGTTTATTACATATGTGCATTTACAGTGTTGATTATTCATCCTATGGACTCTGGAGTATGAAAAACATGCTATATCAAATTTTCCTAAATTTCTAGTAGCATATTGTGTATACGAAACTAAAAGCAATATATGAAGGCATAAGATCTGAGATTGTTAGTAACCATGGGCAACTACAATCCTTACAACAGGAGAGTCTATGCATGACAGAAGGGCATATGGACCTCTCTTTTGACCAAAAAAATGTAAAGCAGAAGAGAATCATGGAAGCATCATAGAAATATCTTAGACAAGTCTATATCCACACCCCTACACATGCACTCGCTCACATTTTATCAAACTATGACTAACATGCAGAATGTATTGTGGTATCTAGGGTTCCATGGTCCACCTAGTATGTGATTAGTGGACCATTTCCCGAACATGAAATTAAGGAGCTGGAGAGATATATTATATGATTTAAGTGGAAATATGAGAAGCATAGTTTCAACATTTGTGCGAGTACCAGATCTCAAAGATGAAGAGTCGAAGAGAGTACTAAAGCTTAGGGTTGCAATGTGATAGACATACCATTTCCCTAGCGTCCGCAAACAGATCAGTTAACATGAATGTAAACTAGACATTTTGTCATACAGGAAATTGAGGAAGAAAACATGATTCAAGGGGTTGAAAACAGTGACGCGGGATTTAAATGCGCCAATGAGAACGAAGAAATGGCTTCACTTTTCAAAAGGTAAACCCGAATGTATAGCAAAAAATAGTTGACCAGAGATGGGTCCCAAACATCAGAATAAAAATAGCAAGAGTCAAAGAGCTTTTATCATTCAAACTTGGCCTAAAAGAGCGATAATCTTTAGATAAATGGCAGACTTTGCATTTAAGCTCTGTTAAATTAACAACTTAAATGAAGCAGGAAGCAACAAACGCAAATAAAAATGAACCAAAAGATAATGCCATCACATAGTGTGTCCCTCTTTATCCTGAGCAGTTGACAAGATTCAACAGGAATCCTAAAGGTATAAACCTCCAGCTTCACGGCCACCACCAGTCCTCTTTGTTTCCAGGTCCCGAAAGTGCAAATGCATAGGATATATAGTTGCACTGCAAATTTGAGACTTCATTAAACTTCTAACAGAGAGAAGATTGGTAGAAAGATGAGGAAAATGGACTCCGGAAGGAAGAGATAAAGAAGATGAAACGTGGATTGTTTTCTTTCCTGGCATGGGAGTGAAAGAACCATCTGCAATTTTTACACTCCTTTATTTGAACAAGAAAAATGAGACAATCAGTTTCTTACCCATCATGTGGACAGGGGCACCTAAATCCATGATCCAGGTATAGACAGGGAGGAAGAGGAGACATGGTGCTTGAATGCTAAGATACCTGATGGATCAGACATTGCATTTGCGGTGGACAGCTTCTCAAAGCTGAGAAAAATGCTGTTATGGATCCAGAATATATACCAAGTTCTCAAAATTATGATTATATGGGCTCATGGAGACCTTGGCAATTGGATATGACTATTGCAGTGTTAGCCTTAGAAGGCTTAGTGGCACAGGTCTCCATGTATATCCCAACATGTCTCTCAGTCTCTGGTATACCTAGACCTTTCACAAAAGTTGCAAGTTAGTCTATCCTTGTCAGAAGGATTGAACTTCTTGCTGCCACAACTGCTGCCCCCATGAATCATGCTACAGTTATGGTTGCTCCATTAAGAAGAGTCTCCAGGAGCATTGGAAACAATGTAGACTGATTGCGCAAAGGTGGAGGCATCATGGTGTTTTGGCATGCTTTGTCACTTGAATAAAAAATGTAGCATCTCTAAACAAGGATTCAAATCAACCAGAAACTCAAAAAGGCAGTTCTTCAATTTTGTCCGTGTCTCTTCTGCACCCTTAGAACAACACGCAACAATGTGTCAAATTTGATCCACGTCCTTCTCGTTGTTTATGCAGACAGAATATTATTCAGGAAGTCTTATATCCTTGAAGCAGGTGGAAACTTCATTATGCAACTAATAACTACAAAGCACAGACCAAGTTCTTTTTCTAGTATGTTTGCTTTACCTTCTCCCACAATTTGTATGCCAACTTGGTTGACAAAAAAATTTACCCATAGGTGGCATCTTAGATTTCAAGAGCCTTTAATGCTCCGTTTGTTTCGACGTAAAATAGGGGAAAACAAATCAATTCCATGGAAAATGTTAATTATGTGTGTTTGTTATTTTGTTTGTACATCAAATTTTTCGTAAGTGAAATGGTTTACAGAAAAGGAAACACTTTTTTCCGGAAAATGACTTACATTTCAAAAACTCGCAAGTCATTTTCCCGTAAAATACCAACCTCTTTAAAAATATTTTTAAAATTAAAAAAATAACCTTATTCATTTTTATTTTTTTTTACTACTTTTTAATATTCTATTTTTAATTTTTCTATTTTTTAATTTTTATTTTTTTGTGATTTTTAAATTTTTCATTTTTATTTTTCCATTTTTTTCATTTTCCTTACAAACAAATTCCAGCATTATTTTTTGAGAATGCTACCAAACAACAAAAATTGAGTGGAAAATTCACATTATACCGTAAATGTTTTTCCTTCGTAAATGATTTACATCGTAAAACCATTTACATGCAAACAAACGGAGCGTAAGTGTAAAAGTGGTCTTTGTCTCCCACTAGTCATGACCTCGGATTCAATAATTTTCCCACTAATGTTTCCCAATTTACTATGTATACCAATCAAAATTTGTGCCGATTTAGACTACTACAAATAATTATGTTCATCCAACTTGCAGTCGTAATAACTTGACTTTGGGAGTCTTGCAATATATTACCCCCCCCCCCCCCCCCAAAGCTATTCATACAAGCAACAACAACGGTGTCCATGTTATCAGACATTACAACGACCAAAAGGAAAGAAAATAGCACCTAAAACACACACCATGTGATGAGGGTGTTGGACTTAGACAAATGGCCGACTATGGGGTCATTGTACAAGTCGATGCGGCTAAATAAGGAAGAGATCAAGACTAAAACACCTCGTGGATCCAAAAGATCATTGACAACCATTGGGCTAAGACTCTGGAGCACCCACTTCATGCGGCTGGTAAGTTTTAGCTATTAGCGTGCTTTATTCAGTAATTATGTTCCCTCTTATATATGTAAATAAATATAAGTATTGATTGTATGTTTTGTGTATGAAATTCAGCGTATACTTAAACACGAACACGAAGTATCAGTATACAATATAAATACAACCTTGAGAACCAAGATGACTTCCATTACGCATTCAAGACATTGTACCAAGGAGTAAGGTGAAGGGAGACTTCGACAGTGAGGTGAGGACTCATGTCTACAACCCCTATTTTCGTTTTGGTGCCCAAATGGCCCAATGATTCCAAGTGTTGTATGATAACTTCAATAAGGAGATCCGGACTCCGAAATACTCCCAAGCAAGGCCCAGTTCAAGCCCAATTCGTGTCACACATAACCTAGGCCTCAAAAGGGGAGAATTCCCCTTTTATGTCAATACTGTTTGGGGCATAGCTACTTTAAGTGGCGCCCACTATATGATTGGCTGATTTCAAAACCTAGGGGTTTCACGCGCAACTCATCAGAAGAGGTAAAAAGGGAATAAACAGACTAGGCGCTACTTCAGATTTCTTTAGATCTCCTTTGTTGGCCAAACTAATCCTAGGCTACCACTTGCATTAGGGTTTCTAAACATCTTTTAATCTCATTGCGGCCACAAGGGTGAAAACCCTAATCTTTACCCATATAAAAAGGCCCCCACCCCACACACCTAGATCATCTTGAAACATCTTGGAAAACTTTGGGAAAACCCTCAAGACTTCTAAACATCTAAAAACCTAGGAGTTCTCCTCCACTTGTCAACCATTGGAAACATAGAAATCCCCCAACTCTTCGAAAGCTCTCCAACCTAGGAGGATTTTAGAGTTTTCTTGGCATCTACCTTGAAGGAAAAGACCTAGATCTCGGAAGAATTATAGTTAGATCTCCCCCTTATTGAAGTCATTTTCTTAGGCGCTTGGAGCACACGAAAGAAGGTTTACAACATTTGTTCGCTATATTTATTTACTTTAATCTTCTTCTTTTTTTAGTTCGAGGTCCATTTTCGTCCTCCATAGATAGGTGGGGTTCTCTCGAATCGGTCAAGGAAAGGGTAGCCGTCACTGAGATTGGAGAGATTTTGGTCCTCCTGTAGAGAGAATCACCCCAATTCAGTCAAGGAAGGGTGCATTTAATCTCGAAATAAATATAAAAGAAAAAAAGGGAAAAAAACAAGTATAGAGAATCACCCCGATTCGGTTGAGGAGGGGTGTATTCCAATCTCGAAAAAATAAAAATAAGTAGAGAAGGATCTGTCTCGATTCGGTCGAGGAGAGGCATTCTGATCTCGAAAAATAAAAGAAACACAATTATTTTGTTGATTTGTTTCTTCCATTTAATTCATGAAAAATGTTAAAATAATGGAGAAAACTAAAAGGCAACGGTCATTTAACGGATGGGTTGGGGTGCCTAACACCTTTCCCGACTCATAAAAGAATCCCTGAACCCAACTTTTGGTTCTCGGACTGAGAGCTTTATTTTTGGATAACCAATCACACCCCTATCCTTTGGTTGGTGGCGACTCTAAGGTCTTAGCTTCTCACTAGTGTGAAAGCACTATGTGGGGTTGAGATCATTCGAGTCAGCTATCACACAGTATACACAAGAATCAGTACTTGTTTGTGCTTACCAGACATGTAAGATTGTAAAATATGTCTACGTTTACTTTATAGCTGGTAAATTCTGAGAGGAGTCGAGGACTTTAGAATATTGTTCGAATCCTAACCTAGTGAGTTCATTAGCATTTAGAATATTGTTCACATCAATTAAGAATGCCGTTCACCTGGTTAAACACTCAATGGGTATGAATTTTTAAATGACAATTGATTGGTGGATGATGTATGGTACTAATTTCCCTCGATTGAAAAAGTTAGTGATTCGAATCCTAGCACAAATGCAAGTTCCTCAGCATGCCAAAGGAACTAGAGTACTTTTGTCCTCATTTACATCATTACATGAAGTAGAGGAAGCTCGGATAGAGGAAATTACAAAAGCTCACCATTTGTCACCATATCATGAAACTGAGGTTCAAACATATGCAGAACGAGAGTGGAAAGGCAGACGAGCATGATCCATTCAAACTGCTTTCCATTAGTGGCAGTGACAACAACTAGAATCCCCTTTATCAGTGGCTTAAACCCTCCTTGGACGAGGATGATGGCCACCCTAGCACAAAGATAGCTAGGGCAGCCACAACCATAGTTAGTAAACTCGTGATTAATTTGCGAATTAATAGTGTGGTTCGTTTACCGTTTTGTTCGGTCATCCAATTCAATCGTTCGGATTTATATGCAACCTTTTAAAGCTATCTGAATTATTCGCGATCAAAACATGAGTAGTAAGAGAATATCTTTATTAAAAAACTAACTTTATATATGGATTCAGTTTCGAAGTCCAACTCCCAACGAAAGCATACTTCACTGCTTTTATTCTCTCTCTGAGCATAGTTAGAGTTGTGAACTTGTGGGGCTTGTGCATTGCACCATCGCATTCTCTTCTCGATCTCCTTAAGTGACACACTGATTATATCGCCAGATCACCACCGCTAGAGTCTCAACTGCCAGAGATTACTCTCCCTCTCCCTCTCCCTCTCCCTCTCCCTCTCTCATTATTTCAGTCATCCACTCAGACCTCACCACCATCTCATTGGAATCCCGAGGCCTCCATCCTACAAATCTGATTTTGGGCATACAAATCCTAGTTTGAAAACTGAGGTTGGGCTATGATTTGAACTTTGCAGTGTTTGGGCATGAGTTTGGGCTATGAGTTTAGGGTGTATGTGTGTGTGTGTGTTACATGATAACCTTTCTACCAAAAAAAAAGGCATGAGTTTGGGCATAAATTAAGCTTTGTTCTATTTTTTTTAACTCTAACCAAGAAAATAAGGATATTTGATTTTGAACCGTATAAAATTTCTTTATACGTAGGTTACTTATCTATTCAATTACATGAAATTTTAGGTAAAAAGTAACCTTATACATGTATTTTATATATTTTACAAAAATTTTGAGTCTTGGCCCAAATTATACTTGAATTATTCACTAACCGCACTTTTGACGTCTTGCATTTTTTTTGCCAAATTATTAAATGACTATTCCGAATATACACAAATAATTCCCGCACCAAATTTTTGTCGTACGCCAAATTACTAACTATGGCCACAGCTATGGGTAATAACTATTAATGTGGACAATGTGATGACTACAAATCTGGCGTCTAGAAGTAGTCGTACCTCACACGGTTGAGATTCTTACGAGGATCTAATGGGGCATTCCGGTGGCACATCCCATGCAGGGACATCAGGTGGAGGCTGTGCAGCAACAACAATTCATGCTTTGGGCGGTTGAGTGATACATATACTGGTAGCACAGGAAATGATGACAACGATCATAACATCGACTAGAATGGCCTATTGGGGATAGCCCTAGTGTTAACCTAGCTCATATGAAGGACTTGGGTCAAACTCGAGAAATGTGAGCCCATTCATAGGAGAGGCATAATTCGACAATGCTACTCGGAAGTCAAGACCCAGATCACAGTGCCCCATCAACGTTACAGTCACATCCTACTACGAAGTCCTCCAATCATAAGCAGCGGATAGGCCGAGAGGATCATGGAGTTGCCGAGAGATTTGGATTAATGAACTACCTTATTTTTCAAGAGGCATTGGCCTCACAGGAGCACGGGAAGGGTCCTCAAGCAATGACGTACAGGCCTAGACGTCGGACTCCCAACGCCAGAGTCATGAATATAATCCAGGATACGTCTCCATATGGTCCTAGTCCTGGGCAGGGGCAAGAGCAGGAGCAGGGAAATGGATATGCTCCATATGGATATAATTTTGTATATGATCCGTATAGATATGGCTATTGATATGTACAGCCTCACATGGAGGTGCATGTGACCACAAACTGTCACCCACTTTATCCACCAATGGGTTGTGGGTTCATGTTGGAGAGAGAGTAACAATGCTTACTCCGGAGTACACATCCATGAACCATCGTTTCAAGAGTAGTTGGGCCTAGTATTGTGAGTCTGTGACTACGTGTAAAACCAGTACTATCATTATCATGATCAAGAGAGAGATGACTTCGAGCATCTGCACAACTCAATGGGATACTGACACAACTTTTCTTCTGAGGTATATCCCTATCACCTAAGTACTTGTATTTGTTGAGTGTTGACATCCATTTGAGATTATATTTTTTTATTTTAAGTATTAAGGCGTATTAAAAATATTTATATTTGTTACATTTATAAATAAAATACTATACGTTGTTGGTAGCACGTCTTTCCCTTCATTCCAAATGCATTTCTTATGCTTGTGGGTTTTTAGTATTCTTTATCCCTAAGTTTAAATTTATGTTTGCGTTAGCATTTCCTAAAGTTCCAACAAAAAGATCCACCTTTTGTTCAAATTTTTTTAACTTAGCAAGTTATCAAAGGAAAAAATTCAATAGTGAAGTGAAATTTCGGTAATTCAGCCAAAATTTTGTTTTATCAAACATGTGAAACTTCCCATGAAATCAAATTTTAAAACCTCTGTGTGTGTGTGTGTGACCATAGTTTTAAACTCGCTGAGTCGACCCGAAACTCGGCCGAGTCGACTCGGCTCAGCCAAGTTTCGAGTCGAGTTTCAACAAAAACTCGGTTTTGACAGAAACTCGTTCGACTCGCCCGAGTTTTTGCACTTTTTTTAAAAAACTAAAAATCGAGTAAACTGCCTATCCGATTGACTAAATTATGTTTTTTTTCTTTTTTTTAACACACCTCACTCACTTTTAAGTATAAATACAAAACAAAAGAGGAATGTTTAGTATATATTGAATTATATATCTTATTTTAGGCATGGTTTATCATTAATTTTGAATCTATACCATATATATTATTAGAAAAAATATTATATATGTCCGAGTTTTAGGTGTCATTACTCGAACGAGTTTTGCCCGAGTTTCCGAGTTGACTCTACTCGGCAAGTTTCCGAGTTAATTCGAGTTTTCGGGTTTTAAAACACTGTGTGTGACAACTAACAATAGACACGTTAATAAATTAACTAGCATACAATTATATAGTATGGATACTTATTAATAAACTAACTAGTTGTAATGACCCGGCAGATCCAGGAAGAGGAAACCTCAAGAGTCCAAAACATCAACCCTAACCTGTGATAATGCCAGGATGGTTCAGGCGAGATGTGCTAGGTTTGCCACCCCTAACAGTAGTAATGAGATCTTACATGTATAAACTTCACAATATAAGAAGGTCCATCGATCACTTAAAGGGAAAAAAGAAACACGAACCATGCTGAAATTGAAACCATAACTTGTAGCAATGAGTAGTTCAACCGATCAATAAAAGGGAAAAAAGAAACATCTACAATGCTGAAATGGAAACCATAACTTGTAGCAATGAGAAGGAAAACCCACTACAATCTTTTTTTTTTCCTTTAAAATTGCATTAAACTGATGGAATCAATTCCAGTTGACTATATTTCTATAAAATCTTGCATAAAACAGAGGGATTCCATTCGATAACATTTAATAAATGTGGAACTCGTTAACAGATAAATGGTAGGTAAGCAGAACAGGACTTGTCGCTTAACTGGTGAGGGGGGACAATCTTGCTAAGTACATCTTCAAATTATTACCTGGTTCATCATGCTTGTTTTCCAGCACACCACAATGAATAAGATAAATGTAGGTTTTTATGCCTTTACAATTCATACAGCACAGTGAATAGATTTGTATTACAATCGTTGAAATGCATAAAATGTAGCAGTAAGCATAACATCCAAGTGCAGCAGTGTAGTTACACGTTCATGACAGACATGTACCATTAGGATTCATTGCAATGACATTGTAAGCTAATTACCTTTGGTAGTCCTCCAATCCCAAGAGCCAGATCGAGTTTTAAAGAGCCAGTAGATATAACAGGTGCATATCGTGAACCAAAAAAGCGCTGCAAAGACAACATAGACTCTTTACCAAAATCACCAGCAAGCCGTGAGAGAGCCAGGTGTAGTGCAGCATCTTTCTCCATTGCTTTGCTATCATCATAGACTTCCTCACATTCAAATTCTGATACTTCAGATGAAAATAAGTAAGCATTTAAATTGACAAATTAGACCCTATCACTTATGGAAAACCAACTAACTAATTATTCCATACAAAAGTTTCTTGCACTACTATTGATATGTTGATTTACTGCCCCAGGAGTCAGGATAGGCAACAATTTGTCAGTGAAAAAAACATATAGTTGGTTTCACACACTTGGCATATACACACTGATCTAACTAAAGAAGGTAATTTGCTATGTTTTTCCAATGACACCATGTCTTATGAAAGAAACCACTTGTAACAGAATTAATAAAAAGGATGTTATTAGCATAACAGGTTTTTAATCCACAAGCATGTCTACTACCTAAGATTCATCAGGAGAGTCCTCCCCAATTTTTTCTCCTTTTTTTTCTTTTCTGTTAGGTGATAAGCACAACATTTTTTTGGTAACGGAGGGTGTCCCAAAGCCTTGAAACAAATAAAAAATCTAAAAAAAGACATTTAAGTCCCATTGTGGCTAGATCCTAATTTTAGTTAATGAATGAGACATACGTCATAGACAAAAAGCGAGCTTCAAGGCGCGATGCATATGCCTCATAGGGTTTAAGCCTCATGATTGAGCCTCAATGCATTTTCCTTAAGCCTCACCCTGAGGTGAGCCTCGAAGCGTAAGCCTCACACGCCTTTTAAAACACTGGTTTAGAGTAATAACAAAATGGAAAAAGGAAAAAATTAATATTTTTTTATTGATAGAAGAAATTATATGAGACATACCTTATAATTCAATGATCAAGTCTCTGTTATGTGGTTAAAACCCTATTTTTGATTAATGTATCAGGCACATGCCATACAAATAAAGCAAACCTCACAGTTTGAGGTGTTAGCCTCGTGAGATTTAAACTTTAAGATTGAGCCTCAAGGTGTTTTCCTTGAGCCTCGTCTCAAGGCGAGCCTTGAGGTGTAACCCTCTCACGCCTTTTAAAACACGAAAATAAATAAATAAATAGGGTATCAAAAGAGCTTGAACAAATTCCTTGGTTTCAACCCTGCGATATAGAAGGAATAGGAAAGGACCATATACAACTATTTTAAAACATATCAGCCGACTCGGTCTACGAATCTATTCCAACTATCAACGAATTCCTAGGATTTTAGGAGTAATACGATAAATACGTCAAATGTTTGGCAGAATACAGGAAATTAATTGGAAAAAAAAAAAAAGTCGTAGCAAAAAAGTGTAGGTTCGTGATGACAATGTCATACTTGTGTATTCTCTAACCTAACTACTACTTTCAGCAAAATATTTATCAGTTTTGCAGGGATTTAAAGTTATTGTAGTTGTAAAAAAATTTCTTGTAATGATTTTTTGTGATTTAGCATATCCATAGAATAATCTTAACTTATTATTTATCGGTGTGCACTCGTGCTCGGTGTGATGCACCTCGCACGAGCACCCACACCGTAGTGAAGCTTTTAATTATAACACATGGGTATTAGAGCCTTTATCTCACTTGAAAACTCTTCCCCTCGGACAAAAGCCAATAGGGAAATCCCAATTGTGGGTGTGCTTTGCTCACCAAAGAGACCAAGCAAACAACCCAACTAAAAAAACAAAACATGGGGATTTTTAATCTCCATTCCTATTGAGCTGGGTTTTGATTAAAACCTTAAATTTAGTCAACATTGAAGTGTGATGGGAAATTGATAAGCTACCTATACCTCCAGAAGAAAGGCAACGGGTGTGCACGCCAATAGAATCGATGCCATCTCGCTTCACCTGAAAATCCAATTAAAAGCAATAATCGTAAAATCCCATTAATTACATATTTCACCGTAAGACTAAACAAAAAGTAATTGTAAATATCAAAAGCATAACGAGAAGACAAATATCCAGCAACCATCAACAAAATCATAATCAAATCTATAGAGTAAACAGTTCCATTAATCAAATTTTTCTATACTATCAACATATTTAGTCCAAATAAAAGAAAAAAAATCAATCCACTTTGCATCTAATTTATGAAGAACACAAAGAATCTAAAAGACAAGAAAAAATCAAAGTATAGAAGCACAATAAACCAGAATAGAGAGAGAAAGAACAGAGAAACTCAAACCTGTCGGAGAGAGAATATGAGAGATGAAAGTAAGGATCTTCCGAATCCATTGAAACGAAGAGCCTGCATAATTGCAGAAGGAGAAGAGAGAAATAATTTTTTAACTAGGGCTCGCAAAGAGGGTTTTTGAGTTTTGAAGGAAGAAATGTTAGGTTTTTGAGTTTTAAGGAAGTCGCGCCATTTTACTCTGTTGTGAGTACTTGCCACGGAGGGAAGGACGAGAGGACTGATTCTGAAAGTCATTTTCTCCTCTTAATTGTATAGGTGGGCTAGCCCAAGTCAAGCCCATTTATTAATTGGGCCTAATTGGACCCAAACTTAGGTCGGCCCGTACCTGATCTGTTGACACCTCTATTGGTCAAGAATAATAGACTTAATAGATTATCAGAGGGCTGAAGGTTACCAAATTCAATTGAAAGTTAACATTACCCATACTAGGGGGTAGCACGTGGGATGCACGTGAGAGGGAGGGGAAGGAGTTAACCACAACTAATAGGAGTTAAAAAGGACACGTGTTAACCCGCGGGTGTGATTGAACTCGCTAGTGGCACGTGCGATGCACGTGAGAGTGAGGGGAGGGAGTTAACCGCAGTTAATAGGAGTTAAAAGGGACAAGGGTTAACCCGTGGGTGTGATTGAACTCTCCCTGAGTTCAATCGCGATTGGTTGTGATTCTAAATAAATAGATGAGCAAGGGGTAGTTTGGGAATTAAAGTAAAACATTAAATCAAAGGCAAGGGGTAATTTGGGAATTAAAGTAAAACATTAAATGAACCTTTTGTTTTCATATAAGGGTAGTTTGGGAATTTCGGAAAATTCATCCAAGCATGCCTCTCGCATTATAATAGTAAAGATAAATATGTGTGATTCTAAAAGAAAAACTTGCAATTTGGGGTTTTCAACTGTCTTAGAAGTATAAAAACACAAAATATAATTATTATATAAATTTATAAACATGAATTATAAGCCCTAAACAAGCCAAAGCCGGCAAAATCTAGCAAACACACTACAAGAAAACTACCAAGCAACAACGGAAGATTTTCGTCTCTAATGCTAAATTTTATGGCGCTAATATTAGTAGAGACGGAAATACTACCATCACTCAGGGGTGGAGCCAGGGGGCGGGGAGGGGCCATGGTCTCCCCAATTTTTTTGTAATTCTTGCTTGTTGTGGTATTAAAACAATGGGTCCCACAATTTTTTTTTATTTAATAGTATAGTTTTTTTAGTCCCCCCCCCCCCACCAAATATTTTAGTTTTATATAACTAGTGGGTGGCACTTACGAAGCAAGTGAGAGCGAGGGGATGGAGTTAACCATAGTTAATAGGGGTTAAAAGGGACACGTGTTAACCCGCGGGTGCGATTGAACTCGCTAGTGGCACGTGTGATGCACTTGAGCGCGAAGGGAAGGAGTTAACCACAATTAATAGGAGTTAAAAAGGACACGTCTTAACCCACGGGTATGATTGAACTCTCCCCGAGTTCAATCACGATTGGCTGTGATTCTAAATAAATAGATGAGCAAGGGGTAGTTTGGGAATTAAAGTAAAACATTAAATCAAAGGCAAAGGGTAGTTTGGGAATTAAAGTAAAATATTAAATCAATGTTTTGTTTTTATATAAGGGTAGTTTGGGAATTTTGGAAAATTCATCTACGCAAGGCTCTTGCATTATAATAGTAAAGAAAGATAGCGGCCCCCCATTTTTTATCACATATGTAGTGGGCCCCCAATGGAGTACGATTATTCCCTTGAGGTCGCCACAAAATTCACACACTAGGGTTCACCTACTTATCTTTGGTTTCTAAAAAAATTTTAACCTTAGAAGTTAGTGAATTTTAACTAAGGTTCAAATAAAAATTTGATATCTTTTTTAAAAACCAAGGATATAGGTGGGTGAATCTTAACCACAATTAAGGGGTATCAATAGGGACACGTGGCAACCTCAAGGGCATAATTGAGAAAAAAAAATTACCCAAAAAAAAATTTCTCGAGGCCTAGCCCCGTACCCTCAAATCCATTAATTTTTTTATACTATGTATTTCGCCCCCCCCCCCCCCAATGAAAATTTTCTGGCTCCACCCCTGTCGTTGCTAATCTGTTACTAATGCAATCATCATTAATGATTATTAGAGACAGAAAGACATTTTTGTTGCTACTTAGCAACGGCAAATTTCCGGCACTAATGTGTGGGTATTTAGTGATGGAAAAAGGAAAGGCATATGTGATGGAACTCAGTGACGGAAAGGGTTCTGTCTCTAATTACAATTAGGAACAGATATATTTTGTCTCTAGTAATTCAATTGTGGGGAAAAAATATTTTTCTCTAATTAGCATCTCCCATTTGCAACGGATGAATTTCCATCGCTAATGCCTTATAACATACCCAATATAACATACTTAAAGCCCCTTTTAATATGTAAGACGACACACACCAGGGCTTTGTCCCAGTGGTAGTGTATCCTCTGCTTTGGGGGGAGGTACCGGGTTCCATTCCCGAGAGGGTGGGAGTTTGTATATACTCTCCACCCGCCCACTAACTGAACAGATACTAACACCTAACTGGCGTTGTGGCCTAAACGTATATCTCGAACCAAATATATATATATATATATATATATATATATAAGACAACAAGGTTAAACTAAAAAAAAAAAAACCTCAGATTTAGTGAATGTTAACTTTAAGATTCACCCACGAGTCGAACCATCAAATTAAAAAAAGTTAACCCTTAAGGGTTGTTATAAACATCTTATCCACAGTTAATTTTTTTAAGTATGAATACAAGATTCAATAACCTTTAGGGCTAGTGAATCTTAACATAAGTTAAGGGCCTTGGATTGTCTCTGGCGAAGCCAGAAAATGCTCTCAGGTGTCCACACATTGTGTGACAGTTGGCATAAAATAGGGGAGAAGTCATTTCATTTTCTCCCCATAATTTTGACTTCTCCCCACTTGATGTCTCTTTCCCTTTTTCTCACACACTTATCACCACATGTCTTATTATGTGTGGAGAAGTCAAAATCATGGGCCCCATGATTTTGACTTCACTACCACATGTCCCCTATTCTATGGACACCCGAGACAAGCCCTTTATTCATTCTTATGGGAATGGGAATGAGAAACAAGAGATCTTTTTTCTCGAAATATGGCCGAATGGAAGTTTAACTCCTAAAGAAGCACTTCACGAAGCCTCCCGAAGTTTGATTGATTTATTTATCCCTTTTCTACATGCAGAAGAAAAAAACATTAATTTAGAGGACAATCAAAACGGGATTTATTTACCTTTTTTTGCGTTTCATGATAGATTTGCTAACCTAAAGAAAAACAAAAAAGAAATCGAATTTAAATGTATTTTTATTGACCAATCAAAATTGCTTCCCAGGACCTATGATTGCCTCAAAAGGTCCAATATATATACATTATTTGACCTTTTGAATAACAGTCAAGAAGATCTTATGAAAATTGAGCATTTTCGTATAGAAGATGTAAAACAGATATTGGACATTCTGCAAAAGCATTTCTCAATTGATTTACCGAAGAATAAGTTTTATTCGCCAGAGACAATCCGAGGCCTAAGTTAAGGGGTCTCCGTGTTAAATTATGTTTCAAAACAAATGTTAAGCATATTTACAGGGTCTTAAGATTCACTATTTAACTGTGATTAAATTCACCCACTCCTATGGTTAAATCATGTAAATTTATTTTAAAAATTGTAATCTTAGGAGTAGGTCAATCTTAACCACAATTAAGATTCAGCCACTCCTAAGATTACTATTTTTAAAACAAATCTACATGATTTAACCATAGGAGTGGGTGAATTTAACCACAGTTAAGGTTTGTAGGAATGCTAGCTTTAGGGTTGTTAAAAAAAATGAGTGCTTTATCAAAATCTCACGGTTCATTTTTATTTTGTTCATATAAAAGATTCAATGCCCATTAGGGTTGGTGAATCTTAACCCCATGGGATAAGCACTCCTCTAGTTAAAAATAAATAAACATAGTTAAATAAGAAGTATAGGGGACATGATTTCACCTTCTTTGCGATTGTATAGGAGGGGATTGAGCTTCAAACATGCCGTAAGCTTTGACCCTTTTCTCTCTTCGCATAAATTAAACATTACCATGGGCTTAGCGAAAGAGAGAGGAAAAATTACCTCAGGGAGGTGGTTGACGTCAGGAAGTGGCCCAAGAACCCACGAAACAATGAAAGAGCACATAGGTCGCTGGGAGAAAAAAGAGGAGGGAATAGAGTTGTTTTCACGCATGCTTATGTGGTTTTATAGAATCCCAGAATTCGAGTTCACCATACTATGAATAGTGTCAGTGAATAGTGCACTTGTATGGTGTGTGTAAAGGCCTAAGGTCTTCCCTTGTGTCCTTGGTATTATGGTGAGTCAAGTGAGGGTTTAGGTACATGTTTTGAGTCTCAAGGAGAGAGTATAAAGATACTTTAAGTGGGAAAAGGCAAGGGTATAAAATACCCTAAGTGTTAATGAGTTGTAAGTGAATAGTGAATGGTGAATAGTGCTATTGTGCGAGGCACAAAGAAGCCGGGGCCTCTCATGCATATTGGTGTGGTTTCAATGATCACTGAGGTGGGTTAAAAACCTATGAAGAACGAGTTATGAGGTGTGAGTAGGGTGTTGGACCCGAAGGAAAAGAGTGTGAAAGCACTCGAAGTGTTCTAGGTGTTGAAGAGGTATGTTTCGACATTTCCCTCAACTTTAAAGAACTTTAGTTTAGTCATTGTTGCTCGAAATTGAGTGATTCTTGAATTTTTGTAAAGTTATTAGAACCCTCTTCGAGGTTCATGTTTACCATTTTCTTGATTTTGAGTCGGGGTTGAGTTAAAAATTGGATTTCCAAAACCAGGTCTACTACAAATCTGGGTTTCTGAAATTCATTTCCAGACCGTTACCTTTAGAGCCCATTTAAGTAATTAAAAACTTAAAATTAGGATTTGTCTATTAAAGTCAAAATTATTTTCCTTTGAATGACAAGTCCAATTCAAGTTGAATCGTCAAAATCCGATAAGCAAGTCAAAAGTTATAGCCGAAATACCAAAACAGGAAAAATCTAGAAACTTTCAGTCAAAGTTACGAATGATCGTAAATGACCTACGAACGATCGTAACTACGAACAATTGTAAAGTTCCGAAAATGCTGTAAATGCACTGAACAACCTGTAATTGATCGTATGAAGCTTACGAACAATCGTAGAGTTCCAGAAACTGTAAAAACTCACTGACAAGTCTACGATCGATCATAGATATGCTACGAACAATCGTAGACACGCGACCCAAACTTTTTGTGCAGGATTTTTAGGGTTACAACCCCTTGGCCTATAAATAGGAGATGATTTGGGGGTTTTGGGGTTACCCTAAACCTAAAAAGAGACCTTAAAAGATAAGGAAATGATTTGAGGATTTTTTAAGAGGGGGTTTTGGATTAGGGAAGAAGATCACAAATCAAGCTTGGATCACACTCCCACGCGCCATTGGAGCTTGGATTGTCATCCTCAAGCTTGGGGTTCTCTTCTACAAGCTTCGTCAACCTTTTTCAACCCTTGGATCAAAGAGATTTTATCCCCTAAGGTAGATACACTCTACTAAATTGTTTTTTGCTATGAGTGGTTAATGAATAGTAGGTTTTGTGATATGTTCATGATATAAATTAGAAATTGATAATCATGTTTTACATGCTATGGATATTACCATGATCTTGAGGGTGTTCTTGTTTATCGAATTGCTTACAATAGTATATGAACTCAAAGAATGGCTTTAGCTCCAAGTATCATTTTGAATAAAGTATGGATTTTGCTAAAGAGGATGATTTTGGCTCAAAGGAGGATCTTGCTCAAAGCTTATGCTCAAAAGGGTATGATCAAAGTATTGTTAGTAAATACACGCTACTCATTAGCTAGACTATGAATTGTTACCAAATGGTAGAAATTAAATTGTGTTCTTGAAAGGAAATTGGGTTGATAAACCATGTCCTCTACGCTAAGAGTCTTATCATGATTGTAAGGATTAGATGGTTATTGAATTGCTCACAAATACTCCATGAACTAGTATGCTTGTATGATTGGAATTGTATAAGGATAAATGTTGAAAAGCATGATTTGTTCTAAGTTAAGGTTTTGACTTAAAAGGGTTTTGTTCTAAGTTAAGGTTTCAAAGTATTGTTTTGATTTTCGGATTCAAGAGAGTTTACCTCCTAGCTTGTAAAGTATCGTTTTGATTTTCGGACTCAAGGGAGTTTACCTCCTGACTTGTAAAGTATCGCTTTGATTTTCGGATTCAAGAGAGTTTATCTTCTTGCTTGTAAAGTATTGCTTTGATTTTCGGACTCAAGGGAGTTTACCTCATTGCTTGTAAAGTGCCGCTTTGTTTTGAACTCAAGGGTGTTCTTAAGGGACCGCCTTACTTGTAAAGTATCGTTTTGTTTTGAACTCAAGGGAGTTTACTTCCTAGCTTGTAAAGTATCACTTTGTTATCGATTTTGCGAATCACTCTAAGTATCGGGTTGTTATGGCTCAAAGTATATGTTTATTGAAATGTTCAACGATATGTGCCTTGTAAAGAAATACTCATATGTTATCTATCTTATGAACTGCTCTAAGTTATCTACTTGTTCCGCTTTGCTTTTGCCTGTTTCGCTCTGATAAATGCATATACTATCATTGATGCTTATAGTAATACTTTTTATTTATTTATTTACTAGTTTGTATACGCTAAGTATTCCATGCTCAGCCGAACTGTTACTTCGGCAAGTCGGGTTTATGCTCAGGAGCCTTGGGCTGAGGAGACTTATGTCGAGGAGGTACCCACTTTGGGTGAGCTTCAGGAGCAAAGGGTACTCGATAGGTGGCCTTATCCTTGAGTGATTGAGGGAGAGAGTTATGTATTTTGAAAGTGGGGAATGTCCACTTTAGACTTTATATTTTGTATAATCTGTTGGTTCGGACTTGGAATACAAATCGCAGGTTTATGTTATAAAGAAATTTTCAGTTCCGCTTTTAGTATGCCTTGTATGTTATTACAGGATGGTTTGGTATTGGATATTTGCACATCACGAGCCAAAGTATCCCTAATTCTTAGGGGGTAATTTGGGGCGTGACAGGTTTTTACATAAGTGATTTTCAAAGACGGAAGTATTTGTCTCTAATGTTTTCTCAATATTAGAGACGGGCATAAATCCCTCACAATAAGTGATTTTTTCGTCACAAATGTTTTTAGTGATGGAAATATCTCATCTCAATATTTTGTTACTATTAGAAACGGAAAATTTCCATCTTTATATGTAAATTTATGTAAAAAAAAATTGTAATTGTAAAAATAAGCATCAGCGGTGGAAGATTTGTGACGAGATAAATTTTGTCTCTATAAATATGTATTAGAGATGAAATTTATTCTGTCCAATGTAGAACCCCAGTGCTTTGTACGTAGCACTGTGAATAATGCAGTGAATAGTATTTTAAAATGCCTAATAGCCTTATGTATTGTCATGAATGGTTATTAATGATCAAGAGGGTTTGGGTTGCAATTTAAATATTAAATATGTTATGGCATGTGTTAAAATCTCAAGGGTGTGTGTCAGTGTCCTAAGGACTCTCTTGTGTGATCAAAGTTGTAAAGAAAAGAAGAGGGTGTCTTAACATACCCTCCACTACTTTAGGGTCCATTTAGACCATTAATAATTTAGAATTAGAAGTCGTAAATTAGACACAAATTTGTTCTTCTTTAAATTTTGAGTTAAACTCAAGTTGAATCGCCTAAATCTGATAAGTCAATCAAAAGTTATGGTCGAAACATCAAGCGAGGGGAAAACAGGAAAAAAAATCAGTCGACCGATTTTCCAAGGGTTGCAAAATTAGTCAACCGATTTGGACCCTGAGCTTTTAAAAGCTCTTTGTTTCAAAACCAGTTGACTGATTTTGAATGGTCAACAAAATCAGTCAACTG
Organism: Tetracentron sinense; assembly: GCA_015143295.1. Classification (NCBI taxonomy): domain Eukaryota; kingdom Viridiplantae; phylum Streptophyta; class Magnoliopsida; order Trochodendrales; family Trochodendraceae; genus Tetracentron; species Tetracentron sinense. The sequence continues at coordinate 37,661,502 of CM026563.1, forward strand.
ATTTTGACTCTGAGCCAAAAAACGGTGTAAACGAATGGTATTTGGGGTTTTTCACAACCCTAACTCTATAAATACTCATTTTTCGTGGGATTAGGCTTTTAACACTTTGAGAGACATATTTTGAGAGGAAAAGAGATAGGTCTAGGTTTTTAAAAGGTGTTTTCGTGTGAGATCAAAGGAGGAGCTCGATTCTTGCTTCCAAAGCTTCCTCAAGCTTGAATCTTCTTCCTCGAGCGTGGATCTTCATCATCAAGCTCGAATCTCGTGTCCAAGGGGTTTCTCAAGTGAAGATTTGATCTTAATAAGGTAGATACCTTCTACTACCTAGCTTTGTTATGATTCAAATATTGAAAAATAGAATTCTATACATGATTTTTTAATAGAAATTGTAGATACATTCTACTCTTTAACCTTGCTATGATTCAATTATACAAAAATGAGATTTGATGTATGGTTTTCAATGAAGAATGTAAATACACTCTAATACCTAATGTTGTTGTGATTTCCTTAGTAAAGGGTGATGATATGCATGAATGGTAATGAAATTAGGTCAAGTATGCCAATGTATTGCATGCTACTTCTATGTTTGAAATTTTGAGCATATGTTTCCATATTTAAAAGCTTTCTAGGTCTACTAAAATATTCACAAGCACTCTATGCAGATGTATGTATTGCATGATCGAGTTTTCTACAATTTCAGGTATCCCAAAATGTTTATAAGTCACAAGATCTTCAATAAAATCACAAGTATGATTCACAAACACCATGATAAATTCAAATGTAAGGGTTGGTCAAGGATAGGGCATATCTAAAGATATGTCATATCCGGCTTCAAGAGAAGACAAGCAAGGATGATAATGTCGAATGGAAGGGTTGGTCAAGGATGATTAGTGTGCCAATTTCAAGCATGCTCAATGAAGGGTATCCACATACCCAGTTTCAAGTTGTTTCAAGTATTTTCGATGAGAGTATTTACATACCTAGCTTCAAGTTGTTTCAAGGGCACTAATCATCTAGCTTCAAGCATGTTCAGACAAAGATGATTCTAACAAGACAAGCAAAAACAAGAAAAAAATTAGACAGAAACAAGATAAGAGAAACACGACAAGACACAAGACAAGATACGATGATGTCTTTAGTAAAGAAAGAATGAAAAGCATGTTTTGAAAGTACGAAAAATAAGATTTAAGTATGATTTTCAATACGTATGCACACATAAGTTTTAAAGCATAGTTTTCCGTAATTGGGTTTATTCATGCAAGTGACTATTCAATTAAATTGTAAGCATGCTATGATTTATATTATAACATTGTTAGTTAATGGCTTGTATACGCCGAGTCTTTCATGCTCAACCGTATATTTTGATGTCGACATGTGCCTCATTCGACATATGTGCTCCGGGACCGTGGGTCGAGGAGGAATAATTTGAGGAGGAGCCTCAGGTGGAGGATAGGGCCTTGGACAGGTGGCCTTATAAGGAGTATTATTGATAGAGGATGTGAGGGATGTTGTTCCCATAGGGGTAAATTACCTGGAATCGCTATCTAACAAAAATTGCAGTCTTTGAGGAACTCGAACAAAACGACAACCTTTATTCCAGAAATTCCTACACTTGTAAAACTGTTAGAAAATTGGTAGCTCGTGTGAAGTGAGGCACGGATACTTTGCTCTTTTTAAGACATTTCGCGCCCCTCACAAATGCACTAGATTGTCAGACACGATGCCTCTAGGATACAACAGCTCCACACAAATCTAACCCTGACTATAAGTGTGCATAACTTATAGTCGCACACTTTACTCTGTTTCTTAGCCAGCAATCTCTCAAAAGAAAAATTCTCAAACATAAGAAAACATAATAATAGAGAAAACCTCTTTCTAATCTTCTCTATTTCAATAGAAGGGAAAATATATACATAATATATATAGAAAACTAATTAGGTTTTTTGGAATTCTAAAACTGTCACATTTGTGACTAATAATTATGATAATAAACCTTTGAAATGTTTCCCACCATTAAAACCTTTAATGGCTATAATAAAATTAAATAAATTAATATTTTATTTAATTAATTTTGAATCACAATCACCCAAAGGTACAACAATCCCCCACTTGATTCAAAAATAATAAAATCGTAAAGAAAAATAAAGTTGCTAGGTAAAATTAGATTTAATGCATAAACAAAAGGTGTCACATGGATTTGAACCTTTGCATAGTTTAAAGTAAAATTCTCACCAGATAGTTACCATAGATCTTGGTATTCAAAACTAAGCTCTTTTAGTGATAAGTCTTTATACTTTAAACGCATTAACTCTTGCAGAGTCTACAGGTGTCTAAGCCAGTACTTTTCGATCATATGCTTTTATCCCGGTTTAATAAGTGCTCTAGAGAAATAGTCAATTTCTCATAGGAAGCGGCCCCACTTCCACACTTATATAGGTGAGTCTATCAAGAATGCATATGTGACTCCACATCCCACTCAATAAAGCTATAGATCTCATTAAGAGAAAACCATCAACCTCTAATCGTCACATACTTTATGCACTATTCACACCATAGGAAGGCACTTGGAGAGTAATAATATTATTACTATTATTCTCCTATTATAGTGCTTCACCTCAAACCACTCTATAACTTGTTCTTCCCATTAAACCTGTTCTTGGGATCTCTAGTCTTTAGGTTGGGTTACCATTACAGTTAATTTATTTTCGATTAGCTTAAGTCTCATTCCCCTCGATGTATTCTTTCCTTACTAGGCTTTCAGTAAAGGGATTTGCCAAATTTTCTGGTCATCTGATTTCATTTTCAGATATAATTTCATCTCATTGGAGTTCTCAAATATAATTCCATCTCGTAAGAATTCTCTCGATACAATTTTGGAAATTTTTCTCAAATATAATTCGAGACTTATCATTATACCGACTCGTTATTTTATATTCATTAGAAATAGAATTCCAATTAGCATTACTCTACCTTTCAATTTAAGAAGGGTATCTCTCATAATGAAACAATAATTTATGATTTTCTTTAAATACTTTAAATATTTAATCACTTTGCTAATTGCATCTCAATGCTCCCTACTGGGATTACTAGTGTATCTACTTAATTTTTCGACTGCATATGAGTACAATTCATAGCATATATCAAGCTTTCAATTATACTAGCATATTCATTTTAGTTTATACTATCTCCTTCATTAAGTGATAGATAAACACTAGGATCATTTGGAGTACAAATATTACTACAATCGAAATGATTGTATTTTAATAATAATTTTAATGCAATGATATTGAGATAAACTTATCTCATCATCTATTCTAATTATTTTAATTCCAATAATTAAATTTGTTTCTCCAATATCCTTCATGTCAAATTGGGATGACACGAATTCTTTTGTCCTATTTATGATTTTTTGATTTGTTCCAAAAATCAGTAAATCATCTATATATAGTCAAATGATTACTCCACAATCACCATTATACAAATGATTATTCCATTATCACCATTATATTTGTAATATATACATATCACTTTCACTTGTATTATATCCATGAGTTATTATCAATCCATATAAATTTCTTCATTTAAATCACCATTTAAGAATGTATTTGGTGAATTATTAAATTATATATGGATGTTATAGAAAATAATACTCGAATAAATGTAATTCTTGATACAGCTGAATATGTATCAAAATAATCTATTCATTTTCTTTACTTAAATCCCTTGGCTATTAATTTAGCCTTATATTTTTCTATAGATTCATCAACTTTAAGTTTCTTTTTAAATATTCACTTATAATCTATAGTTCTAATTCCAGGAGAATGAATAAGTAATGTCCAAGTGTGATTATACATTATTGAAACCATTTTAGTTTCCACAGCTTATCTCCAAAAGAAGAAGACTAATGTGACTCAAATGCCTCCTTTAAAGAAATAGGATCATTCTCTATCATATAAGGATAAAAGCCAAACCCAAAATCTTTAATTTTTTAGTTCTTTTACTCTTTCAATGTGCAATTTCAATCTCATTTGAATTAATTAATACAAGAGTTTTAGAACTAGGATCATTAGTTTCATTAAAATTTTGGTTTATTAAACCCCCACTATTTTCATAATAAAAAGGAAAATGATTAGTTTATCTTGATTCAAATATAACATTATTTTCAATGTATAAGAATCTATAAGATTTACTGTTAATCACATAACCAGTAAAAGCACATCTCCTAGTGTAGGTCCTAATTTAATTATTTTAGGATAATTAAATCTAACCATTATTTAACATTCCCATGTTCTGAAATAATTTAAATTTGGCTTTTTACCTTTCTATATTTCATATTCTTCCATACACTATCTCCTTCATTTGGAGATAAGTGTACACTAGTATTAAAACACTAGTCTCATTTAGACCTTGAATTTTTAACCCCCACAATTTTTAGAATTAAAAAAATTTCAAAAAATCATCTTTTCTAAATTCTAATTTTCACTTTATTATCCAGATCTAAATTATATGTGTCTTGTTTTTTTAGTAATGAAGACACATCTCCTTTAATCATGTCTTAATTTTGTTATTTTAAGATTATTTAGTTTTATCATAACTAAATAATGATATATCTTTAAAAACCTAAAATTAAATCATCTCTCAAATTTCATATAATCAGTTATATCCTAATATTATTATTTTAAGATTATTTAGTTTTACAATAACTAAACAATCTCATATCTTAAAATAATTTAAATTAGGATTTCACCTCTTATTTTCATATATTCAGTTAAATTTTTTTTTCTTACTTGTGTCCAACCATTTATAATTATTGCAATTTATCAAGTCATATAATCATATATGACAATAAAATATAGCATGCAATTTCACAAGTAAATTAACTGATAATAAAAAAATAAGTTTCAGAAATCTGACCGTTCATTTGGAGTTTTACAATAACGCAACTCCTGATTTTTCTGAACTGTAACTCATCCGCTACTGTGTTCTCCATATCTCTAGGAACACGCCAATTCAAACGGATCCACGATCTTAGCTTTATTTGATTGGCTTTGACTTGGATTGGCTCGACTTGGATCGGCTTAGATTGAGTTTGACATCAACTCAAAGCTTGACTTGCATAACCATGCATGTCTCACCAAAGGTTCATACACTAATTTGTGTATATGCCCAACACCATTAGTAAACTAATAAGGCTAATCTCCCCGTCATCCAAGTATGAGGCAAGCTTTGATGTTTACACCACCTCACCCATCTATGTGCCAAACACTGTAACAATACTCTTATAGAATATTTTTGACATTCTTCCATCTCAAGGCTTGAAAATAGAAAATATATATTTTTAACTACTTTCCCTTTTCTATTGACTGAATAGTAACCTATGAGGGAATTTATTTCTCCCACCTTGTTATATTCCCTTTTCTACAACCTCAAGCAAACAGAAAAAAAATAACCTTTGTGTACCTCAACCAAAGCCGCCGGTTTTGGAGCCACTGTTTTCCTATAACAGAGTAGGAGTAGGTGATTCCATCTTGTCCCATAGTATTCGTTTACAAGAACTCCAATTTGTTGTTGAGCTTCTTCCTTTCGCTTAATCACCTAAGTTCATGTGCATCAAAGATACACATAACCTCCTTATGTACTGTAGCATTTATACAAGCAAATACTCTCAAGAAAAGGACAATCGTCTAGTCTGCAAACTGCATGAATTTGTCGGCTCTTTTAACCCACGCTTCTATATGATGACCTATCAACCACCGATAGCTTTCAACCCAATACTTGTTTGGCTCTGAGAACCTGCGCATAGCATCAGACCCACCGTCCATGCTTAAGGCCCGGACCTCAACGAACCAGCCAGATTCGACGATTCTTCATTCCGATTCATCACGACCTGGATAGACACCTCCGACTCGAAAGCTGGAATCTTCATAGCTCATTTTATTACAGAAATTTTGGATGACGACCCCTGTGCATGATCGCGAGCGAAATGTCTTAAAATTGTTGTTCCCATAGGGGTAAATTACCTGGAATCGCTATCCAACAAAAATTGCAGTCTTTGAGAAACTCGAACAAAACAACAACCTTTATTCAAGAAATTCTTGCACTTGTAAAACTGTTAGAAAATTGGTAGCTCATATGAAGTGAGGCGCGGATACTTCGCTCTCTTTAAGACATTTCGTGCGCCCCACAAATGCACTGGGTTGCTAGACACGATGCCTCTAGGATACAACAGCTCCACACAAATCTAACCCTGACTATAAATGTGCATAACTTATAGTTGCACACCTTATTCTGTTTCTTACCCACCAATCTCTCAAAAGAAAAATTCTCAAACATAAGAAAACATAATAGTAGAGAAAGCCCCTTTCTAATCTTCTCTATTTCAATAGAAGGGAAAATACATAATATATATAGAAAACTAATTAGGTTTTTTGGAATTCTAAAATTGTCACATTAGTGACAAATAATTATGATAATAAAACTTTGAAACGTTTCCCACCATTAAAACCTTTAATGGCTATAATAATATTGAATAAATTAATATTGAATTTCTTTTATTTAATTAATTTTGAATCACAATCACCCAAAGGTACAACAAGGGAATGACTGTATATGCATTTTGATAGGTGGGACTGTCCACCTTTACTTTTGTTTATGTTTGTATAGACTTTGAATACATTATGTTAAAGAAATTTTCAGTTTCTGCTAGAGTATGCCTTGTATCTTTTGCAGGATGGTTTGATATGATATGCTAAATCACGAGCCAAAGTCTCGCCTAACTTCTGAGAGGGATTTTGGGTCGTGACACTAAATTTCCGTTGATGCTTGGTAGTTTTCTTGTATTGACAACAATCTAGAATTGAGTAAATAAGGCAAACTAAAACAAAATGAGGAAAATCTCAATTAAGAGTAAAACTGAAAAACAAAAGAGAATTAACCATTCCAAGTTTTCAAGTAAATCACCAAAAGAGACGCTTGGTAAACAAAAAAAAAAGAAAACTTATCGTCGTCATCTCTCAAGTAAATCCCTTATTTGTTGGCCGTAGAAGAAGTATGATTGAAGTTAAATAATTATTAAGAGTGTTTTAGAAAATAGAAATGAACCAAAAGATTAGTTCACCAAGTCAGAATTCAAAATTATTTGGCTATAAAAAAAGATCGGAGAAGTGGGCGATATTCAGGAAAAAATTGAAATAAAAATCAGGCAAGATATAATGACTAAAAAATAATATTATTAATCATAGTAATAAATATTTTAAACATTCATTCACAACTTTTTTAAAATGTTGGTGAATAATTATCATTTAAAAGCGTTGGTTTTTGCACATAAATGGTTGTACGACGTAATTATTTACGGTGTAAAAAATTTACAGTAAAAGATGAATTTTCACTTCCTTTTTAAAATTTGGTTGCAACCTTGAAAATAAGTTGAAAATTAATTTTATTTTACTTACTTGTGTTTGGATTAAGGAAAAAAAATAAAAATCGCATGGAAAGATAGTTGTCTTTGACATTTAAATAAAAATATGTAAAACTCCCTAATTGAACAATTATCATTGTTTAAATGTGAAGATGCATATTTTTCTCGTTTTAAAAAATACATTGTCATGTTGGTCATTTTACAAAATGCATGTGGCAAGGCCATGTTTATCATTTTGGAAAATAAATGAGGAGATTGAATATTTTGTTATTTTTGAACATGTGTGTTTGGAAGGGTATATATATATATATATATATATATATATATAAAGGAGTATTTCTATTGTTTTGAAAGTATATTTGAAGAGGGGTATTTAATCATTTTAGAAAAATACATTTGGAGAGGGGTATGTCTATCATTTTGGGAAATATACGTGGATATGAGTATTTTTGGTATTTAAAAAAAATATATGTAATGAGAATACTTTTGTTGTTTTCAAATATGGATAAGGCTATTTTTATCATTTTGAAAAACACATGTGAGGGATACTTTTGTCATTTTAAGATATATTTAAAAATCTTTTATAAGAAAATTACATGTAAACTTTTTTGTCATTTTTTTTCAAAAGCTACTTCCTTTGTGTACTTCCTAAAGATTTTATTTAAGGACCCACATTTCCTTGCAAATATCAATTTACGTGCTGATGGACCAAATAAAAAAGTTTCTAAGAAGGGGAGAACTAAAATAAAATTAAAATCTCATAAGCAATAAAACAAAAATAATAACAAACTTTATATAAATAGGACATGACATTTTCTAGGCAATTTATAGGATACATGAAATTTTCTAGACAACTTATGGCTATATGTGATTTTTCTAATAAACATGTGTAAGAACACATGGATTTACACGAAGGCATGACTCTATGTAATCTTGCCTGTAAATAGAGTGAAGTAAAGAGCATTTAGTGTAGTTACTTTGCATAAGAAAGGAAAAGGAAAGAGAATCAAATAAATGAAAGAGAAGGAAATGGAGAAAGAGGAGAATGAAGAGAACTCAATTCAAGTGAGTAGTTGTCCTATTTGTTGGATTTGATACTCAATCATTTAATTATGTATTTTTATTTAAAAATTTGTTTTAGACACACACACATATGCAATCATGGCCATTAGATGAATACTAATAGATTTAAGAGATAAAATTAAAACTACTTATTTTGTGAAAATCCACCCTAATACATAACCAACCTCCCCCCTTAAATAGGAGTTTCTCTTTTTTCCTTGTTCTCTCTCCTAATCACTCACTCTCTCTCTCTCATGTTACTTTTTTAAATCATATTTGGTTGAATCCCAACCCAACATGTGTCCTTTTAACTGTGGTTAAGAAGATATTAACCCACAGTTTCGTCTTTCTTTAGGGTTCAACACTTTCTTCCTAGGTTTTTAGAAACAAAAATTACAGTGAGAACGAGAGTTTTTTTTTTTCTAAATCATATTTGGTTGAATCCTAACCCAACATATGTCATTTCAACTGTGGTTAAGAAAATATTAATCCAAAGTTCCGTCTTTTATCTAGGGTTCAACCTCTTCTCCTAGGTTTTTAGAAAAAAAAATTACAATGAGAGAGAGAAAACACATCTCGTGTGGTTTTCTAAAATTAAGGGGGTAGTTATACAAAAATCATCTATCTTGAATGTAGGGTGAAATTTAAATGGGTTTGTGGTTTCCTAGAATTAGAAGGTAGTTTTACGAAAATCACATATTTTGGATGTAGGGTTGAATTTAAATGAGTTTATGATTTAACGATTAAGAGTCCACTCTTACCAGAGTCTCCTATCAGCTAAGCTGTTAGGAATGTTACTCTATATATATGTGTGTGTATATTTATTTATATTTCAAAACCTATCTAATAAATTGATAAGATTTGATGTGAAATGATAAGATCTAATATGGATTTATAGTGACCCTAATTTATTAAATTGCTTTTTAAGGATATTTTTGTAATTTCATTTTCTAAGAGTATTTTAGTAATTTAATATTTAGCGTTAGACCATTATAATTAATTAGACTTGAGATTAGAATAACGTAATGAAAATAATTCATAAACCAGTTTAATTAAGGTTTGAAACCAAACACCGGTTAGTAATGGCATTTTCTGTAAATAATGAGTAAAGTTAGTATATAAACAAAGAAAAAAAACCTAATTAGAACATTAATAAGAAAAATTACGTAATTCATCACAGTTGGGTGAATTGTGTAAGATCACAAAGGATAGTTAACTGAGTGATGTATGCACAAACTCAAGTTTTTTATATGGGCATGTTGTATACAGCCTTCATTAATTGTCAATGGAATAGAGTTATGTATGACCCCTAATAACAAGTAAAATGAGTAAAAACTTACATAATTAAAAATGCATAATTCGGATAATTGACTATATTGTATGTGTAGAAAATGTGATACTGATATGATCGTACTTCTGATTGTTACACGTACCATAAATGTTAGTGTACTCCTATTGATGTGTTATCTGGTTGAGCTTTGTGCTCACTTTTGTTTGATTTTATTTTTCAAGAGATGCCTCAAGAAGATAGAGAATCATTCCACATAAAGTTAGTAGAACCTTTCTTTTCCTTTAATTGAGAGTAATAATATGTAGTGAGGTACATATAGTGTTAAACATTGATATTATGTTTCACTCAATACTTCTTTTTTTTTCGAGTATTTTAGACATTATTTGATATTCATATCTGATAATCAATCTTTTAAGTTAATGATTTCTATTATACTTTGGGATTTGTTCTTGGTTCACGCTCTGGGATCTGCACAATAATGAGATATTACGTATGTAGATTATGGGGGTGTGACAGGATTAGTTGATAGGTTATTTGAATTTCGCACACAAATGTTTTGATATATATATATATGTGTGTGTGTGATTTTAATGATTTGATATTTATATATGATATTTGATTCTTATGAGTTTGTCTGAATATGTGAAAATAATACCATTAAAAATGATGACAGAAAACCCTTAGGTGAAAGTGTAGAAATGGCTAGATAATTGTTTGATATGAACCTCTTCTGATCCTAAGTCCTGAATCAGTTGAGGTTGTATTCGATATTCGGTGCACCATTTATCTATATGATAACTTGGACATCTATATATGTGCCCAACTATTTTAATCAGTATCTTAAATTTAAACTATGAATTTCTGACAATTTATAATCAATTATGAAGAATTATCTTTATTTATTTTTATTTCATTGAGGTTTATGTGTCTTGTTTTCAAATGATATATATATTTTTTTTATCAAGTTTGGATTCTATTAAATGTGACTACTTACTGAATTTTTTAACTCATTTTTCTTTTATTTATCATTTTGCAGAGTGAACAGTTATAGAGAAAGTAACTTTTGGTGTATAAGGTTTCAAAAGGTCTTTTTCAAGAGGCAAGACCTTGGATTTTAGAGATAAACTAATCTCAGTGTTTTGGTTATAAGATGTGTATAAGGTTTAAGAACTTTAAATGTCTTTTATACTTATAATGAAAAATCGTTTTTTTAGTTATGCTCTGTAAGATCATATAGTTTGTGTCCTTGATAAGAAAAAAAAAAGTATATTAATTAACCATATTTGATCTGTTATGACGTCTCACTTTGAGATTTAAAAATTAGGGATTTGAGGCATGACATTTTATGTACAAACAAGTACATAAAAAATGTCATTTTATTTATTCTTTCCTATTTTACATTGAAACAAATTGAGCCTAATTCATGAAATTTTCAAAAATAAATAAATAAAAAGGAATCTACTAATACTTCGTGAAGTATTCGTTTGATTAAAACCACAAATCCTTTGTGAATTACCCATTTGATAAAAAAAAATCACATACTATTTAAGAGTTTTTGACAAATTTGGAGAACTTTGTTACGAAATCAACTAAAGGATATAATAGAAATTGTAATAAATACGAACAATTTTCTCTGAGAGGGAAATAAGGCGAGCTATTAGAAGATATCAGAGAGAGCTTTCGTAATTTCAGTGAGGTAGAGGTCTCCCACCTGTTGAGAGAAGCCGACTGAGTTGCCGACCTTCTTACCTCATTTTGTCTTATTGTTTCCTTCTAATTTTACTGAGCCTCTTCGTGTCATTATTAATAATGAAGACGCCTCAGGCTGTATTTACCGTAGGATGTAATTTGTTTATGCATCTAGTCGGGTTTGCCTAACCCCAAGCTTATCGTCCAAAAAAAGGAAATAAGACCAGCTTCTTAGCGATTTTTTACATAAGGTACAGGACATAAACCACACCCACATGGAGATTGGATCACAGTCCATCTGGATTGAACTCTCACCGAATTCAATCGCACCCAAAGATCAACACATGTCCCTTTTAACCCGTATTAACTGTGGTTAAAAATCACCAACACTTAGAGTTCAACAATCTAACCTTATTTTTAGAGAAAAACTTAACCCTAATGTCAAATTTTTATAGCCCTAGGGTTTTTTTTTAGATCTAAAAACCAATATTAGATTATTATACCCCAAGGGTTAGTGAATCTTAACCACAGTTAATAGGAGAAAAAAGGGACACACGTTGACCTGGGTGTGCGATTGAACTCTCCCCAAGTTCAATTGCGATTGCTGTGATCCGATCTCATACAAGTATGTTAAGGGATATATTTACAATTGTTCCCAAACAAGCACTAAAGAAATGGGAGCACTTGGTCATAACTCCCCTCCAAAGCAAGTAACTTGAGTGAAAATGGGAAAAGACTGAAAAGTAGTAATAACGCAGGAAAAAAAAACAACTCATAATAATACAGATTTTATCTTCTCTTTCTTAATAAAACTGGCACAAAATTATATCGCTAAATCTACCTCTGCCTAATTTTTATTCCCACAAAATAACTACCAAATTGTATTTGCACATCGAAGTCTGGAAATGGAAATCATTTTCCTTGATCCAGCCATCCATTCCTCGCATGACACTCAGAACCATAGCATAAATTACTTTTATTATGTTGTTGAAAACCACCTTGGATCAATTCACTTGAACATTGTGAGTTTCTCTTTCTTGATCTCAATCCCAGGCCAAATAATAATAGAGGTTGCTGAACCTTCCAATTGTAGCAAGCATATGAAAAACAACCTACATAAATTAGATGTCAGAAAAGACTTATATAATAAAGTGAAAAAAAAAAATCTCAATTGATCTGTCAAATTTAAAAAGTAATGGTTGGGGAAACAACATAAGTGTTTACATATGGGACAGTTTTGAAAACCCTAGGCAAACCCAAGAGGTTCCCCGGAACTGTTTTCAACAGCTAGGGCCTGCCAAAGGTTTCCCAACACTGAAAAAAATCTACAAGAGCCCGGTTTTTACATGCGTGGAAACTGGTACAGTCTCTGAAGCATCACCCAACAATTCTTCTCCTTCTGCATCAGTATCTTATCCTAACTATTGGGGTGGCAACACGAATATCATTCCCTCAATCTAGTTTATCAAAAGTTGATACCGAAGCATTACCCAACAATTCTTCTCCTTCATCAGTATCTTATCCTAACTATCAAGGTTGCAACACGAATTTCATTCCCTCAATCTAGTTTATCAAAAGTTGATATCTTTGATTAGAATGTATTATGAAATCTTTAGTCAGTAACTAAATCCATGTTCTTTTCATCCTTCCCCTTTCTATTTTGAACGCGCCTATGGAGACAGTACGGTCTCGGCCCTAACAGAGACCGTCCGCGTTTTGCCGGCATTCTAGGGTGACCAGAAAATTTGACTCTGGCTACCTACTCGTCCCATGAAAGATTTTTTGTTTTCAAGTAAAATAACATGATTCAGGTTATTATTTTAACTACACTTAAATTAACATGATTCATGTTATTTCACCTGAATCAGTTAATTTCTATGATTCACTCAAGTAACTTGATTTCAAGCAAAATAACGTGTTTCACGTTATTTTAATTGAATCAGTTAATTTGTAAGGTTCACCCAAAAATAAGGTGATTTAGTTAATTTTAACTGATTTAGTTATAATAATGTGAATCAGTTAATTTCTATGGTTCATCCAAAATAACATGATTCAGGTTATTTTAACTGATTCAGTTTAAAATAACCTGATAGTTTTTAAGGGATCAATAGGTGGCCGGTGAGTGTTAAGTGACGCCTCCACCAACAGGGGATGGTCTCGGTCAGGGCTGAGAGCCTGAGACCATACGGTCTTAGAAGCTTTATCCTTCTATTTTAGATCCCTCAACTTGCATCAACAACCCACAATATTACAGAACAAATTGAAATTAGAAAGGATTCTTGGGACCAAAGAACACAGAAGAAATAAGCAAATCCCCTGACCTTGTATCAGGTTTCAGATCTTTTGCCCCCGCTTGAACTGATAAACTAACTACCCAAGAACAAAAAGGGAAGAAAGAAAAGATGATGGAGTAATTACAAGTTTTTTTTTGGCTTATTCTATGAGGCAAAACAGCCTAGGCATAACTGATGGATGTTTTTCCTATGCATGTCATGGTTTGGTACTATGTGGCACACCTCAGGGACTACTGACCCCTTGAATGATTCTCAACAATAGCCTGATCAATGATTCCTAGCTGATAATGAGTGTACAATGATGAACAAACCCATCAAGGACGATGTTTGTGAAGAATGAAGATAAGAATCACATCCCTGCTCCAATTTAGTCAAGATTTTCTCAATTAGGTCTGAATGCAAATCTGCTGCAATCCTTGATGCATGACATAACATTTTCCAGCCTCCATCAAAGCACTGTAATGTTTCCCCAGAGAGAGATTACAGTAGTGATCACCCAAAATTACAGTGACTTTATAAACCGAGTGATCCTATGGCCATCATGAACACCTAAATTCAATGTTCACCATACAATCAAGGATGGCAGTTGCTTGTTCTCACGCTACATCCAACCAACTGTTGTCAGCTCCTAACCACGAGCTCCAGTACAGCTCACTCTATCATTTCCTACCGAATAAAGCTTCTGGGACCTTACGGTCCTAGGATTAACAAAGACTACCTTGTCTTAGAAGTTAGAATACACAAAAGACAAAACAGTTAGGTTTTTGAAATTAAAAACACCCTAAACTGTTTTGTGCCCTAAATAGGGTGTTCTAAGGTAAGGTCTAGGAAGAAGCTTTATTATTTTCTTCCTCCAAGAGGTAGCAGTTCATTTTGTGATTGATATGCATGGTATTAGTTATTACCACATCCATGGTTTACAGAATCGCAGAAACCTATACGTATGGTTTCAGAAGGGGGCGATACGTTATTAGCATTGATACAGTTTTCTTACTGGGTTTATAAGACGGCTGAAACCGATACGTATTGGGCAAGTCCTGCTGACACGTATCGGTTTCGGTAGTGTGACTCGTTCGACGTCTTATATACGTAGGAGTTACCGTAAACCCCTAAAACCCACCTTTTTCATCTCTTTCTTGTTCCCTTCCTATTCTACTTGGTATTGGCTTGTCTTATGTTATCTAGTTTTAATTTAATCTGATTTTTTGGAAAATTTTCAAAAAAAAAAAATCTATCAGCCCAAACCGATACTAATCGGTTTCGGTTGGGAACTGTAGTCCCTGAAACTGTATTTTTTTTTAATCAATGACCATATCATAATTTTTCTATAATCTAACAGTAGGACCAAAATATCTAAACATATACATCTATAGCTTCAGACCTGATCATGAACCCATAAATCGAAAAGCTTTAGGATCATGAATCCCCTCAACCAGATAGGATGATCCTAAGTTTGAACAATCTTCTAAATCATCTATTTCCATGGGTCATTCCTCGTAAGTTTTTTATTGCCCATAAACACAAATGATTGATTGGTGAGGAGCATCCAGATGGGTTAGGATTCAACTCCTAGACGAGTTGCTCAGTCTTTGCCCAGATTATTCATATTCCTTCATATTTCAGATGCTTCATAGGAAAGTATTTGTTGTGGAATCGAAGACTTTTGATTTCGTGGAAATGGATGGAGGACAAGGAGACTTCAAATTTATAGAATGAGGGAGGGGTTTCTCAGATGAGATTAGAATTAACAGCTGGGATCCCTAGGGATATCCTAATCCCAATGGAGATGACGGTTGGGGCTCATTCTTGACACGTGGTACAAATCAGTTGGCGGTGGGATCTCAAATGAGACAACAGTGAAGATACCTGGATTCAGAGGGTCAGGATATTGTAGCAGGAGGGGAGGACAGTTGGTGGGAGCATTTATGAGAAAGGTGTATGGCTGCCGCACCTCCTCCCCATGAGAGACGTATCTCTAAAGACCCTAAGGGGCTGCCTGCACCCCCTCCCCATGAGAAACGTGTCGATAAAGACCACAACGAGGTGGCGTAGTAGAAAGCTGTATATTCTTTCCACTCATCCATCTCAACATCATCATCTTGACTACACTAATTCTATAAATATGGTGCTTCTTGTTGCCTAAAATTATGCTTCATATGGCATTGCTGGTCTTACAAGAATTATAAGAATTTTCTTTTATTTTGATTGGAATGTAAGAACTCCGGAAGCACATCTCCACTTTAGCCACCCAACTCTAATTCTATGGGCAACATTCTCCCCATTTCTCTATCCTTATGAATAATAGAGCTAAGATACTGAAAATGATCACTTTGGGATATCTCCTAGTCATCAATCTTAACTATCACCTCAAACCTGGTGGTGTTCTTACTAATGTTGCATTCCATATATTCTATTTTGGCCTGACTTATTTAAAATCCTTTAATTCCAAGGCATCCCTCTATAATTTTACTTTGTCATTTAATATCTCTTTATTTTAATCAATTAATACCACGACCTCAGAAAATAACATACACCAAGTAATTTACTCGAGTATGAGCCAATGAATTAATTCTCTAGGGACAGTTATCAAATGCTTTCTCCAACTTAATATATATAATATTATATTTTTCACTCTAAACATCTTCATTTAATAAATAAAGTAGTGTGAAATCCTGGTATCCACCAAAGACTGTTCTTCCTGTGGACAATGTATTTGGACAAGATTCTCACCTTGGATCATATGAAGAGTAGGGGATGAGACTTAACAATAAGTGTTTCATATGTATGGTTGAAAAGGCATCTATTGATTACTTGTTTATCCATTATCCTCCTATTAGTTGGATTCGGGGTTATTTTCTATCTCGCTTGAGAATGTCATGGGTGTTCCCATCCACATTCAAGCTCTTTGTCCCCAGTTGGTTCTCTCGAGAGATGAGAACAAGATTTAGAGACTGATTTAGAAGTTTCTCTCGAAAGCTATGTAGTGGGGTCAGGGGTGTATGGTTGGAGAGGAACAATAGAGCTTTTGAAAATTCCTCAATTATAGAGAAAACAATACTGTATATCTCTAATTTGCTATTCACCTCGTGTTGGGTAGCTAGAGCTTGTGATGAGCTAGTATTGTCTTCATTTTTCTTGGGTAATGGTAGATTTCTCTCATGCATTCTCTTCTTGTTCACCAATTCGGTGAACTTTGCTTGTACATTTTTCTTCGAATATATATTTCACAAACCAAAATTTTTTGTCTAATTATCCACATGGCCTCAAAAACAAACCTCCCTGGCATAATCCAAATTGGGTATCTAAAACTCTAGTTAGAAACCCTAGTTACTTAATATTGTTTCATCTCTCTCCCGTGGCATGACTTATGAATTTGATTCTACAATAATTGGTGCAACTTAGGACATTTCTTTTATTTGTGTAGATAATGTACCAACAATACTTCTCCTTCACATGTTGATCAATTTCCTACTCTTCAAAATATTGTTCAACAACTTTGTAAACCAGGACAAACCAGTTTCTCCTATGCATTTCCATACTTCAACTGGAATATCATATGATCCCAGAGTCTTTCCTAACTTCTTCTTAGTCATAGCTTCTTTCACTTCGATTACCCTAATTCTATGATCTCTTGTCGCGTGGAGTAATGTCTCCACCTAGTCTAAGGGCCTATGTGTGGTCTTCGTTTAGCAACTTTTGAGAATATCCTCACCATCTCTCCTTACTCTATTCATCCTTTACCAAGAAACTCTGCTTGTTAACTAAGCCTTTATACCACAACAGAGCAGATAACATAATTACAAGGAAAGAACAGAGAATTTTTATAAATGAGAATTGGGAATTATCAACAAAAGTTCACCAATCCTAGAGACCAATTCATTCTATGTTTTTGAGATCAACGGGGAAACCCAAAGAGAAATTCATTATTAAAAGCCTAACTAAAAAGCATTATGAAAAAGAGATTGTTTGTGCAAGGCATACTACAATATTGGTATTTTAGAAACTTGGCTATAATACAATGAGATCTATTCAAAGAGCCATAAAATGACCAAATTGAAACTGAAAGCCATTATTACCTTTATATTATGCACTTTGCTGGACTTGGCGGTGCATTTGCAGTATCCAATCGACATAGCCACTAGTACCCCCAATCTGGTCCTCAACAAGGTTCGCAAACAGCAAGAGACCTTCTCTTGGTTGTTCACCTTGTCTTACAAGATGACATAGCTGATAAAATGAAGGTTGACTCTCCCTAAATTTCTTGAGCAACCCCATTAGCTTTCTTGACACCTCATTATCATGCTCACATAGGCTAACCTGAATCTCTCACGAAAAAGAATAGTACAGCATTAGATAAGGTAAACTACAGCTTGACTGGAAAACTACAAAGAAAAAAAAGACCAAAAAGAAATAAAGAGACAAGAAAATGGAACCAACACAAAGAAAGAATAAAGAAACAATGGACAAACTCATAATAACAAGGGCATAAGCCGAGCATACCGACAACATTCAATAAGAAAGCTAGCCAAAACACATAGGGAAAATAATTAAAATATATACATACATACAGGGCTGGAAACATGGCATGGGCCCCCAAATTAAAAAAAAATAAAATAAAATTTAATAGGGCATAGTATGGGCATGGGGCGGTGCCCCCTTAGACTTTTGAGGTCAGTGCTCCCTTGAACTTTTGGAAAAAAAATTATAACTTAATAAGGCATAGCAAAGGGGCATGGGGGCACCCCCTTGAACTTAAAGAAAAAAAAAAACCTTTTATACTATGTTGTTAATTATTTAATAGGGTATGGGACAAGGGGCAGCTGTCCCCCTGAACTTTTGAAAATTAATTCTACTATATTATTTAATAGGGTATGGTCACTAGCCAAAGGGGTCCCGAACTTTTGAAAACAAAATATTTTTTAGATTAGCGATTAGCCGACCCCGCACTCCCCTATCTAGTCGATCGCCATGTCCTGTCTCTCTTTTAACCCACTTTTTAACTACATTATGTGTGTTGAGGACTTGAGGATGATCCCCGATGCATGCATGATTGTAGGACTTGGCAAATAGGTTACCAACCCTCTGGAAAAAAAAAATGGGCTTACTGGGTAGAAATACCGACAAATTTTTTTACCCTGGTATCTGTTGGGAAAATTCTGAGGGGGTAGATGTGGATGCCTGAAGGGACTAGTCCTTGGCTCGAAGGCTTTGGGACACCCTCCGTCACCCAAAAAAAAAGAGGGCGTGGACCAATGAGGACCGTGCATTCCACTACATCACTGAATGCGTGGTCCGTTGAACATTTTCCTATTTTTTATACTGTGTTATTTAATTATTTAACGGGGCATAACCATAGGGGAAGGAGATAGCTACCCCCATAAACAAGGAGAAACAATACCCGTAGGATATGTTGTATGGACAAAATGGCCCATGAATTTAGTCGTAACAAAAAATCGGAGGCATAGCCCCCGAACCCCTCATCCCCCTAGACCTAAAATATTTCATACCCACCTAATCATTCTCCACAAATCCATCAACAATTACTAACTTTTTCATTCAACTGTTGTGTGCCCTCCCCACAATAAAATCCTAGCTCCACCCTGCTTACATACACACACACACACACACATATATATACACACACACAGACACACAGAGTATTCAATATTCATGTTACATCTTAATCAGAGAAGATTTAAATTATACCTTCGATAAATCCGGAAAGCCAGATAAGTCTATCCCAATTAAATTAGTAGCAATATCAGGTGAAAGCATTCTGCCAAACCAAATAATGAAGCGATATCCGTCATCATAAATATAAAGGCCTTTGGGATCTAAGCTTGCCGCAGCCAATGGTAACCTTTTTGAGAAGTTTCCGAGCTCATCAACCTTAGCTGATGCCTGCAAATATCAGATATAGTTGTCGTCTAAGAGACCTAATAAATTCATAGAATTATTGCACAAAATATGTATGCAACAAAATTGCCTTACCTTTACAAGATACTCATCAATCCGAATCAAGCTAGGATATAAAAGCTTCAACAACATTTTAACAGGCAAAGTCATCATAGTGTAACCAGCTGCACCGCGTTCATCGATCTGAGCATCAGCATAGCCTCCACGGAGAGGCATGGATTTACATAGTGCCAGTCCATACAGAGGCAAGAATTTCAGTGATTCCGGATATATCATCCTGCCTCCCAGGCGATGCTGCACTGCATAGAGATTCCGATATTCTCTAAGGGCTTTCACGATCCTCAACTGCACGGAATGGCGTGCATCTTCCAACTTTTGGTACAGAGTTTTCTCAATTGCTGTAGATTTTTAACGTACAATTAGAAAATAAGAACTTCCAAAAATGTAATTATCAGAAGGGGTTTCAACTTACCTAGCCTGCTAAACAAAGAAACAATGGCACCAGTATCAGCCCGGCGGTACATCTCTCCAAGATCTGCTACCACTGGTGCTGCTGCTGTATGGACTCTTATACGCCTTTCACCGGAAGATGAAGTATATCTTTTGTTTGTTAAGGAAGCTTCAGGTATTTATAGAGAGATTCAAAGTTTCCAGACTCTAATAGTTTAATAGCATTGTCTTGAACTCCAATAAGAACTAGCATCTTACATATCCAAAAAAATAGAGTGAAGCTAGTGGTGGGACTCCTTTCACAATATACGATATCAAAAAGTGTTTAGAGAGAGAGAGAGAGATCCATGACAAGGGAAACTTGTAAAACCAGATGCAGACTGATTGAAAAACAATTGAAGAAATCAAACAGAAAACTGCTAAGGTCATTCACAGGGAGGTTCTGATTTTCATGCTTAGCATTTTGAAAATTGATAGAATGATGCCCCAGAAGTATCCAGGATGAAGGATCAGACATCTCCTAGAAGGAGCATCTGATTCATGGTCATCTGATAAATATAATATCATGTTAAAAAATCAAATAGTTACAAAGGTCAGAAAGAGGTGCAGTGTCACCAAATTCTGAAACAAAAATACCCATAATTAACAGCTGAAATAGGCTATGATTAGTTAACACGATTTTTGCTTTACATAAACCAATTAAACTACTCAGTATAGAAAATAGAAAACTGGGAGGCGTTCTCTCTATTAACCCACAGAAAAAAGCGCATATGAATCTTCTCAATGCAAAACAACATTTGTTTGGAAATGCAAAAATAAACACCGACAGATTTCCAGATTCTTTATCACAAGCCTTGATAACTGAGAGATAAGCACAAGGCTCAGAATACTTTGAGAACAGACAAAATAAACAGAGACAGACAAAGCAAAACAGTAGCCATAATCCAGTTTAGCTCTAGATAAATGTACCTATAGTTGTAAAAAAAATTAATCACATAATATAGGTACCATTGAGAACTAAATTTTAATGTATTATATGCAACAAACATTCCCACTCGGCCACTGTTTATTCAGGAAATTGAAGGATACAACAGAGCAACTTGAAAATATACAGTCTGAGTTGTCAGTAATGTGTCTTCTAGAGATAATTGCACTGCAAAGGCTTTATCACAGTCTACAGCTGGAAGTGCTAATAAATCAGCAGACCGTAGCATAAAGTGCCCATGATAAGTTGTAAACCGCACCCCTGGAAATGAAAGAAAAAGGGAGCTTTCAGTATCCAAACTGAAACCAACAGATTTTCTGCTTAGTACATGTTTTCTAGAAAGTAACAGCAGAAATGGACCTTTTCCACATCTTATACGCATGACAGCCTCCCATGCGGTCTCCCTCGTAAGGTCCCTAGCTAACTCATATCTCAACTTCTCGTTGTGATTGGCTGATTGGAAACTTGGATAGTAGCAAACCTGACCACCAGTATATTTTGCCAGTGTTCCTATCAAATAAACATACAAGTTGGAAATAAGGATACTATCCATAGATAATAAGTCATCTATTATTAATATATGTACCTAGGGAAGCTATATCTGTGTACTTGTCACTGAATGCATATACGTTCACCCCTATCTGGAACTTAGTAAGATCAGCAGCCATTTGCTTGTAAAATGGATCTTCTGGTATTCTTAATGCATATTCTTTATCTGTTCCATAAATGCGAAGGTCATCTCCACGTAACTTTAAGCGGCCAACACCAAGAGATGGTAGTGTAGACTGGAAAATCAACAATTTCCCCCCAAGTTGTCTCTGTCGAGAAATAAAAGTATGATTTAGTGCAAAGTAACATAAAACTACAGTCAGAGGCATCAAGAAATTTAGAAATTGAATACTATGACAATACAGCCAATAAGAAAAAAATACACAATGGTGCAGGTAATGAAAAAGCAACGTACCATAATCATAGATGCCGCTTTAAGAGCCGGACCAAAAGCAGATTCCACATTTCCATTGTCATGAAACATGGAGGGCAAGCTATCCAGGAACACATCCACCACACTTCTTGATTCAGACAAGTTGACAAGAAGATCATCTGGCAATGGTACAAATATATTGTCCAGATCCGATACCACCATCATTTGAGGTTGTGTCAAAGATGACTGACACAAGCAAAACACACAAATTTAACATCTTTCCTACACCTCAGCATGTATTAAAGCTGAGACAAAGAGTTGGTGGACCAAGTTAACTGTGAACAGCGATAAAGCTGCTCCTAAACAATTCGTATTGTGAAGAATAAATAAGCAATCTTCCCATATAATAGGTAATCAAAAGAATCACTTGCCTTCATATTATAGAAGTGTAATGTACTGTCAAAGGTTAAGAACCCAATCTGTGTTCTGGGGAAGCCAGGCAGGTCATCTAGGCAAGATTTAATGGTCTGTGCCACAATCTGCCAAAGAATGTCAAAGGTAATCATACGTTCAAGTAATACCAAATGAAGCATGTGCAAAACATAACAACTATTTGTTGATAGAACATAGATGCACAAGAGATTTTATTAAAAGAATGAAAAGGAGACTGAAGCACACTATTTCCCTATAATACTATAAAAGCATGCCTAAAGCTACCCTCTCTGGCCAACCTCTGTGGGCCATCATTGGTACGATTGTATTTGCAAACTAATAAATTTCTCAGAAAACCTGTCTAAATATATTTCAATCCGTAAAACTGACAGTTTTTTAATCTACTTGTTGATCTAGTAATGCTAAATGAAGTGCATGCAGACCACAATAATACCATCTCTTCATGGAAACATTCTGCCAGTTAATCATGAGTACAGCACATCTGGACTACAGTTGTCATATTGTGTATGAACTGTATACTCCGAATCAGCCCAGGGTGTGGTAGCATGCAAGATGAGTTCTTGTATAATCCAAATATTCATTTTAAGTTGAAAGTGCTTACCTCAAGCATACCACTTCTAACTGCAGATAGTGATACGTCAATGAGGAAAAAATATAGTGGTGGCATTGGAGGCCGCACCATATTTTCAGTTGGAGCAACAAATTCTACGCTACCCTTTGTAAGCTCAGGCCGTTGATCCAAATCAATTCTTCTACCAGTCACATCTAAATGGGAGAAATATTCACCAGAAACTGAACATAGAAGTTGAAATGGATCAGCATCTATGCCATGCAATAAATAAACACATCTACAACAGGAATTGCCCTGTATTCCAATAT
The DNA here is from genome assembly GCA_015143295.1 of Tetracentron sinense. Classification (NCBI taxonomy): domain Eukaryota; kingdom Viridiplantae; phylum Streptophyta; class Magnoliopsida; order Trochodendrales; family Trochodendraceae; genus Tetracentron; species Tetracentron sinense. Next base: position 37,684,860 of record CM026563.1, read on the forward strand.
TGTGTAAACTCACTCTTACGAATGAGCAGTGTTTCAAAAACCAGATGAGACCAACCCAACGGATCAAACGGTCCAGTTTGACCTTGGAATGGATGCCCCCTCTGTTTAACCAACAAATAGAGAGAGAGAGAGAGAGATCCTTGGATTCCCTTTCAAAATAACGAAGAAAAACACAAGCATCAAACATAAACCACCAATTTTCAAATAGATGAAGTAAAAATAGTACTATATCCTACTTAAGATAGAATAACAAATTAAAACTTTAGTACTCAAATTTATTTTTATGGACCAGTCGGATCCATAGTGACCTGTCCGGTTTTTAAAACATCACTAACCAGTACTCACTTAACAAATGATATGAGGAAGAAGAACTATATGAAAACATTCTAGTCAAGCCCAAGTATACATCCACATAGATAATATGAAAAATCTCAATTGAGGATGATAAAAACAAGAGGAAGTGTACGAAACCAATTTCTCCTAAATAGGCACATGTACAAGGAAACAAGCCATTTCTAATCGCTTCTTATATATTGCTGTCTTTAGCATTACCTGTGAAGGAGATAAACTAAAAAGGGAAGGAAAGGGTCTCGATAAAAAACGGCTTCCAGCTCCTTAATTTAACTCTGTGAAGTTGTTACTGACTTGAGTTGACACCAGATTGAAAACAAGCAGACTCGAAAATGCAATGCGACTTGCACCATGATTATTTCTTAATACTATGCTTCTCAACACTTCAACGTAGAGCACACCAAGTGTCAGAGTGACTTCCAAGCTGTGCTACCATAGCAGTCTAAACATTCGCGCTGCATTAAGAATCCAATCAAATACATGTTCAGCCAATAAGCTTATATAGTTGACCACTCCAAGTTCCAATCATGGTGAAATGGGAATTACCATTTATATGGATAAAATATTATAAAAGGGAATAATCTTGAGGCACAGAAGCTTCTAATGGACAGCTGGGTTTTGTTTTTATATCCATATATAAAATAGATATGGATATGAACAGTGTTAATACCTGAATGGTGGCATCACAAAATGGGGGAATGAACTACTTTTTCTTTATTTCTTTTTTGATAGGTCATGTAATACTTTCATTTAAAGGTTGCATAAGCATGTGGAAGTGTATGTAATGCACAGGAATATAGATTTAATAACATGGCTTCAAGCATCACACAGTATCGTATGCTTTGTATTGTGAGGATATGGTACATCACAATGCTGGAATATCCTTACTGCATAGGTATCATAACTTAAGTTCAGTATTGTAGCATACCTTTATGTACTGTTAAGATAAGATACATTAACATAACTGACTTTAAAGCGCAAGGCGGGACTTGTAATTTCATTTTCATATATTTTCAAGCAAGAGTTCCTCACTACAAATTATCAAGAAAAAAAAAAGAGAGAAAAATAGCTCCTCACAAGCATTTCCCTAAAAGACCAATTGTAGAGTGATTTGAGATTATGAACACAAATTTAACGTGCGTACGGACGGTTGAAAATTGAATAGCTTAAGTATTACTTTTCCTAATATCAATCTCATATTTTTTGCCAATAAAGTGCAAATGGTATAGAATCGCATATCTATGGATGATATATCAATTCCATGGATATGTGATCAAATTATAATGGTATAGAGAAATATCATTCATAATTGATTAAATACAAATTACGTTTTGTGAACTAAATTACTGGTGACGGGTATTTTCAATGGATGCCTATAAAATCCACATCAAATATATGATTTTCACTTATTGGTTGCAACGGGTTGGGTTTGAGAATTGACATGGCGAACATATCATCAACCCGAACCCGACATGTCTATAAATGAACCCGAGAGGTGAACCGGAGTCCAACCCAATAAAGATCTCTCAACTCTAATATATATATATAGGTAGCATATGCGCAAGGTTGCCCATGCGTCACTCACTCATTTAAACGACACATGACAATCCTTTGGGCCCACAAAAAAAAATATCATGATGTGGATCCATCTTTCCTAACAAGTGGAAAAAAATCAGTTCAATTGGAGATGTCTAGACTATCCCATTGGATGACAGAAATTATAACCTCAGTTGAGACATTTCCGTTTTCCGATTGGACGGACTAGGCATCTCCAATTAGGTTGATTTTTTCCACGTGTTAGGGAAGGAGGGCCCGCATCTTTTTTGTGGACCCAAAGGAGTGCAAATATTGTTCAAACACATGACACATAGGCAAGGTTGATAATATATATATAACCCCAATTTTGAACCCCTTTAGCCTCCTTTTGCACCTTTAAACCTTTTCAAAAATCTGTTTTTACCCTCTCTTTAAACTCTATTTTCATATGCCTTACTTTATGGAAAATACTCCAAAAGCTGAAAAATGACCAAAATGCCCCTAGAGTGAAAAATGACCAAAATACCCCTGAAAAGTTATAGAAAACTCACTTTTTATCTAATATATTATTTTGGGATTTATCAGTTCAATTCCAACTATTTTCAGTCAAAATGGGCTTAAAACAGAAAATCGGGGGGGGGGGCTACTTCAAGTAGCGCCCACCCCTGTGGTGGGCCCCCTGCTTTTTCTTGATTCCTGCCCCTACCGACATCTTTTGTGGGTCCCATATTGGAGGGTGCTACTTCAAGTAGCACCCCTCCCTGTTTGCACATCTTTGCCGCCTTACTGTTCACACCGCTTTTTCGGAAATATCTAGAAAATGACGCTACTTCAAGAAGTGCCTCCTCTGTTTTCAAAACCTATACATACCCCTTCTTCCTTCTTCATTTTTCATTCCCAAACCCTTTCCTCTCTCCATTTCCTCTTTCAAAAGCCTCCTTTTTGCAACTTGGGAATCCCGGGAGGTTGATTTCAAAGAATTGACTCTCGGGAGCTCTTATTTCAAAAACCCTTTTGGGTTTCTAGGAAGGTAAAATTTATCAAAACTCTGTCTTTTTTTCATCTTTTATTAGTTTTTAAAAATTACTTTATTGCTTTTAGAAACTTAGACTGCTTGCCAAACCCTCTCGAACCTCTGCCTGAACTTCGGTTCAAACCTAGCCTACCCTTGCTGAACCTCTGCCCGAACTCCAGTTCAAACCTAGCCTACCCTAGCCAAACCTCTGTCCAAACTTTGGTTCAAATCTAGCCTACCCTAGCCAAACCTTTGCCCGAACTTCGGTTCCGACCTAGCAAATCCCTGCCTAACCTCTGTCCAAAACCCTATCAAACCCTAACCCACCTAGCCCTAACTGAACCTTTGTCCGAACTTCGGTTCAAACTCCTTGTCAAACCCACCTTTTGCTCCTAGGCATGAGCTAAAACTGTCCTACCGCTCCTGAATATGATCCTAAACCATTCAAAACACCCTAACATCCAAAGACAAACCCCCAACGCTCCTTAGTTTGAGCTTAAACTACACAACCGCTTCTAGTTATGAGCTAAAACTATCGAGCCCCCATCCAATCAACTTAACCCTCACTCAAACAAATCAAACCATCAACTTCCCCTAGAACTACGTGTGGCTTGATTCCACTGAAAGTTGATGCATAGGCCGCCCTTCTCGACTTCAACTCACCTAGGATAGAGCTCTTATCCTGTCCTTGTTTATTTTAACATGTACATTACTGTTAATATAACATCTAATTAGCATATAGATAAGCACGCTTCTCTATGGTTTCCCCCACTTTAATTCAGACTTAGGGAATAAGTAACCATCCGGATGGGAGCTTAGAGGTGCCTAACACCTTCCCTTAGCTCAAATGAATCCTTACCTTGAACTCTAATTTCCAGACCAAAGCCTTATCCAACCAATTTAGGGACCCTATTTTCCCTTACAATTTAAATAGGTGGCGACTCCTTTTTTTTGCATTCTAGCGCTATTCCTCTTCTGGTTCGACCTTGATCGGGAGTGGGGTTAAAATCCCAGGCCTGCATATATAATTTTAAAAGAATAACTAGCAAACATAAAGTCAAAATTAATTTGTAGTATATATATATGTGTGTGTGTGTGTGTGTGCGTAGCACTATAACTAGGGCTATAAATAGGCCTAACCTAGGCCAAGTTGAGGTCTGCGCAAGCTGAGCACTCACTTGTAAGGGTTCGGCCCAAGACCTCAAAGGTTTGAACTGGCTAGGCCCATGCCTTACACTTAGGGCTAGCATAGATAAAGCTGAACATGGCCGAGAAAACTAAAATGCTAAATGAGTTGGGATGAAGTGGGATAGTGGTCTAATTAATGAGAACCCTCATGTGTGGCTATCCTGAGAAGACATCAAATGCTTAATAATTCATTTGCCCTATTAAACTAGTGATGCCACCATCTCATGATTCATGCTTGGAAGGAATTTTGAGAAGGGAAGGAAGTCTTATCGGTTGCTTGGATGTTTCGGGGTTTGGGTTTGCGTGATGAGATGTTGATATTAATCTAAGTTTAGTTTGGCAATAACCTTAATGCTTGAGATATGCCATAGCAGAACTTAAGATACATTAATGAATACTAACGGACATATCATGGTAGTGTGTCTGCCTTAATCTTTCTATCATGAGGATTGAAGTATAAGGGTAAATTCAATAGTACATCATAGATAACATATAGAGACTAGTTAATAAGTATAAAGCATGAGGACCAGGCCGGGCAGTAGAGGGTGTTTCCCAAGCCCGGCCCTCATGTTAGCAGACCTAGATTTTTAGGCCCAACCGCGCCTGCGGACTTTAAGGGTGAAAAAACCCCTTGATTTTGCGGGCTTAAGAGGGTCAGGCTAGGTAACCTCATGGAGGGCCGGATTGACAACCCTAAATCTGACCCAACAAATCTTGGGATCCCAACTAGATCCAACCTGATTACAAGTGGGTTTAAAAAAACCCCAATCCACATTCCAAAAACTTCAACCCTAACCAATGAAAATGCCAATCTGGTTAGGGCAAATTGTCAAGTTGGATCAAAAATTGCTATCCCAATATGCAAGGCATTTTTTAGAATTTACTGAAAATAAAAGCAATATTCTATGACTATTTTACATTTAGAAAGTGATCTAATTGATTAGCATCACTATAAGTAGTTCTTGATATATTTATCAAATTATCATGTATGTAGTTGCTTATATGTTACAAGAGTGCGTACTTTTGGCTAGCTTCTTATTGTCCTTTGAACATAGATATTTGAAATGATAGTATATCATTATAAACAACATTGTTTTGGCTTCTCAAATCATAATCAAAGTTTTGTTTAATGTATCTTAGTTTATCTACGATACAATACTAGTACATTTCATAAATTGGATAACGATATTTTAAACCACATAACCAAATAGGTATGACTTACAACAATAAGTTGAGGGAACACCTTCCAAAATTGTTGATTCTACTCTTCACACCTTTGATAATGCAGACAAATTACATATTTGATGTTTGTATACCAGTTTGAACGCCAACACGCATCCTACTGTATTCATTGTGGCAGCTTTTGGTATTGTACCCCTAACACTTCCAAATAGAATAGAAAATATATCTTTCATCTTCTAACAGATAATACTGAGTTGGGAAACTACCATCATTGAGCAAAGCACAGATGTTGCAACGCCACTTTCTTCCACCGTCTGTAAACGTAACATAGGGATTCACATATGCGCGACACCTTCTACATCGAATAATGCCAACTGGTCCAAAATTAACTACAGGCACTTCCTCCTGAATAAGGATAAATAAACAGATTACAAGTAACATATCAGATGAGTATTAAAAGAATGGTAATGCACCTAATTTCCAATATCAATAGACCTTGGTCTTTCTGAGCAGGGATACTGACCCCATGAGGAGCTTCTGCGAGAGGATGAACAACAGCTCCAAGGGGCAAATGCCACCTAGAAAGCAACGATTGGGAATTTGGTATTGCACTAGTTGTAAGCCGTAAATATCTAGGATTGCAGTTCAAGGGGTACATCTCAGTAAAAGAATTTGGCTCCACATCACCATCCAATGGCCTCGGCAATGCTTTCGAATCAAGTCCTGGATCAATTGATCCTGGAGCAGACCCCAGAGAAAGAAAGCTGAACTCCTCTACCAAGCCTTGAAGGGAACCTACAGGAGGTCCTGTGCCGGGATGCTGCATCTGGTCCCTTGAGTTCAGGCCTACTGTAGCTGCTAGTGGTGGTGGTGGTGCATAACCTCCTTGATGAGCAAGAAAAGGGGGAGACTGTGCTGGTGGGGCTGGTATGTAACTTCCTTGATGAGTAGGAAAAGGAGACTGTGCTGGTGGAACTTGTGTAACCGTATTCCCTTGCCTACCTGGATATCCATGAAAAGACTGCTGTAAAGATGGTCTGGCAGCAGGAGACGATGACTCCAAAGGAGACCAAGATGGCAGTGGAGTTGGTCTGGGAGCAGGAAATGATGATTCAAGTGGAGACTGGGGAAAATTACCAGTTGGTGTTGCAAGGTTTAAAATTTGGGGCGGAGGCCCCATTGGCACCGAAGGAAACTGGGGCTGTGAATGGAAGGAAACAGGTGGAGGTAAAACTTGTTGACCTGCAGAAGGTTGAACTGGTCGGGGAGCAGAAGGTGGACCACGTGAGGGAGGTACTGGTTGAGCTGATGAAGGAAAATGTGGTGTCGGAAAAGGCTGATTAAAACCTACATTGGGTGAGACATATGATGATGGCAAGGTAAGCACAGATGGACCATTAAATCTAACTGGTGGGGCAACTCCATAACCGGGGGCCTCTGATCTAACCACAGCCCCAGAGGATAAAAATGGCATCGCAGTCTGGGGAGCAGCAGCAAAGGGCGAAATGGCAGGTCTTCCAGGGAAATTTGGAGGTCCAGGTTTTTCATTCCCCATGGGTTGCATTTCACTCACTTGATCTCCTTCTTGTAGTTATAGCCCCATGTTAAACCTGCCACAACCACATTTGTGCATCATGAAATTGTGTTAGGCAATAAAGAGAAGAAATACAATATCAGAGCATCAGTAAAGTTCAAACAACACTTGTAATACAAGAAATAGCGCACTGAAATATGTCAGATTGTAGAAAGGACAAATTGATATGTACTTAAAGAGCAGGGCATTAGACACAATTTCCAAAATAATTCCAGTAAAAGATAGATAACAATAACCTCTCGTATCTTAACAAATGCTGTGCAGGACACATGCAACATGCTTATCAGGAGAAAATTTGATTGAATGTTGTACCCTCTTTCTTGATTTTTCAAAAATGGTATGCAATTAATTTTATTTGACAAACAATAGGAAACACATTACTGTGTAAGTCACATACAACCACAATGCGGTTCAGAAGATGTTATTTTTTAATAAGCGTGCATACCACAGAGTCCACTAATATAGATGTCCATCAAAAAAACTCCCACGCTCAACATCAATGAGATGTTCTCTCAGGGAGCAAATTAGAAAGACAGTTGGAGTATGTAAATGTAAGTCAAATCACGACAGCTGAGGCAATTTACTAACTCCTATTATGTAGTTTCAAGCAAGGTTTTAATTGTTGTAACCACTGGATATATCGCACTTCAAAAATGGGATATATTGACGGATGTATTGCAGATACTGGCAGATATGGAGTATTTATCATGGTCTGAGGGACAAATTGGAAAAAAAAGAAGGAAAAACACATAATATTTAATAAAAACTTAAGCGTATTATAACATAATCATAATTACACACTTAACGAGTCAAAAAATGTAAAAATAAAATACCAATGTATATAAGATATGCAAATGTTCCATTGCAAAGATGCACACTGATAATGCTGTATCATAATCAGATATGAATATAGCATCCATAGCCTGTTTAATACATTCAATTATCAATACACTATTTAATACGTCCAAATTCATAAAAACAACCATAATTGTGGTTAATATAGATAATTAACTTATGATAAGTAATCAAAATTATTTGTAACGTAATTATGTAATTGTATTCTACTAAATAATCATTTTTAAAATTATAAGTAATCATTCAATTATTTAAATAGATATTTTACAACTAAAATAATTAAAAAATAATTTTGCTGAATTCTATTTTTGGCTATAGACATACATAACTTAATTTTGAATTAATTTGGGCTAGTTATAAGCCTGTTATATTAAATATTCAGTATTGGATTTTTTAATTTGAAAATTACTATTTATAGTTGAGAATTTAAGTTTTTCACACCGATCAATAGATCAGCCAAAAATTCACTAACATATTTAAGTTTAAACCTAAGTACAAAAAAGTTTTAAAATAAAATAAAATATATATATATATATATATATTTGCCGCACTTTTTTTGAAAGAAAAAATCCTCCCTATGCATCATTCCCACTACAACGGCTTTCGCGCGAGGCGCCCCTGACATAATGTAGCTTTTCATACTATGAGATACCAAAGTATGATGTGATATATGCAATATTTACGGTATATTGCAACATATTTCAATATATCACTGATACATTGCAATACATCGCGATAAATTGTAAAAACATATATACTTTGGTGGGATATCCCAATCCACCGATATTGCAACATGTCAACCAATGTATCACAAAATCACATGTATTTAAAACCTTGGTCTCAAGCTCAATCTAGTCCTAGCAAAGCAAACTAAATGCATACCTAGTCATGCCTAAAATATGTAATCTAATCTCGTCATCTTAACTATAGTAGCATTTTTGTGTCCCAATAGGTGAATGTGCCTAGATGAGATTCAAACAACCTAGGTTTGAAGGAGAGAAGTAGAAGAAGAAGACGTGAGAGTGAGAATAGGTTTCTTTGAGTGGGGGTCATGATTTCTCTTTTCATTTTGTGTTATAGTTTGTTGAAGTGGCTTCTTACATGATCTTTTCTTTTAATTTATTGATCTTATTAACTGATTAGAATAATAATAATAAGGTTGTCTTTTATTGCACACACCCTCTCATTGATTATTTATAAGAGAGCTTTAGAGCAATTACAAGTTTGCCATTAGAACATCATATATACTACAAACTATAGGGAAAAAAACATATAAAAAAAGCAATGTTAGGTCCACTTTCCTTCTCATCCACTATTCCCTTTTATGGACATGAAAAAAAAAATTACAGTTTTTTGTGGGGCCAACCACTTATTTTTGTCTTCTTGTCCATAAAAAGGGAAAGTGGATGGGAGGAAAAGTGGACCTAGAATTGCTCTATTAAATTTGAGAAATGACCTCTATGTCCTGTCCCTATGCACCCCTCAAGTTGGAGCATATATACCATATATGCTCTGGACATGTCATGAAGATGAGCGCGAGGAACAACCTTGGTGAAAATGTGTGCAAGCTGAAACTGAGATACATATGGGAAAAAGAGATCACCACTATCCACTTTTCTCCTTAAAGAAATGACAATCAACCTTAATATGTTTCGTCCTCTTGTGATAGAGTGGGTTTGCTGAGATGTGAATCGTAGCCTGATTATCACACTAAGGCCATAAGAGTAGACGTGCTAAATCAAAATTTGTAAGAAGAGACCATAACTATAAGAGCTCATATGTGTCATGTCATGGGTCAAAACCCGATTGCCTCTGCACTAGATAGAGCGACCACAAATTGCTTTTTGCTATCCAAGTAACCAAATTACTTCCCACAATGGTACAATATCTTGAGGTTGAGGTCGAGGTCACAAATTTCCTTATCGGATCATGTGGAATCCGGGGATACCCTCAAAGGTATCATTTTTTATATGGACATCGTGTTGGGAAAAGATTCAAATTTATGACCATCTTCAAATACGATGTTGGAGTTCAGCTAATCGTTACTTTTTGTACTGAGTTAATGAGGAAGCAGTAGATCACTTACTCTTGCATTGTACTTTCGTTGTAGCCATTTGGAGTTTCTTCTTATCTCGTTCAGGGGTGCTCTGGCTCTTTCCTAGCCTTTCGGGACTTCTTATCTTGCTAGTCTTCGTCCTTGTTTCTCCCCACTCTAGCAATTTTATGAGATTTGCTTCTGAGGGCCATTACATGGTCCATTTTCAAGGAGAGGAATAGGAGTGTTTTTTAGGATGTTGAGCTTTCTCTGCTTTACCTAGTTAGGAGGATTCGTAGTCTTATTTGGGTGTGGTTTTCTATCAGGTTTGATTTCGGTGATTTGGGGTTAGCTATCTTGTAATCAATTTAGGGAGTTCCTTTGTTTTTTGATAGTTTACTTGCTTTACTTACAGTTTGGTTCACTCTTTGTGAACTTTGATATTGATTATTCTTGTACTACAACTTGTATTTTTCTGCCTTTTTTTCTTTAATATACTCGAAATTACCTTTCAAAAAAATAATCGAGCATCAGTCTAAAAGAGAGCTGACGCAGTTTGCATCATAAAAACATGTACTTGTGTATAACCATGCTTAGCATACAGAATCCCTTTACCCAGGGCACGCTTAAGATAGCGTAAAATCTGATAAATTGCATCAAGATGGGTCCCAATGGGCATGCATGAACTAGCTAATGAGGCCCACAACAAATAAAATGCCAAAACGTGTAGTTGTCAAATAGACAAGATGTCCAACCAAACTCTGATATCGACCAATGTCCTCAAGAGTGTCACTATAATAAGCCTACGATCGATGATTTTGCTTAATGGGGGATCACGTGGCTTAGCCCCCAACAACCTTGTCTCCTAAAGAAGATTTGGAGCACGCTTCCACTTACAAATGTATATAACCTTTCGTAAGTGAGCAATCTCAATGCCCAAAAAATACCTAAGGGGACCCAAGTCTTTATTATTTAAGACTCATGCCAGATAGTCCTTCTCACATTGAATCTCAATATTTCCATACCGGTGTTTTATAAGGCATGTGAGGCTTACACCTCAAGGCGAGCCTTGAGGCAAGGTTCAAAGAAAACACCTTAAGGCTTAAATCCCAAATCTCATGAGGCTTACGCCTCGAACTATGAGGCTTACATGAGGCACAACTCATGCCTTGAAGCTCACTTTATGTCTGAGGCGTGTGCCAAATACATTAATCAAAATAGAATTTTAGCCACATAATTAGGACCTAAACATTAAATTTTAAGGTGCGTGCCTCATAATTTCTTTAATTGATAAAAAATATATTATTTTTTTCTTTTTTCATTTTAATAATAGTTTAAATTAACACTTACTTTATTATATCTAACATATTTAGGATTTTTAAAATCTTGTTGAGTATATTTTACTCTAATTTTTATAGGATATTTCACAATGATTTGAAGTCATTGCCTAACATATATGGTTGGTGACTACTTTGCAATTGTTTATTGGAATCTAAAATCAACCACATGATGATTGACCATCATCCATTTTTCAATATGTATATGAATAAAAAGTAAATCTAAAATTTTGCTTTTCTAGCCTCTTAAATTTATGTTTTTATGGCTTAATAATTTATATAGTATTACATAGTGCAAACACATACACACATATATATGCTTGTGTGTGTTATAATTCTTTTGAATCTTTTTGTAATATTTTTATTTATTATTTATTTCTTTGTTAAAATGAGGGAGCATGAGGATTTCTTGTGAGGCTTAAGCCTCACGTATCTTGAGGTCCCAACACCACGCCTCATGCCCCCATGTTTTAAAACACTATAAGTGTTTTAAAAGGCATGCGAGAGTTACTCCTCAGGCTCACCTTAGGGCAAGACTTAAGAAAAATGCCTTGACTCTTAAACTTGAGGTTTAAATCCCTTGAGGCTTATGCCTCAAAGTGTGAGACTCACACGAGGCGAATACCGCACACCTAGTGGCTTACTTTATGCCTGAGGCATACTTCTCATGCATTAACCTAAATTAAGTTCTAGCAACTTTATAATATTTTTTTTTCATTTTTTCAGGTTTAAATCCTCTGAGGCTTACGCCTCAAAGTGTGAGACTCACATGAGGCGAATACCCCACACCTTGTGGCTTACTTTATGCCTGAGGCATACTTCTCATGCATTAACCTAAATTGAGTTCTTGCTACTTTAGAATATTTTTTTATTCATTTTTCCCTCTTCAAGACTTCTTTGCAGATGTCTGTTGGAATCCAAAATCCTTTACAATGACTGAACATCATCAATTTTTCAATAAGTATATGAACAAAAATGTAAATTTAGATTGCAACTTTTGCTTGCCTTTCTTAGACTTGCTTTTATTTTTTATTGATGGTCGAATAATTTATTTAGCACTTGTATGTATAGCAGTTTTTTTGAATATTTACAGTTTTTCTAATTTCTAATTATTTTTATCACAAAATGAGGGAGAGAGAGACTTACACCTCACGCCTCTGGAAGCCCAAACACCTTGCCTCATACTTTCGCCTTTTAAAACACTATTTTGAATAGCCAGTGAATATTGATATAGTAAGAGGCGAGCAATATCCATCCCTCTACCATTCAATCATTTCCAATTTGGATCTTTTGCACGTAACCAGAACATTTCTTAAATGATAGAAATAAATTTCCTTGGTAAGAAGAAGATTTAAATGCGACAATATAGTCACCCCAATATTTTTCCCTAATTCAATACAGAACAGTATATATATATATATATATATATATATATATATATATATATATATATATATATATATATGTACAAACAGTTTGTGCCACTTCTAGAAGCATGATAAAAAATGATTGTAATCAAATTAATAGGCAGGGCAAAATCTGATGTCCAAAAAAAAATCTGATTGTGTGGAAGCCCTGTAACAATCTACAGATTGAATTGTATCTAAAGACAATATGTAACTATAACATAATTGAGTTTGAAAATATTTTCCATGTAAAGCTCTACTAATAAGAAATTTCCCCAATAATGAAATCCCATGTCCAATTTCACAATGATCCAATTAAGACGGGTCAAGAACACTACCAACCAACTAGCTTTAAAGGGGTTCAAGAGAGACAGAGAGACTAGTACACTTATTGGATCAATAAAACTCTTAAGTGCGACTTAAATTCATAAATTATTATTTTTTCAATATGCAAGGAATTCAGCAGGTGAAGAAAAATGTGAACCCAGGTCTTAGACATCATCACGTACATACATTTCATGCTTTCTTTTTTGTTTGGTGGGTAAGCTGTACCTTGAACATGTGACCTCATGGTATGCAGCTACAAGTTCAAGCAATTATATTATTCATTGAAATGACTAGTGTTGCTATAGATAAAACCCCCACAAGCTATCAAAGTTCAATACATATCAAAAGCCACAATACTTAAAATAGCAAAATCTCAAAGGATATAAAACTACAAATAGGGGATATGTCTGAACTCTCCAAAATTGAATCAAAATACTTAAAAATTGGTCTAAGACAAACAGCAAACATAGACAAATACGGGAAAGAAAAAGGGTGGCCTCTTGCATCAAGACTGCTATTTACCAATTTATACTGTAAACACTAAAGTCAAAATCTGCATCAGATACTCAAGCAACAATTGTCCAGGATCAATCAGGAAATGCCGAAACGTATCGCAACATAATACCCAAAAACAGTATGCATGACACCATGGAGAGATTAAAAGCAGAAAAGGGCAATATGTTCTAAGCAGTGCTGTCAAATCCAGCATCGAAATTCAGTGATTAAATCAAGCAAATCAAACCAGCAAGTAAAGATTCAACCTTTGAAGAAACCCCACACCTCAAAACCCAAAATCCAAACTTTAGTTGAAAACAACAACAAGAATCCACACTAGAAGATTAGTAGTTTTGCGCACAAATAGCAAAAATTCACTCCACGATCTGCGAGTCTGAACAAATACACCAAAAACCCTAGATGAAAAATAACATCAAAATCTTATCTCCTTCTCCTCTAAAAGAGAATTTTTTTTTTTTTAAAAAAAAGCAACTAAAAATGAAAATTGAGATGAAGATAATTTCAAATATGGACGAACCGAAAATCAAAAGAGAGAGACGTTGTGTTCTACGCAGCACGTGTATAGATGATATCTACGCACCTCGTGTCGATCATTACCGCCGGAATTCTCCAGCAATTCGATCCCGACGTTGAGATTTGAGATTTGAGATTTTCGATTTGCGAGAAGTTTTTCTTTTTCGTGATTTCGTGAGTCATATGTTGGGAGAAGTAGATGGATCTGAAAAAACCAAAGCCCAGACACAGTTCAGATCTCCTGTTAGTAGGCCAGGGTTAGTCGCTCGGTACACACCATTAAATTCATAAGATTTTTAAGCACACGCCATCAACAAAAAAAAAAAAATTTCTTCTAACTACACACAACTTATTAAGATACACCCCGCCGCTTGCTCCAATGGTGGGGGTGCGGCCTCTCTCAAGTGTGAGGTCTTGGGATCCAATCCGGCAGCGATAAGTTGCAAGAGTTCCAACCCTCAAGCTAACCATTAACCACTAAGAAGCATAGGTAAATGATATATTTTTTTTTGGTTGAAATGATATCATGTAACAACTAATACACAATCTCTAAATACACACAGATAGACATAAGGTAGCCGCTAAGGTGCCATAAGGATAAGTCCAGCAACCACTCTATAACGGTCTGTCTTAAGGAGAGACCTCTTATACACTCCTGCGAAGTTCACTTCCCAACTGATGTGGGACTAGCCCTCTGCTCATGTAAAACGTGCACTCCAGCAATAAAAATCAAGAGGTGTCTGCTAGGGCTTTGGATTGTCTCTGGCAGAGCCAGAAAGGGCTTGTCTCGGGGTTCCATAAAATAGGTGACAAGTGGTGGAGAAGTCAAAATCATAAGGCCATGATTTTGACTTCTCCACCCATAATAAGACATGTGGCGATAAGTGTGTGAGAATAAGGGGGAGAGATATCAAATGGGGAGAAGTCAAAAATCATGGGGAGAAAATGAATGACTTCTCCCCATTTTATGCCAGCTGTCGCACAATGTATGGAACCCCGAGAGCCCTTTCTGGCTTCGTCAGGGACAATCCGAGGCCGCCTGCTAGCCCTCCTCTCATGCATCCGTACTCTTAACCAAAAACTATTGTGTTTGGTTTTTGGTCAAAAGTAGAGAATGATTTGGAGTAAGGCTAGCACAGCTCAAAGAATAAATATTGCTACCTAAGTTCTCTCGCGCACATATATATATATATATATCTATCTTTGCTATTATACTGCGAGAGCATGCGTAGATGATTTTTCCGAAATTCCCACATTACCCTTATATAAAAACAAAACATTGATTTTTAATGTTTTACTTTAATTCCCAAACTACCCTTGCCTTTGATTTAATGTTTTACTTCAATTCCTAAACTACCCCTTACCATCTATCTATTTAGTATTACAATCAATCGCGATTGACCTCGGCGAGAGTTCAATGAGACCCATGGGTTAACACGTGCCCCTTTTAATTCCTATTAACTATGGTTAACTCCTTCCCCTCGCCCTCACGTGCATTGCACGTGCCACTAACGAGTTCAATCGGGTGTCGTTAACTCCTTCCCCTCACTTCTCACGTGCATCGCATGTGCCACCCGCTAGTATATATATATGGGAAAAGTTAAAACTCACGCAAGCACGTAAACTGTGAATTGTTCACGCAGGCATAAGATGATAGCACTTTGCTAATTATAGAGAGGACTAAGGGCAATTTTGAAAAACAATTTTATTCTCATAATTACAAAAATGTCACTGATCATCTTTACAATTACAAAACTGCTATTAGTTTTTCAAAGCCATGAAGGTTACATAATTCACGCATTGCATGAACCTGTAGCAAGCCCCTATATATATATATATGAGCTAGTGTAATAGAGTAATTGTATCCAACTCCATTAAAATATTTGAATTTGAATAATATTCACATTATAAACTAAAAGAAAGAAAGAAAATTATATTTTATTTAAGAATAATAAATTAATATTTTTAATCTTCATCTATATTAAAATAACAACTTAATGTTTAAAAATTATATAAAAAGTACATATTAATAAGCATATTTTAGTCTTATAAACTTGTAATATTATATATATATATATATTGTAACGACCCCAAAATCCTACCAGGCTAAGATAGGACTTTGGAATCGTCACATTTCCTTAAACTTGCTTAAAATCCATGCATACAAGGCTTACTACACGAGTCTCCAAAAAAATGAGAGTAATAAAATTCCGATATATAAACTATAACCAACCTGCACAAGTCTATGGTCAACATATACAACCCACTATAAACCAACAAGTATGAAAATACAACTATAAAAGTCTACTGAGCAACATCCTCTAAAAGTCTATTGCAAAACTCTCTGAACTAAACAAAGTATAAACTAAGAGCTGTAGACACCCAAGCCTCCGGCTCCTTCCTCGGAAGGCTCACCTTCTCCTGCTTCCTCAATGTAAGCTTCCTCAATCCACGGCTCCGCCATGTACTCCTGCTCTAAACCTGCCAAGACAAAAGTCCGGCTGAGTACAAAGGTACTCAGTGTATATAAAATCCAACCAACAATATAATATACCTGCACTTGGATAAAAACATATTCAATAGCATAATAACATAATCAGAGTACGGAAGAATGTGTGCGCATATACATCATATTATCACCTTGACCGGTGTACTTGTGAGAATCTTAGACTTAGAAGACAAATACACTTATGAAATGCTTATGCTTATGAGACCACGTGCTTGTGAGATGCTTATGCTTATGCACTTATTCAGATAATACAATGATATGACATGCTGTTCTTGGCGGATACGGACCATGTCTAAGAAATCATATGGTTGGCATGCCGTTCTTGGCGGATACGGACCATGCTTAAGAATTAAATGGTTGACATGCCGTTCTTGGCGGATACGGACCATGTTATGCTTATGCTTATTCAGAAAGTCATACGTATGCCATGCTCATGCTTGTGGTCCACATGTGTGACTTATGAGACTATTTTCTTAACATGCACGTGCATCTGTGCTTAAGTGTCGAAATTAACATTCGAGTTGGTATTTGCTTAGATTCAGATCTCCCACCATGGAAACTCCACTATACTGTCCCATACCAAATAGTTAGAGAATTCCCGGTTTGAGAGATTTTCCTCTAAGTTCTTACCTTCCCGACTATCAATTTCCATGCAAGTAATTAGACATACTTAACAACAATCACATATATATATCTTATCATAATTCATATCACAATTCATAATCAATTTGCCACCATTTCATAAGAGTATAATAGCATTTATCCTCTCAAGCATTTTCACAAACGCCTTGAGTAAGCGTATTATGAATCCATTGCCCTTCTACATTTTCAAGCATTCATCAAACCATAATCCATCCATACAATCCATTCATCACTCACATCCACATATTAATCCTATGCTCCATACATTTCTCATCCTCCATACATTCTATCCACATTCAAATCCACATTTCCATCAATAATTAGCTTACTTCATAGAAGATTTGGGAAAAATGCATCTAATCTCTATTCTATCATTCCTATCATATTAACATTCACAAAACATTAAAATAGAGTTAATTAGGATAGTATATCGACCTTAGGAATCCTTCCCTTGGATTCAAAACGCTCCCGAGGTAATTTGGGGAAGCTTTGAGGACGATCTCCAAGCTTTCCTCTCAATCTTCTAGCAATCTCCTTCTTCTCCAAGCAACCCTTCTCTAAAAAACCCTAGGTTTTCTCTCCCTTTTTGTCAAATTAGGTTAGAAATAGGTAGAGTATTTTAATATCTCGAGTAGGACCCCCTATTTATAGCCCCAAGGGTTGGGAATGAAAAGACCTAAAAGTCCTTACTAAATTCTGTCAAAAACACGAAAGACCGATCGATCGGTGGTTATGACTGAGCAATCGGTCGCCTACCGATCGATTGGTGTTTATGACCGTGCGATCGGTCAAAAACACACTCTCTAGAAAATTTCCCCATACAAAACTTTGGATCAGTCGATAGCTACCGATCGATCGGTTTTGGACCAATCGATCGCTACTTTTAACCGAGCAATCGGTTCTCTGCAGATTTTTGACCTACTCTACTATTTTAGCCATAACTTTTTACTCGCCAGTCGGATTTCGACGATTCAACTTGCGTTGGATTCGTCTTTCGAAAACGAACATTTCTGATATTTTAGAATTTCCAAATTCCATATTATTTATGGATCAAAAACTCTCCAAAGTTGACTGATCTGTAATTCTATCAGACAAAATCTCGAAAAATCCATTTTTGACTTAGCTTAGACTAAAAATAAGGAAAATCATTAAACATGAATCTCGAAGAGGGTTCCAATACCTTTCTAATGGTTTAAGAATCACTCAATTCCACTAAACGGTGCCAAAACTAGAGCTTCCTAAAGTTTAGAGTGTGATATGACATTCCTGAACTAGAAGTTTGATTAAACCTTAATCACACTACACCCATTAGATATACAATACAATAAACATTAAAACATCACAAGGACTATAATACCCTTAATGCAATGCAATAAAAACATGGAAAAAAAAAAGATTCGGGTCTCTACATATATATATATATATATATCATTCTACTAATAAAAGTACAAGGAGTATACTAAACTTTATTTGAACTGAAATACCCTTTAATTAAAAATATGAATTTAATAACCTATGGTATTGCTTAGAAATTTAATGCTTTAATTATGTAGGACACACTACAAAAATTAACAATAAACATACTCTCTTTGTTATTATTAATGGTAAGGACTATTTATATTAGAAGGTCTTATCTTATCTGATTTATTAGTAAGGACTCTTTATTAGAGAGAATTTAAAGGACTCAAAGCCTTATCGTATCTAATTAATTGGTAAGAACTCTTTATTAGTAGAGATTATAATTGAGAAACCTAACATAATCTCTCTCTCAATAGTGGACGCCCTCCCTTCTATCCCTATAGAGTTGATGCCCCCTTCTCCCTCATAGTTGAACGTGATCTTCAATCTTCGAAGAAAGAGAAAAAGGAAAAGAAGGTAAGGACTGTTTATTAGTAGAGACTATAGTTGAGAAACCCCAACATAATCTCTTTGTAGAGACCCGGGTTTCTAAATTAACCGGCTCTATCTTGTTTAATACGGATAGATTAGTCTTGGTTGTGTTGTTATGCATGTTTAATTAGAACTAAACAGTGTGGGGTGTCTAAAATGTGTGGGGTGTCTAAAATGCATAAGGGGTTAAGAGGGAGTGAAAAAAACAGAGCATGTGATCGATCGCAGGTTGCCTACGATTGATCGCACTCAATTAGAAAATGGGGGCAAGGTTCTTTGCAATTTGCGATGGATCAGCTCTAGGTGCAATAGATCACACCGAGAGCTGCGATCGATCGCAGGTGGGTTCAATGGATCGCACTCAGTTGAATTTGAGGAAATCTTTCGGGAAGATATGCGATAGATCACCACCAATTGCCATAGATCGCAGGGATCTACGATCGATCGCAGATGGTGTGCAATCAATCGCAAATGATGTGCGATCGATCGCAGTCGCGTCCATAAATTTTTAAAAAGGGTTGTGGATTTCGGGGTTTTAACCCATAGGCTATAAATAGAGGTTCTATTTCGAGGGATGGTTCTAACATTTCTAACCTAATTTGGCAAAGAGAGGGTAGGAAACCTAAGGTTCTAAGGAAGAAATTGCTTGGAGAGGAAGGAGATTGCAAGGAAAGTTTGGAAATCAACCTCTAGTCTTCTTGGGGAGCGTTTTGGATCTAAGGGAAGGATCTCATAGGTCGATATGCCTTCTAACTTACTCTATTAAGTAATCTTTAAGCTTAAGTATGTTGATTAAGAGTTTTCTTGCATGATTTTCATGAAAATAGTTCATAATGATGAATGAGGAATTCTATTAATGAAATGAGGATTTTGGCATGTGTTTAAGATTATAAGAATTAATGGTTTATGCTCTATGTCTTGTTAATTGATGAATGGATATGAAATTGTGGAAGGAAAATGGTGATGGATTGACTTTGAATGAATGGAGATGAGATTGGCATGTAGGCCTATGGTGTTGTAATTTTTGAATGGAGGATGGGTTGTATGAATTGAAGGAAAAGTGTTTGTTCTTATGTGTGAATGGACATAAATTGTGTTTGAAGTAAGAAATGTATATTGGAAATGAATGAATTATGCTAAGAATGTGGATATGATTCTCAAGCTAAATTATGCTAAAAATGTTAATGATGTCTCTTATGTTAAATTATGCTCTATTTATATTGAATGGTGATTGATATTCGGGTAGGCTAATACTTAGAGAAAAATCTTCCAAACTGAGAATTCTCTAACTATATGGTATGAGACAGTATAGTGGAGTTTCCATGATGAGAGATCGGAATCTAAGCGGTAACCAATTCGAATGTCAATTACGACACTCAAGCACACGTTCACTTGCATGGTAACTCTATAAGTCTCATGAATCTCACTTGTCTCACAAGCATGCATGTATAAGGAATATCTCACAAGCTCATAAGTATTGGTCCACGGATGGGACATGGGATCTCACAAGAATTATCTTGCAAACTCATAAGAATTATCTCGCAAGCTCACAAGAACATGCATCATGTAAGATCAAGTCTAAGAGTCTCTCACGCTCACAAGTTTACACTAGTCAATATGAAAATATGATATGTCTCGCATGTTTTCATGCATTCTGACTATATGTTCACGAAATGATTATGTTATTGAATATTTTGTGGGTTAGACTACTTATCTACTGAGTGTTTTCAATACTCAGTCGACCTGTTATTGTCGGTAGGTTTAGAGCCGAAAACCAATAGCGGAGCCGTGAGTTGAGGAATTATACTTTGAGGAAAGAGAAGATGGTGAGCCTCCAATTGAGGGAGCTCAAGAGTTGAATAGGTGGTCATACTATTAGGCCTAGTTTAATCTTTTTGTTAAGATTGTAATAGACTTAAGTTGCTTTAAATGATGTTGCTTAGTCAGTCACTTTATACTTGGGTTATTAGATTACTTTGGTTCATGGTGGGTTATGTTTATATGGGTCAGACTTATGCAGGATGGTTTGTTTATATATCGAAATTTTATTATTCTCATTTTGGAGACTCGGGTTGCATGCCTTTTTGTCATGGGATTTTAGCAGGTTAAGATATGTGGCGACCCAAGGTCCTATTTTGGTCAAGGTAAGACTTGGGGGCGTTACACTCTCTCTCAATAGTGGACACCCCTCCCTTCTCTCCCTGTAGAGTTGATGTCCCCTTCTCCCTCATAGTTGGACGTGATCTTCAGTCTTGGAAGAAAAAGAAAAAGAACACACGGCAAGAGGGTTTTACACTTGAAGGACTATGTAAGTATAGTTTGTCGATTTAGTAGATACTCAATCTGATTTGTGCGTGTGTTTAGATTATCTGCTTAACCCAAAAAATATATATGTGGGTCTACAATTTTGGGCCTTGGACCTTAATGGGTAAAGCTTAAGTCCCTATTTTTGCCAGGATTTATACATCTTGTTTTTTTTTTTTTCTTTGAGTATGTATAAATCTCAAAAAGAAGGGACACCCTGAATACTATCACGTCTCAACTTGAAAATCATTGGTAAGGAAATGTATTTACATGAGAAGTGGAGCTGTTTTTCTTTTTATCAAATGAAGGAAATTCTTCAAGAATCCTATTGTAATGTATGTAAGCACCCAATTTTTACACCCCCACCTTACCAGGGCTAAGGTCTTCTAAATCCTGGTTACCCCCTGCCAAGTCCCATACACCCTAGGTAAGCCTCTAGTTGATCTTAGGACTCACCCTAAGTCAAAACCTAGAAAACCCTAGAACCAAAACCCTAACCCTAGCTAAACCATAGCTAAACCCTAGGTAAACCCTAGACACAACCCTAGTTAAAACTCTAGGATCCATCCCTGGTTCAACCCCAATACAAAAATCCATGGCAAAACCTAGCCCTAGGTGACCTTAGCTAGTGCCCTAGCCTAACCATAGAGCCATTAGGGCTTAACTCCTAGAGACCAAAACCTCCAAGCCCTGACCCCTAAAACATGGCCCATAAGGCCCAAAAACCGTGGAACAACCTCCCTTAACCCGACTGTGCATGGGTCAGACCCATTTCAAAACAAATCTCATAATGTCGGTAGAAGGTCTACCGGGATTTTAATTTGGCCTTGTTTCTTGCTGTCGATAAACCTTCTACCGACAGTATGTGAGTTACGAGTTTGTAGGTTGCAAACGCCTTGCACACTCCACCCTTCACCTCAATCTCTCCCTTCAGGCTCTTCACACGACCTCCCCTTGGTCCAACCACCTCTTCCCCCTTCTCCTTAATCCCCTGTAGGTCCCTAGTTGCCATACCTATAAAACCAACCCCCCCCCCTCCACGGTTAAACGGTCTGAATTTCTAAAAGTGAACCCCTGCTCCGAAATCCTGTTCTACAACCTCTTCAGCATCCTTTTCTGAAACCCAGGACCTTTGTTGGCCTGTCTCAAGCTACCTAGTCGCTGCAGTACCACCGAAGGGCACCACCACTTCACGCACAAACCATCTCCCATTTCCGCAAAAACAGAGCATAGGGTAGGGACTTCCCCTACCCATTTTTCTTTTACTCCATTCATCATGTGAGCCCCTGGTCATCTCTAGGGGACTATTATTGTTGTTATTTGATTAGTTTCATCTCCAAACCCAGCATAGGGGTGTTCATCCACCTTGTTCATAGGTGTGATGAACCCCCTACGGGTATAGCACCTCTTCGAGGCTTGACAGACCACTACAGATCCTCTGGGGGTCCCTTAGATAATGAGAGAACCCCTAGTGACCTCTGTGCACAGCCCCAGTGGGCACAAAATCGATTTTGAGGAAAGTCCAGGAATGACGGTAAACTCAGTACCGCCATTCTTCTTTTGAACTATTTTCAGAATGTCGGTGAAACTTTTCCAGACATTCTGTTGTTTGCCTGTTTTTAGATTGGCGGCAGAATAACTACCGCCAATATGCACTGTTTGATACAATACCTTTGTAACTTTGTGGGACCCACTCCAGGCATCCTCTGGGGCCCATACCGGACTCAAACGACTCCTAGGAGTCTCCTCTACACTCCTATGCCTTCAAATCACTCTAGGTTACACCTTAACCCTAATTAGCATAGGTAAAAACATAGGGTAAAAACACTGTCCTTAATGTCGGTAATCCTATTACCGACATTAACTTTGTTTTTATTCTGAGCTTCTATAGGGACCCAGGCCTGGTAGGAGGCCACTTTAGGCCCTGCCTAACCCCCTGGGCCCACCTCAGACTGTACCAGACCCTTAACCATGGTTAAATACACATCCGATTAATATTTAACCATGGTTAAGCACCCCTTAACCCCACAAACCTTTGGGAAACTAAACTGAAATTTCTAAAAATATAATTGGATCATAAAACTGACTTTGGCCCTCTCCCTAACCCTGGTTAGCAACCTTAACCACAGTTAGACCCCCCTTAATTGCGGTTAGCAACCCTAATCGTAGTTAATTTCGGTTCACGGCCTACCGGGCCTAAAAACCAAGTCTACAAACTACTTCCGGCCTATTGGGCCTCCCCTTTAGCCTACCAGGCTACACATTACATCTCCTTAACCGTGGTTAGTAACCCTAACCATAGTTAGTTCGGCCTAACCCCAGTTAGCAACCCTAACCTGGACCGGACTCCAACCTAGTCTACTGGACTACCTCCCTAAGCCTACCGGGCTTAAATACCATGCACTTGACCCCCTTCGGTCAACCAAACCCTAGTCTACCGGATTAGTTCATGTTAGCCACCCTCGGTGCACACACACACGCCCCTAGCCTTGGCACAGACTGACGTGCCAGAACTACGCTCGGTCTGATCTCACCCCGTGAATACGTAGGCAACCCAACCCGGGTTCGACCCTAGTTAGCTTTTCCTTTATTGGATTAGTGTTAACTTAAACACTCCGGCATTCTAATCAAGATTAACTTTAAATTGGCTTAAACCCGGGGAGTACGGAACCATTGTAAAGACGGAAGCCTTGGGGTGCCTAACACCTTCCCCGGACTTAACCGAACTCCTTACCCTGATCTCACTCGTAGACCAAGACCTTATCCAAACTCAGGGGACTTATCTCTTCTGAATAAATAGGTGGTGACTCTTAAATGATAAAACCCTTTCACACTTGTAAGGGTACACAGATAATTCCATCATATCTCTCTTTTTGTGAGTGGGAGGGAAATTCCCGCGCTCACAATGTATTCTGTTAGAATTGTAAGAAAATTAAATTAACCTGTGTGCACTTTGTCAGCACCCTATTTTTACACCCCATAACCGTGGTTAATTAATTTAGCCATGGTCCAAACCAAACCCTAGGTAAACCCTTAACCATAGGACTAAACCCTAGTTAAGACCCTAGTTAACCTAAGCTTAACCCTAGGTAGTCCTAAACCCAAACCCTAGGTAGCCCTAGCCTAACCCTAATAAGCCCTAGGTATACCCAAGGCTCAAGCCCATTTGACCAAACTTATACCTAAACAACTCCATCAAACCCAATTACCTAATTTCATTACCCAACCCAAGTAGTCAAGCCCAAATATCCAATCACCCAATTGCCTAAGCCAAAGCTTATTTTCATAGCCCAAGCCCAAATGTCATAGTCAAAATCCAATAATCATAACCCATGACCCATCTACTAATAACCCATGATTCATAAGACCTAATCCATATATCCATATCCACCTACCCTATATCCTACAACCCATACCCATATAACCCATAGTTCACTCAACCCACCAACTCTCTTACACCAACCCATACTCATATAACTCATAGTTCACTCAACCCACCAACTCTCTTACACCTCTCTTACACCCCTTACAATACTCAACCATCAATTCTCTTACACTCCTTACAACACTCAATCTATCAACTCACCTTACAACACTCAAGTCTTTACCCACTAGCTCCTTTTATCCCCCATGTAAAAGACACAACCCAACCTCTTAGTTTTCCTATAAATACCAATCCCTTAGCTCCTTAGATCCATCCCTCAAGACCTCTAGAAGGTTCCCACCCACTTGTGTTTCTCTTGAGTTTGAAGAAGGGAGAAGAAACTAAGGTTTAGAGTTTGGAAAGAATTCTAAGACTAAAAGCTTAGAGTTCTTCACTAACTCTCTTCCTTTGTGGATTCTAAAACCCTACCACTTGGAGCATTGAAGGAGAATTCTTGGAGGAATAGGCACTCATCCTTACATTTTCTCTTCTTTTTTATCTTTTTTTTTATTTGGTTCTCTCTTCTTGATCTCTCATTTCTCAAGCATAGTTGGGTCTCTCTACACCAATCAAATGGTGTAGAGGGACCCCATACCAAAGGCAAGGAGATGCTCCTTTTTTCTTTTCCTTTTCATGTACATATTTTTTTTCTTTTTTATGTACCCACAAGTGTGGATATGGGTAGGCCCATAGAGAGTGGAAGCTAAAGCTATACCTCTCTTTTTCATTTTGTTTCATTTTGAGATTCTAGTCCTCTTTCTAGAATTTTTTGTGAAAGCTCATCCCCTCCCTAACATTCTTTAGACATTACATCATTAATAATGGTGTAAATGAACCACCTTAAAAGGGAGATGATGAGTTTTCATTTTCTTTCATTTCTTTATTTTTCCTTCATGTTCTATGTTGAATGGGTAGGCGATGGTTTAAGGACTTAAAATAAATGATAGTTTAAGGACTTAAAGAGGACATTCTTAAAAATGTCTCATACCAAAGACAATGATATTTGATCTATTATCAACACCAATTCAACAAAATAGGTGTTGGCAATAGACCATTTACATTCATAAGGCACATCCCTCTTTATGTCTTAAACTATAATCTTTTAGCCAAACTCTTGGACTAAATTTAACTTTAGTTAAGTTTGTCAAAACCTTACCTATCTCAAAATACCAAAAACATGATAAAATCTTAAAATACAAAAAACATTCAAATATAACCAAAATATAAAAAACATTCAAATATCCCCAAAAATCTCAAAAAATATAAAAAAATACAAAAAGACCAAAAAGAGACTTGTAGGACCTCCTTAGCTTTGGTTAGCTCATCTAACCATGGATAAATACCCTCTAACCGCGGTTAGACTTAACACTTGTGCACTTGACCTCCCCGGTTAACTAAACCATAGCCTTCTAGGCTAGACCCTTTGACCACCCTATGCACACACACACTTCCCCCTAGCCTCGGCACGGGCTCATGTGCCAGAACTACGCTCGGTCTGATCTCACCATGTGAGTACGTAGGCAACTCAACTCGGGTTCGACCCTAGTCATCTAGCTTTCTATTTTTCTTGGATTAGCACTCACTTAAAAACTTTGGACATTCTAATTAAACTTTGAGATTATAATTGGCTTAAGTTTAGGGAGTAGGTAACCGTTATAAAACGGGGGTCTTGGGGTGCCTAACACCTTCTTCAGGGCTTAATCGAACCACTTACCCTAACTCTGATTAGACCATTTGCCTTATCCAAACAAACAAATACCCGGGACCTATCCCTAAGAATGAATAGGTGGCGACTCAAGTCAAAACATATAATTGTGAAAGTGGGTAGGAAGATCCCATGCTCACACACTTTTAAATAGTAATATTTAAATAAATATTACTACTTTAATTGTACTTTTAATTTATTTAAGTAATAATATTTAAATAAATTACTACTTGTAACTGAATTATTTTCAGTACTTTTCGAGCATGTAAATTAACCGCTTAAAAAATATTATAGATTAAAAAAAATTGAAACCGATCCCAACTCATCCACCCAAATAGGATTTGGGATCATATACAATCGTGATTCAACTCTCCCCAGTTCAATTGTGCCCACAAATCAACACGTGTCTCTTTCACTTCCTTTTAATTATGGTTAAGATTCATTAATCCTTAAGATTAATATTTTTAATCTTAGTTTGTAGAATAAAAAATTTGAAAATATATCAACCTTAAATGGTGAGTGTGATTGACGACTAGGGTGGGTCGAGGGAGGTCTTAGGGACCAAGTCTAGGTCCTGGAATGGACCAGGGCTCAACTAACTAAAGCCTACAATTACTGGAATAGGGGAGACCAGAAATGGCGATACTGAGTTTATCGCAAATTTTGGATTTTGTTAGAAACTAAATTTCTTCGCCCTGGCTAAGCATCAGGTTGCTTCTAGGAGATCCTTCATGGGCTGAGGGTCCTCTAGAAGCTTGGAGAGTTTGGGGAGGTTGGTGCACTGTGTGTGGAGGTGTGGGTATCCATGGAACCGCCAAGGGGGTCCCCTTACCTATGAGGAAGGCAAGGGAACCCCCACTCTCGATTTTAACACTAAGTAAAGCAAGCAAAAGTTCCCCTGGAATTGGACTAGGGGCTCACATTGATGTAGAGAAAGGAAAAAAAGGGAGGGGTAGAGCCTTACCCTGCTGCTGCACTCCTCGTAGTGGTGGCGCTTGGTGGTGGTGCACGGCTGAGGGAGGGCTTCTCTCTGGTGGAGAAGGGGCTGACACTAAAGGGGAGCAGAGGTCAGATTCTCACAGTAATCTCGGATAGGCAAGATGGCATGGGGGAAGAAGGCTGAGGGAACTTAGGATTTATAGGATAGGAGGTTGGGGACATGGTAGAGATTAGTACCAAGGTAGGCAGAGTGTTTCAGAAGCATGGGAGGTGGCCAGAGGCGTGCCTGTGCACTGGGGGGAGCAGGTGCTCGTTGCAAATACGCAAACTAGGAATGGCGGTAGAACCAGTACTGTCATTCCCTCTGAAGGTAAAATTTAGAATGACTGTAGAAACTCTATCGCCATTCTTGAACTTTTCTGAAACGGGGCCTAATCTGTATTAAATACACATGGATGTGGTACTTTATTTTACCATAAAAGGAATGTTGGTAAATGTATTACCGATATTCACAAATTTGAATTTTTAAGGGCTGGGCCCCTCTCCTAGGGTTTGTTTTGTGTTTGTGGGCCCTGTACGGGCCCAGAGACTGTTTGCCAACTGGTTTTAGGTCCTAGGGGTCTTGAGTTAGTTTAGGGTTAAGCTAGGGTTCACCTAGGGTTTAGTAAGGGTTGACCTAGGGTTAGACCTGGGGTTTGACTGGAGTTAACCTAAGGTTTAACTAGGATTAAGGGGGGTTGACCTAGGGTTAGACCTGGGGTTTGACTAGGGTTAACCTAGGGTTTAACTAGGGTTAAGGGGGTGTAAAAATTGGGTGTTTACATCTCTCACTAGGGACCCTCTTAACAGTCTCTCTCCCCCTCCCCCCTCTCTCACATGCATCACATATGTAGCCCACTAGTAGAGGTATAAATGAGCTAGGTCTGGTTAAGCACGCTACAGGTAAACATACCTTCAACTAAAACCCCACTTGTTTTTAATGGATTGAAAAGATAGACCTCAACCAAACCTTGATAAGTAACCACTAAAACCCCACTTGTTTTTAATGGATTGAAAAGATAGACCTCAACCAAACCTTGATAAGTAACCCCTAAAGCCTAACCTGCCTGCCTAATCCATAAAAAAATAAATATAATAAATTAGTTAGATTTTTAGGTTAATAATTTAATTACTAAATATATTAAGCATATAAATAAATATGATATTTACAAAATTGTGGATACTATAAACAAGTAGACACTCATTTTGACCCGGATCCAACCCACATTCCCAAATTCCCTAACGAGAAGCATAGATCTAGGAGGCGAAACCATCTGCCTTCTTGATCATGCTTTGTAAGGGATTTGGCATGAGAAGAACAGTATCATGAAGAAACCCATATACATCTTATAAAGTTTAAATACAAAGAGGAGCTTTGCTTCATAGCGTTGAGCGGAGCTCCCTATCATTGTGATAATCTTGTAATTATGATGTGTTGCAAAATTTCGCCCGTCTCTTTTAGTAATTACAAAGTGACACCTCTATAGTGTGAAAAGGGGAGCTCCACTTCAACGCCGCCGGCTCAAAATTATTCTCAATTTATGATAGGCAAACAATAAAAAGATCTTTACCCACCCCTCGGTGAGGGTCGAACCCTAAACAGTTGATTATAGACGTGTCAAGTGCGAGATCAATGTTCAACGTGGCGAAAACCCTTTGACCATGAGACACATGTGCCTTTCTTAAGGGTCATAGTCACCACAAATGTTAGTGTATGGACCAGATATACGTGGCGTGAGATTCCTGCTCAATTGAGAATAGCTATATTGGTTAGTTTCATGTGCACAGCCTTAATATGGATTCCACCATCTCTTTTTGTGTTTTCTGGAAGCTATCTCATGTTCTCATATTCCTCCTCTATTGGGGCTAGTTGTGTTGGCTACTCTCAAGTGTGTGTCCTTGTACACAAGTCATAACCCTATTTTTTCATAAGTTAATGAAACTATTATAATTAGCTTGAGGTGTTTAAGAACATATAATTGGTGGAGCTTGGGCTTAAAGTTCATCATATACATGATCCCATATTGGGGCACTTTTTTTTGTAGGGTTATCATTTACTTACTATTAGTGGTTAGTAACAGTGAGTGAAACTCTTACAAGACATCACCCATTAAGAATGGTTCCCATGAGTTCTCTCATACAAGAGACCACAACCGACCACTTAAGAACAATTTTTTTGCATGTCGAATAGAAAAATAAAGAAATTGTAGGACACTAAAGTGCACATTTGGTAACACTAATCTAATAGGTAGAACTTATTTGAAAATTGAGCTTAGTTGGATGTTAGATTGTTTAGTTAAATGTTAATTGAATGTCCACTTCTTTTTGAAGTAGATGTTTTACCTTTAACGAAAAAAGTAACTCAGGTCTCATTAATTTTGAGGTAAAACCTCTACTTCAAAAAGATCTAGACATCCAATTAACATTCAACTTAACAATCTAAAGTCCAACTAAACTCAATTTTTAAATAAGCTCTGCCTATTTAGATTAGTGTTACCAAACGTCACCTAATTGTAGGGGAGTAAATGACTATAGGGTGGTAGTCGGGCTGGATTTAGCATTATCTCAGCTCAAGCCTAATTTCAGCTGAGCCCTTGAGCCTAATCTCAGCTCACAACATAATATTCAGCTTTGAGTTGAATAACTCGTGGGTTGAGTTTGCTGGTTGAGTTTGGCCAACTTTAGGCTGACATCAAGCAAGCCCAAGATAAACTATGTGTGGGCTGTTTGGGCCAAATAATATTCCACTAAATCTGTGATTAAAATTTATTAAATAAATTTAAAAAGAGTAATAAATACATTATTTGAATATTAATCATGAGGACCCTATAAAAATGTAAATTTCCCATTGAAAAAACCTATGAAACATATCATTCACTGATGATTCTTTTCTTATAAAGATTTTGGTTGAGATGTAAATAAACAAATAAATAAAAGATCTCTATGCATGCTAATTCGGGCCAGGTTGAGTTTGGGCTGAGCTAAGGGAACGCCCAAGCTGAGCCCATGCTTAACCTAAAATTTACTAAAGGCCTAAATTTCAGCCCAAGCTTAGCTTAGACCAGTAAGGCAACCTCAGCCCGTTCAAACTTTAGGCCAAACAATTGGGCGACAGACCAGCCAGGCCCAATTTCCATTCCTAAATGTGTAGGCTTGGGTTGGGTTGGGTTGGGTCGGGTGTCAATACTCTCAACCCAAACCTTACCATATAACAACCTGCTGAACGAAACACACCCAAGCCAAACTCAACAAAGAACCCCTCACCTCTGCCTGTGGCATAACCTGTTTAAACTAACAAAATAATAATGAATTAAAGATATATGTTATACTTTATATTATAATAACAATTAAACTCAAAATTAATACTATATATATATACTAGCAGGTGGCACGTGCGATGCACGTGAGAGCGAGGGCAAGGAGTTAACCACAGTTAATAAGAGTTAAAAGGGACACGTGTTATCCCGTGGGTGCGATTGAACTCTCCCCGAGTTCAATAGCGGGTGGCACGTGCGATGCACGTGAGAGCAAGGGGAAGAGTTAACCACAGTTAATAGGAGTTAAAAGGGACACGTGTTAACCCACTGGTGCGATTGAACTCTCCCCAAGTTCAATCGCGATTGGCTGTTATTCTATTATTTAAATAAATAGATAGATGAACAAGAGGTAATTTGGGAATTAAAGCAACACATTAAATCATATGGGTAGTTTGGGAATTTGGAAAAATCAGGCTACGCTTGCCTCTCCCATTATAATAGTAAAGATAAAGAAGATATATATATTAAGTATATAATTATAATATTCACTAAAAAATGTATATAATGATAATCAATTAATTAGTTATCATGACCCCTTGGTCCGAGGAGCCCAACCCAAACTTTATCCAACAAGCAATTCCGAACCCTCAACCTTAATCGGAGAAAGTTGGGCTGGTTGATAGGTCGGACCCGAAATTGCCACTCCCACCAACTTATTTGAGATGTAAGTTTTTTTTTTTTTTTTTTGATGGTATTTGAGATGTAAGTTGTTTAAAGGGATTTGGAAAACGGACCCCAGCTTAGAAGCTGACCCACTGATCTCATTGTTCCAAGCCCCTGTTTTTACCATCCATCAACTGTGGTTAACACCCTAGGGTTAAGCAATCTAACCATGGTTTTTAGAAAAAGCAAAAAACAAAAATACTAATTTTAGTTTAATTAAGCTTAACCATGGTTAAATGGGGTTAAAGGGACATGGGGCATTTGGGTCAGGTTAGAAGCGGATTGCAGGGCCCGCTTCTCAGGACTCTTGTTTAAATAGGCCGGTTGAGTTCTGTCAAGCTAGGGCAAGACTCTTGTTTAAATAGGCCGGTTGAGTTCTGTCGAGCTAGGGCAACAAGCCGTAATGGTCTGAAACAAATTCATGCCTAGTCTGGCCCAAGATTAGGTATAGGAGCAGGCCATGCCCAACCTTTAGCTTGTTTGAAAATTTAAGTTTAAATTAACAAAACCCACTAGGCCTTTAAGTGCAGCCTAAACCTAATTATAATGTGACTAGACCTGTATTTGAGCTGAGCTTGGCTTGAACATGCTCGAGCTTGAATTTTCATGCTTGAACTCGAACTTGATTTAAGCCCAGTTGGCTTTGTTTTGATTCACGTGGTTATTTTGGAAAATTATATATGATTTTAATAAAAATATTTATCATTAAATTACCTTACAAGAAATTATAAAAACCAATTCATTCATATGCCTAAATAAGATTTGATGATTGTCCCTCGGCCCAGAGAGTATAGATCAGTAAAGGTCAATGTTTTTGGTTTTTGGCTTTCTAACTTTATATGCTTTCATGTCTCTTGAACTTATTTATTATAAGTTATGGTAGAGAAAATTAAAAAGTATTATTATATATTAATATATTCAATTGATTAAGATATATTATTTATATTTTGAGCCAAACTGAGCCCTAAACGAGTCGAGGCGGAATCATACAGGTCTGGATCAAGCTCGTCTTGTTTAAACATCCATGCTCAAATAAAAGTTTGGATTGATTTGTTGGAGCCAGAAATGCCAACTTGAGCTTGGCTCGAAGGAGTAGAGCCAAGCCAACGAGCCAACTTGGCTTGATTACAGCCCAAAATGGGACTTTTCTTTAAATAAAACAAATTAGCTATCATGTGAGGTAACCCTGGTTTGATTAGGTAGTGAGATTTAGGGACCTAACATATATATTTATGTAATGAATCATGCTCATTAATGTTTTAAATGGGAGGATCCTCTAGAAATATGACACATGCTAGTCTTTTTTAAATTTGATCATTGAATTTTATAGTGGGTTCATTAGGAGACACGTGTCAAAAAATAAGTTTGATCGAACGAATGTAACCCGTCCGATTAGACCCTAATTTGTTAGTTTTAAATGGGAGGTTCCTCTAGAAATATGACACATGCTAGTCTTTTTTAAATTTGACCATTGAATTTTATAGTGGGTTCATTAGGAGACACGTGTCAAAAAATAAGTTCGATCGAACGTATGTAGACCGTCTGATTAGATCCTAGTTTGTTAGCATAATCCCTTAAGGTTCACTAGACCCCATTTAGGCTATAAAAATGATCGATATTCTCATCTTCAATCGGACGGTTTATAAATGTCCAATTAAATTGATTTTTTTAACATGTCTCTCAAGATACGTGTCTTGACATAATTGTCAAATTCCAAAATAATCTATCACATGTCACGTTATTAGGGATGGCTCAAAAGCTCTAAAGAGCATGACTCTCTAGATTGCTTTTATATATATATATATATATAGAGAGAGAGAGAGAGAGAGAGACTAACACAATGCAACTAGATTTATAAACTTGTTCACTAGCTCATTGGATTTGTGGGACATGAGTTGGTACCTGAGTCTCTTGAGTGAGGAGAAAGAGAGAGAAAGCCTTACAAAGCAACTAGATTTATAAACATGTTCACTAGCTCAATGGACTTTTGGGGGCTTGAGAGAGAGAGCAACAGAGAGATAGCGAGAGAAAAAAAGAGATCTAGTTAATGAACTTGTTGGGTAGATCATAGAGTACCTTTATGGCCTGACCCATATTGGCCACGTGTGGGCTCTCCCTCTCTCTAGTGAGAGAGGATGAGATATAGGGACCCTAGCAGAATGCAACTAGAGTTGAACTTTGTTCAGTAGGGCAGTTGACTTTTGGGCCCTTACCCATGTTGGTCACCTGTAGCTTTGGTCTCTCTCTCTATCATATATTGATATCTTATTGTCTCTACACGTGAAATGTATGTAAAAAACAGAGCTAGCTATGTCACAATTATCGTTCCAATAATCCTACTTTCACTTAGGTGTATAGGACCACAAGTTGCAGTCTTCAATTCCACTTACTTTCAGATACCATTAAGATGACTCACTCTCTCTCTCTCTCTCACATCAAGTTAAAAGGTCAATATGGAAATCTCTACAGAAATTGAAACTGGTCTTTGCTTTATTTTTTGCTGTGGATAATGTGGGGGGTGGCAGGCTTTTTATCTCTAAGGCCCTGTCTGATTGGGCCAGCAAAAGGACTTGAACAATAACAGGAAAGCAATGATGGCGGATATAAGCTCCTACCTAACTCCCACGAATCACATAGGCTAGAAGTGCAATTTGGGCCCAACCCCAAGACCAAGAGCAGTATCTTCAACCTGTACGTAGCCCAACCCAATCCAGACTATTGATACCACTAAATCGGAATGGGATTTGGTATGGCCCTCATCCCACACTTCAACACGTGTCTCTTTTAACACTCCTTAATTGTTGTTAAGATTCATTAATCCTTAGGGTTCAACCATATAACCTTGGTTCTTTGTCACGTCACTAGGCCCGTTGCCATGTCACCAGGACCATGTGTGCAATAATTTTGTATCATCCAATCAGACTGCCTAGAGATTTCTTTTAGACTATTTTTTGACATTAGTTTTTTAATGGGGCCCGCTTTATGGGTTTTCTCATTGGACCAAAACACTTGTCACATGTCCCTCAATCAACAGTATGATTGACAACAACTTATTGTTTAGGCATGCTATCATGCCGGCCGTGTATGTATGTATGTTTGTGTGAGCTGACCTATCTTGAGATTAGTCAATTTGGTAACCTTTAGTAGTATTTTCTATCATTTGAATATTTGACCAAGCTATCGCATCAAATAAGAGTGTTAAAATCATTTGGGAGGAGAGGAAAAATTAACAAAAAAGTATGTTGGCTTCTATTCTCTCCAATGATAGGTATGAGATTCGGCTAAATTTTCAAAAGAATTAAAAAAGTCTAATATTAAGGTTACCAAATTTCCCCTGTTTGTTATATACCACAATCTAAAAATTTGGAGAGGACAACAGGCTAAGCCTAATTGTAATTGCTAATTTAGGGACATATATTTTTGGGAATATGATTTAACTCAAGGCATAGACTCCCAAAACCAAAATGCATTTGGATACTATCTTCGAACCAAATACCATATGACCATGCTACTCTATAAAACCATGTCGAGGTCCCTTTAACAGGAACCCCTTTAACTTGTCATGCTTACCTGCAAATGCTATATTTTCTCTTGTTGGGAGGTTAACGCTTTGCTTCGCTACTTTGATTTACTATGTCAAGGCTATAGCTCGGGAAGTTGGCGAATTAAAGCTAAAAATATATTTGTTGGAAACAATATTGTACCATGGGCCATGGTATGTGATTTTTATTTAGGATAGTGATGTAGCATAAATGATAGAGTGCTTGTTTTGCATGCATGCAAGAGGTATAGCATTCCATGACCCTCATACAAGAATTCGCGAGTCGTTGAGAGAATAGTGAGAAAACAATAGGAAGTTGAGACTCAGCACATTTATCTCACCAAAATGGCCTAACTCTTGATGAGAGGGAGGAGCTTTAAGTGGTCTCAAGGCTAGGGATTACTTAGCTGATATGGGACTAAGTTAGGTTACACTAACCATCCAAGTCTCAAGATAAGTAACACCCATTTTGATTTTTTAGTTAGAGGTTAAACACAATGCACTCTAACACAAGCCAAATGCGCACACACACATGGACCAACAAAAAATTGAAGCCCAACACATCTCACCAATAGGGACTGATTCTTGGTGAGAGGGAGGAGACAACATTATTAGGCCCCAAAAAAAACTTGTAGGCAAATACACCTCATTATACTTGTTATGTCATCACCTCCTAAATGACAGAAATGTCCCTACTTTTTTAGATGGTTAATTATTCAAAGAGAACATTTAGTGAAAGTTACTAAATTCCTAGTCTCGTATGGATTAACATTCCATACACACATATATCAAAACTCTCTTACATCTTTTTTTTTTTTTTTTGGTTGAAGATCGAGGTAATCTAAAAACAGACATCAAACCTAAGGTAACAGCTAGGGTACCATAAGAGTAAACCCACAACCACTCAAAAAGGGTCTGACTTAAGGGGTTTGTGGTCCCAAAACTCTTTCTTACATCTCAATCACAAAGTTTAGCAAATATTGTACTTTCATTGGGTTCACATCAAAAGGTTAACTGGAGGACCCATTTTCAAAAGTTCGAAGACTACTTTCATATTTGTGTGAAAGAGAGAGTGTCTACCACCATAGCTGTATCTTTCAAGTCCTTCTCACCTCCCAACATTACTTATTGGATCTAAACCTAACCAATCTATGAGGGGTAGCACATGGATTTTCAGAAGAAGCATATGTAGCAAGATAATGACAAAACAACACAAAACCTAACTTTCTGTATTGACTGGTGAGAGAGGTTTTGATGGAACAAGCAAGTTCAGACCACCAAACTACTTCCAAAAGTCATCGACCAAACCCTAAAAAAAACAGTTCTTCTTCTATTGAGCGTGCTCTCAAAAGAAGTTGCTTGTACTTAGAAACTTCCTCAGTTTAAGACTTGTGGGTATCCTTCTTCTTTCTTCTTCACGTACTAATTAGAAAATGACACTAAAAAGGAAAATCACAAGCAAGAGATCCTCACTTCTCTTTTCTTTTCTTTTCTAACACAATATATCTTAAACGTGACTCAAATAGAGAGCAAAGGGAGAGTCGTGGACAACACAAACTTCATTTAAAAAACCATCATCCTAGTCCAAGTGTGGTTAAGGGCATCCCTCCACTACTAGGGTCAATATAAAGGGCACCCAAAAAAAGGGAAAGGAAATTTATTTGACAAGCTCATATAGAGAAAGGTTGACAAACATTTGGGATGTGTTTGGTTTTTGTGAATTTTGTCTATTAAATAAAGGGACTTTGCTATGAGACCGCAAAAGGGCCGAGACCACCGAGACCGTGCATAGATGCACGGGATTTCAGGTGGGGCCCACATTCACATGGTAGGCCCCACCTGAAATCCCTGCATCCATGCACGGTTTTGGTGGTCTCGGCCCTTGTGCGGTCTCAAAATCATTTCCCGAAATAAAGAAGACCACAATTCAAAAAGTTTCCATTCTCTCCCCTCTTTGGGTAATAATTACATCCCACATGTCAACATGTGTCTTTTTTAATTGTGGTTAAAATTCACTAACTTTTAAGGGTTCGACCATCTAGCCTTGATTTTTAGAAAAAATATTAACTCTATAGGTTAAAGTTGTTAACCATAACGAAAGTTATAAAAGATGGGTGAAAATACTTGAGTCTGATTACAACTTGAAAGAATCACGAGTCTCTCTCTATACAGATTTATATATATTGTGTTTTTCCACCTATGAGGCCACAAAAAGTCATTTGTTTTATTATCTAGAAATTAAGGGTGAGATTATGGAAATGAGAATATGCCTTGCATTCTGTCAATGAAAGCCACTAGCCCTATAATACTCACTGCTACCACTTAAACCACCCAATTTCTCTTGTTCTATTATTCTCTCTACCCATAACTACTTCACAATCGTCACTCGTCACAACGGCAATGCTTGCCACCAGCAGTTGAGTACTGAGTCTTCGACTGTACGACATTAGCAACCACCTTTTTTAGTTTACGATAGTTATTTAATTATTAAATTTGATTTATTTATCTATTTTATATTTTATTTATATACTTCCATTATTTGATTAAATAGAAGTATAGATGAAAAATAACCCACTGTATGTATTTTATATGTTTAACCGAATTTTTTATCTAATTTTTCAGAGTTGGTCTGGTAGAATTATTTTTGCACCACACTTTGAAGTGCTACATACGTTTTTTTTCGTCAAATTTTTAAACGAATTATTAAATGACAATTCTAAAATATACTCGAATGATTCCCATACCAAGTTTTTACCGTAAGTTGAATTACTATATACGGTCTGGATGATGCCCAGAATAAAGCTACAAAGACGATTACCCTTCCGGTCCTAAGGTTCAGCCAGGAGTGGAGTCCCATGGGGTCCAGGGGTGCTGAAGCCCTGTTTAAATTTTGGGATCTTTTATTTTTGTTATAGTATTTATAGTAGTAATAGCCTATGAAAGGGGGCGGAGCCGGGGGATGGGGGCTTTAGCCCCCTTAAACTTTTGAGAAAAAATGTTTTCTTTACAAACGGACACAAATAGACATGATGGTCCATGAACTTCCCCCTCAAAAGAAAAAAATATCAAAATAAAAAAAATTGGGGCTATGCCCCAGAACCCCCATTATTAGCCCCAACCGCAAGAAAATCCTGGCTCCGCTCCTGGGGTTCAGTTCC
This sequence comes from Tetracentron sinense, assembly GCA_015143295.1. Taxonomy (NCBI): domain Eukaryota; kingdom Viridiplantae; phylum Streptophyta; class Magnoliopsida; order Trochodendrales; family Trochodendraceae; genus Tetracentron; species Tetracentron sinense. The sequence continues at coordinate 37,722,846 of CM026563.1, forward strand.
CACCCTAAAATAATCGTGGTTAATGTTAGTAAAATCATAGGATTTTAAAATTGAGCAGCGAGCAGCCCATATTAAACCCCAAATATTTTATGAGAAGTTCATATCTTATGAGCTGCTCGTATTTACAAAAACGTGGCTTGTTTTAAGGAAGGAGATCAACCCTAGGACCGCAAGGGCAGTTTCTGTAATTGATCATAAGAGTGTTAAGCCCTCATATTTTACGAGTTCATGAGCTGCTCATGTTTACTTATAAACGTGGCTTGTTTTAAGGTAGGGGATCAACCCTAGGATGGCAAGGGCAGTCCCTATAGCAAGCCATAGCCAAAAATGAGAGCAACGTCTCCATTCATTAAAAAATAAAAAATCATCACGGAGTGGAGAGGACACTCCCTTTTAACTACAGTTAACTCTCTTTAACTATACACCCCCGCCTCTTGCGTGAGTGGTAGGAGCAGAGCGGAGCAAGGATTCTCTTGTAGGGTACGCTCCCAAATTTTGTTTTTGGGCCAAATTCATGGGACATCGCCTTTGTTTGTGTCCGTTTTGTAAAGAAAATATTTTTTTCTCAAAAATTCAGGGGGGGCTAGAGCTCCCCATCCTCCAGCTCCACCCCTTTCCCAGGCTAAAACCTTATTATTGGTATAGTAAAAAGAAAATTTTCAAAATTTCAGGGGGGCCTGAAGCCCTCCCTGGGCCCCATGTGGCTCTGCCAGTGGGTAGGAGAGTGGCCTTCCATGGAGGAGGTCTAGGGATCTAATCCCACCCGGGTATGAGTTGCAAGAGCTCCATTGCCCAAGCTAACTTCTGAACATCTAACTCTACTAATGTAGGTAAGTGATATCTCTCATTAAAAAAAACGAAAAAAAAAAACTCTTTAACTATGATTAAAAATTGTATCCATATTTTTTCTCTAAAAACTGAAAGAAATGTCAAAAATATTAACCATAAGATTTAAAAGTTTTTAACCACAGTTCAACGGAATTAAAAAGAGACACATCGGAATGAGGGGGGCTTCAGATTATCTCTGGCGAAGCCAGAAAGGCTCCTTTGGGCAACTGCAAAATAAGGGACATGTGGCTGGAGAAGTCATTTTGGCCCCATGATTTTGACTTCTCCACACATTATTTGACACATGGTGATAAAGTTGTGAGATAATGGGGGAGAGATATCAAGTGGGGAGAAGTCAAAATCATGGGAAGAAAATGGAATGACTTCTCTCCTTTTATCACCACATGTCCCCCCTATTCTGTGGTTGCCCGAGACCACCTTTCTGGTTTCGCCAGAGATAATCCGAGGCCATGAAGCGTGAGATGCAGCTCCTCGTTTTGTGATTATTCTTTTTATAAAAGTTATTTTACACCTAGGTTTGAACCTTTCAAGAAACTTTTTAAGCCCATGAATCTTTCCAGAAATGCGACTAAATGCAGCCAAAACTTTTGGCTGCTTTTGAGGGACAGTGACTACAGTCACTACTATGTCGAAGAAAACTATGAGAGAAAATATAGGGTAAAACCTTTGGCGTGTATTTTATTTAGGATGTTACTATGAGCACACTAATATTTATAACTAGACACCATGTAAAAGAAACAATTTTTTAAAAAGAATACTTGTAAATATCCCTAAATCCTCTTCTAAAATTCTTCTTGTCCTAAAAATCAACCTATGATGCTATTCTTACATTACCTTCAGAAAGCTGATAATTTGTAGAAACACGAACTACATTAACATTATCAAACCGGTTTTTTTTATTCATCTATATCTTTTTGCTCCTTCTGTTCAATTCTAGTGGGGTTTAGGAAGTTACTTTATTTTAAAATACCTTCTCTACTCTGCTCTTTATTTTGAGATAAACTTCACATTAATAATTTTCAAATATTTTGTTTTTCTCCGTTCCGCATTTTCAACGTTGTTGAGTTTCTTATTATCCTTGGTTGCAAGATCTTTAACCCAAGAATGATGTATGATTGGAAATTTTAAAGGTATTTTTTTACCTCTTGATGTGCTCATAGAATTTATTACATTTTAATTATGTACATTTAGTAAGTTATGTATTTGGTGTCTAGTCAATAAATATTGATGTGCTCATAGCAGCACCCTTTATTTATTTAATTCCCTTTTGTACAACTTCTTGTGATATAGATTTTGTAATAGGACTGCCCATTAAAGGCTTTAATGAACATTGCTCATTTAAATACTTATATATATATATATATTTTTGATTTGTATTAAATAATAACTCATAAGTATACTTAATTTTTATATATAATTATTATTCATTTAATTCATGAGTTAAGTCGATTGATTCACTTTGAGAATTCCCTTCTTTGGTGGAATTAGGATTTGCATTTTGAAAGGGAAAAATCCCGTACATGCCACGCGTCTGTAGCTGCTCAGCTGGTAGAGGAATGATAGCAAAACTCCACCTGTGAATGAGTCTGAGGGGGGGGGGGGTGTGCACCCTGAAATAAGCTCCGATGATAAAGTCAGTATAAGGCACAAGCACAGTATAAGGCACAAACACATGAACATAAGGCACATAATAGTATAGAGATACTTATCGTGAGAGCACTGGGCATATGCACTTGAGGACGAGCTCTGGTGAGGCACTGGGTATATACACTTGAGGGCGAGCTCTGGTGAGGCACTGGGTATATACACTTGAGAGAGAGCTCTGGTGTTATGCTCTGGAGATTGTAGCTCAGGAGGCACAAAGAATATGGCACAGACAACGTAGCTTTGACGACGTAGACATCGTAGCTCAGATAAGGCACAGACAATGTAGCTCTGACAACGTAGCTCTGACAACGTGCTCTGATAAGGCACAGACAACGTAGCTTAGACAAGGCGTAGACAACGTGCTCTGATAACGTAGTTCTAGCTCGGATAAGGCACAGACAACGCAGCTCGGATAAGGCACTGGCAACGTAGCTCGGATAAGGCACTGGCAACGTAGCTCAGACAACGTAGCTTTGACAACGTGCTCTGATAACGTGCTCTGATAACGTACTCTGATAAGGCATAGACAACGTAGCTTAGACAAGGCGTAGACAACATGCTCTGATAACGTAGCTCTAGCTCGGACAACGTAGCTCTGATAACATAGCTCGGATAAGGCAGCTGACAACGTAGCACTGACCTCGTAGCTCGGACAAGGCACCTATAACGTAGTTCTGACCTCGTAGCTCGGACAAGGCAGCTGACAACGTAGCACTGACCTCGTAGCTCGGACAAGGCACCGATAACGTAGTTCTGACCTCGTACAACGTAGCTCGGCCAACATAGCTCTGATAAGGCACAGACATCGTAGCTCAGATAAGGCACCGACAACGTAGCTCAGACAACGTAGCTCTGACAACATGCTCTGGATAACGTGCTCTCGTTCGGATAAGGCACAGACAACGCAGCTTGGATAAGGCACTGGCAACGTAGCTCAGAAGGTACTGACAACGTAGCACTGACCGCATAGCTCGGATAAGGCACTGATAACGTAGCACTGACCACATAGCTCGGATAAGGCACTGATAACGTAGCACTAACCACATAGCTCGGATAAGGCACTGATAACGTATACGTTGTGCATCCGTTGTGCATCAGACAACGGATACGTTGTACAGCAGACAACGTGTACGTTGTATAGTAAACAACGTGCACGTTGTACAGCTCACGACGGGTACGTTGTACATCAGACAACGGACAACGAGCTCGGCACTATGCACAACACAACGTGACCACGGATTCGGCACCATTCGCAGCACAAAGTATTCGGCACTATTCACAGCACAACGGGACAACGGATTTGGCATTGTTCACAGCACAACGTATTCGGCACTATTCACAGCAGGCAACACGACAACGGATTTGGCACTATTCACAGCGGACAACGCTACAACGGCTTCGGCACTGTTCACAGCATCAGGCACAAGTTCAAGTATGATTGCACTCACGAGATGATTAACTGCAAGGCCGTGCAAGTGGCAGTGTGACCGTTCAGGGAGAGCATCAGGCAGACATGGCCTATTTGAGAGAATCTGACGGTCATAAACTCTTGTGAGGCCATAAAGAGCATCAAGTAGCCGGAGAACACCAAAGGAAGATGAGAGAATCAGGGGGGGTGGCCATCTACACAGCACTTCGGGGTAAGGGTGTGAATGACTCAAGCTTCTCAGATCTCCCTCTTCCTCTTCCTCTTCCTCTTCCTCTTCTTCTTCCTCTTCCTCTTCTTCTTCTTCTTCTTCTTCTGCCCTTTCTCTCCTCTCTTGCCTTTCGCACCATCCATCCCTCTTGCGCACCATCCTCCTCTTCTCTCTGGTGATTCTTGCTTATTTCTAGGCATTTTCAGTCATCATGACTTGTGCAGTCATGATAAGATCACCTGTTAGACAACACTCAAGTGAGCCAGCACATAGCCCAAGTGGGCTTATGCCGGCTAAATTGTCAGAATTTGTGAGCGTGAGAAATCCCTATTTTACCCCTTCTTTTTACTCCTTTTTACGAATTTTATCCGTTACACATTTCTAATCCATTTCTAAATGGGTTGGGTATTCACAATTCGTGTTTGGCTCAACAGTCGAAAAATCATAATAACTCTTCAATTTAGCAATAAACATTTGTTCCTTTGATATGTGCTTTACATATGTTCTTGTTGGGTGTGAGGAAACTGCAAATGATTCAAGAATTTTATTAGATGGAGTTTATAACAATAGAATGAAATTCTCGCATGCCCCTTCAGGTAATAATTTTCTTTTAAAAGAGAACATTAAGGATGTACATATTTTTCTTTTCTAAATTAAATATATATTTTATTTTATTGCAAGAAAATATTATGTTGTCAATTTTGGCTATCCTAATATGACAATTAACAGGTTTTCTTGCACCTCATCGAGGAACGCGCTATCATTTGTAGAATTTTAGAGGTAGTAGGGGTCCAACTGATGCCAAAGAACTATTTAATCGTGCACATTCCTCATTAAGGAATGTAATAGAGCGCTGCTTTGGTGTATTGAAAGCACGATTTCCTATGTAAAAGTGTATGACTCCGTACCCCTATCTTAAACAAAGAGCTATTGTAGTTGCTGCTTGTGTTCTCCACAACTTCATTTGGAAAGAGGCTCAGAGAGATGATTTATTCCAAGAGTATGAAATAGACGATTTGGTAGTTAACACTGGCACATCATCTCGTGGAAGTAATTCGAAAGTTGATGAACAAGTACACCAGCACCAACAATTGGAGATGGATGTCTTTAGGGATAACCTCACTGAAGCATGTAGAATGCATATATCAGTGGCAATTATCACTATACTTTGTTCTTATATCACTAGTTATATTTTGGAGAAGAAGAAATGATATTATTTGTATTAAACCTTTCAGAATTTCAGAAAAGTAATCAAATTTATGTTTCGGGATGAACCAAACATGATAATTTTGGACATAATCAATTATATACAAATAATCGACTATAGACAGGGTGCTATCCAAACAAGATTATTCGTGACAGCGTTTATTTACGACATCCCTTATTCATGACAACGCTTATGCTATAATCAGTTGTGATTGCAATAATCCGAACCAAACTTATGTCTATAAGCTTGACACAAATTTAGTGTGCCCCAACACTACAGAGGGCCATTTTTGTTCTTTTTTGTTGGACTGCATTGGCCGTGTTAGTAATAAAAATTGTGAATGTTGAGACACGTGTCAAAAAATCAGTTCGATTAGACATTTATATGGATAAATCCATAATAGGTATACACACAAGATCTTTGTGCTGACTTGCAAACACAAAATAGACTCAAACTTGACCAGATTTGATAAACATAACGAACCATATTCTCGTGTTAGAAATTATTAACTATATCACCCTTATGATAACAACCACTATCGTAAAATGATCGGTTCACAACCGTTGGCCCATTATTGACCTTACTCTATATTTTTTTTAGACTATTGTCATTTACCCTACGTTTGGTTGCTGAGAAAATAGGTGAAAAGGAGAAGAGAAAAGAAAGTTGAATAAAACGCAACTAATAATTGTATTAAAAATCCAAAATTCTATTATTGGCAGGCAGCTAAACATACCCTGATTTAGGCCTAAAAGAGATATTGTAGGTGGGATCCATTTAACTCTACCTCCAATCTTGCTTGATATTTTTCAAACAATGTCCTATCAAAATGGAAACGGAAAAAATACTTTTGAGAGAAAACTATAACTCATTTACAAAATGATCATATGACCTAATTTAAAATTCTAAATATCTTAGAATTAAGGAAAAAATACCTTTAATGTCCTCTAATTGGACATCAGCATAAGTTCGAAGTCCAGTATATGCGTTGAGCAAAAGAGCTCATTTTTCAATAATAAAAGTTTAAATACAAAATGGAGCTTTGCTTCATGGCGGAAAAGCAGATCTCTCCTTTTTACCTAGTTGTGACAACCTCGTAATTATGGGAAAAATGTGTTTTGCAAAATTGCCTCTATTTGTTTCTATAATTACATAATTGTCACTCCCTTTAAAGGCACTAAGAAGGGGAGCTCCGCCCGAGAAACAGAGCTTCACCTCACCATTACACTCTAATTTTTTTTACTAAACTAATAAGGTTATTAGAATAAACTAATTAAGTAAATTTACTTAACTAATAAGGTTGGTGAATTGCTGAGAATATCAACCCTCCTAAATAAAAATTGCCCATGTTTGATTCAGCTCGGCTCGGCTCGGCTTGGCTTGAATATTATATATATAAATAATTATATATAATAATATAAAAAATTATTATTTTTATTTAAAATATTTTTTAAATAAATCAATCCAAACTTGAGCCAAGCCAAGCAAAGCACGGCTTGAGCTTGAATCAATTCGACTGAGAAGAAGCTTACTCTCGAATTGGAAGAAGCCCTAAATCAGGAAGAAATTCTATGGGCTCAGAAATCCATGGTAAATTGGCTGAAATTAGGGGACAAAAATACTAGGTTTTTCCATCAAACCAACCTCCAAAGAAGAAGATCAAATAAAATATCTTCTCTTCTTCTTGAGTCTGGGGATTGGATTTCTAAAAATAAGGATATCAAATCTTTTGTTGTCCAGCATTATCAGTCGGTTTTTGCCACCTCTAACCCTGAAATCTCTTCTCAGTCTATTGAACATATTCCATCATCAATTACCTCTGAGATGAACAATTATTTGTGCCAAAATGTGACTATTGAAGAGATTAAATGTGCTCTCTTCCAAATGAGTCCTCTAAAATCTCCTGATCCGGATGGTATGCCTGCACGTTTTTTTCAAAAGCATTGGAAAATTGTGGGGAATGATGTAAGTGATGCAGTTCTTAGTTTTTTCAACAGTGGTTTCCTCCTAAAAGAATTGAATCATACTCTCATTGCAATCATCCCCAAAATTCCCAATCCCCAATCCATTGGTCAATTTAGACCGATCAGTTTGTGCAATGTTGGCTACAAGATTATCTCAAAAGTATTGGCAAACAGACTCAAAAAATATCTTCTAGATCTTATTGGTCTAGAGCAGTCAACCTTTATTGAGGGAAGACAAATCACTGATAATGTATTAATTGCTCATGAGGTCTTCCATCATCTTAGAAGACTTAAGAAATGGGGTAAGTATAAACTTGCAATGAAGTTGGACATGAGTAAGGCGTATGACCGCATTGAATGGACCTTTCTTGAAGAAATCTTGGAGAATATGGGCTTTTGTTTAAGATGGAGACAATTAATTATGCAATGTGTTACTACTATCTCTATCTCTATTTTAATCAATGGTGAACCGGTTGGTAATATTAATCCTTCAAGAGGGTTTCGTCAAGGGGACCCTCTCTCTCCATATTTATTCATTATTTGTACAAAAGCTCTTTCTTCAATGATTAGATACTCTATGGTCTGCAACTCTCTGAATGGAATTAGAGTGACAAAAACAGCTCCGCCTCTTTCCCACCTTCTTTTTGCAAATGACAACTTCATGTTCCTAAAGGTAGATTCAGAAGAATGTAACAAAATGATGGTGATCCTTGACCGTTATTGTAAACCATCAGGACAAGCTATCAATCTCCAAAAGTCTGACATCAAATTCAGCAACAACACTCCAGATGTGATAAGGACTTCTCTCTCAGCTCAATTGAATATTACTTCTATGACACCTCTAGGGAAATATTTGGGTTTACCTACAGAGTTTGGAAAGTCAAAAACAGAATTATTCGGGTATCTAAAAGAAAGGATACTATCGAAAATCAAAGGTTGGAAAGGGTCACTCCTATCGCAGGCTGGGAGAGACATATTGATTAAAGCAGTAGTGCAGTCAATTCCTTGCTATGCAATGAGCTGCTTCAAAATTACATCCAAATGGCTCAATCTTATTAATTCAGCTATTTCTCGCTACTGGTAGGGTCAAAAAGAGGAAGAAGGTCGTATTCACTGGCAAAGTTAGAGGAAGATATGTTACTCTAAATCGGCTGGGGGCCTTGGGTTCAGAAACATGATTCTTTTCAATCTGGCCAAACAAGCATGGAGAGTGAAAATTATATATGCCAGATCTTCTCTGGAGTAAAATTCTTAAATCACTTTACTTCCCTAATGACGATTTTATGAAAGCCAAGAGCAATTATAGAGAATCTTGGGGATGGACGAGTATTCTTCATGGTTGAAATCTTCTTCAACTTGGGATTCGAAGAAAGGTTGGCTCAGGCCATTCTATCGACCCGTAGAAGTACCGTGGATTCCTAATTTGCCATATTTCCAAATCTTTTCCCCAAGACCGGAAGGTTGTTTTGTCTTGAAAGTTTCTCATCTCCTTGATCATGTTTTCAAAAATGGGAAAATTGATGTTCTCTGCAATCTCTTTACTAGTTTGGAGATTAAGGAAATCCTGGATATTCAACCGAGTGTCCCTGGTGTTAAAGACTCTTGGGTGTGGCATTGTGAAGCTAAGGGCAATTTCAGTGTTAAATTAGCTTATCATCTAACTGTAAAGAATGACCCTTGGAGGTTAAAAAATGCATCCTCTTCTGCAGACAACATCCCAAATTCGAGATGGAGCTCATTATGAAAGATCCCTGTACCTCCGAAATTAAATTTTTTTTTTAATGCAGGTGTATCTCTGATGTCCTGACAGGAGGGGTAAATCTTTTAAAGAGGAAAGTTAACATTGATCCGACATGCAGATTGTGCGGGAAAGAAGTAGAAACTGGTGTCCACCTCTTCCTTCAATATGAGTTTGCAAGAAGTGTTTGGTTTGGCTCTTCAATTTGTTATCATAGAAATAAGGGTAATGTGGAATCTATGAGAAATTGGTGGGAATTATGGTCGAATGGAAGCTTATTCAAAACTAATAATTATGACATCACTATCAGGACTATCAGTGTCGTGTGGATGATCTGGAAAGCTAGGAATGAATGCATCTTCGAGAGCTTCGAACTTGATCCCCGGAGATCAGTAGATAGAGCCAATGCATATGCAGCTGAGATATCCTCTGTTCAAACTTCCAACTCTTTTTTGGATTTCCACATAGCTATAGTCCAAAGATTCCTAGAGTACCATGAGGATGCTTTAGATTGGGTTGCCCCCCAACCGGTTGGCTAAAGATAAATGTGGACAGCTCCCCTTCCTTGGACGGTTCGATATCTAGTGTGGGAGGGCTAGCTAGGACTCACACAGTAAGGTGTGTTGCTTCCTTCTGTTTTCCTATTATGTCAGATAATGCAAGACACTCTGAAGCAAAGGCGGTATTCTTGGGCCTTTTTTTATGCCTTCAAAATAACTGGAATAAGTTTATCCTAGAAGGAGACTCCCAAACTCTTCTAAATGTGATCAATGAAGGAAAAATGACCCCTCATTGGGACATCCAAGCTATCTTCGAGGACATTTTGATTTTATGGAGAAACTTTCCTAAGTCTACCATTCAATGGGTGCGAAAGATCTCAGAACACTATAGCTCATGACCTTGCCAAAGTATCGGACTTAGAAGCCTGAACTTTTCTTAAGTCTGGATTTTGTACCAAGGAGAATTTGGTTTCTACTAGTAGAAGCTTTAACTTACAGGCTCATGTTCACCCTTCTTTCAGATGAATAAATTTTTCGCTATTTACCACCAAAAAAAAAAGTATACGCGTTGAGCAAAAGAGCTCATTTTTCAATAATAAAAGTTTAAATACAAAATGGAGCTTTGCTTCATGGTGGAAAAGCGGATCTCTCCTTTTTACCTAGTTGTGACAACCTCGTAATTATGGAAAAAATGTGTTTTGCAAAATTGCCTCTATTTTTTTTTCTATAATTACATAAGTGTCACTCCCTTTAAAGGCACTATGAAGGGGAGCTCTGCCCGAGAAACAGAGCTTCACCTCACCATTACACTCTAATTTTTTTTACTAAACTAATAAGGTTGGTGAATTGTTGAGAATATCAACCCGCCTAAATAAAAATTGCCCATGTTCAATTCGGCTTGGCTCGAAGCTCGGCTTGAATATTATGTATATATATAATAATATAAAAAATTATTATTTTTATTTAAAATATTTTTTAAATAAATCAATCCAAACTTGAGCCAAGTCAAGAAAAGCACGGCTTGAGCTTGAATCAATTCGAGCTCGAGCCAAGCATTTTGGATTCAAGTCGTTCGAGCCGATTTTTCAAGCATCATTTCAAGCTGAGTCGAGCTCGAGCCTAGGGTAAACCCTTTTCAAGCTGAGCCGAGCAGGGCCAAGCTCGGCTCAGCCCAGCTCGAATACACCCCTAGATACACCCTTTATCCGTCTAAAATACAAACTATAGCTTTACCTACCATTCAAGAGGTCCCACCAAGAAATCCTGTATGCATGAAACAGCCCAGTTGAACGATCTCAAGGTTATATGGCTGGGCCAGAGTATATTAAGGCTGATATACTCTTGATCTGTCTTTTATAAAAACCAAGGTTAGATTCATTAATCTTAAAAAAATCTTAGCCAGAGTTATAAAAGGGACATGTGGCGAGTTGGAGAGGCTGGACCAGAGTATTTTACTATGCTCCAGCTAGAAGAAATCAATCCTTTTTTTAATCGGCTGACACTCCTCACTATCATCACTCGGCAGCATCAGCTATGAAAAATTAAGGGCAATGCTAGGTTAACTATCTGGTGGTCCACTCTCCTCTATCTTTATAAAAGAAGACAAAATAGTATGACATTTTTTGTGCATCTCACTACATTATTGGACAACTAAAAAGTAGACCTAACATTGCTCATGATGAAAATAATAAGCGAAGCCGGCGTGCGCTTTCTTAAAAAAACATTTCTTAGCTCAAAGATTTATCGATCACAAAAAAATGCTAAAACTAATTTGGCTGTATAAAAATAATGAGCAATGCTAGTTCTTCCCCCACTCACTTTCCCCCATTTTCTTCTTTTTGTAGGATTTATCATTATTTTTTTTGTCATTCTTGTTTAGAAAATGAAAAAGTGAATGAATTAGCATTGCTCAAACAATACTTTATTTTTTCTAAAAACAAAAACAGCCTTTTCTGTTTAAAAGTAAGTGACATGTCTTTGTGCTTCTAAAAAATATTTTCTTCTATTTATTTTTTGTGGATTTTTTTGGGTTTATATTTGTACAACATCCAAACAGGTTTCTTACTTTCCTATAAATACTTGAAAAAAAAAACAAATATGTTCAAACAAGCACACACAACCATATAATTGGGAAATCCAATAGCCACCATCACACCATAAAAATAAAAATCAAAATCAAAATCAAAATTTCCTAAACACACTTCCAAACATAAAAAGGCGGTCCGATGGTGGCCGTAAAAACATTTCTTTATCTAGACATAAAAACAAAGCCATATTTATCTTTTTTGAACCAAAGCCTCATATGGTGTTTTACACATGTTTAGGAAGCCGTGAAGGTGAATCAGAGTGATGACAAGGAGGAAAAGGAGTGGTTTCTCTGGGGTGGCAAGAGACAAGATAACATGATTAGAGAGGACTGTAAATGGGATGGGGAACATGATAAGAGTAATTGATTAGCCATAATCTCATTGTTTTGAAGATCCTAAATCAATTTGTCTTGCCACCCCCTTCACACCCAAATTGTTTATTGTCCATTTCCATGTCATGATGATGATGACGGCGACGATGATGATCATGATGTAGTGAGTCTACAACCTAGTGGTGCTTCACCCACCCACTTGCTGCGGTATTATAGGCCTTTCCTCAAACCCACAGCCAATCAAATGCTGATATGGTGGTCATTCCCATATTTTATTATGCTTGGCCTAATTTTTCTTTCTCCCTTTAATAATGGTTGGTCTCCTTGTAGAAAGCATGTAGCCAAAATTGGTTCTTCATATAGATTACTAGCTCATATTTTAATCCTTAATTAGAGGTTTTGAGTGCAAAATCTAGCTCAGAATGATGAGGATCTTTACCTGATAATCTCATAAAATTAGAATTCAAATTGCCTGAGCGACCACTTGCGGATTTTCATCGAAGCGAAAAGCGCAACCAGATTATGATGCCCCACAAGAACTGCAGAATGGCTCCAAGAGAATTTCATTAGACAGGTGATAATGACTTAATATAATAAAGAAAATGAATTCTATACAACAGAATCATGATATTATATCATACTTTTTATCCTGTTGGACCCTCTTTCTTGCACAAGAAAAAGAGAAACAAGCACAAGATGGTTTCACACAAGGGATAATAAATCTCTAATGGGTGACCATCAAAAACTTAGTAACAAAGACAAACATGGGTGTAATTATTTCCAAACTAATAATTTCATGGAACATAAAACAATAAAAAAAAGGAAAAAAGAGAGAGGATGATTCTGGCCTGTCTCAGTGCTGGGAACTAAGGATCCAAAGCCTATGCAGTAGAGAGGTAGAGTAGCCTTTTAGTGTTTCCCCATTCAAGCTGTCATTCCCATGTCCACTTCTCTCCTTTGTTATCCCCTCACACATGCCCAACCAGCGGGCCCCTACACAAGCTCTCAAAGGGGGTGGTGGGGTAAAATCATATTATAGCCCATCCCCCTTCCTGCCCCACCCATTCCAGCACAAAATCACACACCCATTTGAAATTCACGTGCCACCCGGACCCACCGATCTGAGGCCCCCCTCATCAACACTTGGCTCTCCCTCTCCCCATACATACAAGTGGGGGGGGGGGGCGTACTGCCGATCGCTCTTCTTCGATCAGAAATCCACAGTTTCTGACAACAGTGGATGCATTTCACGGTTCCAGAGAACAGTAGATGAATTCGGAAAGTATACCATTTCGGTCTCATTGGCAGCTTAGAAACCTGACTTCAATGGCATACATGACATTAATACTCAGAAATGGCAAAAACATCTATATCAGGATGGGTGAGGGAAACTATATAGGACATAATTGTGTTTTGAGAGTGGAAAGGTGGCTGTAACTGTGGGAAAAGTGTTGGAGGATCTGTGAAATCTTCCTTTCTTGTGACTTTCCCCTCTCAACTTGGCATCTATGGCCTCCATAAACAAAAGAGCCCAAAAAGGAGAACTAAAAGAAAATCCTAAAACTCTACCACCCTAGTAATTCAGTCTTCATACGGTTGCTCACCACTGAAGATGGGTTGACTGCTACCCAATCCTTCCCCTTTAAATTCTCTACTCAACCCTCCATTTCCTTGGCTCTTCTACACCTCTCCTTTTGCTTTTCTTCACAAAGAAATACCATAAGAGTAGATTTGAATCTCTCCCCTACAGTTGCCCCCACGTCTTCAGGGAAAAAAAAAATGGGATCACCACCTATTAGTTTCCTTAGACAAAACAACATCACATTCCTAAGGTTTTTCATGGTCTTGTTCTTGAGTTGTATTACTGCTAGAATCAATCTTGGTTCCAACATCCCCTTTACCACCCTGAGTGTGTCTCGCTCGGATTCCTCCGACTTCCCTTCCTCCTTAAAAACACTCAGCATCGATGGGCATTTCAGCTTCGACGATCTTCACCATGCAGCCAGGGACTTTGGAAATCGATACCAGTACCTCCCGTCAGCAATTCTACGTCCAAAGTCAGTCTCGGACATTGCTACTACTATAAAGCATATTTGGCAAATGGGTCCTGCTTCAGAGCTCACAGTTGCTGCTAGAGGCCACGGTCACTCGCTCCAAGGCCAGGCGCAAGCCCATAGAGGACTTGTCATCAACATGGAATCACTTCGGGGACCAGAAATGTATGTTCATGCCGGGAAGCTCCCTTATGTGGATGTTTCTGGCGGAGAGTTGTGGATAAATATCCTGCACGAAAGCCTGAAATATGGGCTTGCACCAAAATCTTGGACAGACTACCTCCATCTCACAACTGGCGGCACTTTGTCAAATGCTGGAATCAGCGGGCAGGCATTCCGGCATGGGCCTCAGATAAGTAATGTCTACCAGCTGGAGGTTGTTACAGGTTTGTTGAGCAATATACTATCGCAGATAGCTACAGTTTATCTTTTGCTCAAGATCAATATTGATACTAAAATGGTGGACTTCTGTGAGTGCAGGAAAGGGAGAAGTAGTTAACTGTTCAGAGAAGCAAAATGCAGATCTTTTTTACAGTGTACTGGGAGGGCTGGGTCAGTTCGGAATCATCACCCGAGCTAGAATTTCTCTGGAACCGGCATCCAAGATGGTATACAGGAATATCCTTTCTCTTAGAATGAGTCAAAAAAATAAGATCTGAATACAGTTAAAAGTACCTCTTTTATAACACACACTAATCACTTTTGACAGGTTAAATGGATTAGAGTGCTGTACTCGGATTTCTCCTTGTTTGCCAAGGATCAGGAGCACTTAATATCTATTGGAAATGCGTTCGACTACATTGAAGGCTTGGTAATAATAAACAAGACTGGCCTCCTCAATAACTGGAGATCTTCCTTCAATCCCCAAGACCCACTTCAAGCCAGCCAGTTCAATTCAGAGGGAAGAACTCTCTTCTGTCTAGAAATGGCCAAAAACTTCAACCCAGACGAGACTGATATTATGAACCAGGTGAGACATGCCATGACTCACCTACAGTCACATGAGCATGATGTTCGCTTGTATCTAATTCACATCTCTCCTCTGTTTGTTGGGTGCAGGAAGTTGAGAGTCTCTTGTCTCAACTGAGCTATATTTCATCCACACTTTTCCTGTCAGAAGTCTCGTACACAGAATTCTTAGACAGAGTGCATGCATCCGAGATAAAACTCCGGGCAAAAGGCCTGTGGGAAGTTCCACACCCTTGGCTCAATCTTCTGATCCCCAAAAGCAAAATACACGCCTTTGCTGAAGAAGTCTTCGGTAACATTCTTAAAGGCACTAGCAACGGCCCCATCCTTATCTACCCACTTAACAAATCCAAGTACGGAGTCAACACATTGTCTCATCACTAAGAAAATCCTCAAATCAAATCCTCTAACCTTCTCTTTTGTTTTCTTTTTTCTCGCAGGTTGGACAACAGAACCTCTGTGGTAGTTCCAGACGAAGAAATCTTCTACCTAGTGGCATTCCTGTCCTCGGCAGTGCCCTCTTCCATGGCAACTGATGGCTTAGAACACATCTTAACCCAGAACAAAAGAATTCTAGATTTCTGTGAAACGGCCCATCTCGGGATGAAGCAATATCTTCCCCATTACACCACCCAGAAAGAGTGGCGAGTTCACTTCGGCTCTCGATGGGAAGCCTTCATACAGAAGAAATCTGCTTATGACCCTTTGGCGATCCTTGCTCCCGGACAGAGAATCTTCCAAAAAGCAATACCCATCTCATGACATTGGCCTCTCATTTGAGCCACAGATTATACCAAGGGCCCTTTAAAGCATATGGAGAAAAGACAATGCTGAATCATGTAAATTGATAATAATTAATTCAATACTTTCTTGGCTCTCCACGATAAGTGTAAGCATAACGTGGGGGCTGCAGAGATGCTTGATATTCTGTTGACAAATTTGGTTCATAGCTTCAGATATGAAATTATTAAGTTTTGTTGACTTGTAAATGGGACTTTAAAACATTAGCCCTGGAAAGGATGTTTGTGATTAAGTGAGGATACAAAGAACTAGAATTAGTTTTCTCTGATGGTGAAATGACGAGATGTGTTATATCATTTCCGGAAAGATGATACCAAATAATTTTAATATTAAGATAAACTGGCTGGATATAGTTAACGAAAAGGTATACGTTAATGTACCAAGGACATACCTCAGCTATAAAAGCAACAAGAACCAGAGGCCACTTCAAAGAAAACAAGAAATCGTGAAAATGCTCAGTTGATGGTCTATTGACTTTTAACAAATTCCAGAACTCTACATGAAGTAACAACATCATTGTTATTCCGCCTCAGAAGCATCTGTCCATCCGAGACCTGGCCTGCATGCTTCCCCCTGTGGTTCTTCGTAGTCTCGGGCATCACGAAGAGAAGCCTCAAAGTCAGTAGAGTCGATTGCAACAGGAAGAAAGCTACTTATATCATCTCTAGCTCCAAAACCACCAGCTCGTATTACATCGTCAGGCATTATGGAGGCCTCCATGTTTACTTCCCCAGACGCGTCCATATCTCCAAAAGATGCACCTTGAGTGACTTTTTCCACAGCTTTGCTACCTGCTGTGTTAACTTGTACGACATTTTCTGAAGCACCTGGATCTTGTTTTGGGACATCTTTGACATCAGTAATGGGATTATTATATTCTGCTACTTCAGTCCTCGAGTTGACTTCATTCTTATCTGGTACAATCAAAAGCTCAATACTCTCAAGTTGAAGCAGGAACCCCAGCACGAATATGTAGAGATTTGAATTGAACAAGAAATAGAATGAAGTAATCTGAAATATTTCCTTCCGCAATGGTATGAACAGAAGCAGTATACAAAAAAAGACGAGTCCTGCTCGTCAAACCAGTCACAGAAATATTTCCAATACTTATCAAATCCTGTAGAATTGAGATATTAAAATTTGAGGAGAAACATTTTAAGTAGAGAAGGATCAGAGAAGATTGATGCTCAAATTCATCTAAAATCTATAAAATGAAAAAGAATATGATTAACCATACATAGAATATATTATGTATTTGAACGAACTAACTTTTACGATTAATTGTTGTTTATCTAATTAAAAAAGAGTGAATGCAGTTTGAAAATTTTTATTTAAGTGCAAGACTTAAGGATAAAGCAGCATGTGATAACCAAACACGTATATCACAATGAAGTCACTAACACCCTCATGGGAGGGTGGTTAAGAGAATCCCCCACTAGGAGGCAGGTCCTGGGTTGAAAACCCGTCCAGATAAGAATGACAAGTCAAGGAATTTCTTCTTTACCTAAAAAATATCACATCGAAGTCCAATTCTATGGTTCCTTTTCTTCCACCAAGAACATGTGTTTCATTGGTCTTTCTTTCAAATTTTATAGGGTTTTCTTTTCCTTCTTTTTTTTCCAATAACATGTTAAAGTGTTATGGATCTTTCCCATGTTAATCCTACTTGATAGTCAGCCAATATTAGATTGTTACAAAGAAAATATCAAAAAACAAGATGTCAAAAAGTAGGAGTAATTTTAGTTGTTCAAGAAAGATATCTAGCACTTGGGTGTTAGAACTGTTTAGGCAATGATGTTCAATAGTTATCACAACGTCTGTTTCTGCTTAACCACTATACTTGCACAGTTCTTCAAGATACACTGGTGCAACTCCAGCTTACCAATCTCTTATTATCTAATTCTTGTCACTGTTCCAATTCCGCTGAAACTCCAGGAAACTAAAGGTCTAACCTCATAATAAAGTGTAGCCATGGTCTCTATTAAACATGAGGATCTTTTCTTGAGTACCCATTAGAAAAAGAAGTCCTATGATAGCTACGCGCATTCATGTGCTTTGGAGTTCATGAAGGGGAGGATGGGAATGCCATTCACTGGATGTTGTTTTCCATTCATATATCTAAAAAGGATGGCCCTAAGAAAGCCATTATTAGGAGGTACATGTTAGTATTATTATCATACAAAAGGTACCAATCCGTCAACAAGAAACATAAAAGGCGTATTTCAATATCAAGATAAATAACACTAAGATCCCCTGCTTTTCTCCTTTTAAATGGCGTATGATTGTCATGTTTCACAACATTGCTATCATATTGTTGTTATTTTAGTGACAATTCGCATGCTGTTAGTGGATCTGACACCACGGAACGATCCATTTTTTTCAAAAGCATCTCCTTACAACCTTTTCAACCGTAATATATTGAAAAATATGCTATTGAGAAAAGACAGTAGTAAATTAATTCATAATAAGAATCTGAGAAACTACAACTCTTCCACAAAACTCAAGCTCAAGGAGCAAACATGGCCCCATAAAGGGCCTATCACAATCAAGTGCTTAATGGATCAAGAATGGCAAGTATGCTGAGTATATATGGATATAAATATTTACGATAATTGTATTCAGACCTCATATGGCTTTAAATAGAATGGAATGGTGGAACAGAATTTGTGTTGCCGACCCCAAATATTTGAGATAAGGCATTGATGAAGATGATGGATTCAATCCTAATATCCCTGAAGTTCAAACTTGCATCTTTGTCAACCAATTCATTTATACAGTTGTTCATTTCATGGATCTCATAGCGAAATGGAACTTCAAACACAATAAAACACAAAGAGAAGTCCCATGTGATTCTTAGATTTGAAAAACAAAAAATAGCACACTTGTGAATTGTGATCACAACGAAAAGCTAAAAAGTAATCTTTCGAAAAATCTATGACATATAAGCTAATACCATGAAAATATTTCACTGTCTCATATTCCATGGATGGAAAAAAAATTGCCCGATAGAAAGCAGCAGAGTCCTCTTTGTATCTACTATCTCCTTTGCTGAAAGCACCTTCAGGAACTCTTCCAATAACCAAATATTTGCATCAAGATTCTTTGTACGTAACTGCAAATGAAGTATATATTGCATCAGAATGGTGCAAAAATTCAGAATAACATATAAGCAACACACTGAAATGAAAAAGGTCCCTCCATATGGAAGTGCTAAGATGACAACTGACATGACAAAAAGTTAAGAAGGAATATCATTGAAAACTTTGCTAAGAAGATAAATGACATGACAAAAAGTTAAGAAGGAATATCATTGAAACCTTCAATTGTCTCGATCCAAAGCAATATGGCATAGGGCCTAAGCTCCATTTAGTAGCATTGAGAGTGAGGATTCAGGATCCAATGTAAAGCTGATCATAATTCTAAATCCCAGTGTCAAGACAATAGCCAATATCTCTGTTCTTAAAATTACAACACTTCCTTGAGATCATCCCAAACAAATATCAATTAATTTAATCTTTCATACAGCTCATAAGACAGAATGGTGCTGCACTTCAAAATTTCTCCTATTGAAGCTTGGAGCCAGGGATGCAACTGATTAGTTTTGACCTCAGGTTGTACATCAATTTTCCATGATCTAACCATGGGTACTTGATTTCTTAGTTTTGCATACCATTTTATTTCCAACTTGGGGCTGGAGGGAGCATGAAAGGCGTTGATACAACTGCATTCTGGGAGAGTTCGCAAATAACTGCATTCTGGGAGAGTTTGCAAATCACCCAATCTTGGAACAACCCAATTCTGAGTCTACCAGTTCTATTATCCTTTATTATTTTTAGTTTAACAGTGAAGAGCAATAATATTTTGTTTGGAGATAATAGTGAAGTTCTTATCAGGTAATCTTCCAATATCAAAGAAGATCTTAAGTTTTTAACAGTATCAATTTCGATTAAGCAACTAAAAGGTTATTGCAACCTCGATCAATTCTATTGCATTTTATGTTTGCACATACACTAACACCCTGAAAGGAATATCAGAACCAGTGGGCAGGAATTTTGCTACTGCAAATCAATTATTTCTGTTGCTATTTCACCAACTCATACTATATCAGATACTGCATCAAAAGATCATTCATTAGCTTCCACTCAAAAAAATAAAGTGCCTTGACTTTTCTCAGTTTCTTCAAGGCACAATCATGTAGACTCTACTTCACTTTGTATCCTCAGGTACTGTTCATGGTTCCGCTCATTCTTGTATTTTTGATCTAAAAATGCAAATCATGTAGGGAGCATAGTTTAAAACATAGTTGCAGGGAAGCTATGTACAAGGTGGGAAACGAGCTTCTTGGCTCGCTTCCCAAGAAGCTCGTTTCCCAGACTCGCTTCTATCAAGTCTCATTTAGTGGTCAATGGTGGATATATATCTAGGAAGTAATGGGATAGACCAGAGTCTAAAACCTACGACATAGATCCTAAGCAAGTTGGATTGAAACCTAAGGTTGTATGACACCTACTTCTCCACAAATATCTCATGTAAGATAAAATTTAAGGTATGATTGGTCATCCTGATATAATGGGAATGAGACACCTATATCTATTTCTAACTTTCCATTTCCTAATGATATTTTGACCCTTCCCGCTTTCGCTTCGCCTCTCGCTTTGGTAACTATGTTTTAAAACCCTTATTTTCTCCCACATGCTACAAGACACTAAAGAATTTGCAGGTTCCAAGGTAAAAGGTGGTTTAAATGAAATTTGTGCCTAGGTGACTATTCCCTAGCTCTTGTATATTTCATAAAGTACTAAAATATTCTCTCTATTTACTTAGCAAAGAAGATGGGTAAGATATGCAATGACTCCACCCAAACCAATGTTTTAAAATGCGAAGAGGGGCTTCAAGAATCAAAAGATGCGTGAGGCGTAAAAGAAAATTTAATAATAATAAATATGAATATTCCAAAAAGATTCAAAAAAATTAATTCAAGGTATTACATATATATTTTTATATTTATATATGTGTGTGTGTGTGCACACATGCATATGTAATACTATATAAATAATTCAGCCATAAATAAATAAATAAAAATCAGAGAGGCCAGAAATAATAAAATTTAGATTTACTTTTTTGTTCAAATACATATTGAAAGACAGATAATGTTCAATCATGTGGTTGATTTTAGATTCCAAGAAACAATTGCAAAGTAGTCAGCAACCACTAATTACATATGTTAGACAATGACTCCAAATCTTTGCAATGTCTACTATGAAAATTAGAGTGAAATATACTCAACAATATTTTAAAAAGCCTAAATACATTAGATCAATGTTTTAAAGGCGTGAGAGATTTACGCCTCAAGGCTCGCCTCAATGTAAAGTGTAAACACCTTGAGGCTAGACCTTGCGGCTTAAATCTCATGAGGCTAACGCCTCAATCCGTGAGGCTCACTTTATGTTTGAGGCATGTGCCATACACATTAATAAAGGGTTCTAGCCACATAACGAGACTTTAACATTAAATATTTTTTTATGGCGTGTGCTTTACACATTAAAAATAGGGTTCTAACCCTATACTAAAACTTAAACATTAAATTATAAGATGTGTGTCTCATAATTTTTTTTATTAAGAAAAAAATTATTTTTAAATTATTTTTGTTTTGTTATTAGTCTAAATTAACACTTAATTTATTATATCTAATGCAGTGTTTTTAAATGCAAATGCGTGAGGCGAGGCAAGGCGAGGCGTGGCTGTTAGGACCTCAAGATGCATGACGCGTAAGCCTCGAGGCTTAAGCCTCACAAGAAAACCTCATGCTCGTTCATTTTAACAAATAAATAAAATATAAGAAAAGTTGCAAAAAGATTAAAAAAGTTAATGAAATATTAGTGTATATATATATAAATATAGAGAGAGACTTTTTGGTTCATATACAAATTGAAGATGATGTTCAATACTTCAGTCATCAATTCATGAGGTGGATTTAAAATTTTAGTAAAAAATTGCAAAGAAGTCATGAGCTTGTAGGTCAGTGACTCCACATTTTTGCAGTGTTTACTAGGGAAATTTAGTGTGAATTAGAATCAAAGGGTATTAAAAATTAAAAGCCTAAATAGGTTAAATATATATTTTTTTTGGTAATGGAGTGTATCCCAACCTTGACAAGGCCGACCAATCCCTTCAATTGCACACAATCACTCGCAAACCACATTAAACATAATAAATTAAATGTTAGTTGAAATCAATATCAGCATCATCATTTTCAATGTCTTATTTGAAGTTAATAATTTGTTATTATTTGAAACAAATAACAAATTCAAATTTTAAAAACTGACATTAAGGCTCAGTATGTGGCTAGAACCTTAATTGTAGATAATGTATGAGTACACCATAGACATAAAGCGAGCCTCACACTTTGAGCTGTGAACCTCATGAGATTTAAGCCCTATGGTTCAACCTCAAGGTGTTTTCCTTAAGCTTCGCCTCAAGGTGTAAGCCTCACACATTTTTTAAAACACTGGTTCCAGTATCTCAGCTTACTTATTCATAAGAATGGAGAGATTGAGTAAGATGTTACCCACAAAATTAGGGTTGAGTAGCAAAGGTGGAGATGTGCTTTCAGAGTTCTATATAGCAATCACATTCCAATTAAACTAAAATGATAATTTCATAAGAAAATGAGGAGAACCATGTTTTATGCATCAGAAAGTTGGGTAACCAAGAAGCAATATCTTCATAGAATTAGTATAGTAGAGATGAAAATTTGGGGATGGATGATTAGAGACTCTAGGAAAGATAAGAATAAAAATGAGCGCATTCAATAAAATTTAGTAGTAGCTTCAATAGTTGATAAAATAAGGGAGAGTCAATTGAGATGTTTTGGACATGTTTAGAAATGAATGGAGAAGTGCAAAAGGGTTTAGTAGCACACAATTTGACCGAAGTCGTGGCTTTGCCGACCCCAAATATTTTAGTATGAGGCATTGATGACGACGATCAAATAATGAGAAAGGAACCATGCTCAATTTTAGAGAATAAATGTCCACAACACTAATGAGAAACATGGTTGTTAGTAATGAATTCCTAATATACTATACAGTTATATTCATTGTAGTTAAAGTGTCAAGGCGATGCCTAGGGGATAGGGGCCTATGCAAGGCGTCACCTAAGTGATCAAAATTTATTTTATTGTTAAATTATAGGTAAAATAAATTTTAATGATGACAAACAAGTTCTCTGTGACGGTAGGGGGTGTTGGATAACTTTCTTTAAAAGTAAATTGGCTCATTTGCCATTTTTTGGCAAATAAGATTGTTTGGTGAGAATCTATTTCATTGTTTAATATTTGACTATTTAATAAATAAAAGGAAATACGTCTTATAAAATAAGCAATTGCTCTTTTTTTAGACAAAAAACACAGCTTATGTGGATAAACATATTTTTCCCATATGGCATCTTAAAATTGGACTTTATTGTTTTTATAATACTGTTTTACCTTCATGTATCACAACCCTCAAGAGAGATTATTCTCTCTCGTTTCTTTCTTTCTTTCTTCTTTCACAGCTCATGAGGGTTCCCTGTGGCATTATGATGGCATTCTCCCCTTCTCCGGTCATCTTTAGCTTGAGCTACAAGCCTACAGCATCCTTAATTATAGGTGAGTCGTTGATTTTTTTTCTCTTGATTGTTTCTTTTTCAGCTCCAATCCAACAGCAGGCTTACTTCACCCCATTTTATCTCACTTTGTTCTTTTTTTTTTCCGTAACTTTTCTCACTTTTGTGTATTATTTTGGCTCTGGAATTTTCCACGATCAGGGTTTTTACTTTTTATGCAACTAAAAATGGCAAATATTTGCAGGAAAATTATATTTCAGTTCCCTATTGTGTGCTTTTTCTCAAAATGTGCATATGTAGATGGGTAACTACACGGAGTTGCTTCTCAGTAATGGGTTGATGCACGATTGACCGAAAGACAGACATGCATTGGCATGATCCTAGAGTATATTGATGCACCTATGGGCTCATTTTACAAATTTAAGGAAAAATGGACTCAAAGTCGAACCATTTTTATTTGAGCTCTGTGTACTCATTACAAGGAAACAACTGAGAGAGAGCGAGAGAGAAAGAGAAAGTTATCCTTCTGTATCATAACAGCTGTATTGCGTTCTAAATCTTCGTAAAGTATGTAAGCAAAGCACCAAATAGAATAAACTGTGCCACGTTCTACAAATTTGTGGCCCTGGAACTCATTTATTACTCTTCTTTGGAACCACCTTATGCTACATTTATAGAAACAGAAAGCGGTTTTTGGAATACACGATATCAACAACTATGTTGAGGTCAGATCTCTCCTGGTCCATCCCCCTAGTTTGAAATCGATAGTCATGGATTCTTGGATATAAAAGCTCACATCCACCCACTCTCAAAATTTTATAGGAACTTTTGGGCTAAGGTTAACTCCTCTCCCTATCTGTACAATTCTGACCCAAAATACTGAAAATAGTAGACAACAGCTTGGAGCATAGTTTTCATCACATTATAGAATGGTCAGACTTTCCCCTTCTCCTTTCTCATCGCAATGACTGATTTTGAATGGATGAGTCACTCATCTAAAATATAATATATATTTTTTTTGATCGATTATCAGGTAGATATATATATAGAGAAGAAGCGAAGCAAAGGTACATAGAAATACGACTTACAAAAGTTCACAAGATCGTGAACTGAAAAACAAAAACAGGAAAAAGCAAGACAAAGCCCGGAGGCCCCTTATGGCTGAACCTTGACTACCATGCTTCAAACTAACAATGTACTCGGGTCTCCCCCTCCCGGTCTAGAAGAACACCATGCTAACACCAACGCTCGGATTTTGCGCCGGATCATATGAGTGGGTGAGTGAGTTTTCGAAAACTCTCTTATTACACTCTTTCCATATGGACCAAGATATCGCTCCCGGTAAAACTTGCCAGACAACTTTCCTAGAATCATCACCACTAACCAAATTCCAGCAAGATAAGAAGTTCTAAAATAAATAATATTGAACATGCAGGGTACTCTCTGTCTGGTTCAGCAACAGACAGTGAGGCCCATCACAATATGGGCATAGGGAACCACCTTGAATCTGCACCCATCAAAGATTCAAAATATCCAGATCCAGTGAGCGAACAATCTTCCCAAAGTGGTTAAATAAGTCTTTCTCCTAAGACTAAAAGACGACTAGCATCTTGAAACCAGATATCATATCAAGATTTGAACAATACATCATTTCTAGTGGTTCATCAGTGTAGAATACATCAAGGAACTGGAACGACAACTCACAAGGTCAGTGACGCTTGAGAGAAAAGTTGGAAAAAGGTGGATGGGGGTTTAGTGTGTGTTGGGAGGCATGAGTGCTACAAGTGAAGGAATTACTACATTTAAAAAAGATGGTAGCAATGTCCTTGTTAAAGGTGCTTACTTATATGTTTTACCATACGTGCTATTATGAAATAAAGGCTCCTTTTTCTTTAAAAAAAGTTGAATTTGCCAGACGAGTTAACAAAAAACAAGACTGAAATATAGATCTGATAAAGTAGCTCTTATTAATACAGATAATGGTTGCCAAACGCCACCTAGGTTTACATTAGGGGTCTACTATGAGCCCGCATTATTTTGTATTGGTTATGGATGAATTAACAGCTCATATTCAAAAAGATGTTGCTTGGTGTATGTTATTTGTATATAACATGGTATTAATTGACAAAACTAAGGACTGGGTAAAATGCAAAACTAGAATTGTGGAAGGATACCTTGGAATCTAAAGGTTTTGAATTAAATCCGACCAAGGAATGCAACTTTAATAAGAACACGAATATTGCTCAGGCAGTTAAGACTAATAACCAAAAGTGACCAGTTCCGATATATCGACTCAATTAGTCATAATGATAGATAGATTGATGATGTTTCTTATATAATTAGAGTTAGGTCATAGGTGGCTAAAGTGGAGATGTGCTTCGAAGTGCCTATGTGATGGATGCATTTTGAATCTCTAATTAAATTAAAAGGAAAATTTTGTAAGGTAGCAACCTTCGGGAGGATCCGCACAATCATCTGTGGAACTAAGGTCATTCTCATATTAGCAATAGCGTACAAATATGAAAATTTGGAGTTACCACCAACCATAAAAATAGGTGTGGACTGTGCAGTTGGTCACTTATAATCAGGAAATAAAATAAATGACTCCTTAAATCTGCAAGAACCATAAAAGACTGAAGTTTGGAGGTCCGATTATGAGCTAGGGAAGGTGTTAGGCACCTAAATCCATCTGTCTATAAAAGAGGGTCACCTAACTTCTCTCATCCCCCTTTATTATTAATTCGATTAAACTGGCAAAACGAAACAAAACCTCAAATAAAAAATTATAGGACTCACTCTATGTTTCTCATAATATTTAAAATGGGAACCTCCTCCTTAGATCCACTTGAGATTCGAAGGGGTACCCAATGAGTACCTCTAAAGGACAGGAACTTGCCATTTTTATTAAGTAAGAAATAGTTATTTGGGAGAGCTCAAGGATGGTTATTTGGTTCGCACTACAAGGCACTATAACATGGTCCATCTGGCAAGAGAGGAATAAAAGGGTTTTTGAGGACTCGTTTTCTATGCCTCTGAGTATCTGTTCTAGAATCCGATTGCTGGTTTTGAAATGGTGCTCCATTGGCCAAGCAGGAGAGGATTTTGGTGGTTTGTTAGATTAATGACTCTCACTTTGTATTTTTATTTCTTTCCCGTTCTCTATTTCGGTTCACGAGCTTGTGAACTCTCTTATTATGCCTTTGTAGTTCCTGCGATTCTTATCTATATATCTGATTGATTACCGATAAAAAAAAAGTTACTAATAAAGAAAACGGAAGAAAGAACGGAGATTCTATTCGAATATTGGGACAGAAATACCTCTGTCATGACCCATTTAGGATCAAGGGAGGACTCCTATAGGCACCCTTTTCAAGAATGGTATTACCATTCTCACAAACATGGGTTAGAAGAAAGGAGAAAACAGACAAGTAACTATGAGGGAGAATCCCCTTCTAGTTTATGAGCTATGAGCTCGAGCTTGAGCTAAATAGAAAACAACAATTGTAACAAAAAAAGATGATCTTCCTTTTGTTTTACTGGCCAACATTCCTGAAAGGAATAGAGTGAGGGCAAACCAGCTATGAGTTGAGCTATGAGCTAGAGTCAAAAGAGGACAGAAAGAGCTCTCATAAGCAGGCGAAGCTGAAGGGCCGCCATTCCTGAAAGGAATGTAGTAAGGCCCATATCTTGACATCCTATTAACTGAGCTATGAGTCAGTTAACTCATAGCCTTTAGTAGCTTAGTGAGTTCAATCCTCTCTAAGGAGAGTCCTTCACTGCTTTACTCTATTGGTTGCTTGAGCCTCTTTTTAGAGTCTATTGTTGATATTACTTTATACTTGTAGGCCCCCTCCCTCAGGAAACAGTAACTTAATTTGGGAATAGCTCCGAGAATGAGGGCTACCCTTCCAGCTCGATTTCACCTCCCCCTAGTCCGAAAGGATGGAATGGAGCTGCTGCTTTTTCGAGTGAAATACATAAGAGGCTCCCGCCGGGGAGCGAGGGAGCGGAGCGGGTTGCTTGCTCGAGCTTGGGGAGCTAAGCGGTGGCTTGTTATTGCTTCGACTCATATTCCCCAAAAAGTGGATCCCGCTCTAATAGCTCCGAATAAATTAAATACATGCATTAAGATACGAAGGCTTCTTATTCCACAACAACAAAAGCACTTTTTCACTCTTTCATATACTAGGGGATTTCACTTGGAAAAGAAAATATTCCATACTAATGGATTCGGGTCCATAACCATGGGTTCCAATGCACGAGATCTTGTAGCACTTACCAATGAGACCCTATCAATTAGTATTACACAGAAGAAATCAATTATAGACACTAATACAATTAGATCCGCTCTTCATAGACAAACTTGGGATTTGCGATCCCAGGTAAGATCGGTTCAAGATCATGGGATCCTTTTCTATCAGATAGGAAGGGTTGTTGCACAAAATGTACTTCTAAGTAATTGCCCCATCGAGTCTAACTTTGTCCACACCGTTTCCGCAGTGGTTGTCTTGACTCAGCTTAGCAGTTTCAGAATCCACACCCCCATAAGGGTGAGGCACGCCATCCGACTTACCGTAACTAATGACTGCATTCTTGTGCCGATGGCATCGTCCCTCACCTTTTCTTAATGCTTGCTCCCCTCAAAATGAATATTGGACAAGAGTTGGCTGGCTTCCACAAAACATGGCAGCAAAGCTCCAAAGGTTTTGAGCATTTAAGAAAGAATGAGGAACCACATCGGCGTTCAGTCATCACCTACGCAAATATAAAAACGACAAAACCACCTGAGGTACTTTAAGAAAGCTGCTTAAAAGTCAATTTAAAGGCCTTTCAGGCCTTTTTGTCGTAGTAGCTAAGACAGTTTGCAGCTATAGAATGAATAGCTTTAGCTTCCCTTTTTATTCCAGTTATGAGCCAGAAGAAAGGAGAAAACAGACCAGTAACTATGAGGGAGAACGAAATGTAAACTCAAAACAAGCTTAATCAATAAAGCATGAGAAAGTAGAAGCAAGAATGATCAACTATTAAATAAAAAAATAAAAAACTAGAATCCTCAATCTATTCAATTCAAAATAAATCTCCTATTGGATCACAAAGACTTCTCTTCCATCCTTTTCATTAAGGGATCTCCTCTATCCTTAAACCGCACCAAGAGGGGGATCTTATGTACTTTAGATAGATAGTCCAAGGGATACAAAAGGGGAAAAGCGTAACATCATAAATATGGGGTTCTAAACATAAAGAAAACCTTTTTCAATTTTCCTTTTTCGTTTGGTAATCCCTCTCATTATTCAACGGCCGCGTTAGGAAGGGGATCCAAAACTAATTCAGAATACAAAGGAGAGAGTGTTTCTAACCTAAACAAAGCAAAGTAAGAAAGAAAGACGAGCTCCTCAGCCGCTCGCAAGC
This sequence comes from Tetracentron sinense, assembly GCA_015143295.1. Classification (NCBI taxonomy): domain Eukaryota; kingdom Viridiplantae; phylum Streptophyta; class Magnoliopsida; order Trochodendrales; family Trochodendraceae; genus Tetracentron; species Tetracentron sinense. The sequence goes on from CM026563.1 coordinate 37,751,645, forward strand.
ACCCCTCGAACACTTATGCAAACTCATAAAAAGATGTCTTCAAGGCGAGGACCTAGGATTCAAAACCTTGATGCTCCTAGATATCCAAAAACTCTCCAAAAGTAAAAATTTAGGTCCAGGGTCTTCACGGTTCTCAATATGATCATCCTTTAAGCTCTTCAAAGGTTCAAAGCTATTTTCAAGGTGTTCTCAGTTTAAGGTGAATGGTTTAAGGAAAGGGGCTTATATTTTTTTTTGATCGGTAAAGGAAAGGGGCTTATATAGGTGTAGGAAAGGGGCTGAATGGGTTCTTTGCTCAATGTGGGACTAAATGCATAAGAAACACTATCTAAGGTAGTAGAATGTCATTGGATTTGAATTTTTTCCATTTCCCAAAATATCAATAGGGCCATTATTCTGAACAGCAGCCTACCCTTTTTTTTCCCTCTTAAACGCAAGCGTATCAACGCATGTCGATCGACATTGTAGAATTCTAATGTGTCCAAGTGTGTATCGATTAGTATCGTATCGGCTTGTATGGAAGCGTGTATCGATAAGTATCGACCAATATCATGCGTACATGTTGATATAGGGTCGATACTCTGGAATTTGTATCTTTGTTTATCTGTACCTAAATACTAATACAGATAGTACAATACGCATAATACGTATCGATATTTTAAACCATGGTTCTAGCAGAGATAGCAAGAGACAAACTTGTCAATACTCTAAGGACAAAAATCTAGTTGAGTGCAAGTGGGTATATACAATGAAAAATAAGGCAGATGGTACTGTGCGATAGCCGGCTCGGGTCGATCTCCTCCCCACATTAATGCTTTCGCACTAATGAGAAGCCGAGATCTTAGAGTCGCCACCAATCATAATGCACAGATGTGATTGGTCACCCAAAATAAAACTCTCGGTTCAAAAATCGAGATCGGGTTCAAGGGTTCTTTTTATAAGTAGAGGAAGGTTGTTAGGCACCCCTACTCATCCGTCGAATGACGTTTACCTTTGAATATTTCTCCATTAATTTAACTTTTCACATTAACTAAACAATTACTTTTTCTTTTTTTTATTCTTTTATTTCGAGATTGGAATTCACCCATCCTCGACCGATCGGGGTGATTTCTCTCTACTAGAGCGGCAAACCCCTTTCCTTAAATCGGTGAACGACCACACTTTCTCCTCGACCGAATCGAGAGAGGCCACCTACTTAAGTTGAAAAGGGGAAGAACTAACTTATTTTGAAATAATAATAAATAAATAAATAACTTAAATAAAAGAAAAATCGAAAATCTTGTCTTCCAACTCTTTCCTTCGCCCAGATTTCCTCTTCCCCACGACCGTTTGGAGGGAAATCAATGGGCTACTAAGGGAAAATGAGGGAAGAAAAGCCTTGGATGGGTAGAAGTAGAATGGGAGGGGAATGTTGCATACCTTTTGATTGCGCTCCAATGAGCCCGCGCTCCAAGTACCTAAAGATAAGAACAACAAAGAAGATCCGAACTCCGCGACTCCTCCAAGATGAGTTAGGGTTTTCTCCGGACTCCCTAAGGTTTGGTAAGATCTCTCTAAGCTTCCAAATTTTTACCAAGACTAGGGTTTCTCTAGGGCTCTAAAGGTTCTCCCTATATTTTTCAAGATGAAGTAAGAGTGTGGGGTGAAGGCCTTTTTAGAATAGTGAAAAGAATGGATTTTCTTGTTTTTTTCCGATGTGGGACTAAAACTCTCATAACCCAAAAATGAGTTGGCACGTGAACCGGAATTCGGAATTTGGGTTTTCCTAATTTCGCCATTTTAAAAGGCGAAGTGAAACAAATGGGCTTGAAATGGATTTTCTCCCTTTAAAAGGGCAAGAGGATCTTCTTCATACTACCGCCGTTTAGAACGGCGAGACTGGTTTGTTTTCACCAAAAAAAAAACAAAAAGGCCCTCCTTCGGCCTCGGGCTGGTTTTGGGTTCCCACAACTTCTTGGAGCTCGCTTGGAGTTCAGATCTTCTCTGAGTTCATCTGTTCGATACTTGGAGTGAAACGAGTCATTGAGTGTCCACAGGGTGAAACGAGTCATGCAGACCTTTGTAATCGACTATCAAGAAACATTTTCTCTAGTGGTGAAGATGAATATAGAGATTATTATTCTAGTAGTAGTTAATCTATCATGTCTACTCTTTCAGGCATTTCTACACATGGATCTTCAAGAAAAAGCTTATATGACTATACCTCCAGGGTTCAGTGTTTAGAATCAGAAGGGCAAAGTATGTCATCCGAACTCTGAAGAAGGCAATTTATAGCCTTAAATGGTCTTCTAGAGCTTGGTTTCAGAGATTTGGGTATAAGCAGTATCACTCAGATCATACATTATTTGTGAAGCATCTGGGAGATACTACCACTAGATTACTTGTAGATATAGATGATATTGTTGTGACTAGTGATGACCCGACAAAGATACAAAAACGTAAAGACCTTCTAACGAAAGAAGTTGAAATTTAATATTCAGGTTTGCTCAGGTTTCCTTGGGATTTTAGTTGCTCGATCCAACAAAGGCATCTTTATTTCTCAGGGAAAATATATTCTTGATTTGTGGAAAGATACCAGAAAGCTTAATTCAAAACTAGTTGCTACACACCTATGGAAGCCAATATTAAGTTCGATCATGACTCAAGATATATATATAATCATACATTCCCGAGAGTGGAGACTTGCTTGAAAATATATATTTTTTTATCGGTAGACTTGCTTGAAAATATTGGCATGTTTCAAAGGATTATTGGTAGGCTAATCTATCTGTCCTTGACTTGTCCAGATATTGCCTACATAGTGAGTGACCAGTTTTAGTTTATACACAAGCCGAGGATTGTTCATCTTGAAGAAGTAAGAGTATTGAGATACATGAAGTCAACACCTAATAGAGGTTTATTTTTAGTTGGAATTGGCACTTACAAGTAGAGGCATATATTAATACATACTGGACTAGATCAGTACAAACTTATAGGTTGTAAATTTACATCAAGTTATTGCACTTTGGTTGGTGTTAATCTGGTCACCTGGAGGAGCAAGAAACAGTCTATAGGGTCAAGGTCAAGTGTCGAAGCTGAATATGGAGTAATGGCTAATGGGGCATGTGAGTTACTGTAAATCAAGACTCTTATGACTAAACTAGGGTCTCCAAGCCAATCAGGAGATGAGGTTGTATAGTGATAATAGAGCTGCCACAAATGCAGTAGCTTCATTGTGACATTATGAGCTTATAGGCAAGCTTGACATGTTAGATATTTATGCCCTGATTGGGGAGTGTTGTATTGAGCCGAATAAATTAACCCATAACTTTATGTTTATGTCATTTCACCTTTACTAGTAACTAGTGGAAGGCATGTGCGATGCACGTAAGTGTACAGTCAAACGTTTATAAAATATTAAATCAAATGTTAAATGAATTTGTATATATGAACTTTTTTTAAAAATGAAATCTAGTACAAAAACATTAAAAAATTGTTTAGTTAATAAGCCCTTAGCATTCACAAATGGTAAAGAAAATTAGAAGAGTGTCAAATTAAAGGGCAGTGATTAGCACACCCCGCATTAGAATAGGTAATCTAATGCCATGGCCACGTGTCCCTTTTAACACTCCTTTAACTATGGTTAAGCTTAAGAAAACTAGAGTAAATATTTTGGTTTTTTTCCTTTTTAAAAATCAAGCTTAGATTGCTTAACTATAGGAGTGAGTGAATCTTTAACTACAGTTGATGTGTGGTAAAAAGGGGGCATTGACCAATGAGGACTACACATTAGAATAGGTAGTCTACTGCGGCAATAAGTTAAGTATTTCCCCAAATAAAATAGTGGCACCAGAAATGTATAGAATTACAAAAATGAAAAAAAAAACACTAAAATCAATGTTACAACAATAAGAATAGTTAAAAAATAAAAAGCTGCAAAAAATATTTATTCAAGGAACCTGAGAGGAGTAGCAAATATTACCCAAAATTAAGAAAAAAAATTAGAGAGAAAAAAATATTATTTAAATAATTGATTAAATGTTAGGTTAAAATTCTAATCACATGATTGTAATGAAATACGGTAAAATATGTTATTGATTTGAAAGAGGCTAATATGGCTATTGCATGCCTTTCCATATCGTCTCCTTGTAACTTTGAATAAACTTAGTTAAGTCTAACCAACTCAATGTTAATATTTATTTTAAATAAGTTTAAAGGATATAAACCTAAGAGTAAGTGAATCTTAACTGTAGTTAATCCAATGTAATTTGAAAGCTCCTTTTAGGAAAGAATGGTGTACTTTAGAATCAATAAGAATTAGTTGAGGTCTTCAGGATTAAAAAGATATACTGTTGGCTGGGGCCTGGGGTTGTTGGTTATATACCTGGAAATGCAATGATGAAGAGGATGTTGACTGCAATTGGAAGAGGGTATTGACTCTTTGTCTTCCCAACAAAACGATCCGTTCCTTCTGGCATGCATACTTCCAATGACAACGACTGCCACTTCCATATATGAAGATGCAACTATGGTTGCGGTTTAGGTGTCGAAAAGGATGTCTGGTTCGAATTTGCTGCCGCATCTTTTGTTAGGATTTATGTTTCATTCATTAGTTGAGAGAGGAAGAAGATGCTAGAAGAATTGTTTGTAGATTCAAAGTGGTTTCCATTGAAAGGGGTGCGGGTAGTAACCACCTATAGAAATCTGCCCAATAGATTAATGACGTGGCGTAGCAACCCTAAAAATCCATTGAGACTTGAGAGGGGTGCGAGATTTAACTTTTAAGTATTGAAATCATGTGTGGATCAGTTTCCACAAAATAAAGTAACCGCAAACCATGAACATAAGGGATAACTGTATTGGGAAAAAAATATAGGAAAGGATAATGATAAAACTGTTTCCTTTTAAGTATTGAAATCATGTGTGGATCAGTTCACACGTGGCCACAAACCGGTTTGAATTTAATCAGTGGAGACGTGGTTACATTGATGAACCGTAGGGGCGATTGAATCTTAACCACAGTTAGTTAGTGTTAAGAAGGGAGAAGTGCTACATATAGAGTTCCCTTTAACACTGGTTAAGCATAATGAACCTTAGGTTAACTATTTTTCTATATAAAATCCATGGTTAGATGGATGAATCGTAGGGGTGATTGACTCTTAACCACAGTTAGTTTGTGTTCAGAAGGGTGACATGGTAGTGAAGTTTGTAGACCCCACTTTATATGTGGTTAAGCATAATAAACCTAGTATTACAAAAATCATAATAAACCAAAGCAAATCATCACCGAAAAAAAAAACCAAAGGAAATTGTTATTTAAATTTGTTTTCAAAGAACAAATGTTAGATTGATGAACCCTAGGGGTGATTGAATCCTAACCATAAGTAGTTGGTGTTACAACGAGACACGTTGTATAACCCCCCCACCCGGTTAACTGTGGTTAAGCATTATTACCTTATGTTAATTTTTTTTTTAAATCATGGTTAGATTATGAACCGTAGGGGTGATTGAATCGTTAACACAGTTAGTTGGGGTTAAGAATGGACACGTGACAACTAAAAGAATCCAATTTAAGTGTGGTTAAGCATGATGAACTGAGGGTTAACTGATTTCAAACATATATATTTGTATTTGCTACGGTTAACTGATTTCAAATCTCTATATGTACTTGATATTGTGGTTGCCCTAGGGTTAAGTAATGAAGATCAAATACATAAACATATTGAAGAATAAAGATTATATTCAATCCAGGCATTAGATAGCTGATGGAGATAACATCATGAGATTTTTTGTTAACGTATGAAAGTTTTTAAATTGCAGAAACAGATGTGAAAGTGGGGAAGATGGGAAATGTGTAAAACTGGTTTCGTAGGGAAAAAAGGCACGGTTGGGGAGTGATGAAAGATCTTACCCGGATATTCGTTGGATATAGAGTGAGAACGTGAAAAGGTAGGGTCCTTCCAATGATTTTCCTGTGAGGCCGAATACAAATATGGCATGTTATTGATGAAGATAACATTTGTGAGAGACTTTTTAAATTGCAGTGAAAGTAGTGAATGAAGGGAAGATGGAGATGTTTAAAAATGGATACACAGGGAAAAAATGCATGATCGAGGAGTGATAAAAATAACTTACCGGGATATTCCTTGGATGAGTGAGATCGTGAGAAGCAGATCCTTCCGATCACCTCACTGAGAATGGAAATCCATACAGGTGAAAACCTGAAGGTTTATTTAAATATATGAATGTTTTGAGTTAAGTGGCAAGGAGAATGCAGTGAAATCATGCGGTGATAGTGGTTGTTTTCTCGACATGAAGTAAATTATGAGTGAAAGAAGAGGCAAGGGATAAGCATGAGGCAAGGGACATGCATGAAACTGAGAACGTGTGGAAATGGGAAATGTGGAGAGTTTAAACAGTTACTATTGTAGTTACATAAAGAAACTAAGGGTAGTGTTATGATAAAGAAATAACTTGAATTAATGCTACCTATCCCTCCTTCTCCCATTATAATAGTAAAGATGAAGGTTTATTTAAATATATGAACGCTTTGAGTTAAGTGGCAAGGAGAATGCAGTGAAATCAAGCAGTGATAGTGGTTGTTTTCTCGACATGAAGTAAATTATGAGTGAAAGAAGAGGCAAGGGATAAGCATGAAACTGAGAACGTGTGGAAATGGGAAACGTGGAAAGTTTAAACAGTTACTATTGTAGTTACATAAAGAAACTAAGGGTAGGGTTATGATAAAGAAATAACTTGAATTAATGTCACCTACCCCTCCTTCTCCCATTATAATAGTAAAGATATAAAAGGATATCAAGAGGGGGTGGAGACATCAATTTCTAACCTTACTCTTCTCTTCTTCATTCTCACAAACCCTAACAGTATAAAACCCAATATTTCTACTTGATGCAAGCGCTAGGGGTTCCATATATGCAAAAGCGGTCTTGCATAGGCGACACTTTGACTACATTGTTAAATTTTAACCTGCTTTAAACAAATTGAATGTTTTACAAGAAATGCAAGCATGATAAAGGCAATTATGCACGTGTTAAGTAAGAATATATCGCAAGATACTATACCATATGTTTCCCCACCATCAATTTCCAACTTCCAAGATAGGTAATGCAATTATGCAACCACAAAAAATTCTAGAAGTTATAATAGAACTAGAAAAAGGTCGTAGATTGATGAGCAATGTAGGCTTTTGTGGCCATGGAAGAGATAAAGATGACGTCTATGAGGATGAGTAAAGCAATGATGGTAGTGGTTCGTGGATTTATTTGGGTAACTTCAGTTGCGTTCTTTTTTTATCAGGTAAATAAGCTTTATAGAACAGAACAAAAAAGTACAAAAGGAGCTAAGGAAAGACAAAGATAATGGGAAAGTTTACAAACACATAAACTCAACCAAGATCTAACCGGCCGCCCAAAAAAAATACTACATCAGCCCAACACCTCCCTCAACGCTTCCACATCAAAATTTAAGCACGCTCATTCCAAAACCACTATACGGATCCACCCACATAGACGTGCCACTGAAGAGGAGGAATCCTCAAAAACCCTGAGATTCCTCTCCTTCCATACCATCCAAGAAATCGCCCCTGGAAGCACTGCCCAAATCGCCTCCCTGGCCCCATCCACAATCATCTTAGGCCAACAGGATAAGAAGTTAATAAAGGAGGAGGGAAAGGCCCAGGCCACCCCCACACAGGAAAGAAATAAACCTCATATCCCAGACACAATAGGACAGTGCAACAAGAGATGATCCACAGACTCTTCCACTTGAAGGCACAAGAAACATTAGTTTGCCATTCGCCACCCTCTATGCTATAAATGGTCACATGTTAGAATTTTATCCGGTGCTGCATTCCAAAGGAAGAAAGATACCTTGGATGGAATACCGGGATTCCACACAATCCTATAAGGAAACGACCTAGATGGAACAGGATACAAAGAATGAAAGAGGGATCTTACTGAAAACCGACCATACTTCAGTTGCGTTGAGAGTTGCTTTTGTGGTTAGCAAAAATGTTAACTGGGAGTTCCTCCTCTTTGTGTTAGGTAAAATGGGGTTTGGGTTCTGCTGGTGTTCGTGGATTCTAGCTTGTGTCTCCTCTGCTTCCTTCTCGATCCTCCTTAATGGGAGCTTTAAAGGCTTCTTCCGTAGTTCTAAGGGGTTAAGGCAAGGGGACCCGTTATCTTCGGCTTTATTCCTCATTGTTTCGGAGGCCCTGAGCCGGATGTTACTCCGTGTGCAAGGACGGATGCTCATAGGTTTTTCCGTTGGCTGAGAGCGGCTTAGTATCTCTCACCTACAATTCGTGGATGATACTTTAGTGTTTTGTGGAGCTTCTTGTGCCCAACTTATTAATCTCCGCTGTATTCTGAGATGTTTCGAGGCAGTGTCTTGTCTCCGAGTTAATTTGGGTACGAGTGAAATCGTGCCTGTTGGCATTATTCCCAATCTTGACGACCTAGTTAGATGCCTAGGTTGCCTCAAAGGATCCCTCCCCTCCTCTTACCTTGGTCTTCCGCTAGGGGCTCCTTTCAAGTCCAAAGCCGTTTGGGCTCCAGTGCTCGATCGCTTCTCTTCTAGGCTTGCTAGTTGGAAGTCATGCATTCTCTCCAAGGGTAGCAAGTTGACTCTAATCAAGAGTACCCTTAGGAGCCTCCGTACCTATTACCTCTCCATTCTAGCCCTTCCTCGATCCATTGCCTTATCCCTAGAGCTTGTTCAACGCAATTTTCTCTGGCATGGTAGGGTAATAAAAGGAAATATCATCTGGTTGATTGGAACCAAATTTGTAACCCTTTAGGGTCTGGGGGGCTAAATTTAGCTCCTCTCAGCTCAGTGAATAAGGCTTTGTTAGGCAAGTGGGTTTGACGTTTCGGTGAGGAGCGGGAGAGTCTTTGGAGAAAGGTGATTGTGGCCAAATATGGCCTAGCATCATCTTGGTCTTCCAGGGGGGTTAGAGGTTCTCATGGGGTGGGTCTGTGGAAATGTATTATGAGTGTGGCTCAGTGTCTTAATCCTTTCATTAGGTTCGAGTTGGGTAATGGGGTTGACATTCAGTTTTAGCACGAAATCTGGTGTGGCCTGTCGAGGTTTAGAGACGATTTTGGGTCTATATTCTCTCTGGCTATTAAGCAAGGGGCTTCTATAGCCGAGTGTGTGGAGAGGCTGGGTAGCAGTGTAGTCTGGTGTTCTAGGCTCAGGAGGGCCTTGAATGACTGGGAAGTTGGTGTTATGCAGAGACTTCTAGATTGATTGAGTTCCTACTCCCCTAGACCTCAGATAAGTGATTGTAGGGTTTGGTCCTGAAGCAACAGTGGGCGATTTTCAGTGAGATCATTCTTACAGTCCTTTGACTATGATCCTTTGCGCTTCTTTCCTCATATGGCTGTGTGGGTTAACCAGGTCCCCACGAAGGTATCTTTCTTCATCTGGTCTGCAGTTCTAAATAAAATTCTCATTACAGATCAGTTAAAGAGGAGAGGGTGGAGCTTTGCTAACCGTTGTTATATGTGACTAGAGAAGGAAGAATGTGTGAACCACTTGTTCCTTCACTGTCCGGTTGTTTCGGAGCTTTGGGCTTTCTTCTTGGCACGGTTGGGTGTGGAGTGGGTCTTCCCATTCTCCCTTCTGAGTTTCTTATCTGAATGAGATTTGACAACTTTGGTGGGAGCTAAGGAATCTATCAGGACCTTCTTGCCTAGTGCGATTTGTTGGACTATTTGGAAAGAGAGGAATGATCACGTATTTGAGAATTCCTCTTCCCCAGTTCATCGGATTCGAGCTCGGGCTTGTCAGTTGATAGTGGATTGGAGTTTCACTTTGCATGTGGATCAAGAAATGAGGGATACTTTGTATTCTTGAGGAGGCAGCCGGTGGCTTCTTTGGTTTCTTTGTTTTCGTTGTTTTCTTTTTGTGGTATTTTAGCTCCGTAGTGTTCATCGTTTTTTTATCTGTTGCCCTTAGTTTACATATTTGTAACCTTTTTTTATTAATATTAATATATTTCTATTACCGATCAAAAAAAAAAAATTGTGTACATACATGTATCTTGGGTCTCACAAAAAGGGTAATTTTTATCTGGCCAAAATTTAGATTGTTCATTGATCATAGCAAAATCATGTTTGACAAAAATGTCACTAACTGATCTATAATCGACTATCCCCGATCTTCTGCTGCTCCAAAATTTAGATCGTTGTCCAATGATCATCGGAAGACTAGATATGATATGACTTTTAAGCCGGCCTTCCTGCTAGAAAATGTCCTCGACTGTTCTATACTAGACTATCACCATATCTTCTGCTGCTATTTTTTATGAAATCATCTAGCAAGAAGCTATATATATATATATATATATATGGGGAGAGAGATAAGTAATGCAGCACCATATAGTTAATTATTAGTAGTTAACACTACAATAGACCTAAAACTTTTCACTTTTATCAATCTATCACTCTATTACTAATAATATAATGATGAGAATGTTCCCCTTAAAAAGGTCTACTAATTTTTTCTAAATTCTTAAATTGCCCTTATCATAATCATGTATATAAGACAAATTTCATTGAATGTTTACTTAATTCTCATACTACTCTTACCCATCTATAGTAGACTTGAAATTTCCTATGGTGATAGAGTCCTTAACTGTGGTTATGATTCACCCACCCCTAGGGTTCACCCACTTATCTATGGTTTTTAGAAGAAAAAAAAATTAACCCTAGAAGTTAGTGAATTTTAACCAGAATTATTAAAAATTAATATTTTTTTGTTAAAAACCAAGGATAAGTAGGTGAACCATAGGGGTGGGTAAACGTAGGTGAATCTTAACCACTGTTAAGGGGTGTCAAAAAAATTAATATTTTTTTGTTAAAAACCAAGGATAAGTGGGTGAACCCTAGGGTGGGTGAACTCTAGGGGTAGGTGAATCTTAGCCACAGTTAAGGGGTGTCAAAAGAGACACATAAGACCCCTAAGGTTCACCCACTTATTCTTAGTTCTTTTATATATAAAAAAATAATAATAACTTTTTAAACCCTGGTTAAAATTCACTAGCTCCTAGGGTTAATTGTTTTTTTTTTTTTTCATATTTTTTTTCTAAAAAGGATAGGTGGGTGAACCCTAGGGGTTGATGAATCTTAACCATAGTTAAAGGGTGTCAAAAGAGACATGTGGCAACCTCAAGGGCGTAACCGGACTCCACCTGTGGTTAAGATTCACCCTCCCCTAAAGTTTACCCACTTATCATTGGTTTTTACAAAAAAAAAAGTTAATTATTTTAAACCCAAATTAAAATTCAATAATTTATAGGGTTAAAAAAAATTCATATTTTTTTTCTAAGAACCAAGGATAAGTAGGTGAACTTCAAGGGTGAGTGATTCTTAACCACAATTAAGGAGGGTTAAAAGGGACACATGGCAACCTTAATGGCATAACTAGACTCCTCACTCTTTTGGCAAAACGCTCTGAAAGAAGAACATCTCGCCAAGGCCCCACCCGACCCCCTTCTTTGCTATACCCAAAATGTCCCTAAAGCTCTTTGAGTCTCAAAATGTCCCTACTTCATATTTCTATAACCAACATGTCCCTCACAATTTTTTTCATAGGGGCATCTATCCAGATAGAGGATAACCAAATTGCCGCTCAAGTTTCTATACCCAAAATATTCCTTAATATTTTTTTTCAAATGCCCTAACTAGGGTCCCTCTTCCTCATTTACATATTTTGACATGAGGATGCACTTCTTCTAGCAACTTGAGCAAACCATTGAAGCAACACTCCATGACAAATGCTTGTAAATTTTAAATATTGCATCGGTTGTAGGGGAAATGTGTAAATCCTGACACTTGTGGTGTAAAAATCTACTCTCCCTCATTAACATATTTTAAAAATATTAACTAGTCTACTCTCCCTCATTAACATATTTTAAAAATATTAGCTAGTCCTCAATAGAGATAGTTTAGAGAATACAATAAAGTGGTGTAATAAGGTGAAATTATACACATCTCATCTTAAAGTAGATTTGAAATGGAAATTTGAAAGAGATTAGGATCAATTACTTTAATTTGATTATGATTAAATTTGATAGAGTTTCTATCTTGAGATGATATAACATCTATATAAACCCACTTGGGTCTCTATGTAATCATCCAAGAATTCTCAGGGTCAGCGCATTCTGTCTCCTTTCCTCCCAAAGGATTGAAAATGCCCCAACATACTTTTACTTTCAATCATTTTCTCGCCAAACGAACACACCCTAAGTGTCCTAGCGGCAATATGGAGCATTGATTCTGGTGTGACCTAATTAGGAGTGTGATATTGGCTGGTATGTCTTCAAACCTTGGCTAGTATGGCCTCTATATTCAATGGCAATTTGAAGAATATGTTGATCAATCTTATAGACCGGCTTGGTTGAGAATTTAATGGCACAATAGTACACACCATGAAGGATCCTTTCTTTTTTGTTGGAAGACTATAAAGGGCATTGACAACATGAGAATTGTGTGAATGAATCATAGGCTAGCCAAGCTTGTGATTCTGAAAAACGCAATTTAGTTTCTCAAAGGGGTGGTCGACTTCACTGTTTGAGAGTACTGTGGTTTTATCCAGTTTCAATCTGTTTCCTTCGGTTTGGGATTGTAGAGTAGGATTCCAGGTATTGTGTCATCGGTGGCATAACCCAAATTTGTTCTCATCAGATTCAGCTCAAGAAAGTAGGGGACTTGAGTGATTTCGGGAAGCCTTACAAATGCGGCGGGGTTCTGTGTTCTGGTGGAAGTGTGGGCAAATCACTTCCTGATGAGAAAGAGGAAGTTGAACGAACATTGGCGGATTCTTTTGCTGGAAGCTTGGGTGAAGAAGTTGAACATTGAAGGGGCTCTGGGTGATAGTGTTGAGAAGAATACAGAGGGTAACAGTAATACCAGTGACAAGAACAGTTTTCTCTTCCGAAATGGTGAAAGCGCTGTTAGTTCTACCACTGAAAAATATGCTGCCCAGAGAGATGAGGAAATTAAACTTCAACATCGTGATAGGAAATTCTGCTAGTCAAACAGATATAGGCTTTTCTTCTTCTAGAATATCCTGCAAAATTCAAGTTACTTATCAGGCAGTACTGCAGGTAAGAACTTTATAGTGAACTTATTTATGGATTATGGACAATCCATATGGATCTCAGAACACCATAAAGAGATGCCTCTTGTTCTTTTATAGTGAACTTATTTTATGGGTTAGATCAAAAGTTGGAATTCAGTGCAAAGGGGAAAGCAGTTAAAAAAAGGAGGGAAAGTTGAGGCAACCTGCACCAGTCCAGCAGTGGCTTCAGCAAGATTTTGTTTCAAAGGAAAGCAGTTCCCACAAGAACAAAGAGTCTCCTGGATGTCGTTTGCTCATGCACTCTTCTCCAGGAAACTTTATTTGATGACCAATGTTCAAGAGAAACTTGTGTGAGATCAGATGAGTCCTTCCACCTGAACAAGTATGTACAAATGATGCTTCATCATACAGTTCCTGTCAATGCGACAGTTGAAGATCTTGTTGCTGCAACAAAATGCTTGGAAATCAATAAAAAATGGTAAAAAAAAAATGCAAAGAATAAACAAGGAAGGTTCTGGGTATCTTTTTGAAAAACTGTTGGCGCTGAATGTTCTGTAGAATAGTATGTTTCTGGAGTTGAAACTGAAAGCTTTAAGTTCAAAACTGAGCTGGTGTACAACGCTCGTGTTGCTTCGGTGGAAACTGTGGCTGGTTTTAACTCAAACATATATCTGCAAGAAAGTGACTGCAAGCTTCAATTTTGTTTTGCTTCAAGTTCAGAAGATATTGGTGAGACTAACACTGCACCTTTGCTGCATTATCCTGAACTCAAGATCATTTCTAAGCAGTGAAGCACCATTACTGAAAGAACAATCAGATGAAAGTTGGTCATGATTCATGGAGTTCTTTCAAGTGCAAAAGTTCAGTTTGCATTTCCTCTGCAGTTTTTTCGACATGCCCACTTCTTCATTTTTGGGCTCTGGGCAGCGTCAAAACGAAGGTTTATGTATTTCTCAAAGCAAAGGCGAGAATAAGTCTGAACCAGATAAAGAACAGGAGGTCAAAGCAAGGGTCAATCTCCACAGCATCTGCAAAGACACAGACATGGGTGTTGGAATACGACATGGATACAAGGTGTCCGTTCGATGAACCCCAAAATATAGGATTCGAGGATATGAGGGACATTGTGAAAAAAAAAAATTATAGATTGCAATGTCAACATGTTAACATATCAAGTGTGAAAACAAAAATTATTGCAAAAGCTAGAATAGATAAAGATTGGAGATATTATATTCAAAAGGAAGTTTCTGTGGGAGGACAATGGGTGTAATAAAAGATCATCTTACTAAATGGGAAGAGGTAATTAAGCCTAAGAAAGAAGGAGGTCCAAGCATCATAGAATTAAGGAGAAAAACCTAACCTATTGGGCAAATGGTCATGGAGAGATCGTTTGGAATCGAATAGCTCATGGGCTAACTCATTAACTTGACTGTCCCCACCATAGGCTATCTAACTCCCAACTCCTAACTCATGCTAAATGATCATGCACAAACAACACACTGGAAAGTGGATATTGTATCTAGCAAATATTAAAGCACAACATTTTTTAGATTGATTATGTTGGCTGGGTTCAGACAACCACAAATAGTACGTTTCATGAAAGTCCAAAATTTCCATATTAAATAATCAACTAAATTCTTCAATCATCAATCCTGTAAGAAATATAGTTTGAGATGGTGAGTGCTAGCATTGGGGGGGGGCGCTTAGACCCACTATTGGCAAAATGGCAAATACTTTTGGAAGGGCACACCCTAGTGTCTTGAGGTTTTTCCAACTGGTGTGCTAGCAAAATCACCATGCCTTGCAGGACCAATGGCCATCACCTGACATCATCAAATTAGAAGATCAACTCTTATTTTATATATATATATATATAGTGTTTTTGTTTTAAGAACAACAAAACAAAACTATTCTACATAAATTCAAATTTTCAAATCAAAAGTTCAAAACACTAAAATTATCAAAACAACAATAAAACACTATTCTAAATTTCTAATAGTTGTTTAACAACATTCTATAATAGTTATTAAAACAACTATAAAATTATATGATAAAATTTTATTACCAATACTAAAAAGAACAATATCAACGTATCATCGATCTTTAAAATATAGATATGAATCATATGATCACCCAATAAAATAACAAGAAACTCTTAATTAGTTTAAGAAAATAGGAAAAATACTAAAAATGAAACCCTAGCAAGCTAAATCAAGTAATCAACTAATGTTCATGGATTTCACTAGAGATCCATGAAACTCACATACATTTACTAATTGTGGGCGTAGATTTCTTCAACTCCCCAAATCAAGAGTTTAATCACTAAAAATAAGAAGATTTTAGATTTTAGGGCTTAGAGAACGAGATGAAAACACAAGAGTTTTTGGGATTTTTTTGGGGTTTACAGTAACCCCTTTTATCTAAAAATGTCAAACAAGTCCTACCAAAACCAATATGTATCAGGCGATACGATTCGCATCAGTTTCTGCATTTTTTTAACCATGCCCACTGTTGAGCTATAAATTCACAATAGGCCTGTCAAATATGCTAGCCTCTTGTCAACTTTTGTACAGTTAACTGGGTATACAAACTCGTCAATATAATCATCGTCCTCATCCACATCTAAGGGTAGATGTAGAGGTGTCCTCAATTTCTCGCGGATCTCTAGCCTGTTGGTCTAAGGAGAGGTTCTCTTTCACAACTTTTCTAACCTCCCTCTGACAATTTGGACACTCCATGACATTTTGATCAGCCGGCAGGATGATGCTTTAGTAGGGTCACTCCACCACTCTTTATCAGTTTGCCAAATGTAATTACATATTTCCCCATTCTTTTTCCCCTCAATTAGTTTTCCATGTGACCAACCTACGCCATAATGAAAAATGCTGCAGAGTGGAAAATAAATAATAAGGCCAAACTTATAATATAATCAAGTACAAAAACTAAATAATACATGCAAGAAGTAAGCTTACAAAAGTGCCAATTTGCATAGACACTCTTGTCTAATTAAACACATAATAAACTTGATTTTTTATTTAATTTTAAAAAAATTAATTTTTAATTAAAAATAATATGATATATAGTTAAGCATAATACGAACATTAAAAAATAACTAATGATTAAACTAACACATTTATCTGACACAATAATTTTCTAGTCAATATAATATTATTAAATTTTTTATAATTAATATTAAAAAAAATACTATAGTTATTGCCATAATGAACTTATCATAATAGTCAACATATTTGGTCATAATTATGTAATGGTTTTCCATTTATTACATTTATTTATTTAATTCAATCATAATTTATAATTCTTAAAAAATTAAAATAATTAAAAATAAACTAATGTTGGTCTGAAAAAACAAAAACATTGGCCCATAGTTATCAGAGCGAGAAGTGAAAATGAGAAGCAAAGTGAAAGCGAGAAGCATGAAGCGAGGCTAAAAAACCTTATCACCCCACCTCACACCATCAAATTAGAAGATCAACTCAATAATTCTGTCTAACAGATGATCCATCTTATTTACATTGTGGAAAGTGGACACTCCATAGCAAATATTTCAGGATTTAAAGTCGTGGACAAACCACCTCGAAGACCATTTACTTTTGCAGCTTACTGCTACAATTTTTTTGCTCTTCCAATTCTGTATACGTTTCTTATGGAGCTCACGTGTTGCAGTGTTACTATTTTTTTTTATTAAAGATCCCAGACCATTTACTTTGGGTAGCTTATGATGAAAATTTTCAGACAAGGATGAATGGTGGGATATATGGTGTGGCAAACTGCCAAGACCATTTACTTATAAGCTCACTGCTACAATATTTTCCTCTTACAATTTTGTGTTCTGTGTATGTTTCTAATGAAGATCAAGTGTTGTAGTTTGTACGAGTGTTTTAAAAGGCATGTGAGGCTTACCCTCAAGGCTCGCCTCGGGGCGAGGCTTAGTGAAAACGCCTCAAGGCTTAACCTTGAGGCTTACGCCTCAAAGTGTGAGATTCACATGAGACGAATGCCCCACGCCTTGTGACTTGCTTTGTAAGTAAGGCATACGTCTCATGCATTGACCTAAAATTGGGTTCAAGCTACATAACTTAAGACTCTTGAAATTGTTTTTTTTTTCCTTCATTTTTCCCTCTTCAAGACTTCTTTGCAACCAAAATTCAGTACATGAATTGATGACCGGGCATCAACTATTTTGCAATAAGTATATGAACAGAAATGTAAATTTAGATTGCAGCTTTTGCTTGCCTTTCTAAGTAAGCATACTTTTCATGCAATGACCTGAATAATTGGGTTCAAGCACTACATTATACTATATAGACTCTATGAAATTGTTATATATATATAAAGAAATGTAAATTTAGATTGCAGCTTTTGCTTGCCTTTCTAAGACTTTTCTTTTTATACGATGAATTCAGTACATGAATTTGATGTACGGGCATTCTTTACTAATTCGATTGCAATAAATTATATAGAACAGAATAATTAGCTACTATTAGATTTAGCAGCTTTTTAGGCTTAAGCCTTTCTAACGACTTTCTAATTATGTAGATAAAAATGATTAGAAATTAAAAATTGTGCCTCACGCCCTTGGAGGTCCAAACGTCGAGCCAATTTTTTCTAATTTCTAATTATTTTTTATCTACATAATTAGGGCCTCGAAGTTTACGCCTCACGCCCTTGGAGGTCCAAACGTCAAGCCTCACGCCCTCACCTTTTAAAACATTGGTTCGTACCTTAGTGCAACAATTTTTTCTTAATGCTCCAAAAAAAGTACTGCTACAATATTTCTTAAAGCTCCAAATGACCATTTATTTTGTTGCTCATTGCACTTGTATTTTTCCTCTTACAATCCTCCTGTAGATGTTGCTCACTGCTACGATTTTTCCCTCTTACTATTCTGTGTATGTTTTTTCCCTCTTAGTTTGGTACCTCATAGCTACTATTTTAATTTTTTCTTAAAGCTCTAAAAAGACCATTTACTTTGGTTGCTCACTACTACTTGTATTTTTCCTCTTAAAATTCTGCAGATGTTTCTTTTGGAGATGCTCAAATGTTGTAGTTTTTACTTAACATTATGTATACATTTCTTACAGAGGTAGCTAATATAAAAGGCAAACTTAACTAAGATCGTCAATATCCCAATTAGGAATGGCTGATGGCAGATAACCTGTGTCAGTAGCATTCAAAAACAGTCACATGATAATAAAATAAAAACTTTAATGGAAAATCAAGTATATCTCAATAAGCTACTATGTTTCTCTCTTTTTTCCTTAAAAAAGTCCCATTACTTTGGTAGCTCACTGCTAATTGTGTTTTTGCTCCTAAAATTCTGTAGAGGTTTTCTTATGGAGATGCTCATTATATGCTGTATTTTTTACTTAAAATTATAAATGTGTTTCTTGTAGGTAGCTCATGTGTTGTACTCAAATAATAATATGCTAATAAGGCAGGCTTAACTAAGTGCATATCACCCCATCAATATTCAGATTAGGAATGGCTGACGCCAGATAACCTGTGACAGTAGTGTTCAAAAACAGTCACATGATCATAAAATAGAATGTTTTAATTGAAATTTTTATTTTTAGTGGAAAAATACAAGTAGCAGTGAGCTACCAAAGTAAATGGTCTTTTGTAGATGTTGCGGAGATGCTCATATTTTGTAAGAGGGGAGTGCTAGCCCCAGTCTCACAATTCAAAAATTTTCCATAGTCTCACTGTATGTGGAACACGTGGCATTACCAGTTCTCAAGGTAACCGGGTGATGTTTCGACACTTGTCACTATCACCTTGTGTCTGCGACTGGGGCTAGCATTTTTGTATGTTGTAATTTTCACTTAAAGTAGAATGTGAAAACATCACATGATCATAAAAATAATGCTTTAATTGAAAATTCAAGTAGTGCCAATTAATCAATTATAATATGCACCTCGTGAGTGTATTTCCTTTTTTAGCACCATAGTCTTCCTTTCAATCTAAATATTGTGAGGATGCGTGTAGCCCCGGAGTGAAATGGTGAAATATTATCCGTGTACTCCAGGACTGTGGCAGAACCCTAGTATAATGGAAATGTGGAAACCATCCTATTATTTTCTGTCACTTATATTCATATTCAGACTAAGATGTGAATTACAAATTTTACTTTATGCAAGACATTGGGCACGAATCGTTTGAAATTCCAACCTGACATCGTTAAACTAATATATCAACTCATTAATATTGACTGTCCCCACCATAGGCTATACTTAACTCATGCTAAATGATCCTGCACACACCAAAACACGGGAAAGTGGAACTGTTTCCAGCATATATCTTAAGATTTAAAGCTGTAGTAGTATTCATGAAAGTCCCAAACTACTAAATTAAATAGTCCACTGGATTCTTCAATCATTGATCATGTAATCTACACTGCTTGATCTGTGTGTAAGAAATATACTTTTACTTACATACAAACAACATGCCTCTTAGATCCAGTGGACATCACCTAACATCATCAAATTTATTATCAATTAATTAATCTTGACTGTCAATCAGATGACCATGGCCTCGCAGGATGGACCTGTGCCATCACCTAACATCATCAAATTAGATTGTCAACCCATCTCTTCTTATTTGCAATTCATAGTCTACCCAACTCCTGCTAAATGAATTCTAAATATACCAACATTGTGGAAAATGGATACAAATATTTGAGGATTTATAGTCATGTATAAGAAAAAAAAAACTTTTTGGTTGCTTATGGTGTGACGAACTTACCATCCTAACCCTAGGACCAATAAACATGTACCTCATGAATATAAAAGCATCCTTCTATTTTAAGCACCATTTTCTTCCTCGCATTATTTTTGCACCCTTCTTTACCCCTGCTTTTCTTACCCAAGAACTTACCATCCCATATACACTACCTAACCCTAGGACCCCCTTCACCAATACTCTAATTCCTAAACCCTAGCACCCCATCTTAAACCCTGAGACCCCTCTTCACCAATACACTAGGAGCATTCCAAAACCTTAGGATCACCCTATCTTAAACCCAAAGACCCCATTCACCAATATCCTAGGAACATTTCCAAATCCTAGGACCATTGTTCAACCCTAAGATCCCATATTAAATCCTGAGACCTCCCTTCACCAAAATGCTAGGATATTCCCAAACTTTAGGACCCCTCCTAAACCTCAGGACCCCATCTCAAACCAGAGGGACCCTCCTCCTAAGATTAACCTTAAATCCTAAGCTTTTAAATCCCTATATCCATATCCATTCAACCTATAACCCAAATTCCTAAACCGACTCATACTCTAAATGACCAAAAACCCACATACCCATATCCAAAACCCACGAAGCCCAATACCCTAGTTGTTCAAACCCCAAACCTAGCCCTATATCAATTTCCTTTCCTATGTAAAAGAAAATCCACCTTGAACAAGAATGTAGACCACCCCTCTTCAAGCTGTCCTAGTCTACCTACCCACCTACCTACCCCCTACCTTTCCACCAAATCCCATTTAGCCACCTCCTACCATAGTCTCACACTCCAAAAAACACCTTAAGGAAATTCTAGATTAGAGATTGCTTCCTACAAAGTCCTAGCGTTGAATTTTGGTAGTGAACTCAAGCTCAAAGACCAGGTCATTTGAGGGAGGAAGCCACCATTGGCTATACCCCTCTTGGACAAGTCCCTCCCCTAATCTAAAGAGGAAACTAAGGTTTAGAGTGTGGAATCCTAGAGTTCCTCACAAACTCTCCTCCTTTGATGGACTCCAATCCTAACCAATGTTGTTTCCCCATCTCTTCCTTTTATTTCATTTTTGTTTGCATTAGATGCCTTTTTCAAGCTAGGTTACTCATCCGTCGTTTCAACATCAACAATAGGGAACTAAGCATGATTTAAACTTTGTTTAGCATATTTAGTGGAATACTAAATCCCCCTTAATTTGGTTTAAACTTAGGGAGTAGATCAGTGTTTTAAAGGTGTGAGAGGCTTATGCCTCAAGGCTCGCTTCAAGGCGAGGCTCAAGGAAAATTCCTTGATGAGGCTAGAATTGTCTGAGGCATGTGCCTCATATGTTAATAAAAAAATAAGGCTATTCGCATAATTGAGACTTGAACATTAAATATTTTTTAAAGGTGTGTGCATTATACATTAATCAAAAATAGAGTTCTAGCCACATAATTATGACTTACACATTAAATTATAAGGCGTGTGCCTCATGTTTTCTTTTATCAATTAATTGTTTTTGTTATTATTCTAAATAAATACTTAGTTTATTATGTCTAACATATTTAGGCTTTTTAAAACCTTGTTGAGTATACATATATATATGCATTACCTTTAATTAATTTTTTTGAATCTTTCGGGAATATTCTAATTTATTTGTTAGAATGAGGTAGCATAAGGCTTTTATTGTGAGGCTTAAGCCTCTTATGCCTCAAGGCTTACACTTCACGCATCTTGAGGTCCCACCGCCTCGCCCCACGCTATCAGGTTTAAAAACACTAGAGTAGATATTACCATCTTTGGAAACCTTCTCCTAAACTCAAATCTCTTACCCTGAATCTCACATAGACCATAACATAGGAATTCAAATTCTCCAAAACAAATAGATGGCGAAGGTGTTTGACGTTATTCCTCCTAAGGGATTGCCCTGGGATGGCAGTAAATTCCCTTGTTGGCGAGTGGGAGCATTTTTTGGGGAGAAAACGAGATTCCAACCAAAACTTAGGGAACTAAGTTACATTTTCCTAGCTAGGTTATTCACCCATCATTCAACATCATCAGTAGGGAACTAAGCATGATTTATGCTTTGTTTAGCATATTTAGTGGAATGCTAAATCCCCCTTAATTTGATTTAAACTTAGGGATACCTTCCCTTAAACGGAAATGAATCTCTTTTACCCTAAATCTCGCACAGACCATACCTTGTCCATTACATATGGTCATATGGATCCTATTTCCCCAAAACAAATAGGTGGCGAAGGTGTTTAGCGCAGTGTTTTAAAAAGCTTTGGTAGTGTACACCTGATGCGTTGGTAAATGGCGTAAAAGTTGATGAGGCGCACGCTGCAAGACAAAATACTTCACCATAGCGTATGCGTCACAATATTACAACGCCTTTTGCTCTGTAACGTACGCTTCTTAAACTGTATTATAGTAAAGTTGTTTCTCCTTTTTTATATAAGACAAAACTCTTTTCCTTTTTGATTTAGGTCTCCCAAAAGTAAAAGTTCTTATATTTCTCTCCCTTTAAAATACTCAGCCCCACACCTTTTAAAAACCGACATAATAGAAGAGTTTAGGAGAGAAGACTAAAGGAGGAAGAGAGCAGCCAAACAGGTATGCCTCCCCCCCTCTCTCTATTTCTTTTTTCTTTCTTCTCTGCTACGACTGGGTATATCCCTTCTTCTTTTTCCCCTTTCTCTAATGAGGTCTACAGTCTACCATCGGCTCTCTCTCTTCTCCCTCGCTCCCTCCCTCTTTCTGGACGGACCCACCATGGTAGCTATCATTAGTCATGACCGTGTGTACTCATGATTCACGATCATCTATGGCAGGTTAATCCACATCATGATTCCTAGCCATTAACCATTTCTTACCAAGTTTTGGGTTCACTCTTTCATTCTCTCTCTCACAGCAATTCAGTTCATAAATTCACGTACGACATCCACGTAACTCAGTTAACATGTCATATAACCCAAAAGGGTGGAAGACTATAGAGAGCTACTTAGCTTTTTTTTAGTAATTAATTGGTGAAGTGGGTCCTTGGGGATTAATGGTTAATGGAGCGTCCAAAATCTCGAATCTTTCTTCAGTCCAAAATCTGCAACATAGAAACAAATTTTCTAATTTGACCAAAAGAAAACATACAACAAAAGTAATATATAATAAATTAATTTAATATACAATTAGGACTTTCAGTTGTTGATATAAATGAATTTATACTTTTGAAGTTCTAATTTTCAAGTAAATGACATATGATTTATGAATGTGATTGATGATACATTTATGGTGAATGATAAAAGTTAATTGTTCTTTTATTTAATTATTTTTAGATTATTTAATTACTAAAAAAATCAAATCCCATGAGGCTTACGCCTTAAGCCTCGAGTCACGCCTTAGACAAGTGGAACGCCTCGCCTACGTCTTAGCGTTTTAAAACATTGGTTTAGTGTTATTCCTCCTAAGGGATTGCCCCGAGATGACATTACCCTTTCTGGTGAGTGGGAGCGTTTTTTGGGAAAAAAAATTAAGGTTTTGTTGGTGTAATGTAGTTATGGGCTTCTCTCTTCTCCCATATCTCTCATTTCATTCTTTTTCTTCTTCTCTAAAACCCTAACCACAAAACTACTTGGTATCAGAGCATCAACAAGGGAAAGAGGAGCTTGATTAAATCAAAACTCAACAAAAAAAAAAAAGGGAGGAAGAAGACTGCATGTTACAGCTGTACGGCTGCCACCAGCCATACGGCTTGAGCATCCCATGGGGGTGGTTTAAAGAAAAATTCCAAAAAAAATAACTGTTGAGGTTCAATTTTAATTTCTTCCAAATGAACTGTTTTTTGTGCTGATTATTGGTCAAATTTGGAGTGTTTTTTTGATGGGAACATTCCAAAACAAGTTTTGGCTCATTCAGTTGAGATTTGAAGGAGTTACGAAGTTTGTTTTGGGCTCTCTAGGTGCTGTTTTTTGTATATGGCCATGGGTTTGGAGGCTAGTTTCTTATAACAGCCACCGAGTTAGCTTCTTTGGATGTTCTTAAAGGTTTATGGATAGTTGGAGTTTGAGGATTGAGATTGTCGGTGTGACTCCTTTTGTGCCCTGTGATTGGAGGTGTGACTCTATTGCTTTGTTTGATTGCCTTGTGAGTGTTTGACAAAAAAAAAAGAAAAATGAAAGAAGCATATGGCCGACGAGTCTCAATCCTTAAAAATGGAAACGAATGTGGTACCCACGCATGTTGTAATGGACCATGAGGGGTCAAGTAATGACAATCCTCACCTACAAATTACCTCGGAGAAACTTGATGGTGAGAACTATGTTTATTGGGAAAAATCTGTGAAAATGTATGTTGGTGCTAAAGGCAAGTTGGGTTACCTCCTTGGAGAGTCAAGGCGGATCCTAAACATGCAAAATGGACTCAAGACAATTTGATTGTGATGACTTGGTTAATGAACTCTATGAAACCTCATATCAATAGAGGCTTGGTGTTCTCGAAGGCTGCTCAAGCTATTTGGGACACCATCTCTCTCTCTCAGACTTACTCGAATGTAGGTAATTTTGCCAAACTTTATAAAATTCAACGGGATATCTCTCAAACTTGTCAGGGAAGATGCCCTTGAATATGTATTATGCCAATTGAAGGAGAAATGAGAGGAATTTGATCACTTCTTAGACTTTAGGCCTAGTTGTACTACTGATGTTGTTGCCTTCAAGAAGTGGGTTGAAAGAATGTGAATTTTCGAGTTCCTCACCGATCTGAATCAGGAATATGAAAGTACTCGCTCACAGCTCCTAGGCCGAGATCCTCCTCCTGAGACACTTAGCTGTGTATATGCTCATATCCAGAATGAAGCCAACAGACCTGATGTGATGACCTTCAAGACGGTGACTGCTCTTAAGCGGTCTGCCCTTTCCTCCACTTTCCAGCGTGGTGGAAGAGGAGGTGGTAGAGGATCTTTTAGAGGTCGTGGTACTCAATTTGATGGTGTCCATTCTGATGAAAAAAACAAGTTGAAATGCGACTACTGTGGGAGGACTCGCCACACCCGTGATCAGTGTTGGCAATTACATGGACGGTCTACACAAAGAGGAGGTCGCTCAGTTGGATATGAAGGTGATTCTCGTCGTCCAGATGGGTTCAGCGACCCTTCTACCCATACTGCTATAGCCACTGCGCATTCTGGGTTTACTACAACACCGACATTATCTCAATTAGTATCCAAAGATGATATGGAGTCTCTCCCCCGTGACCTTGATGAAATGCGTAGGGCCATATCTCAACTAGAGATCCCTTCCACTTCCTCCTTTGCTTAGTCAGGTACATCTGCCATTGCCCTAAATGTCTCAGTCTCATCTGCTCCTTACTCTTGGATCATTGATTCCAGGGCCTCTGAGCACATGACTAGTATGTCCTCTAATTTTTCATCATATCATTTTTATTCTGGGAGAGACAAAGTTTTTGTTGCGGATGGTACTATGTCTCACTTTGCCGGTAAGGGTACCATTCATGTCTCTCCATCTCTGTCTTTATCGACTGCTCGCCATGTTCCTAACATTGCTACTAATCTTTTACCTGTAAGTAGTGTCAACTTTTTTCCTTCTCATTGTGTTTTTCAGGATTTGGTGATGAGGCAGATGATTGATAGTGGTCGTCAGAAGGATGGTCTCTATCAGCTGGATTCCTCTCTTAGAATGTGTGCTTATCAATCCTTTTCAGCTCAGGAGCAATTTTGACCAGTTGATGTGATGGCATTTTCATTTAGGTCATCCCTCTTTTTTGCTTCTCAAGAGGATGTTTCCTCAGTTGTTTTTTTCTTTATCCACTACTTCTCTTAAATGTGAAACTTGAGAATTGTCTAAACATTGTAGGGTTTCCTACCCTCCTAATATTTCTCAATGCAATTCACCTTTTGGGCTTGTTCATTTTGATGTTTGGGGCCCTGCACCCACCCTTAATGTTTATGTTTCTTTTAAAGCTTTTTATAAAATGATTTGTACTCAGTTTGATGCTATGCTTAAGATACTTCGTTCTGATAATTGAGGGGAATATCTGAATGGGGACATGTACACCTATTTTACTGATCATGATATTGTTCACCAAACAACTTGTGTTCACACTCCACAACAAAATGGCGTGGCTGACTGCAAGAATAGACATCTCCTTGACATCACCAGATCCCTTCTTCTTGTCATGCATGTCCCTAAATACCTTTGGTCAGAAGCCTTACTTTTCGTTGCCTTTCTTATGAATAGAATGCCCTCACAGATCTTGGGCTTCAAAGCTCCATTGGATGTCCTTTCGCCTACAACTCCCCATTTTCCTATACTTTTCGCTCCCTTTCTTATGAATAGAATGCCCCCACAGATCTTGGGCTTCAAAGCTCCATTGGATGTCCTTTCGCCTACAACTCCCCATTTTCCTATACCACCTAAAGTATTTGGGTCTGTCTGCTTTGTGCAAGGAGGGTTATAAGTGCTACCATCCTCCTAAGCAGAAGTTTTTGTCTATGGATGTCTCTTTCTTTGAGGATGTTCCTTACTTTCTTCCTTTGATGAAGTCCCTCTTCAAGAGGAGAATGTTGATGTTGAAGAGTTGTCTTCTCCTATACTCTTTTGTGGTTGATATTGGACATACACAAGAGAAAGAATTGCAGGTTTACTCCAGAAGATCATGAACTATGTCTCACGATCCCTGCCAAGATTCTCCCTCGGATCCGACTCCTTCCAACTCAGGTACTGATTTGGATCCATCTGTTGATGATTCTGACCTCCCTATTGCCATTAGAAATGGAGTTAGATCTTGCACTCAACATCCTATCTCTAATTGTGTTTCTTACAACTCATTATCTCCTTCCTATTGTACGTTTTCCTCTTCCTTGTCTTCGATGTCTTTGTTGCAGTGTTTCTGAAGCACTGACTCATCCTAAGTGGAAGGGTGCGATAAGAAATGGGGGCTCTTGAGAAAAGTGGCACATAGGAAATTGTTGACCTACCAAGTGGGTTTTCACAGTGAAATACAAGTCGGATGGTTCTGTGGAAAAATTCAAGGCTAGACTAGTTGCGAAGGGTTTCACCCAAACTCATGGCATTGACCACCATGAGACCCTTGCTCCTGTGGCTAAAATGAATTTTATCCATATGATTCCCTCTTCATCAATTTGATGTGAAGAATGTCTTCCTTTATGGAGACTTAGTGGAGGAAGTTTACATGACTGTTCCTCCTAGTTTTAGCTTTCCCACAACACAAGGGAAAGTTTGTAGATTAAAGAAGGCTCTATATAGGTTGAAACGGTCCCCCCGTGCTTGGTTTGAAAGGTTCAGTGGAGCCATGAAGAAATAAGGATACACTCAAAATCAAGCTAATCATACTCTGTTCATCAAACATTGTCCGGGTAAGACAGCTGCCCTTATAGCCTATGTTGATGATATAGTGTTGATAGGGTCTGATGCGAAGGAAACTAAGAGGTTAAAATCTCAACCGACTACAGAGTTTGAGATAAAGGACTTAGGGCAGTTAAGGTACTTTCTTGACATAGAAGTTGTCAGATCAAGGAAATGAGAGATTTTTATCTCACAAAGGAAATATATCCTAGATCTTCTTAAAGAAACGAGAATGATGGGATGCAAGCCTTTGAATGCACCAATAGAGCAGAACCACAAGTTAGCAGATGATGGTGGTGAACCTCTTAGTGATGCAGGCAGATATCAGAGCCTTGTTGGTCGTCTTATCTATCTCTCTCTCACTCGCCCTGATATAGCCTATGCAGTTAGCGGGGTGAGCCAGTTTATGCATCCTCCAAAAAATCTCATCAAGAGAACCTCTTAATGATGCAGGCAGATATTAGAGACTTGTTGATCGTCTTATCTATCTCTCTCTCACTCGCCCTGATATAGCCTATGCAGTTAGCGTGGTGAGCCAGTTCATGCATCCTCCAAAAAATCTCATCAAGAGGCAGTCTATAAGATCCTTAGGTACTTGAAATCCTCTCCTGGGAAAGGGATCCTCTTTAGCTGTCATGGGCACTTAAGAGTAGAAGCATACACCGATGTTGATTGGGAAAGATCAAGGCAGAAGATCTACATCTGGATATTGCACAATTGTTGGGGTAAATCTTGTCACTTGGAGAAGTAAGAAGCAGGCCGTTGTGGCAAGGTCTAGTGCTGAGGGCTGAGTTTAGAGCCATGGCTCATGGAATATGTGAATTACTATGGGTAAAGATTCTTCTAAAGGAGCAAGATTTCCAGCAAACAAGCCTATGAGTCTTTACTGCGACAACAGAGCTACAATTAGCATTGCACACAACCCAATCCAGCATGAAAAAATCAGCTCTGGAAAGATTTGCATTCCCTATGTAAAGACTAATGACCAACTTGCAGATATCCTAACTAAAGGAGTCTTAAGCTATCGCTTATCTGATATACTTAGCAAGCTGGGCATATGTGACATATACATACCAGCTTGAGGGAGAGTGTTGGTGTAATGTAGTTATAGGCTTCTCTTATGTTGTAGAGTGGCAGAGTGGCCTACACTTATGTTTTCTCTTTGCTTTCTTTTGTTATGGGCTTTGGGCCCAACTATTGTATTAACCAAGTTAATAAGAACTAAGCCAAATAAAGGGAGGAAAAATTAATTTTATATTTTTCATGCTAATTATGTTAATTGTAAGTCATGTTACCATAGTTCGAAAACTAGGCGAATCACCCGATTAACTCGACCAAGTTACTCGACTCGACTGAATTTTGAGTCGAGTTGCCTGAAAACTCGAAGGATACTCGGGTACTCGGGTTATTGAATATGGGACAATAACCTTAGTAAGTCCTGGAATTCCTAATCCAATAAATTACGTCTCAAAAGGGGAGTCCAAACAAGTACCCCATTCTGATAAGCCAGATACTCATCTACTAAAGCCTCCTTTATTTGATGCTAGGAGGAGCACATTGCTAAAAGTCTGCTTAAGAGAGGATTGCCCACACTTTGATCAGACCAAAAGTTAATTTGCTCCCCATTACCCATCTTGAGACGGGTGAACTTGGAAAAGTCCTTCCGGCCCTGTATAATAGCCTTCCACACCCCGACTCCTATAGGCCCACGCCCTAACTTAGGACACCATCTATTCAAAGTTAATCTGCTCCCCCCATTACCCACCTTGAGGCGGGTGAACTTGGAAAAGTCCTCCCGGCCCTGCATTGCCTTCCACACCCCATCTCCTATAGGCCCATGCCCTAACTTAGGACACCATCTACTATTCAAAGTTAATTTGCTCCCCTCATTAACCACCTTGAGGTGGGTGAACTTGGAAAGTCCTCCCAGCCCCGCATAATAGCCTTCCACACCCCATCTCCTATAGGCCCACGCCCTAACTTAGGACACCTTCTATTCAACACCCTGTGCAGAGCCACGATCACTTCCCTACACAAACTACCCTCCTCCTCCCCAAACCTCCAAAGGCACCAGAGCCTTCACTTGCCTACGGGGACAAATACCTAGACCACCATTTCTCTTATATAGAGTAATGGTTTTCCAGACAACCAAGTGGTACTTCCGGGTATCAACTCTCTTGTTCCATAAGAAGAACTCTCTTG
Source organism: Tetracentron sinense (assembly GCA_015143295.1). NCBI lineage: Eukaryota > Viridiplantae > Streptophyta > Magnoliopsida > Trochodendrales > Trochodendraceae > Tetracentron > Tetracentron sinense. The sequence continues at coordinate 37,781,037 of CM026563.1, forward strand.
TTCCATAAGAAATCCCTCTGAATTTGCTCGAGAGAAGCTGAAATAGAAGCAAGAATCTTAAATAAGGAGAGGAAAGCTCTTGCACAAGGTGCTTTTGAATAGTGTTATCTTCCCTCCTTTGGAAAGATAACTATATTTCCAACCTTGGAGGCGCTTGGAAAACCTATCAATGATTGAACTCCAAACCGATTTGGCTTTAAACGGTGCACCCCAAGCTACCCTAGATAAGAATTTGGCAGACTCCTCATTCTACACCCAAGACAAGCTGCCAAGTCTTCCAGATTAGGAATCTCCCCCACTCCAAACAAGACACTCTTGCCAAAATTAATTCTCAATCCAGAGACAACTTCGAAACATCGCAAAAGGCACCTAACAAGGTCAATTTCGTATAAGAGGGTTCACAGAATAAAAGAGTGTCGCTTGAAAATTGCAGATGGAATATGTGAAGGTTTGCGGATCATTCTGCCAAGAGTCTCAGAGATAATGATAATGCCAAAACCCATCCTCTCAAGGATGTAATCCAGAAAATCCCAACTAACGTGGTTGTAGGCCTTTGCCATATCAAACTTGCACAGGAGTCTCGGCTCCCCGTTATGCAGACGGTTCTCAATACAGTCATTTGCCCATCCAAAATTTGTCTCCCACCCACAAAAGACATTAGAAAGGTCAAATGATCGAATTCATGACCACTTTCAAGTGAAGTTTTAACACTTGTGAGAATTTTGTACATGCTCCCCTTAGCACTTGAGAGAATTTTGTACATGCTCCCCCCACTAGACTAATTGGTCTGAAATCCGACATATGTTGAGCACCAGCAAGTTTTGGGATCAGGACCAAAAACTTGACAGGAGTTGGAATTCATGGAAAACCTTTAATAAGTTCTTCCCTACAATGTGCCAACATATCCTATAAAAATAAAACTCTATTAGAAATCGTCCGGACCCGAAGCCTTGTCTCCAACCATGCTCCTGACCATTACGGAAACCTCCTCGTCCAAAAAAGGGCCTTCTAGAAGTTCTCTCTGAGAATCAGAAAGGATTGAAAATTTAGAGATGGTCGAAGAAAATAATTGCTTTCCTTTTAATATCTTGCTCGGAATCGAGAAGCCGATGACCAATATGGAGACTGAAAATAAGATTCCTTTTCCTCCTAGAGTTCGCTACCCCCATGAAAAAAAATTGTGTTCTGATCCCCTTCCTTGAGCACCATTGCAATCTAGCATTCTGTTTCTAGAAAACTTCCTCAAAAGATAGAGTTTGCTGAAATTCTCTTTTACGAGCTTCTCTAGCTTGGATCTCCAAGGTTGAAAGGGGGGCTCCTCCTCCTGAGAATCAATACGATGAATCTCATCAAGAATTCTTTTTTTCTTAATTGAAATCAGGCCAAAAACCTCTCGATTCCATCCACTCCTTAAGATGCTTTAGTCGAATAGCTTGGCTTGATTCCAATAGAGAGCTTTTTTTCTTGGCTTCCCTTTTTGTCCTCTGCTCAAATGTCATCTAATGGGAGAGAAACTTCTTTTGGGTTTATTAAGACAACTGAGGGATCTGAACAGGCATCCCTGCCACCATCTACACTATTTCTTCTCTTCTCCTTGTATGTCTCTGTGGTGCCACAACCCGACCAGAGGACGATGCGCACCTAGATCTTGAGAACAAATCATATTGCCCCATTGGAGCTTCAATCTTGGCCCCATTGCAGCCAACAAAATCTTGAACAGGGTTTGAGAGTTCGGAGAAAGGTCGTCACCAATTTTTTAGCATTTTCCCTCCATCGAACAAAATATTCGATGAAGGATTCATTGTCTCTCTACACCATCCTCTCCATATTAGCCTTTTTGGGTACCAACTATATATTGTAGGAGTAATGAGAAATGCTTCAGAGAGGCCTTCCCATGTAAGGACCCTGGTGGAGTTAAGCTTGGTGAACTATTATAGGGCTAGGCTGGGTTGGGCCCTTCAAACTCTTTTGGAACAATTGTATTTCTTTGTGGTGCCACAGCCTGACCAAAGGACGATGCGCCTAGATCTTGAGAACAAATCATATGCCTCATTCTAGCTTCAATCTTGGCCCCATTGCAACCAACAGAATCTTGAACGGGGTTTGAGAGTTCGGAGAAAAGTCGTCACTAATTTTTTAGCATTTTCCCTCCATCGAACAAAATATTCAATGAAGGATTCATCGTCTCTCTACACCATCATCCTCTCCAAATTGGCCCTTTTTGGCACTAACTCGATATTGTAGGAGTAATGAGAAATGCTTCGGAAAGGCCTTCCCATGTAAGGATCCTGGTGGAGTTAAGCTTGGTGAACTATTACAGGGTTGGGCCCCTTCAAACTCTTTTAGAACAACTGTATATCTTCTCACTATGCCCCGTTGTATTTGTTGAAGTCTGACGTCTTAAACTTGTTGGGCAATTGGATTCCTGGGTGCAGGCATATGTCAATAGTCGCTAGGAATGTGGGTCCTATAGGCATTTTCATAAATTGTTCTAACCTCTCAAGCCTCTCCTTGTGGTGTCACAGCCCGACCAGAGGACGATGCGCCTAGATCTTGAGAACAAATCATATGCCTCATTGTAGCTTCAATCTTGGCCCCATTGCAACCAACAAAATCTTGAACGGGGTTGAGAGTTCGGAGAAAAGTCGTCACTAATTTTTTAGCATTTTCCCTCCATCGAACAAAATATTCGATGAAGGATTCATTGTCTCTCTACACCGTCATCCTCTCCAAATTGGCCCTTTTTGGCACTAACTCGATATTGTAGGAGTAATGAGAAATGCTTCGGAAAGGCCTTCCCATGTAAGGATCCTGGTGGAGTTAAGCTTGGTGAACTATTACAGGGTTGGGCCCTTCAAACTCTTTTGGAACAACTGTATATCTTCTCACTATGCCCCGTTGTATTTGTCGAAGTCTGACGTCTTAAACTTGTCGGGCAATTGGATTCCTGGGTGCAGGCATATGTCAATAGTTGCTAGGAATGTGGGACTTGTAGGCATTTTCATAAATTGTTCTAACCTCTCAAGCCTCTCCTTGTAAAAGCCTGGGATCTGTACCTAGCTTGTTAATATCTATGCTGACATGATTGGGGGATCAACACTTTGGGCGGTTTTGGCTTCCTCCTCATATTGGTCCTTAGGAGGTGGAATGTTAAAAATGGCTCGTGGTTGGGTTGGAGTTGATAGAATGTTATGGATGATTTGTGATTGGGTGGGGGAGATAGAGTGTAGTTGATGATTTGTGGTGGGTTTTCAGATTAGGCATTGATAGGTTAAATAGTGTGGGTTCAGTAAACGAGTTGGTGCTTAGAATGTCTTGATTTGTGGTGGGTTTTCATAAATTGTTCTAACCTCTCAAGCCTCTCCTTGTAAAAGTCTGTGATCTGTACCTAGCTTGTTGATATCTATGCTGACATGATTGGGGGATCAACACTTTGGGTGGTTTTGGCTTCCTCCTCATATTGGTCCTTAGGAGGTGGAATGTTAAAAATGGCTCGTGGTTGGGTTGGAGTTAATAGAATGTTATGAATGATTTGTGATTGTGATTGGGTGGGGGAGATAGAGTGTAGTTGATGATTTGTGGTGGGTTTTCAGATTAGGCATTGATAGGTTAAATAGTGTGGGTTCAGTAAACTAGTTGGTGCTTAGAATGTCTTGAATGATGCTAAAGCTTTTGGATGCCTTAGTTGTTCTCAATCACATTCGCCTTTAAGTTGGGAGTTTTTTTGCTATGCACATTGAGGTGGTGATAGATTGAAAAGGTTGACTTAGAGGTCTTCCACATCCAAGGTGTTGGCTGGGCTTATTCTTGACAAAGATGGATGATAAAGGATTCAAAGGAGACCGCATTGGTCTCCTTTGACTTTGCACACATGACCTCATGCGATCTATTTGTCATGGCCCCGGGGGGGGGGGGGCTGCCCCTATCCCGCCATGAATACGTACTACATAGCTTGAAGAATTATATGAGTGTGGATAACCTTAATTAATGCACAAGACCTTTTATTTTTATTTATTTGAAGCTATTTTTTCTTTAATTGATATTTTAAAATTAAGTTAGCATCCTAAAAGGTTTGACCTCACATGTATGATCCAATGGGGTGGACGAACCTCACATGTATTTCTTATTAAGAGGGGTGGGATACCTAGCTAACAAGCAAGGCTCATCCAAACTCCCGAATTGAATGGTCATAAGGTGAGGGATACCCTTGTGTTCAAACAAAAGAAGGGAGAAAGTTTAGACGATATACGGAATAGGATAGGAATATCCTTAAGGTGTAGCTCTTGGTCTATTCCCAAACGCACATCCTCACATGTATTCGAGGGGTGGGATACCTAGCTAACAAACAAGGCTCATCCAAACTCCCAAATTGAATGGTCATAAGGTGAGGGATACCCTTGTGTTCAAACAAAAGAAGGGAGAAAGTTTAGAAGATATACAAAATAGGATAGGAATATCCTTAAGGTGTAGCTCTTGGTCTATTCCCAAACGCACATCCTAAGACTATATGATTATGCTGGTGTAAGCAGGCTTTTCTGAAAAAAGTTGAAGATCACTTGACCGTATATTTGGCACCCCGGTATAGAGTAATTAAACAGATGCCTCAATGGCCGATTGGGGGGGGGCATTCGAATATGTTCCCGAGGATGATAATCCTACATGCAAAATTCAACTGGGCCTCTACAAATCCTTAAGCTTTGTCACCGACATCCGATAGTCGTTGAGCACAATTGATCTAGTTTCTAAATGGATTGTTATCTCTAATGACATAAAGGAACATGTGTATGCATGTTGCTAGGTTTGCATGCAAAGTGTGATATAACATGACTTTCAATTAACACAATTAGCATGAAAAATAGAAAATCAAATTCCCCTTACAGTTCCTTTATTTGGCTTGGACTTAGGTTTTGGGTTGAATTTTAGTTTTTCTCCTCCATAGAGTCGTCAAAGTTTTGAGCAAGAGAAATTACTGTCATTCCATCCCTTCAGGGTTGAGTCTTGTACTGATGTAGTCATGACTTTCAATTAACACAATTAGCATGAAAATAGAAAATCAAATTCCTTTTACAGGCATGGTGACAAAAATCGACTCAATTCCGCCGAAGTTGACCGAATTGAGTCAACGTCCGTGGTGTCCGAAGCAAAATGCACTTGTATTTTAGAAATACTAGACTTCCTAGTAAACTTCGGCTGAAATAGAAAAAAAGTGTTGGGAAAATACATAACTTTGGTGGAAGTTAACCAAAGTGTACAGAAAAAGTTTATAAATTGAAAGGCTTTTTATGTTTTAACTTAAAAGGGTAATGTTAGTTCCACTCGTTTTAAACTTACTTTCTTCATAAGGAAAGACATGTGTCCTTAGCATTAACCTTATTATAATTATAATTAGCTTTAAAAGAGAATTGCTAGCATTAACCTTATTATAAATTATAATTTTAATATTAGAGTGTGGTTAGCATTAACCTTATTATAATTTTAATATTAGAGTGTGGTTAGCATTAACCTTATTACTACTAATTAAAATTGGACCTTGGGAGGTCCACGTGGCGTCTCGGGAAGGATTTTAGGAGATTTCAATACTAATTTCAACGGTCACGCATACTCCAAAAGGTATGTTGGTTGGGCGATTTGGACGGACACATCCACACATAATGAAAAGGTACGTTTTGTTTGGGACAGACACTCACACTCACTCGCAGAAAACGAAGATGTGGATGCCAAATGGACATTAGGGTAGTTCAATTAGGCGGTTACACTGTTTAGCAGGGTTATGTCTCCACACATTCTCGCTCACCTTTTCCTATAATTTAGAAGATCATGATGCATAGACATAGGGAAATAAGTTACAGTTAAACGGCGCACGTTGCATCTCGACTATAAGTCTATAACCAGTTCAGTTCTTAAGCATAAGGAATTTGCAAGACAGATACCTTAAAAGATAACTATTGCTGCATTTCCAACTGAGTGTTCATTAGGAAAATCACCAATTATAAATGTTAATGCCGACTCTGCACGCTTGAAATTAAAAGTTCAAAAAAATTGGTATCAACAAGTTGCTACTAAAAGAGAAAATAAGAAGAAACATGATAAAAATATTACCTTAAACAAGGTTTCTTCGATCTCATATAATTTTTCTGGAAAGTGTCGGACAGGCTTTCTGACAGGGGCCCCATATGTGCTACCATAGAGGAGAAGATAAAAGTCTTCTATCAAGTGCTGATCTCTTTAATGACCTTGAAGAGAACAGAGGAAAACAAATCTTTATCCTTATCAAATTTACATTAATTTTAGGTGACTGAGGATGAGGAAAATTGTAGGGACGTGTTGGTTGGGAGCGATATTACGATTTTTCGACAAAAAAAGGCTAGAGAAATATAAGGAGTTGTTCGAAATCAGAACACCCTTCGGTTTGATGCCTGTTGGTATGATAAGTATCCGTTCACAAGCAACGCGAACTTTCAGTTAATAACTATTGTGATGCCATGGCTATTATATCCATATAAATGGGACGCCTCATTCCCAATCTGAAAACAACCATTCTGAAAACAATATATGATGCAAGTTTACATGTCTTCCAACAACATTATCGCCTCAAAATTAATGACTTCCACTCTAGAACAGGTTATTTTTATGAAGGTCGCACTGTAGGTGTTCGATACAATTCCTCACACAGATTAGATGCAATATATGTGGAGTTATTGATGGACTTTGTCCTAAAATGTATTTTAAGCTTCCGTCTGCCAACTTTAATCCTTCACAAATATGCCAACCTAGCCGTTTTGCGTCGGCTTCAACATTAAACATTTTCTTTGTTCGTCTAGGTTTGATAAGGTAACCCTAGCTATTATAAATTATAATTGAGTGTGGTTAGCATTAGCCTTATTATAATTTTAATATTAGAGTGTGGTTAGCATTAACCTTATTATAAATTATAATTAATTATTTTAATAATCTTATTCTTAGTATATTATGTCCATAAGGGCTTTTTAATTATATTAAATAATTAAATATTTTTCTAATAGTATTTCATAAATTAAAAATTATTTAAATACCCATCTCCTCTTGACACATTGATTCAGTTCTGTAAAAACATTGAGCTCATCAACTATAGATTGAAATAGGTTTAAAAACTAAATTAACTTTAAATCATTTATCAAATTTAATGTTCATTCATAAGTTATTGAGGTTTCTAAAATAATTACCCTGGATAATCATTGAAAAAATCAAGAGAATAAAATGGCCTTATATATCCCCTTCACTTGAAAAATGATAAAATATAGTTTAAAAAATTGACAATAAAGAGAATTTATCAAGAAGAAATTATAACTCAGACAACTAGACAACGCGTTTCACTTAACATGATTATAACAATTAAGTACTACATGCTTGCATTAGTAATTAATAATATAGTAATATAGTAAAGTTGAATCTCAAATTTCCAATTTTTCCTTAAAGTTTCCTAAACTTCTTTAATTTTTACATAACTTCCCTTGGACTTCTTTAAACTTCCTTGAAATGATTAACTTCCATAGCGACCGAAGTTTATACCAAAATCGAAGTTTAATACCTTACTTACAGGTTTCCTTTATTTGGCTTGAACTTAGGTTTTGGGGTTGAATTTTAGTTTTTCTCCTTAGTAGAGTCGTCAAAGTTTTGAGCAAGAGAAATTTCATTCCATCCCTTCAAGGTTGAATCTTGCACTGAAGTAGTTGTGTGATGCCTCATGGATCTTCGGATGAAGTAGTTGTTACCTTGGTTGCTCGTGGATAATGGGAAGGGTGTGAGTTGGTCAAATATTATCTAGTTTAGTAGTACTATGGCAGGAAGCAAGAACACTTTTTGGTTGTTTATGTTGGTCAGGGTTCAGACAAGCATAAATTATGGGATTCATGAAAGTTCCAAACTACCAAATTAAATAGTAACTAGACTTGGCAGTAACAGACTTTGTAGCCTTGTGTTGTGCAAATGTCCAATAGAGTGATGCCATGTCAGATTATGTTAGTAGTCGTTCTTGGTAAGAAACAACAACTAACTAACAAAATCCAACTTGGCAATACAAAAATCGTGTAGTTAATTTGTGTGAGACATACAAAAATCGTGTAGATACAAGAAACATAACAAGTCATATTTTGTTAGTAGCCATTCTTGCTTTCTAATTATCAAAAAATAAATAGAAATATGACACGTAATTGAAAAAATCCAACTTGGAGGCACCCAATTGGACCTTTGCAGCCTAGACCTTTGCAACTCAAACTCATGTTAAATGGTCCTACATATACCAGCATGTTAAATGCTCCTACATATACCAACTAGTGTTTTAAAATGCAAAAGCGTGGGGTGTGATGTTGGGACATCAGGACGCGTGAGACATAAGTTGCGAGATGTGAGGCTTAAGTCTCACAAGAAAGCCTTACCTCATTTTAACAAATAAATAATATTATTGCAAAAATATTCAAAAAATTTATTAAAGCTAATTAATATATATATGGGTGTGTGTGTGCACGGACTTGCATTAACTATATAAGTGATTCAGCCAAAATTAATTACAAGTGCGTGTTACATATTAACTTTCCAATGTTTACTATGAAAATTATGGTGAAATTTACTCTATAGGGTTTTTTAAAAAATTAATTTTTTTAACGATAAAAGAAATTATGAGGCGCACAATTTAAAAAAATTAATGTTCAAATTGATTTTGGATTCCAACAAACAATTACAAAGTAGTCACTAACCACATATGTTTTTTTTTAATCAGTAAATCAGATATATTAAAAAAAAAGAACAACAGTTTAAAAAGATGCAAACTAAAAACAAGAGAGACCAAAAACACAAAACTAAAAAAAGAAGGGATCATAAAGGCCCACTTGAACCACCAACTGACTTCTCAGTGATGTAGGGAATCCCTCACTTCTTTGACTGACGCACCTGAGATAGGATACAATGAAATGGAGAGGAAGAATTGTAAAATAAGCGACCATTCCTCTCTTTCCAGATAGCCCATGCTATCGCACTAGGTACACAAGTCCAGATTGTTTCCTTAGCACCCACCAAAGTTGTCAAACCCCAATCAGATAATAAGCTCAAAATGAGTGGGAAGACCCACTCCACTCCCAACCGAGAGCCAAGAAAAAATCCCAAAGATGGGCAGTGCCTGGAGGAAATGATTCACACTTTCTTCCTCATCCAGGCACAAATAGCAGCGATTCGCAAAACTCCACCCTCTCCTCTTTAATATAAACAAGAGGAAGAAGGATACCTACGTGGGGACTAGTTAACCCACAAAACCGTATGAGGAAAATAAACGCAAAGGTGATGAGCCAAAGGATTGCAAGAATGATCTCACTGAAAATCAACCACTATTGCTTAGAGACCAAACCCTACAATCACTAATCTGGATTCTAGGGAGAAGGAACTCAACCGGCCCAAAAGCCTCTGCATGTCAACCGACCCAAAATATCTTTAAGTCTTGACTGACCACACAAACATCAGGCCAAAACAAAATTTCGGCCCCGTTACCCAGTTTAAACCTAATGAATGGATCTAGAGATTTGGCCACCCCCATTATTCCTTTCCACAAACCCACGCCGTGCGGGCCCCTCTAACCCCTTGGGAAACGAAGATGATGCAAGACCATATTTGGCTCTCCCACTCCTCACCGAACCAGCAAACCCACTTGCCTAACAAAGCCTTATTCACCGTGCTGAGAGGAGCAAAATGTTTAGGCCCCCTACCCTAGAGGTTTACAAATTTGGTTCCAATCTACGAGATGGTAGTTCTTTTTGTCACTCCTACCGTGCCAAAAAAAGTTGTGCTGGAAACGCACGTGCCTAACAAAGCCTTATTCACCGTGCTGAGAGGAGCAAAATGTTTAGGCCCCCTACCCTAGAGGTTTACAAATTTGGTTCCAATCTACGAGATGGTAGTTCTTTTTGTTACTCCTACCATGCCAAAAAAAGTTGTGCTGGAAACGCACACGACAATGGATCGAGATCTTTCTGATGTCTACTATGAAAATTATAGCGAAATATACCCAATAGAATTTTAAAAAGCCTAAAAACGTTTAGATTGTTAGACATAATAAATTCAGTGTTAATTTAAACTAATAACAAAAGAAAAAAACAATAATTTTTTTATCGATAAAATAAGTTTTTTTTTGCACTTGGTTTTTGTTTTTTTGCACTTGGTTTTTAGGAAGAACACATAAACACACGTGCAAAAGGGTGCCATAAGGGTATGTTGAATAAGACTTTATTCCTATGGGCTTTGTGAGTCTACTATTAGTATCGCTTATCTCTCTCACTATTTTTCCCTAAACCTAATCTCCTTCTTCTTCCTCTCTCTAAAACCCTAATAACCTCACAAACTAAACCAACTTGGTATCAGAGCCAAAGAGAAGACCCACGGCAACTCAGAATACGTTAGAATTTTATAAGATCCAGAGATGTACTTTTTCTAAGTTCATCAGTGAAGAGATATCTTCTTCTCTTCTTTTCCTATTCCTATTTTCTCATCTGACAGTGATTGTAGATAGAGGGAGTATGAACCTGTGGTCAAAGAATTGCAGGTATACAAGAGAAGGCCTTATGAACATTATTGTTCATTCTAGTCCTGACATTATTGAGTCTGAAATTCCTGTCGCCCTTAGGAAAGACTAAATGACACATAGCTCGCTTGGTTGCAAAGGGGTATATTCAGACGTATGACATAGACTATCAGGAGACATTTGCTCCAGTTACAAAAATGAATTCAGTTAGAGTCCTCTTTTCTCTTGTAGTTAATAAGGATTGACCCTTATTTCAACTAGATGTGAAGAATGTATATAGTACTCCTCTTGGGTTCAAATGCCCCTCAGATGAAGAGAAGGTGTGTAAGCTTAAGAAGGCTCTATATGGATTGAATCAGTCTCCCAAAGCATCGTTTGAGCGCTTTTACAATGCTAAAAGTCAAGTAGACCACACATTGTTTCTCAAGCGGTCGTGCCAAAAAGTGACTTTCTTGATTGTTTATGTGGAATTGCGGTAACAGGTGATGATTTGAATGAGATAAAATCTCTAAAGGGCAAGGGCATATTTGTCTCTCGGCACAAGTATGTATTTGACCTACTAGGGGAGACATGCATGATGCTGTTGGCAAGCTTATTTACTAGACATTTCTTATGCTGTCAGTGTAGTCAGCAAATTCAAGCATTCACCACCTACTGGCCACCTGCGGTAACAGGTGACGATTTGAATGAGATAGAATCTCTGAAGGGCAAGGGCATATTTGTCTCTCGGCACAAGTATGTATTTGACCTACTAGGGGAGACATGCATGATGCTGTTGGCAAGCCTATTTACTAGACATTTCTTATGTTGTCAGTGTAGTCAGCAAATTCAAGCATTCACCACCTACTGGCCATCTGGAGGCAGTGGAATACTCCACTACTTAAAGTCATCTCTTGTGAAGGGTTGAAGCATACACTAACGCAGATTGGGTTGTCTGGATTTTTGATAGACGCTCTACTTCTAGGTATTGCACCATAGTTAGTGGTAACTTTGTCACATAGAGAAGTAAGAAGCAAAATGTAGTTGTTAGATCTAGTGCAGAGGCAGAGTTTAGAGTCATGGCAAATGGTGTGTGTGAACTACTCTGGCTCCGATAATTCCAAAGTGAAACTAGACTTCCTTCTGAAGGCCCTATGAAGCTTATACTGTGATAATAAAGCCACTATTAGTATTACGTATAATCCGGTGCAGCATAACAAAACCAAGCACAGTAATTCGTCATTTCATCAAGGAGAAGTTGAAGGCGGGATATATTTGCACCCCATTTATGAAGTCAGAAGATCAACTAATTGATGTGTGACTAAGGGTCTTGGTGGTACTCATTTCCGAAATATATTGTATTGTGGGTCAACTTAATAGTAGACAATGAGTGGAATATATAATAAAGAGTGTGAGATGATCATTAATCTCTCTCACTATTTTTTCCTAAGCTTAATTTACTTCTACTTCTTCCTCTCTCTCTCAAACCCTAACTTCTAACCCTAATAACCTCACAAACTAAACCAACTGGTAAACCTACTTATGGAGGGTTGTTGGTCCTTTATACACCCCTGCGAAGTTAAGTGAGAGTACCTAGGGAAAATAACACCAGCCACTAAGCGGATTCATTTTTTTTCACTTGATTTTTGGGAAGAACAATACTGCGATCAGACTTAGGTGGTACCAACCCGATGTGGGACTAATATAGGGAGAGTAACACCCAGCCGCTCAGTGGATTCATATTGTTTTACCCTATTAGACACCTTACCGATAAGGTGTCGTAAACCAAACAACCTGCCATAAGCCAACCACTCCAAAAAGGCCTGACCTAATTCAACACTCAATCACTCAGCGGATTCATGTTTTTGCACTTGGTTTTTGAAAAGAACACCTAAACACACACACACAATCAGACCTAAGGTTACCACTAAGGTGTCATAATGGTAAACCCACTTAACCACTTGGTCCCTTAGACACCCTTGCGAAGTCAAATACAACCCGATGTGGGATTAACCTAGGGCTCTCTTCACTCATCCGCTCAATGGACTCATTTTGTTTTTTTACACTTGGTTTTTGGGAAAAACACCTAAACACACGGACACAATCAGACCTAAGGTTACTGCTAAGGTGTCATAAGGGTTCTCACTCAACCACTCCAAAAGGTTGTTGGTCCCTTTTACACACCCCTGCTATGTCAAGTGCCCATCAGATGTGGGAATAATCGAGGGAGAGTAACACGCAACGTCAACGAATTCATTTTTTTGCACTTGGTTTTTGCGAATAACACCTCAACACACACACACAATCAAACCAAAGGTTATTGCTAAGGTGCCATAAGGGTAAACCCACTCAACCACTCTAAAAGAGCCTGACTTATGGAGGGCTGGTGGTCCCTTATGCACCCCTGCGAAATCAAGTACCCATCTGATGTAGGACTAACCTATGGAGAGTAAAACCAAGCCACACATCGTGTGTTTAAGTGTTCCTAGAAACGAAGAGCAAAAATATAAATCCGCTAAGCGGCTGGGTGTTACTCTCCCTAGGTTAGTCCCACACCAGATGAGTACTTGACTTCAGAGGGGTGTTATAAGGGACCAACAACCCTCCAAAAGTCAGACCCTTTTGGAGTGGTTGAGTGGATTTACCCTTATGACATCTTAGTGGTAACCTTAGGTCTAATTGTGAGCGTGTGGTTTAAGTGTTCTAAAAAATCAAGTGCAAAAAAATGAATCTGTTAAGTAGCCTAAGTGTTACTCTCCCTAGGTTAGTCCCACATCGAGTGAGTACTTGACTTCGCAAAGGTGTATAAAGGGACCAACAACCCTCCATAAGTCAGGCCTTTTTGGAGTGGTTGAGTGGGTTTACCTTATGACACCTTAGCGGTAACCCTAGGTCTGATTGTGTATGTGTTTAGGTGTTGTTCCCAAGAATCAAGTACAAAGTGTTACTCTCTGTAGGCTCTGTAGGTTAGTCCCACATCAGGTGGGTGACTTTGCACGGGTGTATAAGGGAGCAACAACCCTCCATAAGTTAGACCCTTTTGGAGTGTTTGAATGGGGTTACCCTAACCCTTATGACACCTTAGCGGTAACCTTATGTCTGATTGTGTGCTTGTGTTTAGGCGTTCTTCCAAAAAACCAAGTGATAAAAGAAGTAATGAGACACACAACTTATAATTTAAGATTTGAACCCTATTTTTATTAATTATAAGGCATATGTCTCAGACATAAAACGAGCCTCAAGGCATGAGCCGTGTACAGTTAGAGCTTAATGAGATTTAAGCCTCAAAGTTGAGGCTCAAGGCATTTTTGTTGAGCCTCGCCTCGCCTCGAGGCAATCCTTCAGGAGTTGAGGTGTAAAGCCTCACATGCCTTTTATTAATGTTGTGCTACAAGCCAAAAACGCTTTTTGGTACAAACTTCAAAGACAATTTGCTTTTGCTGCCATGGTTTTGTTTCCCTCTTAAAAATATTGATAGGGGAGTGCTAGCTGTAAAACAGAGGGCCTTAGACGCCCCTTTCTTGGCAAAAAGGCAAACACTTGGGAGTGTCTGTCATTTTGCTAAGAATGGGGCGTCTAAGAGCCAGCGTCTACGGCGAGCAAAATCCTTATGTATTTATTTCTAACAAAGCTCATGTGTTGTACGTTGGTACCTCACTACTACTGCTTCTTCTTCCTCTTAAAGTTTTGTCTATGGTCTACAAATAATAAGCTACATAGAAGGTAGGCATAAGTGCAAGCATATCATATCAACCCATTAATATTTAGAGGTGCAACTCGGGGGCTTGGGTTGGGTTAGGTTAAGGCCTACCCAACCCAAGCCTAATCCCTGCCAAAACCTACTTTTAAGGGTTGGGTTATGCTTATTAATTAAGTGGTAAAACTATGTCCACTTTCCTTCTCATCCACTTTTTCCATTTTTGAATATGAAGACAAAAAAATGTGGTAGTTTGTTGTGGAGCTCGCCATTTTTTCTTGTTTTCTTGTTCAGAAAAGAGGAAAGTGGATGAAAACGGAAGTGGACCTAGCATTATCCTAAACCTTTTGGTACCTTGTACCATTACAACGAGAGAGAGAGAGGAGAGAGAAAGCATGGTATAAAATATCGGTATGTATCGGCCGATACGTACCGGTATTTGGCCTACCTAATACGTTGGCACGCTAGAATATATTTTTTTACAGCGTATCGTGACCATACGGCATAGATACAGGCAAATACGCATCAAAACATATAGTTTGAACAATGTTAAATTTTTTTGGGGTACGATACTACTATTCATGTATTAGACCGATACGGACCTTAAAATTGTACCTTTTTCACGTTGAGTGTTTCAAAACACATCCAAACCCTATTTTCTCTCCCAAATTTCTTTCATAATCAAATTCTAAACCTAAAACAACAACTCTATTCGAAAGGTCTTCCCCAAAATTTTGGATTCGAAAGGTCTTTCCCAAAATTTTGAAGGTAAGGTATGTACTTCCCCAAAATCAAGACCGATACGGACCTTGATGCTCTTCATTTTACTTCTTTAAATTCAAAATGAAGAGATGAGTTGGCCACAGTAGTGTCATCATGTTTGGAGCACCTTTAATGTATCACTTTACTCAATTTCTGATCCCAGAGAGAGAGAGAGAGAGAGAGAGAGAACTAAGACATGAAAAGAGGTTGCTAGGTTTTTCTTTTTTTGGTAAGAAAAGAAAAAACTCCCTTTTGCTCGACTAAAGTGTCTTGATGATTAAATTTTATATCATCAAGATGGAGATTCATGACTTGCCACAATCACGTGATAGAAAATTATAGAGAAATCCAAGCAAAACCCTAAATAATTAGGTAACTTAACAACATATATAGCCCAAGCCCGTTGATTGATCAGTGGGTCGGGTGGACCCAACACAAATTGCACCACTATCAATATCCCAACACTGCTACTGGTTTTCTTTTTTCCCTAAAATTCTGTAGGCGTTGTTTCTTACAAAGATGCTCATGTGTTTTACTTTGGTAGCTTGCTCCTACTATTTTTTACATTTAAAATTATGTATATGTTTCTTACAGAATGTGTGTTGTAACCGGATAATAAGATGATATAGACAGATTTAAATTACTAACAGCAGATTGCCTCATCAGTATCCAGTCAATGTTCAAAAACAGGCATATGATCATAGACAATACTGCTTTGACAGAAAAATCAAGTTTAGCCAATAAGCACATGTACCTCATGTGTTGGAAATGTTTACTTTTTGCCAGTGCAAGGTCTTCTATTTTAAGTACCATTGTCTGTGCATAGAGAATAGGGAGGAAGGAGTGAAATGGTGAAATATCAATTATCTGTGTACTCCATAACTATGGCAGAAAGCGTGTACACCTTTGCAAAATTAGTACATCCGACTCTACATTGAGAATCACCAGGTCAGATGAATGATGAACTAAAACTTAAACTAAACCCTCATATGGCATTTGGCTTCTGGCTACAAGCACTAATTTTATCTTTCCCACAACCATTAATAAATTGAAAAAATGAAAACATTTGTAATCTTCCTATTGAAACCAACTTAATTTCGCAGCAAAAGGCCATTGATAATTTGAAAATGGGTTTTTCTTAGATTTCAAGTATATATGTTGACATGTAGTTTGTTGATTTGATCATGCCCATAAGATGAAGAACTGAAGAGTACATTGTTCTATCTTGGAACGGTTTTGGTGGAAGCTTTGCATATACTTGTTTAAGGGTGGTGTCCATGTACTCAAATGCTAGATAGAGAACCCTCTTCCCTTTCTTTATTCTGGCCTTGTTCGTCCATCAAGCATAAGATTCCAATGAAGAAAATCCAAGCCTATAGCCTAACACATCAAACCCACTAAAGAAATAGGAAAATTAGAACACATCCCTATCTAATCATGGTTTTAGAAAGAGAAGTGATGCAAACTCATCAAGGCAGAACTTAAAAATTCAAATATGAAGTGGAGAAATCTTAATTAGTCTGAAATTAGATAGGATTCCAGTTCATAAAGAAAACCAAATTTCAAATGAAAGAAACTGTTACGACCCTAAATGTATATGGACCTAGCTTTCCACTCCTTAATCACCCTAGGGCTTTTTGGAGTATTGGTTAGGTTCTATCACAATCAGAACTGAAATCCTCAAAAAGGATGAAATAAAATGCAATGCTTAATCCAAAAGAAATCCAGAATGGAGAAAAAGCAAAAAGACATAAATAAATTACAGCAGAACCGACATGGAAAGGAACCCTAATCTTAGACCAAGAGGGTATTTCAACAAAGCATATTTCATATAAATAAGAAAAAAAATCCACATGGACACAAGAATCCCTACACCTCTTGAATGAAATCCTGCACGGATAAAACGAATCAACACAGAAGAAATTGCAACTCGGAATTGAAGCTCTTACCTTAGTAATTCCACCCTAGACGAACCAAATGAATCAACGCGTAACAATCAGAAGCCCATGTAATGTTCCCAAACCCTAGAAATAAAACCCTAGAGAAACACAATGTATTAAGAACAAAACAAACATGCTTTTTAGGGGAAATTGTAAGAAAATCGGTACTGCAAGAGAAGATGAAACACCAAACTGAAACCAAATGCAAAACTTATCTTACTGGAGAGAAATCTCAACAGAGAGAGCTCTTGTAGGATAGTTTGAGGGACTCCTTCATCGTAGGTCTTCTTAAGGGCTACGTCTCTCTTGTAGGCTTCGCTCTCGCTCCATAGGCCTTCCACAAGCTCCTTCTCCGACCTTTGCCAAGCTTCTGGAAAGCATCCATGGAGAATTTCTCCACTATCTCTCTCTCCCTGAGAGGGTGTTGAAAAATCGCAGCAAACCAAAGGCCAACTTTATAGCCGTTTGTGGTTTCCTGCTCGTTAGCCAACGGTAACATTTTTTAAATTTTATTTATTTATTTATTATTTTTGGAATGAAACCATTTGATAGCATCTGCATACCATTTTAGAGTCCGATCTGTCCAATTGCGATTGAGGTTAATGTTTTTTTTATTACTAAAGAGTGCTACCCCTACTCTCAGTCAATTCCTTCTCTTAACCCCCACCAATCACATACCCAATTTGTACGAAAGTGTGTTTTAATCTTTACAAATTAGACAGGTGGTTGGTGGAAATTGAGAGTAGGGGTGACTAAGAGTAAGGGCTAATGGATCTTTCCGATGTCTACTATGAAAATTATAGCGAAATATACCCAATAGAATTTTAAAAAGCCTAAATATGGTTTAGATTGTAAGACATAATAAATTCAGTGTTAATTTAAACTAATAACAAAGAAAAAATAATAATTTTTTTATCGATAAAATAAGTTTTTTTTTGCACTTGGTTTTTGTTTTTTTGCACTTGGTTTTTGGGAAGAACACATAAACACACGTGCAAAAGGGTGCCATAAGGGTATGTTGAATAAGGCTTAAAGAGCTTTATTCCTATAGGCTTTGTCTTTATGTTATAACTATTAGTATCGCTTATACTGTATTGTGTGTGAATAATCTCTCTCACTATTTTTCCCTAAACCTAATTTCCTTCTTCTTCCTCTCTCTAAAACCCTAACTTCCAACCCTAATAACCTCACAAACTAAACCAACTTGGTAAATAGCCAAAGAGAAGACCCAGGGCAACTCAGAATACGTTAGAATTTTATAAGATCCAGAGATGTACTTTTTCTAAGTTCATCACTGAAGAGATATCTTCTTCTCTTCTCTTCCTATTCCTATTTTTTCATCTGACAGTGATTGTAGACAGAGGGAGTATGAACCTGCGGTCAAAGAATTGCAGGTATACAAGAGAAGGCCTTATGAACATTATTGTTCATTCTAGTCCAGACACATAGCTCGCTTGGTTGCAAAGGGGTATACTCAGACGTATGACATAGACTATCAGGAGACATTTACTCGCTGGAGACATTTGCTCCAGTTAGAGTCCTCTTTTCTCTTGTAGTTAATAAAGATTGACCTTTATTTCAGCTAGATGTGAAGAATGTATATAGTCCTCTTGGGTTCAAATGAAGGGAAGGTGTGTAAGCTTAAGAAGGCTCTATATGGATTGAAGCAGTCTCCCAGAGCATCGTTTGAGTGTTTTTACAATGCTAAAAGTCAAGTAGACCACACATTGTTTCTCAAGCGGTCGTGCCAAAAAGTGACTGTCTTGATTGTTTATGTTGAATTGCTGTAACAGGTGATGATTTGACTGAGATAGAATCTCTGAAGGGCAACTGCATATTTGTCTCTCGGCACAAGTATGTATTTGACCTACTGGGGGAGAGATGCATGATGCAGTTGGCAGGCTTATTTACCAGGCTAGACATTTCTTATGCTGTTTTCTTATGCTGTCAGTCAGCAAATTCAAGCATTCACCACCTACTGGCCACCTAGAGGCAGTGAAATACTCCACTACTCCACTACTTAAAAGTCATCTCTTGTGAAGGGTTGAAACAAACACTGACGCAGATTGGGTTGTCTGGATTTGTGATAATAAGCCACTATTAGTATTACGTATAATCCAGTGCAGCATAACAGAACCTAGCACAGTAAATCGTCATTTCTTCAAGGAGAGAAGTTGAAGGCGGGGTATATTTACAACCCATTTGTGAAGTCAGAAGAAGTTGTATTGTGGGTCTACTAATAAAGAGTGTGAGATGATGATTAATCTCTCTCACTACTTTTTCCTAAGCTTAATTTACTTCTCCTTCTTCCTCTCTCTCTCAAACCCTAACTTCTAACCCTAATAACCTCACAAACTAAACCAACTAGTAAGCCTACTCAATCACTCCAACCTAACTTATGGCTGGGTTGTTGGTCTCCTTATACACCCCTGCGAAGTTAAGTGAGAGTACCTAGGGAAAATAACATCAGCCACTAAGCGGATTCATTTTTTTTCACTTGATTTTTGGGAAGAACAATACTGCGATCAAACTTAGGTGGTACCAACCCGATGTGGGACTAACATAGGGAGAGTAACACCCAGCCGCTCAGTGGGATTCATATTTTTATTCATATTTTTTTACACTATTAGACACCTTGCCAATAAGGTGTCGTAAACCAAACAACCTATGCCATAAGCCAAGCACTCCAAAAAGGCCTGATTTAATTCAACACTCAGTCACTCAGCGGATTCATGTTTTTGTACTTGGTTTTTGAAAAGAACACCTAAACACACACACACAATCAGACCTAAGGTTACCGCTAAGGTGTCATAAGGGTTCTCACTCAACCACTCCAAAAGGGCCTGACTTATGGAAGGTTGTTGGTCCCTTTTACACACCCCTGCGATGTCAAGTGCCCATTTTTTTGCACTTGGTTTTTGCAAATAACACCTTAACACACACACACAATCAAACCAAAGGTTATTGCTAAGGTGTCATAAGGGTAAACCCACTCAACCACTCTAAAAGAGCCTGACTTATGGAGGGCTGGTGGTCCCTTATACACCCCTGGGAAATCAAGTACCCATCTGATGTAGGACTAACCTATGGAGAGTAAAACCAAGCCACACATCGTGTGTTAAGTGTTCCTAGAAACCAAGAGCAAAAATATAAATCCGCTAAGCGGCTGGGTGTTACTCTCCCTAGGTTAATCCCACACCAGGTAAGTACTTGACTTCAGAGGGGTGTGTTATAAGGGACCAACAACCCTCCAAAAGTTAGACCATTTTGGAGTGGCTGAGTGGATTTACCCTTATGACACCTTAGTGGTAACCTTAGGTCTAATTGTGTGCGTGTGGTTTAAGTGTTCTAAAAAATCAAGTGCAAAAAAATGAATCTTTTAAGCAGCTGAGTGCCCACATCGAGTGAGTACTTGACTTCGCAAGGGTGTATAAGAGACCAACAACCCTCCATAAGTCAGGCCCTTTTGGAGTGGTTGAGTGGGTTTACCTTATGACACCTTAGCGGTAACCCTAGGTCTGATTGTGTATGTGTTTAGGTGTTGTTCCCAAGAACCAAGTACAAAGTGTTACTCTCTGTAGGCTCTGTAGGTTAGTCCCACATCAGGTGGGTACTTGACTTTGCACGGGTGTATCCAACCCTGCATAAGTTAGACCCTTTTAGAGTGTTTGAATGGGGTTACCTTAACCCTTATGACACCTTAGCGGTAACCTTATGTCTGATTGGGTGCTTGTGTTTAGGCGTTCTTCCAAAAAACCAAGTGATAAAAGAAGTAATGAGACTTATAATTTAAGATTTGAACCCTATTTTTATTAATTATAAGGCATATGTCTCAGACATAAAACAGGCCTCAAGGCATGAGCCGTGTATAATAGTTCTAGGCATTAGCTGAATGAGATTTAAGCCTCAAACTTGAGGCTCAAGGCATTTTTGTTGAGCCTCGCCTCGCCTCGGGGCAATCCTTCAGGAGTTCAGGTGTAAAGCCTCGGGGCAATCCCTCTTAAAAATATTTATAGAGGAGTGCTAGCTGTAAAACAGAGGGCCTTAGACGCCTCTTTCTTGGCAAAAAGGTAAACACTTGGGAGTGTTTGTCGTTTTGCCAAGAATGGGGCGTCTGAGAGCTCGCGTCTACGGCGAGCAAAATCCTTATGTATATATTTCTTACAAAGCTCATGTGTTAACGTTGGTACCTCACTACTACTGCTTCTTCTTCCTCTTAAAGTTTTGTCGATGGTCTATAGAGTTATCTTGATGTGTTGTACTCAGATAATAAGCTACATAGAAGGTAGGCATATAAGTGCAAGCATATCATATCAACCCTTTAATATTTAGAGGTGCAACTCGGGGGTGGGTTGGGTTAGGTTAAGGCCTACCCAACCCAAGCCAACCTACTTTTAAGCCTAGGTGCCAAACCCAAGCCCCCTTTGCTCATTTCTCAACCCTTGGCTCAACTTGGGTTGATGCAGGTTGGGTTAGTACATCCGACTCTACATTGAGAATCACCAAGTCAGATGAACGATGAACTAAAACTTAAACCCTCATATGGCATTTGGCTTATGGCTACAAGCCCTAATTTTATCTTTCCCACAACCATTAATAAATTGAAAAAATGAAAACATATTTGTAATCTTCCTATTGAAACCAACTTAATTTCGCAGCAAAAGATTTCAAGTTTATATGTTGACATGTAGTTTGTTGATTTGATCATGCCCATAAGATGAAGAGTACATTGTTCTATCTTGAAACGGTTTTGGTGGAAGCTTTGCATATACTTGTTTAAGGGTGGTGTCCATGTACTCAAATGCTAGATAGAGAACCCTCTTCCCTTTCTTTATTCTGGCATAAGATTCCAATGAAGAAAATCCAAACCTATAGCCTAACACATCAAACCCACTAAAGAAATAGGAAAATTAGAACACATCCTTATCTAATCATGGTTTTAGAAAGAGAAGTGATGCAAACTCATCAAGGCAGAACATAAAAATTCAAATATGAAGTGGAGAAATCTTAACTAGTCTGAAATTAGATAGGATTCCAGTTCATAAAGAAAACCAAATTTCAAATGAAAGAAACTGTTACGACCCTAAATGTATATGGACCTAGCTTTCCACTCCTTAATCACCCTAGGGCTTTTTGGAGTATTGGTTAGGTTCTATCACAAACAGAACTGAAATCCTCAAAAAGGATGAAATAAAATGCAATGCTTAATCCAAAAGAAAATCCATAATGGAGAAAAAGCAAAAAGACATAAGATTTCTTTTTGGAGTATTGGTAAGGTTCTATCACCCAGGGCTACAATGTCCATTTCTACCAAGTCTAGTTGATTTGTGTGAGGCATACAGAAACATAACAAGTCATATTTTGTTAGAAGACATTCTTGTTTTCTAATTATCAAAAAATAAATAGAAATATGACACATAATTGAACAAATCCAACTTGGAGGCATCCAATTGGACCTTTGCAGCCCAGACCTTTTGCAACTCAAACTCATGTTAAATGGTCTTACATATACCAGCATGTTAAATGCTCCCCAACTAGTGTTTTAAAATGCGAAAGTGTGGGGTGTGATGTTGGGACATCAGGACGCGTGAGACGTAAGTTGCGAGATGTGAGGTTTAAGTCTCACAAGAAAGCCTTACCTCATTTTAACAAATGAGTGTGTGTGCACGGACTTGCATTAACTATATAAATCATTCAGCCAAAATTAATTACTCTATAGGGTTTTTTTAAAAATCAATTTTTTTAACGATAAAAGAAATTATGAGGCACACAATTTTAAAAAAATTAATGTTCAAATCTCCAGCTATATGGTTATGTTGTGGTTGATTTTGGATACCAACAAACAATTACAAAGTAGTCCTATGTATACTAGCATGTTAAATGCTCCTACATATACCCAACTAGTGTTTTAAAATGTGAAAGCGTGGGTTGGGACATCAGGACGCGTGAGACGTAAGTTGCGAGATGTGAGGCTTAAGTCTCACAAGAAAGCCTTACCTCATTTTAACAAATGAGTGTGTGTGTGCACATACTTGCATTAACTATATAAATCATTCAGCCAAAATTAATTACTCTATAGGGTTTTTTTTAAAATCAATTTTTTTAACAATAAAAGAAATTATGAGGCACACAATTTAAAAAAAAATTAATGTTCAAATCTCCAGCTATAACCCTACTTTTTGGTTATATTGTGGTTGATTTTGTTTGGATACCAACAAACAATTACAAAGTAGTCACCAACCACATATGTTCTTTTTTAATCGGTAAATCAGATATATTAAAAAGTTACAAAGATGTAAACTAAAAACAAGAGAGGCCAAAAACACAAAGGCATAGGGAATCACCAACTGACTTCTCAGAGGCATAGGGAATCCCTCACTTCTTGATCCAAATGGAGAGAAGAACTCCAATCCACAATCAACTGACGCACCTGAGATAGGATACGATGAAATGGAGAGGAAAAATTGTAAAATAAGCGACCATTCCTCTCTTTCCAGATAGCCTATGCTATCGCACTAGGTACACAAGTCCAGATTGTTTCCTTAGCACCCACCAAAGTTGTCAAGCTACTAGAGCCAAGAAAAAATCCCAAAGATCAGAGACTACTGGGATTCACACTTTCTTCCTCATTCAGGCACAAATAATAGCGATTCGCAAAACTCCACCCTCTCCTCTTTAATACAGACCAGAGGAAGAAGGATACCTTCGTGGGGACCTAGTTAACCCACAAAACCGTATGAGAAAATAAACGCAAAGGTGATGAGTCAAAGGACTGCAAGAATCATCTCACTGAAAATCGACCACTATTGCTTTGAGACCAAACCCTACAATCACTAATCTGAATTCTAGGGGAGAAGGAACTCAACTGGCAATAGAAGCCCCCTGATGAGTGGCCAGAGCAAAGATAGACCCAAAATCATCTTTAAGTCTTGACTGGCCACACCAGACATCATGTCAAAACAAAATTTTGGCCTCGTTACCCAGTTTGAACCTAATGAATGGATCTAGAGATTTGGCCACCCCAATTATGCCTTTCCACAAACCCACACCGTGCGGGCCCCTAATCCCTTGGAAAGCTCTCCCACTCCTCACCGAACCGCCAAACCCACTTGCCTAACAAAGCCTTATTCACTGTGCTGAGAGGAGCAAAATGTTTAGGCCCCCTGCGCTCTAGAGGTTTACAAATTTGGTTCTAATCTATGAGATGGTAGTTCTTTTTGTCACTTCTACCGTGCCAAAGAAAGTTGCGCTGGAAACGCATACGGCAATGGATCGAGATCTTTCCGTGAAAATTATAGCGAAATATACCCATAATAAATTCAGTGTTAATTATAGCGAAATATACCCATAATAAATTCAGTGTTAATTTAAACTAATCACAAAAGAAAAAATAATAAGTGTTTTTTTTTTTGCACTTGGCTTTTTGTTTTTTTGCACTGTATTCTGGGTTTACTATTAGTAACGCTATACTGTATTGTGTGTGAGCTCACTATTTTTCCTTAAACCTAATCTCCTTCTTCTTGTTCTTCCTCTCTCTCTAAAACCCTAACTTCTAATCCTAATAACCTCACAAATTAAACCAACTTGGTATCAAAGCCAAAGAGAAGACCCAAGGATTACAACTCAACAGGAAGAACTCAGAAGAGTTCATCAGTGATACGTTAGAATTTTCTAAGATCCAAGATGTACTTTTTCTGAATTCATCAGTGAAGAGATATCTTCTTCTCTTCTCCTCTGATAGTGATTGTAGACAGAGAAGGCCTGTGGTCAAAGATACAAGAGAAGGCCTTATGAACATTGTTGTTCATTCTAGTTCTGACATTATTGAGTCTAAACTTCCTATTGCCCTTAGGAAAGGCACTAAATGACACATTGGTTGCAAAGGGGTATACTCAGAAGTATGACATAGACTATTAGGAGACATATGCTCTAGTTACAAAAATGAACTCAGCTAGATGTGAAGAGTCTCCTCTTGGGTTCAAATGCCCCTCAGATGAAGGGAAGGTGTGTAAGCTTAAGAAGGCTCCTGTATGGATTGAAGCAGTCCCCCAAAGCATCGTTTAAGCGTTTTTGCAATACTATGGTGAAAAATGATTACATAAAAAGTCAAGTAGACCACACATTGTTTCTCAAGCGGTCAAAAAGTGACTGTCTTGATTGTTTAGTAACAGGTGATGATTTGGATGAGATAGAATCTCTGAAGGGCAAGTATGTACTTGACCTATTGGAGGAGACATGCATGATGGGGTTGTAAGCCATATGATACACCTATAGACCCTAATCATAAACTCAGTGAAGTGCATCTGCCAAATGTTATTGGCAGGCTATAGACCCTAATCATAAACTCAGTGAAGTGGGGAACATCTGCCAAATGTTATTGGCAGGCTTATTTACCAAGCCAGATATTTCTTATGATGTCAGTGTAGTCAGCAAATTCAGGCATTCACCACCTACTAGCCACCTGGAGGCAGTGAATCGAATACTCCACTACTAAAGCCTACACTGAAGCAGATTGGGTTGGCTTGATTTTTGATAGACGCTTTACTACTGGGTATTGCACCATGGTTGGAGGTACCATTGTCGCATAGAGAAGTAAGATGCAGAATGTAGTTGTTAGATCTAGTGCAAGGGCATATTTGTCTCTCGGCGCAAGTATGTACTTGACCTATTGGAGGAGACATGCATAAGCCATATGATACACCTATAGACCCTAATCATAAACTCAGTGAAGTGGGGAACATCTACCAGATGTTGTTGGCAGGCTTATTTACCAGGCAGCAAATTCAAGCATTCACCACCTACTGGCCACCTGGAGCCAGTGAATCGAATACTCCACTACTTAAGCCTACACTGAGAAGTAAGAAGCAAAATGTAGGGAGAATAACACCCAGCCACTAAGCGGATCATTTTTTTTCACTTGATTTTTGGGAAGAACAATACACACACAATCAGACCTAAGGTGGTACCAACCCGATGTGGGACTAACATAGGGAGAGTGGATTCATATTTTTTTACACTATCAGACATGTTTGCCAATAAGGTGTCGTAAACCAACAACCTTCCATAAGTCAACCACTCCAAAAGGGCCTGACTTATGGAGGGGTTATCCCCTGCGAAGTCAAGTACCCACTCAATGTGGGACTAACCTAATTCAGCACTCAGCCACTCAACGGATTCATTTTTTTGCACTTGGTTTTTAAAAAGAACACCTAAACACACACACACACAAGACCTAAGGTTACCACTAAGGTATCATAATGGTAAACCCACTTAACCACTTGGTCCTTTATACACCCTTGCGAAGTCAAATACAACCCGATGTGGGACTAACCTAGGGCTCTACACTCATCCGCTCAACGGATTCATTTTGTTTTTTTACACTTGGTTTTTAGGAAAAACACCTAAACACACGGACACAATCAGACCTAAGGTTACCGCTAAGGTGTCATAAGGGTTCTCACTCACCCAAAAGGGCCCGACTTATGGAAGATTGTTGGTCCCGATGTGGGACTAACCTAGGGCTCTACACTCATCCGCTCAACGGATTCATTTTGTTTTTTTACACTTGGTTTTTAGGAAAAACACCTAAACACACGGACACAATCAGACCTAAGGTTACCGCTAAGGTGTCATAAGGGTTCTCACTCACCCAGAAGGGCCCGACTTATGGAAGATTGTTGGTCCCTTATATACCCCTGCGATGTCAAGTGCCCATCTGATGTAGGAATAATCGAGGAGAGAGTAACACGCAGCTGGTCAACGAATTCATTTTTTTGCACTTGGTTTTTGCGAAGAACACGACACACACACACAATCAAACCTAAGGTTATTGCTAAGGTACCATAAGGGTAAACCCATAGTTTTAAAACTCGCCGAGTCGACTCGAAACTCGGGCGAGTCGACTCGGCTCGGCTCGGCTGAGTTTCGAGTCGAGTTTCATGAAAAACTCGTTTTTGTCAGAAACTCGCCCCGACTCGCCCACGACTCGCCCCGACTCGCCCGAGTTTTTGCACTTTTTTTTTAAACCTAAAAATCGAGTAAACTACCTACCCGATTGACTAAATTATGTTTTTTTTTCTTTTTTTTAACATACCCCACTCACTTTTAAGTATAAATACAAAACAAAAGTGGGATGTTTAGTATATATTGAATTATATATCTTATTTTAGGCATGGTTTATCATTAATTTTGAATCTATACCATATATATTATTAGAAAAAATATTATATATGTCCGAGTTTTAGGTGTCATTACTCGGACGAGTTTTGCCCGAGTTTCCGAGTTGACTCTACTCGGCAAGTTTCCGAGTCGAGTCGAGTTTTCGGGTTTTAAAACACTGGGTAAACCCACTCAACCACTCTAAAAGAGTTATGGAGGGGCTGGTGGTCCCTTATGTGTCAAGAACCCATCTGATGTAGAACTAACCTATGGAGAGTAAAACCAAGTCGCACATCATGTGTTTAAGTGTTCCCAGAAACCAAGAACAAAAATATAAATCTGTTAAGCGGCTGGGTGTTACTCTCCCTAGGTTAGTCCCACACCGGGTGGGTACTTGACTTCGGAGAGGTGTTATAAGGGACCAACAACCCTCCAAAAGTCAGACCCTTTTGGAGTGGTGTACCTTAGGTCTAATTGTGTGCATGTGGTTTAAGTGTTCTTCTAAAAATCAAGTGCAAAAAAATGAATCCATTGAGTGGGCTGAGTGTATAAAGGTGTATAAGGGACCAAGAACCCTCCATAAGTCAGGCCCTTTTGGAATGGTTGAGTGGGTTTACCTTATGGCATCTTAGCGGTAACCTTAGGTCTGATTGTGTGTGTGTTTAGGTGTTCTTCCCAAGAACCAAGAGTATTACTCTCTGTTGGTTAGTCCCACATCAGGTGGCAAAAAAATTAATCCGTTGAACTACTCAAGTGTATAAAGGAGCAACAACCCCTCTATAAGTTAGACCCTTTTGGAGTGTTTGAATGGGGTAACCTTAGGGCACCTTAGCGGTAACCTTATGTCTGATTGTGTGTCTGTGTTTAGGGTGTTCTTCCAAAAAACCAAGTGATAAAAGAAGTTATGAGACACACAACTTATAATTTAATATTTGAACCTTATTTTTATTAATTATAAAGCATATGTCTCAAACATAAAACGAGCTTCAAGGCATGAGCCATGTACATCACGTGAGTCTCAAAGTTCGAGGCATTAGCTTAATGAGATTTAAGCCTCATCAAGGCATGGTACCATTTTCGTTGAGCCTCGCCTCGAGGCGATCCTTCAGGAGTTGAGGTGTAAAGCCTCACATGCCTTTTATAACACTGATACCATTACTAGAAAGTCATACTATATCTGAAAACAAAAAAGGATTTAAATGTCATGGTACAAGCAAAAACGCTTTTTGGTTGCTTATGCTGGAGAGTTTAAACAACCTAGCTTTGCTGCCATGGTTTTGTTTCCCTCTTAAAAATATTTATAGGGGAGTGCTAGCTGTAAAACAGAGGGCCTTAGACGCCACTTTTTTGGCAAAAAGGCAAACATTTGGGAGTGTTTGTCGTTTTGCCAAGAATGGGGCGTCTAAGAGCCCGCGTCTACAGCGAGCAAAATCCTTATGTATATTTCTTTCAAAGCTCGTGTTGTACGTTGGTGTACCTCACTACTAACCATTGGGCAATGCTATGTCCACTTTCCTTCTCATCCACTTTTTCCATTTTTGAATATGAAGACAAAAAAATGTGGTAGTTTGTGGAGCTCGCCATTTTTTCTTGTTTTCATGTTTAGAAAAAGGGAAAGTGGATGAAAACGGTGGACGACCTAAACCTTTTGGTAGCTTGTACCATTACAACGAGAGAGAGAAAAAAAGCATGGTATAAAATATGGGTATGTATCAGCCGATACGTATCGGTATTTGGCCCACCTAATACGTTGGCACGCTAGAATATATTTTTTTACAGCGTATCGTGACCGATAGGTCATATCGGCACAGATACAAGCCAATACGGATCAATACATATAGTTTGAACAATGTTAAATTGTTTTGGGGTACGATACTATTCATGTTGATCGATACGGGCCTTAAAATTGTACCTTTTCATGTTGAGTGTTTCAAAACACCTCCAAACCCTATTTTCTCTCCCAAATTTCTTTCATAATCAAATTCTAAGCCTAAACAACAACTCTACAGACCGATACGGGCCTTAAAATTGTACCTTTTTCAACCCTATTTTCTATCCCAAATTTCTTTCATAATCAGATTCTAAGTCTAAAGAAACAACTCTATTGTTGAAAAACAAAGCATTGATTTTGGATTCGTAATCAAATTCTAAGTGTAAAACAACAACTCTATTGTTGAAAAACAAAGCAATTTGATTTTGGATTCGAAAGGTATTTACACTCTTGTTGCTCTTCATTTTACTTTTTTAAATTCAAAATGAAGAGATGAGTTGGCCAGTATCACTTTACTCAATTCCTGATCCCAGAGTGGCGGAGTATGAGAGAGAGAGAGAGAGAGAGAGAGAGAGAGCTAAGACATGAGAAGAGGTTGCTAGGTTTTTATTTTTTTGGTAAGAAAAGAAAAAACTCCCTTTTGCTCGAGCGTGAAAGAGACTAAAGTGTCTTGATGATTAAATTTTATATCATAAAGATGGAGATTCATGACTTGCCACAATCACATGATAGAAAATTATAGAGAAATCCAAAGGGAAACCCTTAATAATTAGGTAACTTAACAACATATAGCCCAAGCCCATTGATTGATCAGTGGGTCAGGTGGACCCAATACAAATTGCACCACTATCAATATCCCAACACTGCTACTGGTTTTCTTTTTTTCCCTAAAATAGTAGCTTGCTGCTACTATTTTTTTCATTTAAAATTATGATATGTTTCTTACAGAATGTGTGTTGTAACCGGATAATAAGATGATATAGACAGACTTAAATTACTAACAGCAGATCGCCTCATCAGTATCCAGTCAATGTTCAAAAACAGGCACATGACAGAAAAATCAAGTTTAGCCAAATAAGCACATGTACCTCATGTGTTGGAAATGTTTACTTTTAGCCCGTGCAAGGTCTTCTATTTTAAGTACCATTGTCTTCCTTTCAAATGCATTCTTTGAGGCTGGGTACTCCATAACTGTGGCAGAAATCGTGTACACCTTTGCAAAATTAGTACATCCGACTCTACATTGAGAATCACCATGTCAGATGAATGATGAACACTTAAACTGAAAACCCTCATATGGCATTTGGCTTCGGGCTATAAGCCCTAATTTTATCTTTCCCACAACCATTAATAAATTGAAAAAATAAAAACATTTGTAATCTTTCTATTGAAACCAACTTAATTTCGCAGCAAAAGGCCGTTGATAATTTGAAAATGGGTTTTTCTTAGATTTCAAGTATTTATGTTGACATGTAGTTTGTTGATTTGATCATGCCCATAAGATGAAGAACTGAAGAGTGTTCTATCTTGAAACGGTTTTGGTGGAAGCTTTGCATATACTTGTTTAAGGGTGGTGTCCATGTACTCAAATGCTAGATAGAGAACCCTCTTCCCTTTCTTTATTCTGGCCTTGTTCATCCATCAAGCATAAGATTCCAATGAAGAAAATCCAAACCTATAGCCTAACACATCAAACCCACTAAAGAAATAGGAAAATTAGAACACATCCTTATCTAATCATGGTTTTAGAAAGAGAAGTGATGCAAACTCATCAAGGCAGAACATAAAAATTCAAATATGAAGTGGAGAAATCTTAATTAGTCTGAAATTAGATAGGATTCCAGTTCATAAAGAAAACCAAATTTCAAATGAAAGAAACTGTTACGACCCTAAATATATATGGACCTAGCTTTCCACTCCTTAATCACCCTAGGGCTTTTTGGAGTATTGGTTAGGTTCTATCACAAACAGAACTGAAATCCTCAAAAGGATGAAATAAAATGCAATGCTTATTCCAAAAGAAATCCAGAATGGAGAAAAAGCAAAAAGACATAAATAAATTACAGCAGAACCGACATGGAAAGGAACCCTAATCTTAGACCAAGAGGGTATTTCAACAAAGCATATTTCATATAAATAAGAAAAAAAATCCACATGGACACAAGAATCCCTACACCTCTTGAATGAAATCCTGCACGGATAAAACGAATCAACACAGAAGAAATTGCAACTCGGAATTGAAGCTCTTACCTTAGTAATTCCACCCTAGACGAACCAAATGAATCAACGCGTAACAATCAGAAGCCCATGTAATGTTCCCAAACCCTAGAAATAAAACCCTAGAGAAACACAATGTATTAAGAACAAAACAAACATACTTTTTAAAGGAAATTGTAAGAAAATCGGTACTGCAAGAGAAGATGAAACACCAAACTGAAACCAAATGCAAAACTTATCTTGCTGGAGAGAAATCTCAACAGAGAGAGCTCTTGTAGGATAGTTTGAGGGACTCCTTCATCGTAGGTCTTCTTAAGGGCTACGATCTCTCCTGTAGGCTTCGCTCTCGCTCCATAGGCCTTCCACAAGCTCCTTCTCCGACCTTTGCCAAGCTTCTGGAAAGCATCCATGGAGAATTTCTCCACTATCTCTCTCTCCCTGAGAGGGTGTTGAAAAATCTCAGCAAACCAAAGGCCAACTTTATAGCCGTTTGTGGTTTCCTGCTCGTTAGACAACGGTAACATTTTTTCAATTTTATTTAATTATTTATTATTTTTGGAATGAAACCATTTGATAGCATCTGATGCATACCATTTTAGAGTACGATCTGTCCAATTGCGATTGAGGTTAATGTTTTTTTAATTACTGAAGAGTGCTACTCCTACTCTCAGTCAATTCCTTCTCTCAACCCCCCACCAATCACATACCCAATTTGTATAAAAGTGTGTTTTGATCTTTACAAATTAGACAGGTGGTTGGTGGAAATTGAGAGTAAGGGTTAACTAAGAGTAGGGCTAATGAATCTTACCACAAGTAATAAGGGCTAAAAGAGACACACGTTGACTTGTGGATACGATTGAAATCAGAAGGGTTTAATCACAATTGACTGCGATCCCAACTCACCATTTCATAGCTGATTCGTTTTGAGCCCTAATCCTATCCAATTACAATTGAATTAGGGAGCTTAATTGCACATTCTGAGCCCAGATCCGTCCAAATGCGATTGAATTCGGGAGTTCAATGGCACTCACCCCTCTAACTTTCTTTGTAACTCTAGTTAAGAAATTTTAACTCTTAGAGTTAATATTTTTTTTTCTAAAAACTAAGGTTAGAGGTTAGATTGTTGAACCTTAAATCGTAACCATAGTTAATAGGAGTTAAAAATAACACATGTTGACTTGTGGGTGTGATTGAACTCAAAAATGATCCAACTCTCATTTCATGCTACAATGGTTAACAGTCTGGTTAGAGTTGGGATCACAGTCAATTCTGAATTCACTCACAAGTCAACCCGTGCCCCTTTTAACCCTTATGAATTGTAGTTAAGATTCACTAATCCTTAGGACTCAATAATCTAATCTTGGGTTTTAATAATAAAAAATATATTTAAAAATTAACCTTAATGGTTAAAATTTTGTTAACCTGAATTAAAAGGACAATTAAAGGGCTCTCTAAATGCAATTGAACTCTCCCAGATCAATCACATTGAACAGGATCCGGACTGGTAATTTTTTTTTTTTGCACATTCTGATTAGTAGGGGTTAGTATCTGTTCTGGGTGGAGTCAACAACCACACACTCTCCTCACTGGATTGAGCCTAGAACCACACTCCTAGTGAGGGGATACATAACCACTGGGCTAGCCTCATAGTGTAAGACTGTTAATATCCAATGAGTAGAATTCTGCCATGAGACTTTATCTCATGACTTTCCTGTTGTCTAGGGTTGGTGAGATCCCTACTGAACAGTGATTAAAGGACCCCGTATTCTGCAATGTAGAGGAATGTTGTGTCCGCATGTCCCTTTTAACTATAGTTACGCTTAATTAAAATTAAAATTATAATATTTTTTTTCTAAAAATCAAGGTTGTATCAAAGAATGATTTCATGAGTCTTTGGACTTTCCATTATCATGTTTTTAGCCATTTTTTGAGATGTCCTACGGCCTTGGAATATTATCCAATTATGTTAAGGCTTCATAAAGTCAATCTAAGTTTTTGAGCTTTTAAACTTTCCAACCAATTGAGGACTTTTACATAAGTCCTAGTAGACTCTTTTAAGTAAAACAATACAAACCTTCTTGAGTCTTTATTCTTCTGGACTTGATCTTGAATGAGTTCTTCTTTTAGCTTCATGATCCGACTTGGACTATGGGTGAGATCTTGAATCTTCAATTAACTCTACACCTTGGGATGATTTGATTTCACTTTGAGTTCTTCTTTGACTTTCTCTTGACTGATCTTTTGTCTTTGAATAAGAGTAAGGCTTCTTAGCCTTTTGTCTTGATTTCTCTATTGACATTGGCTTGATGGATCACTTTGAACATGTTGATTCTTCTTGAAATGTGGACTAAAGTTCCTTAAATCTGAAATTGACATACACTTTATAGAACAATTAGTACCAAAAATGTTTATTGTATTATTGTGTCATAATCAAATTATTAGGAGTACATAGGATTGTAACCTTTAGGCTAACAATGTCTCTCTTTTTGATGATGACATAATAATAAAATGACTTAAGAAAGAGCTCCCACTCAATATTTATATATTTAATGAAATTTTGAGGTTAGCTCCCCCTAAACATATGCATTCATATACATTTTAATATATTTTAACTCATATGCATATTTTAGACATTTCAAGAGATATGTATCATGAAATTTTAACCAAGAGAAGTTTCACAAAAAATATTTTCATGTATTCATAAGTAATACATTTACAAGAATGTCATTCAAGTCATGTCATTTATATAAACCAAACAGATAAGCAAAGTAAGACATAAAACCAAGAGAAGTTCCACAAAAAGAGTTTTAAAATTCTTTCTCATTACATTATATTCTTCTCCCCCTTGGCATCATAAAAAAAAACAAAAAAAATAAAAAATAATAGCTTCATCTTTATTTTCTTTCTTCTCTCTCTCTTTTGAGAGATCTTGTCCTTGTCCTTAGGGTCAGAAGGAGTGCTGTCATTGGAGATAGACTGAGCCTAGGGTCCCTCCCTAGGTCTCACTGGAACCTCTACATATAATGGAACTGGGATGTGCGACATGCGGTTTCGAATGTCCATAATCTCAATGGCTACCTGAGTGACTCGAGAAGTCATATCATTAATGATCGGAGCCTAAGTACCCACTAAAGAAGATATCTGATGAAGGTAGGAGCCTTGAACCTTGACCGCCTGACTGATGCTGGAGACATCATCGCTCAACCTCTTGCTAAGAACTGAGGCATCCACAGCCTTTCTCTCAATCAAGGAGAGAATAGAATCGACTTGGTTCTTGATCACTTCCCCAGCAATCTCAATTTCCTCTAGGCGATGATCCACTAACTCAACTCTCTTATGCATCTCAGCCTGAATGCTATCTATCATAGACTCTAGAGAGGTCAATCTATCTCTAGTCTTGGCTTGAAAACTCAGCAAACTTTCCCTAATGCCAGCCTGAAAACTCAATTGGCTCTCCCGCATCTCTAACTAAAAATGCTTCATGCTAGAAGCCATGGAAGCTATCTGACCAGTCATCAAGCCCATCTGGTCATCTGACACTGCAAGTCTCCTCGGGGACTCATGATAATCAAAATGTCCTTCATCCTCATACTGAGGTGAGTCCTCTTTCTGGAATGATGACTTAGGGAAGTCTCTCTCTGGCTCTGCCTTTGGCTCTGCAACTACTGAAGATGAAGGGATCTCTGATGTTCCAGGAGCTGAAGGAGATGGAATGAGAGGAATCAGAAGGGGATCAATAGAGGTAGAAGGAGCTGGAGTAGGAGTAGGATCAGGAATAGAGTCAGTAGGAACTGAAGAGGAGACAAGTGGAGTAGGAGTGATCAATGGAGAGGGATCTGGGATAGCTGAAGAGGTGGGTTTTGAGACCCAAACATGCTATTCGTCTACCCACACATATCTAATTCTTCTAAAGGTGCCAACTGAGTAATGATCATGAATTATGGTATCTTCCTGATCTTTATAAAGATGAAGAGGGGATTTGAAAAACTTTAAAAGACGGGTAAGAGGCTGACCAAAGGGTAAATGACCCTTATTTTTCTTTGAGGCTTCAAGCACGACATGAAGAATAATGAATGTTAGGTATACATGCTTGGTGTTGAGGATACACCATATCAAAAAGACATCAAAGAAAGAGACATGATCCCTACCACCTTCCCTAGGGATAAGATTATATTAAATAATATGGTGGGTCAGTCGGGCTTCTAAGGTGAGGTCTTTAACTCTAGGCTGAAAAGCTTTGGTAATATTTTTGTTCAAGCAAATGAACTTGAAAGTATTAATCACATCGAAACCAGGGTGGACTGCCCACTGGTTAGTGGTGTAAATTTGGAATTCACCATTGGGAAGTTTGAAAATTTATTCAAGGACCTTTTTGGGAAAAGAGATTTCCTTCCCATGAATAAAATTGGTGCGTAAGGTCTGGATACATAGCCTCATTGGATTCTAAGAATGAGGTCCATTGAAGGGAATTGAAACGATCAGATATGATACTTAATCCATTTTCAGAGAAAAAATTGAAATTTACAACCTTACCGTAGAGTGGTTTGAGTTTAACAAGAATTTTATTGAATCTAACGACGTGCTTTTCAGATTCGAAGAAAACAAGGGCTGAATTCGTCGAAGTTGCTACTTCTTTCCCTTTGGATGTTTTCTGCTTCTTCTTCTTTGTTTCTTTCGCAGGAATCTTCATTCTTGGAGGCATCGTGCTCTAACGGTTTTGGGGAAAACGGATTTGAGATAGATGGATGGTTTTGAAAACGAAGGGAATGAGATTTGATAAGGTTTGGAATGATTTGGAAGCAAATGAGGATTTGAAAAGGTTTTGGAGGGAAGAGGAAGAGTCGGATACAAAAGGGGAAAAGGGTTTAAGGATTTTGGAAAAATTAGATTTTAGGGGTTATTTAAATATTTAGAATTCTAGACGTCGACGTTTGGAGTGAATGAAATAGCTTATGTTGACGTTTGACTTTAGTAAGTTTCTGTTAACCTATAGACGTTGACGTTTAAAAATCTTGAATTGAGGATGTCGACGTTTGGCCTTAGATAGATTTTGTCAAATAGAAAATAACCTTGAGACGTCGACGTTTGAGATTCCTACGTTGACATTTCATGCTTAATTTTTGAGAAATTTTAATTTTTCATTTTAAATCCATTTTTCTTCTGTTTGTAACATTCTTTTAACTTCCAAATTAACATTTCAAGCATCAAATCAATGAACAAACATTTCAAAATAATTATCAAACAATCAATTTTATATTTAACAAAGATATCATCAATAAGCATAGTTAAAGCTCTTCGGGATTGTCACTTCTTCCTCGTCACCGTAATCCTTCTCTAACCATGGTTTCGCTACTATCTCGGAACCTAATTCTGCCGACATGAAAACATATTGGCTGAGCAACAAACAGCTCGGTAAATATGAACTCCTAACTAGCACTTACAAAAGCATCATCATAACATATTTCTCATGACTAACTATCAATATCAGACATCAACATAACATATTTCTCATGACTAACATAATCATAATCTGAGTAGGTTCATTGTAGCATTTCTAAACATATTCATATGAACATATACATTATGACATTTCAATATATACATTGTTCATAAATCAGAGTGTGGAACTCTTGTGCATAATTCATCATTCTTTTCTTCTCTTGTCTTACTTTCCTTCTTTTCTTTGAAGTGTCATCCTTATCTTCTTTCCTTCTTTCCTTTCATGAGTCATCATTATTTTGTATTCATATGAACATTATCAACATGTGTAGTAACTTAAAATAACTTTTCACTATATAGGTGAAAAAGATTATTATACTCTACATATCCAGGGCCCACCAAGGCCCAGAACCTTCTCGGAAGTCCCCTCTTTCAACTTTATGGGTCCCTGACCCTTGGGTTCATCCTTAACCCATCCCCTCAGACATGGCAAAACCATTATAGAAAAAGACTGTAATGGCGGTAGATTCTCTACCGTTATTCCAAACAGTGGAAAGTTTAGAAAGGCGGTAAATTGTCTACCGCCATTCCCTATCTTCTGTATTCTGGGTTTTTACATAGGGCCCAGACCTGGTAGGAGGTCATTCTAGGCCCTACCATACTCTCTGGGCCCACTCTAACTTGTTTGGACCTTTTAACTGGGGATTAACCTAATCTCGGTTAACTTTTAACCATAGTTAAGCACCCTTAACCCTTGATAAAAATTTAGAAAAATATCAAAATTTTTGAAATCATCGCATGTGTCCAAGATGTTTCTGCTTTGGCCCATTTACCATAGTTAGCAGTCCTAACCATGGTTACTTTACCCTCTTAACCCCGATTAGCAATCTTAATCTCAGTTAAATCCGATTTTGGCCTATCGGGCCTAATCTTGCAACCTACCAGGCCCAACTGCAGCTTACCGGGAAAAATCATATCACCCTAACCATGGTTAGTTTGACTTTTAGCCCTGGTTAGTAACCTTAACCTTGGTTATTTTTTGTTATAGCCTACCGGGCCCAAATCAAGTCTACCGGACTTACCCCTTGGCCTACCGGGCCTTTTTCTTAGTTTACCGGATTAACCTCAAGCCTACCGGGCTAAAACCTTACACTTGACCAACCTCGGCCAACCAAAACCTAGTCTACCGAAATAGTTCATTAGCCACCCTTGGTGCACACACACACCCCCCTAGCCTTGGCATGAGCTTAGGTGCCAGAACTAAGTTTGGTCTGATCTCATCTTATGAGTACGTAGGCAACCCAATCCGGGTTCGACCATAGTTAGCTTTTCTTTCTTAGATTAGTATCATTTTAAACACTTAGGCATTTGAACAAACTTGACTTTATTTGGCTTAAACCTAGGGAGTAGGGAACCATTGTAAAATGGAAGCCTCGGGTCCCTAATACCTTCCCCGGACTTAACCGAACCTTTTACCCTGATCTTTCTCGTAGACCAAGACCTTATCAAACATCCTGGAGTTTATCTCTTCTAAATGAATAGGTGGCGACTGTAAACATTAAACACCCGTAAGGGTAGGGTTCTAAAACCCGTGCTCATAGCTCTGACGACTCTACTGGGGATCCAACCAAGGTTCGACCCAGAACTTAGGTCTAAGCCAATTAATCTCAATCTTGTTCAAATGCCTAAGTATTTAACCTAATACTAATCATTTCATCTCTTTGGTTTAATTGTGTATTGTGCATATCATACATAGCATTGCAGTATAATGTCCTATTAAACCCAGTAGACAGACTTATTACGTTAACGGCTGGTAGATGATCATCCTCACTATTAGTGGCTTAAAAGTTTTGGAGGTCAGCGGCCAATCGTCCATTTTTAGGGAGTCCCATATACGGTGTTAAGTGATCCCTCCATCCTATTAGAAACACTCTTGCATCAAACCAGCATTCATATATATAGCCTAGGCTAGAGTATAGTCTACAAGCAGCCCATCCAGGGAGGGTTACTTTGAACCTTAACCTACTTGTAACCTATATCCATTCTCAATCATGGTTGACTATCGGGGCACATTCTACCCTGATAAGCACTCACCTAAGGGCATGTGAAGAGCTAAAACTGTGCTTGTAATAAAACACATCTTACCTTGCATCCCGACATAGCATATAAGGTGCAAATCTCAGGCAGATAGGTCTTCACCAGACCTACCCCCAACCTTGACCTGATAGGTCCCCGGTTCCTAACAACCCGGGTAAAGTGTGCTTCGTCTGCCCTATCGGATCACATGTGTCTTGTCACACCCAATAAAAAATTAGAAAATCAAAAAAATATAATCATAATTTTTCTGCATCATCATCTGCATACATAGTACACTCATCGAGTCTGTCTTTTGTCCAGGTAGATGGTAGGTCCTTCAGGGATTGTACAGTCAATTGGTCAACTGTTTCGGCCCATGCATTTGACATCACAGGCGGCATGTGACGACAACCTCCAGAAATCAATCAACACCCTTACTCAGAGTCAGCGTCTTGCTTGTGCTCAGTACTACAAAGTCGGGACCATCTTAGACCTATCCATGGTTAAACTAGACCCGCGCCTCATTATTGCTACTATCCAGTGTTGGAATCCATCACATATGGTGTTCCGTTTTGGTAAGAATGAACTTGTCCTACACTGAAAGAGATTCAACGCATTCTGGGTTTAAACATGGACGACGAAGCTATAGTACCGCGCTACAAGACAACATATTGGGCAGACCTATCAAGATTTTTGCATATTAAGCCTACCTGCTTGTAGCACGGCCCTAACAACTCTTTTGATCGGATATCCATAGAATATCTAGAAAAATAGTACAAGCGCAAGTGGAACCCTGACTCCATTACAGCTAAACTCCTCGGTCTCAACGCCTTCACACTGATAGCTATATCTCAGTTGGTATTCCCGAAGTGCCGCACCCTTGTCGAATCAGTACTGGTAGGGATCATTGAAGACATGCGCAGCTCCGGAATAGTTGTACTAGTCATCCTTGCAGAGCTTCTCAAGGCTCTCAACCAGGCAGCAGATTGTAGAAAGGGAATCTTTCATTGCACCACTTCTACATCTATGGTTGGTAGGACACCTTCCTACAATCATTCCAGTACCTGTTGACCTCCATAATGAGTATAGTCTACCCCAGAAGATTTCTCAAAATTAGGGACAGGTTGTGACTACAGATGTCAGAACGCTCTACCAGCTTCTCCAAAACCTGTCAGAGGAGGAGATCACATGGCAATGCACGTGGCTAGTCCTGAAAAATCTACCTCTTGCCGTCATAACCGGAAGGCGATGCATGATTCTTGCCGGTCTAACAGGCTCCGCAGTTTATGCGCCACTCCGAGTCCTTCGCTAGTTTGGATTCCCTTAATGTATCCCCGTGATAGACCGATAGGAAAGTGATTGGGTCACCTTCGCATTGTACTCTCACAACCTCACCCGTCGTTTCCAGTCAGTTTGGCGAAGCTCCAGACGAGATCAGTGGCCAGACTTTGTGGTTACATTAGGACCATCGACTGATTCAGCATACCAACTATGGGTACTGATTCGAGCCCAGCTGTACTTCTATCAAGAACAGCTTAATAATGCAAAGGTTGAGATAACCGACCAGATCCGACAGTTTAGGTCCCTAATGTTCAATGCTTCTAAGGAAATTGAGAATATGGAGGTCGAGTTCACATCTCTCCAATAACAAATTATGGACCTAAATGGAGTGCCCTGTCCACTTGACTTCGCGATCCCTAGCAAGCTTGCCTAGGATCGAGTCTTTTTTTCCCTTTTTGAGTCACACAGTCCTGTACTCACTTTGCATACATCAATAAAAAATCTTTTTCTATCATCTTCTTTCTGGCATCATGCATATTCATGTTTAGCCGTTACATCCTTTTCAATTTGCATGAGCCGA
Organism: Tetracentron sinense; assembly: GCA_015143295.1. Taxonomy (NCBI): domain Eukaryota; kingdom Viridiplantae; phylum Streptophyta; class Magnoliopsida; order Trochodendrales; family Trochodendraceae; genus Tetracentron; species Tetracentron sinense. The sequence continues at coordinate 37,821,480 of CM026563.1, forward strand.
CCCATGATTCGATCTATGACTACAATTCTCGCAAAAGCAGCTGTTGTACACGCAGTCTTAACAAATGTGTCAATCATGGAAGAAGCATACAGCTTGGCCTCTACTGACAGTCAAACGCGATCAACGGCAGAACCATTAGACCAGCAGCAAAGGAGTAGTGAGATTTTGCAGTCTCACGAGAGAGATATCATGGCCATGCAGGCCAAGTTAGACAGTGTTCTGGAATCCCTGAAGATTCTTATTAGTGCCTGAACTGAAGAACCCTGCACCCAGAACTCTATTGGAGAAACCCCTGAACAGCCTCTACGGGAGCCACATCAGCACATCCCTATCATCATTCCTAACCCTATACCCACAACAGGCGGAGGAGAAGCCGAGTATGATCAGTATGATGAGCAACCCAAGGCCTCCCATGTCAACCAAGATAGGCCGTCGTCCTCAGATCCGTCTCCGTCCCTAAGGGACCAGCACGAGAAAATCAAACAGAAGAAGGAAGAAATGAGGCGGATGACGGGGGCAACTGCTAGCCCTTGTCTATAATTGGAAGACCTGACTTTCTCATCCGATGATGCGGTACCCCCAGGTTTCAAGGTGCCAGACTTTGACAAGTACGATGGCATAGGCTGCCCGAAGCAACATCTACAATTGTATTTGGGGGACATGCTCCAGCACAACAAAAATCAGCCTTTGCTTATCCTGTACTTCCAGAAAAGTCTAAAGGGGGCAGCTCTTACATGGTGGATGTCGGTTGACAAACAGCGAATCAAGACTTGACAGGATGCCATAAACAGTTTTGTGAAGCAGTACTCCTTTAACCAAAAGCTCCGGTATCAGAGGAGCCAACTGGAGCAGATGAGCCCGCGTAATAATGAATAGTTCTTAGAGTACGCTACCCGCTGGAGGGAGATGACACAAAGATATCTACTCTAATCCCCAAGGAGGAATTGGTGAACTTATTCATTGACACTCTGAAACATTCCTACTCCACCCTGATGGTGACATTACCAGTAGTAGACTTCGGTACCATTGTTAAAATCGGTGCCCGCATCGAGACAGCTATCCAGAACGGTGTCATCCATTCCAGTCTAAGGCTTGCTCCCCCAAAACAGCAACACTATCAAACAGAAACAGTGATCCCAGGGACCAAAGAAGGAGAGAAGATGTTTAGATGGTATCTTCTATAACCCCTATCAGATTGCCAGATTCAGTAGCTCAGTCTCAGCAAGCGTCCGCAAACACCCGGCCAGATAGACAAAACTCGGGGTAAAATCGTCCCCCCAAAAACTTCACCCATTTTTCCTATTCTCTCAGCCATTTGTTGGACTTCTTGACCAAGCAGGGTCTTCTCACTTTGAGAGGCCCCTACCCCTCTTTTACTTCCAGACAAACAAAACAAAAATTATCGTGCCGATCACTACTGCGCCTTTCATAAAGGCCCAAGTCATGCAATAGATTACTGCATCAGCTTGAAGTGAAAAATCCAGGATCTTCTGGATAAGGATAAGGTTGAATTGGCCCCTGGCAATACCAGTATCAACCAGGCGCCACTACCCCCACACAATAACCAAGCCAACTTTATTGAGTGGGAAGAGTCTGGGGCAGGGCGGCCGAGTCCCAACGAGCCACAATTGATGACGGCATTATCAGGCCTTCTTACCAACCTCAAGTCGTAATCCCTTTCCCCCAGCTAAATATACAGACCATCCAGTCTCCAGTACAGATCCCTGTCCCATAACAGATCATCTACACTATCCATTGCCCTGCAAACTGGCCTACGGCTCCAGCTCAAGCCTCCACCTCTATAGGCCCCATCCGGATCCCTTACATCTCATCTCTACCTTTTGACCTCAACCATATACCCGCTCCATGCTCTCTCATCCTTGAGAGTGAGAGCATTGCCAACCTTACCCGATCTGGCCGGGTATACCAACCCTCAGCAGCTGAGCTGGCAAAGGTAAAGGGCACAGAGAAGGAAAAAGCAGAGGTGACAGACCCAGAGAAGGAGGTAGCAAATTCAGTAATATTACTGAAAATACTGAAAAAAGCAGAGGAGTTCAATATTACTTAGCAATTGAGCAAAGTCCCAGCACAGATTTCCATCTTGGGTGTTCTTCTAACTTCCGAGCATCACCGGAAGCAACTGCTCCGGGTATTTCACAATTCCCATGTTACACCAAACATCACGCCCGAAAAACTGGGGCATATGGTTGGACAGGTACTCGAATCCATAATTATTTTCTTCATAAAAGAGGAAATACCGAACAGCGATAGAGATCACACCCGGGCTCTTTACATCACAGTTCAGTGCATGGATAGAACATTATCCTCAGTACTAATCGACAATGGCTCTTACCTGAACTTCTGCACCTTGTCAACACTATAAAGCCTGGGGCTAGATCTCAATCAGGTAAAGAAGAGACCCATGACGATCAGGGCTTTCGATAACTCTACAAGGCAGAACCTAGGTGACATAGACTTGACCATCAGGGTCGGACTAGCTCAGTTCACCACAAACTTTCAAATCGTGAATGTACCAGCATCATTCATCTTGCTCCTTGGGAGGCCGTAGATCCATACGAGCGGAGCCATTCCATCCTCTCTCTATCAGAGAATCAAATTCATTCAGGATGACCACCTGATAGTAATCCCTTTCGAGGAGATGGCTAGTTCCTTCGGGGACATCCAAGAGCTGGAGCAGGGTACCGCCTTCATGACATACCAGTTCCAGCAGGTCAGTTCTATCACCCAGATAGAAGAGCAAAGTAGGCAAGCAGTGCCTCTATTTGTCAAGATAATGGCCAAAATGAACTATCAGTCGGGTCAGACCTGGGAGTTAGAAATCAAGGGATGAAGAAGAAATATACCCCTCCTCGCTATACTCCACCATTTAGATTGGGGTACAAGCCCAAGTTCGAGGACTATCTCTCTAAGCTTACAAAGAAGAGCAGCCGGTCAGCAAAACCAAAACCCCGACCCCACATCTCTGTAACCTTCCCGGTGGGGACATTCAAACCCTACCTAGATACACTTCTTGTAACAGTTGCCAGTATCCTAAGACCCCAGCCCAGTGTTGAGTCTTCAGCGATTTCAGATCCAGAAATATTCAGCATGACACAAATGTTCGACGAGCTGACTGTCGAAAACGCCGTAGAAATGGAAGATCCAGCAAGAGAGCAGGTCTGCATCCTCTCCAACAGCACCGAGGCATCATCCAGTCACTGACCACTGATCCGTTGGTGGACCGAGGCTCTCATCATCGAGGCCACTCAGGGTCGGGGCAAGCAAGTTACAAGGCAGGTTGGTTCGATCCAGCAATGATCGAAGCACCATTCTTCTCCTCCTTCTATCTTTTCTTTTGCTCCCATTGTAAAATCCAAATGTCAGGCCACAGTCGACCTCATTTTTGTAAACAACAGTTATGTTTTATCTATAAAAATCTGATCTTTTGACTCAAAAACATGTTTTACATAAAAAATTTCATCAGTTGATGACGAAATCACACAGACTCTTCCCCTGTAAGGTCTAGTTTCCTGAAGCCAATAAAATAACATAAAACATGCTAAACTAAGCTTAATGATTTACCAGGAAATCATATACACTAAGGCTACCCTTGAAAGCCTCTTTAAACTTTTGGAAGTTGAGTATAACTCAGAATAGGAAGAAGAACTGCCTCAAGAGATTCTGGACCTCCTAGAACACAATGAACAGATCCTACAGTCTAACATTGAAGACACTGAGACCATAAACCTCGGTTCTGAAGACAATCCTCAGCTAGTCAAGATCGGCACGACCATGAGCCCACAACAGAGGATAGACATGATCAGCTTCCTGAAAAGCTACAGTGACGTCTTTATCTGGTCATATGCAGACATGCCCGGCCTGCACCCAGCATTGGTGGTACATAGATTACCCCTAAATCCTGAAGTCAGATCAGTTAAGCAAAAACTAAGACGGATGAGGCCCGAATGGTCGCAAAAGGTCAAAGAAGAGGTAGAGAAGCAGATCAAAGCAGGCTTCTTGGCAGCAGCAACCTATCCGGAATGGTTAGCCAACATTGTACTGGTACCTAAGAAGGATGGCAAAATCAGAATGTGTATCGATTACCGCAATTTGAATAAGGCAAGCCCTAAAGACAATTTCTTCCTCCCGTACATCAACATTCTGGTCGACAATACAGCAGGGCATGAGATGTTTTCATTTATGGATGGTTTCTATGGATACAACCAGATTAGAATGGCAGAAGAAGACATGGAGAAAACCTCCTTAATTACACCTTGGGGCATGTTCTGCTACAAGGTAATGCCATTCGGGCTCAAGAATGCAGGGGTAACCTCCCAGAGGGCCATGACAGCACTGTTCCACGACATGATGCACAAGTCAACTGAAGTCTATGTGGATGACATGATCGTCAAATCATCTACTGCCAGACAACATTCTAAAGGCCTGAAAAAGCTATGTGACAGACTCAGAGAGTTTGGCCTAAGACTGAATCCGGCCAAATGTGTTTTTGGAGCCTCATCAGGAAAGCTCATCGGCTTCATAGTCAGCAAAAGAGGCATCGAGATTGATCCAGCTAAAGCCAAAGCTATCATCGAAATGCTGACTCCCTAGACTAAAAAGGAAATCCACGGGTTCCTAAGCAGAATTCAGTACATCAGTCGATTCATCTCTCAGCTAACTCCGATTTGTGAGCCGATCTTCAAGCTTCTCTAGAAAAATGTACCTACAGTCTGGACCGACGAGTGGCAGGAAGCCTTTGAAAAATAAAGCAATATTTTCTCCATCCTCCAATACTTGTGTCTCTTACACTGGGTGACCACTACTACTATACATCTCAGTGCAAGAAACCTGCATGGGGTGCGTTCTGACACAACATGACGAGACAGGAAGAACAGAGCAAACCATCTATTACATCAATAAGCGCCTGTTAGAGTACGAGAAAGGTACAGCCCGTTGGAGAAGACTTGTCTGACACTGGTATGGGCTACTCAGCGTCTGCGGCATTACTTGCTCTCTTATTCGACAATCCTGATCTCCCGAATGGACCCACTCAAGTACTTATTAGAAAAGCCAGTCACTATCGGGAGGACAACCCGATGACTTATGATGTTGTCTGAATTCGATATCATATACATGACTCAGAAGTCAATCAAAGGGCAAGTGATTGTAGATCACCTAGCCCACAATCCAGCACAAGATTATGTCTCTGTATATGATCAGTTTCATATATAAAGTTATCATGTACACAAAATCAGCAAAGCAAGAATACCTCGTTTAGGAGTTGTACTTCGACGGAGCCGCTAACAGCCATGGACACAGGGCAGGCGCAGTCCTGATCTCACCCAAGGGAGCACACCTCCCCATCTCAGTCAAGCTACGATTTAGATGTTCAAACAACGAAGTAGAATACGAGGTATGCATAGCCGGACTGAAAGAAGCCCTGGGCATCGGGATTGAAGAGATAGACATCTACGGCGACTCGTCTTTGGTAATCTGTCAGGTAAATGAATCTTGGGCCATCCGAGAAGCAAGGCTAGTTCCATACCTGGCCTACCTCAATGTGCTGATCACTCAGTTAAGAAGAATCAGCTTCAGTCACAGGTCCCGGAACCACAATAGATTCGCTGATGCATTGGCTACCCTCACCTCCATGGTACAGATCCTTAGGGGCATCATGCTCTGGCCAATCGAGATTCAGCAACAGGATCAACCTGTCTACTGCCTTGAGATAGAAGAGGTATCAGACAACAAACCTTGGTATGCAGACATTAAGCAGTATGTCGAGGACGGGACATTCCCACTTGACGCCACCAAAACAGATCATCGGGCAATCAGAAGACTGGCCATTTATTTTATCCTCTCGGGGGGAATCTTGTACCAGAGATTACCAAACTTAATCTGGCTCAGATGCTTCGACACTCGTGAAGCTGCACAGGTAGTCGAAGAAGTTCATGGAGGAACTTACGGCCCACACATGAACGGGTTAATGGTCTCCAAGAAAATACTGAGACTGGACTACTACTGGTCTACAATGGAATCCGAATGTTGCCAGCATGTACAGAAGTGCCACCAATGCCAAATCTATACCGACAGAATCAATGCACCGCTAACTAGGCTGCACAATCTCACTGCTCCTTGGCTATTCTCAGCTTGGGGCATCGACGTCATTGGGACCATAACCCCGAAAGCATCAAACGGATATCGATTCATCCTGGTTGCAATCGATTACTTCACAAAATGGGTCGAGGCAGCCTTTTATGCCAACTTCACAGCCTCTGTGGTTCAGCGTTTTCTGAGAAAGGACATCATCTGTCGGTACGATGTTCCATTTGATATTATAACAGACAATGCTCTCAACTTCTGCAATAAGCGGATGACAGATCTCTGCCAGAAATTCAAGAAAATCATAGAGAAGATGACGACCAATTACTCTGCTTGGCATGAGATGCTGTCATATGCACTCATGGCCTACAAAATTTCTATCCGAACTTTAACTGGGGCAACACCATTTTCTCTGGCTTATGGTATGAAAGTAGTCCTCCCTATTGAAATAGAAATTGTATCACCCTGGGTGTTAATGGAAGCAGACATCTCAGAAGCAGAATGGGTACAGACCTGGTATGAACATTTGAATCTGATCGAAGAGCGGCGACTGAAAGCCATCAACCACTCTCAGGCCTATCGGAGGTGCATGGTTAGGGCATTCAACAAGAAGGTCAAATCTCGCAGCATCGAAGTCGGTGACCTGGTTCTTCGAAAAATGTTGCCAAATCGCCCTGACCCGAGGAGCAAGTTTACACCCAACTATGAAGGCCCATACATCGTCAGAGACAAATTCTCCAGTGGCGTCCTTCGACTCAGACATATGGATGATGAAGACCTCCCAGATCCTGTCAACATGGACAAAGTCAAACTATACTATGCTTAGGATCTAGATCTGATAGACGCTTTACACTCGTAGATTATTTGAGAAATGATAGGAGGTCATCCTTGGCACACTCCTTATCCCCAGCAATGTAAACCTAGTTGCAAATCAATGAAATTTGCTAGTTAGCCCCTTGAGCCTAACAACCATTCTTTCATGAAACATTTTCAAGAACACCCTCCCTTGTCAATCTGCGGCATTTGCCTGAACTATGTCATGACCTAATCCTGCAAAGGGTACGTAGGCAACTTGACAGATCAGGTGCGATCACTAAAGGGATCAAGATATGTCCAAAAATCATCTCCCAAGCAGAGTTCAGACATCCCCTAAACCATCCTCAGTGGAGTCAATGCCTCTCTAAAAATGGCTCCCCACAGAGTCCAAATAGAGCAAGAACCCTCTTGACTTCCCAAGCCGAGTCAACTCTCAAGGGTACATAAATTTCTATCAAAGGAAAGCTCAAAATAGAAGTTGAAACATTTTCAAAAGTCAGAGATTCCCCACAGAGAAAACCTCTCCGGATTCTTTTTCTCAGTAGAAACTTTTCAGGGATAATCTCTCCCGAAAAATAATCCCCAAGCGGAGATAACCTCTCTCAAAACTCTTCCCAGCAGAGACAACCTCTCTCAAATTCCCCAACAGAGCAAAAAAAAAAAATCAAACTCCAATGAGAATCCCAAAGTACAAATTCTCGAGAGAGTACAACAGGAAAAGTCCCCAAAAGGTCAACTACAACATGAGAAATCCCAGGGTGTCCCAAACTTTGGTCCCCTAGCCTACGTTTCGTCCTAATCTAAGTCATTCTAGATCCCCTAGAAACTACGAGTGCAAGCGCAGTATCATACATCCCCGATGGAATACAAATCGTCGACAGATCGCCATTCAGTGGAATGAAGGGAGAAGATCTATTTTCCCCAGCAAATCGCGGGCATGAGTGAAAACCGGCAAAGACTTCATTGTGCAAAAATTATGCGACCCCAGACCTAGTTTTGCTACTAGGGGTAAAAAAATGATAAAAATCAATCAGCTTCACAGGCATGAGAAAAACTGGCATCGGCCTCATTGCGTAAAAATTATACGAACCCAGGACTTGTTCATTTCAAGGGTCAAAAATGGAGAAAAGCTGAAGAGCAGTTTGGCAACAAAGTCTGGCAATAATCAGTCTCGTTGAATCCCCAATAGATTTCTCGGCAGTAGTCTCCAGAAGATGTCACAACTCCCCAGCAGACAGTTGGCAATCTCTAGCAGAGTTCCACTCTCGGGCAGATCCTTAGCGATAGTCTACCACAGTGTATCCCTAGCAGCGGTCTACAACAGTGTCCAAATCCCCCATCGGATCCCCAAATAGAAGCCTCCAATTGGTCCCCAGCAAGCTTCTCCCCCAGCCAGAGTCCAATCTTCAACAGCGGCAAGACAAGTAGGTCTAGCCTCAAGCATCCCCAGCAGTGACAAAGTCTCTTCTGGGTTATACTCTACTCTCCAAGAGTAAGAGATAGACTACAAAATCTCTTAAGCCCTGACAAAGGTATTTTTCTGGTAAACCTAAGAACTAGTTAAACATTCTTTCTGTCAAAAATCAAAAACTTTTACAAAAGTCCAACACTTTTTAAAAACTTTTTTCAAAACAGAGCTTCCGGTACCGAGACCTGATCACACCAGCCTGCATCAAGTAGCCCTAACAAGACAAGCAAAAGAAGCCGACATCCCACATCCACGCGAGTTGCAATCAACAGAGTCATGGGAAAGCATCCTTGCCTTTACACCCTATATGACATCATCAAGATCTAGCGCCCTTGGGCCATTTCAAAATCAATCTGGTTAGGGCCTCTGGGATATGCCACAACCTTTTCGACACCCCGTGTGTCTCCAAACATCCTGCTTATCCCTTGGCAACCTCGCCATACTGCGATACCACCCACATGTCTCCTTTTGACACCCCCGTGTGTCCTCTGACATCCTGTGCGCCCCTTGACAACCTTGTCATACCGCAACTTTACCTCCTACATGTCCTTTGACATCTTGTGTGCCCCTTGATAATCTCGTCATATCGTGGCATTACCTCCTGTATGTCCCCAAACATCCTGTGTATCCCTTGGCAACCTCGCCATGCCGTAATACCACCTGCATGTTCTCCTTCGACACCCCCGTATGTCCCCAATATCCCAGGTGAGCATTAACATAACACACTTTATCAACACCTCACATATCCCCTTCCGACACCCCGTATGTCCTGACATCTCAAGTGAGCATCGACATAACACACCTTGTCGACACCTCACATGTCTCGACATCCCAGGTGAGCATCGATATAACACACTTTGTCGGCACTTTGCATGTCCTCCTTCCAACACTCCGTGTGTCATTGGTTTGTCTTGGCTAAGCACTTCCGGGTAACGCCATAACAACCATTCTTGGCTAGCGCCTCCGAGACATGCCTTCTTTCATTGCATCCATCATTCCGCAGTATAAGTAGCACATATAACTCTTCCTTCCCCAGGGAGTGGCCTTAACTACTTCCACTTTCCCCAGGTCACCCATATCTCCTCCTACTGGGCCTCTTTCTTAGTCTGCCGGACTAACCCCAAGCCTACCGGGCTTAAACCTTGCACTTGACCAACCTCGGTCAACCAAACCCTAGTCTACCGAATTAGTCTATTAGCCACTCTTGGTGCACACACTCCCTAGCCTTGACATGGGCTCATGTTCTAGAACTACGCTCAGTCTGATCTCACCTTGTGGGTACATAGGCAACCCAATTCGGGTTCGACCATAGTTAGCTTTTTTTTTCTTAGATTAGTATCATTTTAAACACTTAGGCATTTGAACAAACTTGACTTTATTTGGCTTAAACTTAGGGAGTATGGAACCATTGTAAAATGGAAGCCTCAGGATGCCTAACATCTTTCCCGGACTTAGCCTAACCTGTTACCCTGATCTCTCTCATAGACCGAGACCTTATCTAACATCCTGGGACTTATCCCTTCTGAATGAATAGGTGACGACTCTAAACATTAAACACCCGTGAGGGTAGGGTTCCAAAACTCGTGCTCACACCATATTTAATGGAAGACAACCTTGAATAGTATCTTCCAATAATCTTAACACCCCGATTGATCGACCCTTATGAGAAGGACCGTAGAAATTCCGGATTGGTACCCGTGGAGCAACCAAGAAAAGATAAGTAATTTTTCTAATATTAAATTTAAATTAATATAAGAAATATTAAATTTAATTACTTAATTATATTTATATAATATTATATTAAATTTTTTTAATATAAAGAGAGTAATGTGACATCTAATGAAAATTATATATTTTTTTCTAAATTATATTTTAATAATGAAAAAATTATACGTGCAAGGCACGTGCACTTTTACTAGTATATATATATATATATATATATATATATAGAGAGAGAGAGAGAGAGAGAGAGAGAGAGAGAGAGAGAGAGAGAGAAGGGTTCCTATTAGCTTGGCTTACTAGAGACTCTAGTAAGCTACGCATTTTTAACCATTTGATCTATATGCTGGTTGGTGCCACATGGCATATCTCAAATCTCTCGATTCCCCTTTCATGTTGATGCCATATGTCGTCTTACATGACAAACCTTCTTTTGGTTGGTCTAATAAAAAGATGTCACATCATGTATTTAATAAGGACCACTCTTAATTTAATGGGCCATGTAATGAACTTATTAATTATTTTTTCTCCTCATTCCCAAAAGCCTCGATTTTAGCTCTATGTTGCTGCCACATGTCACACTAAGTATCTCTCTCCAATCTATACTACTACTATAAAACACAGTTAAAACCTCCCTTTGAATGACACCTATCTATCTATACTAATACTATATGCTGGTTGGTGCCACGTGACATATCTCAAATCTCTCGATTCTCCTTTCATGTTGACGCCATGTCTCATCTTACATGACAAACCTTCTTTTGGTTGGTTCAATAAAAAGATGTCACATCATGTATTTAATAAAGACCATTGTTAATTTAATGGGTCCTGTAATGAACTTATTAATTTTTTTTTCTTCTCATTCCCAAAAGCCTCGATTTTAGCCCTATGTTGTTGCTACATGTCACACTAAGTATCTCTCTCCAATCTATATATCTATACTCCTACTATAAAACATAGTTAAAGCCTCCCTTTGAATGACACTTATCTCTCTATTTTGATGCCTTGTAATACTCCTCTTATTCTGTGAAACCACGTCAGTGGACTCTCATCTCCTTTCATCCACAGTGCAATTCATCTCCTCTCACATACGTTTTTGTGCAATGAATATTGAATACCACCACTTATTTCCCAATAACTTTCTCACAAACGTTTCTTGTGCGATGAACCCTTATCCCTCTCATTACCCTCCTCCTCATTAATCCAAAATAAGTGCCTGGTTCGTCCCCTCTATTACGAAGAGTCTCTCCAAACAAATGTCTGGTTCGTCTCCTTACAGTCTCTGGAACAATCGACTGGTACTAGGTGAGGGTTTGCTTGTGTTTTTTCATTTTCTATGTTTTTCCGACAATGTATTTTCTCTATGGGAATACAGACACCCCCAGTTATCTATTGTGGCCTGCAACATACCGTCGTTGGATGTAACATAAAGGGAAAGAATTTGGAGGTACGCATCTTTCCACCTATTATTAGTTCCTGTTTTTCTTCTAAATCAACCAAGAACAGAGTCTCCATCCCCCAAAAGTTGAGTGGCAGCCCCTGTTTTTCTTCTTTGTTTTATCTAATTTATTCCTCTCGGCAAGTCCTATTTACTGAGAAATAGTGATGTCTGCAACTCGGTTCCTCTATCTCTCTCTGTGGTTCTCTCCCTCCCCTCTCCCTCCCATTCTTTCCTTCTCAAAGGTTTCTCGCTTTTATCTGGTTTTTCAAACGGGAGAATTGTTCATGGGTTGGTTCAAAAACTTGGCTCTCAATCAGATTTGTTTTTGGATAACCTAGTTGTTCATATGTATGCTTGTTGTGGGGTGATCGATGATGCTCGACGGTTGTTTGAGAAAATGCAATAACGAGATGTTGTAGCGTGAAAACCTTATTTTTCCTTTTTTATTTTAACCACAATTTACTTATAGGATTAAAAAAAACATATCATTATGATAAAAATTGGTTCTAACTTTGTTTTAAATAAACATATTTTGTTGCTTCCTTCTGAGTCCCATATGGAATTAGGAGTAATTAGTGTAGGTGGTAGCAGATAGGCGGATTTGGGTGTATTCTTATGAAGTGTTTTCCTGAATTTATAGCTGGAAGAATTTATGATAAATCTCAATAGAGGTATTGGAATGGATAAGAGTGGAGTGTTCTTTCAAAGATTTAAGAGGAGGGTATGCATCCATCTCAATCAGATCTGGTTATAAGCCAATGTTTTATCTCTACAATCATGTTTGTGGTTTTGATGCTCTGATATTCATCAAAATGCATAGATTTCATCATTTGTAATGAGTAAGAAGTGTTATGCCCATGTGCCCAAGGATTACAAAACCACCCTAAAAGATTAGACAGACATAAGTCATTTCGGATGAAAGAAGTGCAGAATTAGATTATTGTGGTCATAGTGTTAGATGCAACTGCAATTCAATGATAGATAAGTGATATCGTATGTAAATGGAATAATTATTCTATATAACAAGTCAGTTGATATACAAATGAGATTCAGGAGTATAATAAGTACATGGGTTAACTAGATAGCTGCCATAATCTCATCATGTTCCATAATGAGTAAACATGCATGCATGATCTTAGATAAAGTTGTAATGTCTGCACAAGGTGGTGTTTGGAAGCTTTGGATGGACGAGAAATGGTCTCTATATCTTTGCAGGGTAGCACCAAGTTTGTAGAAGATAGAGGGACCGAGTTGTGGATGTCATTAGTTGCGACAAGGATCTCTTAGATCCGAACTCTTGCAACAAAAGTTCAAGAATTGACGGGTTCACGACAAATAGATGAGTGTCGAATTTCATTGAATCAGAGAGATCAAGTTCCTCTGATTTGTCAGACAAATAGAATAATAATAATGCCTCTTTTTTTTTTTTTTGATTTTCATAAAAGTTATCTCATCTCAGATAGATCGAGTTCCTCTGTTTTTTAGACCAATCAAGTGTTGGCCTACTTCTCCATCTCACAACTGTAATCATGTTTTTGAAATTGCAGATCTGCAATATGGATGTTGTTACAAGATCATGAATGCCACTTGATTCTTCCTTTTCGAATACGATTCATTCTAAACATATCCAAGGTATTGATTCTCATTGATATTGGTTGCAATAAATTGGCAATCTTACAAGTCCATGAACTTAATGTTCTTTTTTACTTATTTTTATAGCAATTTCAAATATTTATTTGATTGGCATTCTAAAAAAAATATATTGAAAAATTAGAGTTTTTGCCGCCACAAATTGTAATGGCCAATCCTCTATTGAAGGCCCCTGTTACTTGGTCCATGGTTTGGAATATGTAAATTCATTCTTAGACTAAAATACTAATATTTATTGCTTTACGGGATAATGGATTGTTGATTAAGCTAGGACATTTATCCATTATTGATTGAAGACCAATATAGCAGAAGATGTCAAAGATTTCAAACCCAATAAACTTTAGTCAGTTGGTTTCTTGGTAAATGCGTGCAGTTTTTTTTATCTCTTAAGTATTGAATGTTTGCATATGGCTTTATACTCTTAAAAAACCCCTGTTTGTTTGATAGAGAAGAGGGGTTTACTGGGATCCCGTGCATCACACGGGGTGTTTACTAGTTACTTGCTATGAAATTTAAGCAGGTGGGTGGACACGTGGCGGTCTTAGAGATGATTAGTGGACAAGTGGAAGCTCTTGAGGGTATCTTCTTAAAGTTCTCTTTTCCCAATTTATCCCTCTAAAAATCAGTCTCTTAAAGGTAGCTCTTAAACCCATCTCTGAAAGGCTCACGTCCCTACCGTCATGTATCTCGGGAGCTTACCCCTTCTCTCAAACGTCTCTTTCCTTCTTAAACCAATCACCATCTACCTCTTTAAAAACCCAAAACGTGACCACCATTTCTCTTCCTTCAATCCTTATCGTTTACAAAACGTTGGAAACCGTTAGTATTTCCTCTCTATATAACACCCTCCTCAAATTGCTTTCTCATCGTTACATTGGAACAAGTAAAAACTTGGATTGTGGTGGAAATGTGAGGGTGATTGGAAAATCGAGACCATGGGCTGATTGGTGCTCGCAACAATGACAAGGCGACCCCCCTCTTCTTGGCAGCTCTCCACGGCAATAAAGCTTCTCTTCACCTAAACTCTAATGTCGAGCCAGTGATTATATCTATTCCTACTCTTGTAGAAATGGTGGGGACACCATTCTTCACTTTACCATCTTTGGAGACTACTTTGTTGTAGGAGTTCACATCGGTGGCTCATTACGATTGGATGGTGGCCATTATTTAAAGCTGTTGGACCAACATGTGGGCCGCGTATATTTATTTGGCTCGATATTTGTTGTTCCGGTTAAAGGGAATTCCTCTACTAGCAGGTAGAGAGGTTGGAGGGGAAAGAGGTGAATGAGAGGGGAGAAGGTTGGTGGGTTTCTCTATGGTGTTTCACATTACTGTTGATTTTTTTCCCACATCACTGTTGGTGGGTTTCTTTTTGGAGTTTAGAAAGATTATCCCCCTTTAATTTTATATAATGATTATAAGCAAACACTTATGTTGATGATCTCTCCCTCCTATGTGTATGCCTATTCGAAACTTAAATTGCTTTAGTTTTCTTCCAGCTAAGTGGAAATAATAGGAACCCACATCTATATCTATCTATACTTCTATCTATGGGTTCTTTGAGTATGTAATGCACCAAAATCTATCTATACTTCTTTCACCAAAGATTTGGTCAGACTTAAAGATTTTGGTGCATTACATTCGGCATGACTCTAAGCCCCATGGGAAGTCAATATCTTTGACGATATCAATTATTTTTTTAAAATGTAAAGTCAAATTTTTGTGTTGGCAAAATTTCAAGCCCAAAAAGGTTGTATAGTTCACCTTAGGTCAACATCCGGTTCGAAGCAAAGTGAAGAAGAAGCCTTGAAGAAGTATGAATCTCCATCATCCAAAATTGGCTCAAAAGTTAGGATGGTAAGTGAGACCTAGAAGACCAAACATTACTCACTTGGAATTGCCCAAAATGGTGGAATTTAGTTCCAAAAAGCCTAGGTGAAATGATGGAATGGATTAAGATTCTAAAGGTCAAAAAATCCGAAAAAAGCACCTCAAGGTCGACCATGGATTGGGTTGACCCTGGGTATACAAAAAATTGTATGGCAAAAATGGGTAGAGAGTGATTTATTCCAAAGTCGACCTTGGAGGATAGTTGGGTCGACCGAACATCACAGTTGGGTAGGCCCAAGTAACCCCCACGGTCGACCCTGATATGGCCTTTTGTATAAAAACCTATTTTTGGCAACTGTGGGTCGACCCAAGTAACCCCCAAGGTCGACCCTGATATGGCAGTTTGTAAAAACTTCATTTTTGCAAGATTGGGTCGACCTAAATAACTCCCAGGGTCGACCCTGATATGGGAAAACTTGCCAATTTGGTTTTTAGTAACTTCTAACTTGCTTGGGTTGTTACTCTATTTAATGGGACACCCCTAGTCCGTGAAAACTATCATTTGGAGAGTTTTTAGAGCATCTTAGGCTCCTTCTAGAGTTCATCAAAACTCTGGAAATCATTTCACTTCCTCTCCATTAATTCTTCTCTAGGGTTTGCAAGTTCTTCACTCATATTATTAAGAACTTGCATTGGCTGATCCTCAACCATTGATGAGATCACCTTATAGCTTTTATAAACCCCAAAATTCATAGTGTGCTCTGCTGTGAGCATTGGTTGGCTTGAGCCAAAGCCGACAAGGATGGGGATCGATCTTCGGAGATTGTGGTAGATCGCTTGGAGTAAGATTGGCCGGTGAGGAACCGGAGCTACTGTTGCGGAGATCAAACGAGCTGAGTTCGTGGTTTGCAAGTTGAGGAATCGATACCGAGGAACGGTGTGTCGTGTCCGGTTGGGTAAGATTCAAGTCTTGTATTATTCAAATCTTCTCATAGTGAAATTTGTGTTGGACTAGATCCAGTGGTTTTTCCCGGAAGGGTTTTCAATGTAAAAGGTTTTGCGTATTCATGTGAGATTGAATGAGTGTAATTGCTTAAATTTAAAATTGGTGGAAATACTTAAGTAGACCAATTCACCCCCCCTCTAGGTCAAAGGGTTCATTAAGCTAAGTAATTTCATAAAAGAAATTAGATGATCAGTCATTAACACTGTAATTACCATTAAAAATGTCTCCAATAAGGTGGGTTTATGTTTTTTGTTTAACATAATTCTCTTCACCAAAAAAACCAAAATGTAAACCACCGGAAAAATAAAATTGAATTATGTATCTTAATTTAGTTAAGCTTAACCCTAGTTAATCATCGCTCTTCAAAGAGCTTGCAATTGTGATGAATCTAATTTTTTTTTACAAACTTTTCAAAGTATCTTTCCTTACCGATTTTGTATCCCGTGCATCGCACGGGGCTTTTACTAGTATATATATAAAACGAAGGATGCTGGTGTGTCTTTTCAATTCAATCGTTAATTCCAAGGTGGGTCCTTTAATAGGCAAGTGACAAAAGTAGTGTTACCCGTTCAATTCGATCCTAATTGGTCATCATTAATCACCTAGGTAGGACCATAGTTAGCAATTCAGTGTACGGTAAAATTCGTATAGAAATTATTCGAGTATAATTCGGAATTTGCATGCAATAGTTTGATTAAAAATTTGGTGAAAAAAACGCAGAGTGTCAAAAGTACGGTACAGAATTAAATTCGAGTATAATTCGGGCCAATACTCAATAATTTGTTGAAAAAATTGTCTAAATATATACAATTACATATATCAAATTTCTAAAAAAATGCATTAAATCTTTACCTCATATTACAGAAAATGAAAAGAAGAAGTGCAATTGGAGAATTAGAGAGAGAGAGAGAGAGAGAGTCGAACTTGGAAGATTAAGAGAGAGAGAGAGAGAGAGAGAGAGAGAGAATTGCTCTTGGAAGGGAGAGTTGTAGTTGCTGGTGTTGACAATACTCTAAAGTTGGATACTTGGTCATCAACTGTTGACGGTTGGCTGTGCCATTATGACAAGTAACGATTGTGAAATAGTTAGGATTTGAGATTTAGGGAGAGAAAGAGATCGAGAGAAAATGAGGGAACTAAATAATAGCCAATGAGTGCTTCATGACTGGTGGCTGGCGACTATTAGTGACTTTGTGGCCAATGAGATAGGGACTAAGGTTAGAGATAGAGAAAAAGAAAGAAATCAAAAGAAAGAGAGTTACGTGCGCATGCAAGAAAGACGAAAGATAATTTGGGATTTACCTTATATATATATATATATATTATTCGCGAATAAGTCGTGAACGATTCGCTAATAATTCACGTATAATTCATCTTACTTAAAAAATTCGCAAATGTTTATGTAGCTTTGATTAATATAGATGAATTATACATATGATTCGTTATAAGTATTATTCGTATATAATATGCGAATTTACTAACTATGGGTAGGACTAGTGAACCTTAAGGGGTTATGTTCACCAATTAAGGTTTTATGAAATCACCTAGTTAGGACTAGTGAACCCTAAGGAGTTATGTTGACCGATTAAGGTTTTATCAAAAGGTCGACAAACATTAATCCAGGCTAATTTTTTGCCACGTTTAAGACCCATATTGGAATCTTGGTAATAGGATTTGAAAAATAAATTCCATTTATCCCTCAAATCAACAATGGAGTGATTATGACTTGATACTCAGGTGAGCTATCCTACGACCTCTTCTTTACTAATATTATGGGGATTCTTCTATTCAAAAAGTTGATTGAATTTTTGTAATCTCAAAACTATCATTTGCTCTTATCTCATCTACTTATCTTATATATAATAGAATTCTTCCCTAAAAATCATGGATGAAAATTTTTAAAATACCCAAATTACCTTTATCATAATCATTATATATGATAAACACTTGATTGAATGTTTGCTTAATTAACTCCCATACTACCACTCACTTATCTATCTACTTGAAATTCTCTATTGTTATAACCCGACTCCTTGGAGTCAGGTTATGCCACTGAGGTCGCCATGTGTCCCTTTTAACACTCTTTAATTAATTGTAGTTAAGATTCACCCTCCCTAGGGTTCATCCACTTATCCATGGTTTTTAGAGAAAAAAATATGGAAGAAAAAAAATTTGACACTAGGATTTAGTGAATTTTAACTAGGGTTTAAGAAAATTAATATTTTTTCCAAAAATATTAAGGGGTCTAAAAAGAGATACATGACAACCTCAAGGGTGTAATCGGACACCCCTAAGGTTCACCCACTTATCCTTGGTTTTTACAGAAAAAAATATTTTTCCTAAATTCTGATTAAAATTCACTAACTCCTAGGGTAATTTGTTTTTTTTTTTTTTTCATATTTTTACTAAAAACATGATAAGTGGGTGAACCCTGGGGTTGGGTGAATCTTAACCACAGTTAAGGAATGTTAAAACGGATGTATGGTGACCTCAATGGCGTAACTGGACTCCTCGCTCTCTTGCAAAAACGCTCCAAAAAAAGAATGTCTCGCCATTCACCAAGGCCCCACTAGCTCCCGTTCTTTGCTATACCCAAAAAGACCCCAAACTCTCATCTCTAGCATTAGTTGAAGGGTTTGAAAGGGAGCACACCGAAAGGGGAAAGGGAGAAGACCGTGAGTTGCCGCCCGTACAGGTATTCGTCGGGCTCTTCTTCTTCCTCCGTGTATGTTGACACTATGGGGATGCTATATGAACAAGAAGGCTGGTCATAATGTTATTATTTTTCCCAATTTTATTGAACCATTCAATGGCCAATTCCACCACACCCAAAAAGAGTTGTGTTGGTCAAATGAACCATGTCTTGAACTAAAATCATGTCCAATCAGATTCACTACTGAATGACCCCAACCATCCACTGATTTTCCCCACCCTATTTGGGTTATTGGTTGGGTCCGAGTTGAGGGTATGAAATCAGGATGAAATTACCCAAACCAATTTCCACCTCTGGTCTTGTGATATATATGAAGAGGGATAGATGCTACCACCATTTGATGGATCCCTCTTGAAATATCTGATGTCATATGATTTTGGGCATCTGACCGCAGAGCTTGTGGACATATGTATTATCTTCTCATCACAAAGGATTGGTAGTTTTTTTTTTGAGATGGTAAGATGGGGTACAAAGGATTGGGAGTTACTCTATGTAATTTCAGATTCTCTGCAGAATTCAAGACTAGAGTAAAAGATCAGGTCTTAACAAAGCTATAACCCCAAAACTAGGGAGTAAGACATGCTAGCTACAATAGAATTCTGACATATAGTATACCATGGCCTCCTGATGGAAGAGATCAGATCACAGCCAATTGCAATTGAATTCTCAATTGAAATCTTTTGAATTCAGTCGCAATTGGCTGTGATCTGATCTCTCCTAGTGGAAATTGGAATTTCAAATTGCAAGCAGTAATCATTCCATAAACATAGGCGGGGTCTTCCCCATCTCCGATTATGAGAGTAATAGTCTAATATAGCATGAATAATATACTGGAGGAATGAAGGAGAGTCCAAATACTTGTGCATGCATAATAACTAATATTGTTTTTCATGTCACTTTTATGGGTTGTAACTATTGTCTTCAAGGATAATATTTTTCTAACTTTCAATGGATAATATTTTCAGAATTTCAAAATAGTAATCAATTTATGTTTCAGAATGAACCAAACACAATTATTTAACACATAATCGGTTTTTTTTTTTTTTACAAATAATTGATTATAGACAGGATGCTACCCAAATAGGATTTTTCATAACAACGCTTATTTACAACAACGCTTATCATGACAGTGCTTGTTGTATAATCAATTGTGACTGCAATAATTCGAACCAAACGGGCCCTTAGGGTTTATCTTTTCTTGTCGATTTCTCAATTGCCTGCTCTTGATAGAGAGAACACGATTAAGGGTGGTTTTTTTTTAATGATCATTTCCATACCTAGATCTGTTCTTTACATCCTTTTCCTTTAGGTACTATTTAAAAAAAAAAAAAACTATAACTGAACAGAACTATTAAATAGCTCTGAATAAATTAAATACATGCATTAAGATACAAAGACTTCTTATTCCACAACAACGAAAACACTTTTTCACTCTTTCATATACTAGGGGATTTCACTTGGAAAAGAAAATGTTCCATACTAATGGATTCCGTTCCATAACCATGGGTTCCATTATTTCATTTCCATGTAAAGATAATTGATTTTCTCATTCTATTTTTCAAATAGACAGCGTAATTCAATGATGAAACCAAAGAAAAAGAAAATTTTCAAGTGCGAAGGCAGCGGCAAAGAATTCGAAAATCAGCATATACTTTAGATGCATAAGAAGCAGAAGTGAGCCATTAACGAACCACGAAAAAAGAGAGGCCACAAGTATGCGAAACGCGCAAGTAAATGAATGCTTTAGGATGGTGATGGTGACTTGGAAATATAGGGGAGAAAAGGATTAAGTGATGGATTTTTTTGTTATTAAGAATGAATACATTGCACATTCTATGAAGAAGCTAAATGCATTAAGATGATGGCGGTAACCTGCAAATATAGAAGAGAAAAGGATTAACTGATTGATTTTTTTTTGTTATTAAGAGTAAATACATTGCACATTCTATGAAGAACCTTTTTTTGTTAGCGCCCTAACTATTGGGTCGGCAAAACAAATCCTGTTCTCCAAGTTCTTTTAATTTTTCTTAATTTCTGTATGCGAATGTTTTTTAATGCCTACTACACGTCATAATAACAACATTGAGGTTCAGGAAGAATTTGGCAGGGCTCTAGTTCAAAAAAATTGGCAAAAATTTGACAAAGTCGGGAATACTTTGGGAAAAAATAGAAACGATAAAAAAATTATTTTAATAATTATAAAGAGAAAGTAACATCATACAACCATAGCTATCGAGGTGGAGATTACTTGTCTAGGAAATGTTTTAGGAAAAATTGACAAAATTAAAAAATAAATCAATTAAAAATCAGGCAAGATTTGAAAATATATTAAACTAGTAAGGTACTAGGGCATCAATATAGAATAAAAAACTATGGAGAAGTAATAACCACATTATTAGAAGTAAAAAGTAGGGATAAGTAATAACCACATTATTATTGTTACTAGTTGAGGCTGCATGTGCAAGCATTTAAAATAATAATCTTAAAACATTAATATAATATAAAAAAAGATAGTATTTTATTTTATTATATTATGTTGATATAAAAATTATTTT
The DNA here is from genome assembly GCA_015143295.1 of Tetracentron sinense. Classification (NCBI taxonomy): domain Eukaryota; kingdom Viridiplantae; phylum Streptophyta; class Magnoliopsida; order Trochodendrales; family Trochodendraceae; genus Tetracentron; species Tetracentron sinense. The sequence continues at coordinate 37,842,780 of CM026563.1, forward strand.
TAGACATTATAGAAATCAATCATGTTACATAATTTTCCTAAAAAAATAACTTCATATAAAAAATAATTAATCTTTTATGTTATACTTGCTAGAAAAAGTATATATTAGTAGTTGTTGAGAGGAGCGATTTTTATTTATTTATTTTACATATCATTAATCTATAATATATTTATAAATGTAAACATGCCACTTAAAATATATCCTCAAGCTATTAGACATGAGTCCAAACTTATTTCCTTAATTTTAAGAACATCTCCAATAAAATAAAGGCTCAGGATCCTCTCGAGTTCAACTCGAGAGAATCCTCTCGAGTTGAACCCCTAGAGGTCGCCACGTGTCTCCTTTGACACCCCTTAACCATGGGTAAGGTTCACCCACCCCTAGGGTTCACTAACCCATCCTTGGTTTTTTTTTATTTATTAATTATTATTTTTTAAATTAAAAAAATATTTTTAATATTAAAAAACTCTAAAAACAGTTTTTTTAATTTAAAAAATAATAATTAATAAAAAAAAAAAAAACCAAGGATGGGTTAGTGAACCTAGGGGTGGGTGAACCTTACCCATGGTTAAGGGGTGTCAAAGGATACACGTGGCGACCTCTAGGGGTTCAACTCGAGAGAATCCTGTGCCTAAAATAAACTATAATCTAGTTTGTGACTTGATCCACATAAGTGAAATGTCAAGTTATTCTGCCAAACCTTGATGTCATAGGTGAAAAAATAGTAACTGTATTGCTTTAATTTGACTTCAGTATGCCTTGCTAAGTCCATGACACTCATAAGGAGTTGCCTGAAACATAAACCATATGTGTTAGTGGGGTACAATAGAAGCTAGATTGTAATAGACATGAAGTCTGATTCCAATAATTGCAGTTTCATCTTCCATGAGAAGGATAAATGGAAACACAATCAGGCAACATGGCGACCGTCCATTGTCTTTGTTTTTCCGAGTAAACAAGAAGTTCTATAACCTTAAATAGAAGACAATTATTGGGTAGAGGTCAAACCGATTCCTCCGGCTTTTGCTATCATCATGGTCTAAGTCCGTGTTTTGTTTGAGTGAAGTATTCTTCTTATGAGGAATGCTAGCCCTACTCTTCTTTTCTTTTTCTTTTTTTCTAAGCTACTCTTCCTCTTATAGCATTCTTTTGTGAAAAGGGCCTTCTTGTTCTGCAACCTCTTCTACTCTCTTACAGCAGCCCTGCAATCACAGACAATCGTAATAATTAGTTCCCAATCCTGCTTTCTGAATTCTTAAGAGTTTTTGATGATTAATTAATTAATATTTGGTCATAACTAATAACTATCCAAGTTCCACCTAAACATGGAAGAGTTAGCATATTACATAGTTTTAATTGGATGCGTAAGGAATATTATCGTTACATAATATGTGCAAAAAACCACGAGGAAGAAGAGGAGATCTAGAATATTTTGGTGATTGAACGTTCAACGCCAACTTCTACAAAGTAAATGAGTGATGTTTGCATATATTCTAGAAAGAAAGAGATGCCCTCATGCTTATTTATTTAGATATTTACTTGGGAAGAGGGCAAGAGGTATAAAACCGTCTTACTGAAGAAAACGAACAACTGAGAGAGGTTGAGCGGTGAGGCAGTGACGATAAGTTTATCGAAGGGAAATAAAGGAGTGTGTTTTTTCTTGGAACGAAGAAGCAAGAAGAAGTCGATGTGTTTATAATGGTAAGCACTAGCTGACGAACATGAGAAAAGACGGGTATTATTGAAAGAGAAGAGACTTTTTCAATTAAAAAAATAAAAAGTAAAAAGTAAGATGACACATGGTGACTGGTGAAGTGGGATGAAACTTGAAAGGAGGAGGCGTGTACCTTTTGAAGTAAGAGGAAAATGGCCTTGGATGGCTGGAGATTAGGAGAGAGAGGGGAGGGGAGAGCAGAGAATTTTCGAGGGAATTCGCGCAAGAAGAAGTGAGGGAAAACCATCGGCCCCTAATTCAAGAGATTCAGCCGGTTTTTAATATATAGTTATAAACAACGGTTATTATAAAACCGCTACTAATATGAAGGTATGAATGGTCAAGCGGGAAGCCAAAAATTGTGGAGGGAACTCTTTTCCATGGGGGTTATGAAATAACCGCCACTAAAAACAACATATTTGCGATGGTTCTTTAATAACTGCCATTACAAAATACATTTGTGCGACAATTATTAAAGAACCGTTGTAGAAAGGATGCGGCAATGAGTCTTCAACGGTGGTTATATGAAACCGTCGTTACAAACAACATTCTGTGACGATTCTTGGGAACCGCCACTGAAGGCTAATAAAGACTAGGATTTCCAATAGCATAAGTCAGGGAGTTCAATTTTCAGATGATTGCTTCATATGTCTGTGCAATTGTAGGGCTGTCAACAGATCGGATTCGGATCGGATCTGCCTAGATCCGAATCCGATCCGATTAAGAATCCGACTGATCCGAATCCGATCCGAGATCCGTCGGATCATGAAGTAACTGATCCGAATCCGATCCGATTATATATCGTCCAATCCGAATCCGATCCGATCCGAGTAAGGTTATTTTTTTTAAAAAAATCTATTTTAATAATGAAAACTCTAATAATACCTTAATTAATACTAATTAATGTTAATTTTTTTAAAAATTAATATTTTATACATAGAAAATCTAAATAATATATTTAAAATAATTAAAAATTATTATTATTATCGGATCGGATTTTAATTGGATCGGATCACCCTATATCCAGATCCGATCCGATTATAATCGGATTCCACCGATCCGATCCGAATCCGATCCGACGGATCACATATAGGGTCCAAAGTCCGGCTAATCGGATCGGATCCGGATCATGATCCGGTCCATTGACAGCCCTATGCAATTGTACATAGCTTGGATCAATATTTACATTGGGGTAATACTAATCTAGGAATAGTACGACAAGTGGCACAATGACGTGAAAGCTAGATTTTGTTCTCCGGTAGTAATTGGAAATCTTAAGTATTTTCAAGGAAAGCAATTCTTTATTGCCATTTATATTTTATAAATAGATAGCCTTTGACTAGTCGACTTTACTTTTTTTTGACTCTAAATCTCCTTTACACATAGTCACAACAATAAATAATTTAGAGAAAATGATAATTAAGATTATAGAATCAGTAAGCTAGATTTCAAGATAGTGACTACAATTTTAAAGTGAACCTAAATGGACTCTAACTTAAAAACTAATCAGGATTTAAATAAATAATGCATGTAAAAATGCATATCTATTTCTTTTTCATTTTAAAATATGAGAATGTGAGTTCTGAAAATTCAGGGTTCTTTAAGAAAATTGGTCTATCTTTTACCATTTTTACAAGGAGCCCCAATTTGACGGAATGCGTCAAATAGGTCTTAAGTGAACCTAAGAAAGTGTTGGTGTTTTAACATCAATGAGAATCATTACATAAAAATATGGAAATAAAAAAGATTCTAAGAGGTTCCTACCCTTTCTCTTTTTAAAAGAAGCCCAAATCAACAAGTATCAAAAAGTCCAAACTGTGTGGAAAGAGAGATTTCCTAATCTTAGCTAAATGCATATTTCAAAAGAAAAATAAGAGTAAAAGGAGAGAGTCTGAAATTAAAAAGAGACCAAGTTAGGTGAGACCTACCTAGTGTTGTTTGAATCTTGTTTTCCTCATATTGCTCATTTCATTCTTTTTCTCTTTTTTTTCCTCCAAGGTTTGAAGGAGTTTATTATGGGTGTTTCTAGAGGAAAATTTAACTAGTTTAAGCTTGGGGTTTTAGAACTAATGTAAAAAAGACTGAAAGGGTTGAGGATGGCTAAGGGAGCAAAAAGCTAGCTATAAGTCTAAGAGGTGCCTAGCAATAACTTAGCTACTTAAAGGGTTAAGGTTGCTTGTGAGTGATGAGTCTCTGAAATGAGTTGAAGAGTGGATATTTATAGGATCCGAATGAGATTAGAAATCTTCCCACTTTTTTGTGTGGGACTAAACCATAGAGGGCTTCAAATATCATTTCTAGAATTGTTTGGAAGGAATCTCCTAGAATTTCTCAATTTGATGAGGGATATTTCCGTCCAAAGGAACCATAGGGGCTTCGAATATCATTTCTAGAATTTTTTGGAAGGAACCAAGCCTGGCCCTAAAGTAAGAGGGTTTTCTGAAATTGGGTCCGGCTAGACCCTAGGGCCTCATTAAGAAAAAAAAAACCCTCTATTTTAGGTCTGGGTAGGGTTGAGCCCTCTCATCAAAGGACCGGATTGACAACTCTATCATAAATGACTTCTTTCGTTTAAATCAAACATGTCATCTTTCACAACTAAGGGCCTAATTTATTCATTTAAATAAAGTAAGACCAATAGTTTTTTGGTTTTTGTTTTTTGGAACTTGGGGTGTACCCAAAGGACTAATCCCCGAGGGTGCGACGTGAGCCAACACTTTTTTTTTGAAAGGTAGTCTTTCGGATTCACTAACGAGCAAGATTTGAAATTTCGTGAAATACTTTTTTTTTTTATGGAGGTGTATCTCTGATATCCTGGCAGTAGGGATAAATCTTTTGAAGAGGAAAGTTGACATTGATCCGACATGCAGATTGTGCGGGAAAGAAGTAGAAACTGGTGTTCACCTATTCCTTCAATGTGAGTTTGCAAGAAGTGTTTGGTTTGGCTCTTCGATATGTTATCAAAGTGACAAGGGTAATGTGGAATCTATGGGAAATTGGTAGGATTTCTGGTCGAATGGGAGCTTATTCAAAGCTAATAATTATGACATCACTATCAGGACTATCAGTGTCATGTGGATGATCTGGAAAGTTAGGAATGAATGCATCTTCGAGAACTTCGAACCTGATCCCCGTAGAACAGTAGACAGAGCAAATGCATATGCAGCTGAGATATCCTCTGTTCAAAATTCAAACTCTTTTTTGGATTCTCACATACCTACAGTCCAAAGATTCCCAGAGTACTATGAGGATGCTTTTGATTGGGTTGCCCCCCAAACCGGTTGGCTAAAAATAAATGTGGATGGCTCTCATTCTTTGGACGGTTCGATATCTAGTGTGGGAGGGCTTGCTAGGACTCACACGGGAAGGTGTGTTGCTTCCTTCTGTTTTCCTATTATGTCAGGTAATGCAAGACAAACTGAAGCAAAGGCCGTATTCTTGGGCCTTTTGTTATGCCTTCAAAATAACTGGAATAGGTTTATCCTAGAAGGAGACTCTCAAACTCTTCTAAATGCGATCAATGAAGGAAAAATAACCCCTCATTGGGACATCCAAGCTATCTACGAGGACATTTTGATTTTATGGAGAAACTTTCCTAAGTCTACCATTCAATGGGTGCGAAGATCTTAGAACACTGCAGCTCATGAACTTGCCAAAGTTTCGGACTTAGAAGCTTCAACTTTTCTTAAGTTTGGATTTTGTACTAAGGAGAATTTGGTTTCTACTGGTAGAAGCTTTAACTTCCAGGCTCATGTTCACCCTTCTTTCAGATGAATAAATGTTTAGCAATTTACCAAAAAAAAAAAAAAAAAACCGACATCGAAATTGGGTTTATTTCGAAATTTAGATTTCGGCTGAAATTTCGGAAATTTCAGGTCAAATTTCGGATTTTGAAGATTTCGGAATTTCGGCCATATTTTTAAATAGGTTTTTTAATTAAAATTCCAAAAGATTTTGAAATATTCCGAAATATTTCGAAATTTTTACTGAAATTTCAAAAATTTATATATTAATTTTAAAAATAAAATAATAATATTTATATAAATATATAAAATTTTAATAAAATATTATTTTTTAACATATATATATATAATTAATAAAATATTAATATTCGGATTTCGAAATTTCGCCGAAATCCCTCAATTTTTTGGGATTTCGGTTCGGGTTGGTTGGCCGAAATCATCGCAAATTTCGAAATTAAAAACCTTGATAACGAGTTACTCTTTATTTTTTCTCTTATATATTTTTTTAGAGATTAATGTTGATGCGGAGCTCTGCCTCACGGTGTTGATGCGGATCTCCCTTTTTTACACTATAAAAGTGGCGTCTCCATAACGAGTTACTCTTTTTTTTTTCTCTTATATATTTTTTTAGAGATTAATGTTGATGCGGATCTCCCTTTTTACACTATAAATGTGGCGTTTTTATAATTATTGATACCGGGTGGGGTAATTTTGCAACACACCGTAATTACTTGCCACCCCGTAGTGTAAAAAGGGAGATCCGCATCAACACCGTGATGCAGACCTCTGCTTGATATTTAAACTGATATTTTTTTATGCCTCTATTATGTGTCCCTCTTTAAGGTGATGGTACCTGCCCCCCTTTTTTGATGGCCACACTGCAATAAGAATTTTTTTTAAAAAGAAGTTAAGAAAACACAAAAATAATAAAAAGACAGAAATGCCCCTTCCTTCTTCATCTTCCCTCTTTCTATTGTCTCGTACTTAACCCCTCTTTCTTCGACAGTTTACTATGGAGAAAATACATTTACACTCCTGAGGTTCGGTGAAAATACACTAGATCCCCTCAGTTTTGCAGAAAATACATTAGGTACCCTTGCTTTTCAAAATAATGACACTTAACACCCCTTTTGTGTGTTGACCATTAGTCAACTAACGGTTAGGCCCCCTTAGGTGGCCACGTGTCCCTTTTTAAGCCCTTTAACTGTGGTTAAGATTCACCCACCTCCTTGGTTCTTAGAAAAAAATAATAAAAAATTATTAACCTTTGTTAAAATTTTCTAACTCCTAAGGTAAATATTTTTAAATATTTTTTCAAAAACTGAAGTTATTTGAGTGAACCCTACAGTTAAGGAGTGTAAAAAGGGACACATGCCCACTGAGGTGGCCACTTGTAAAAAAACCAATTAGGGCCCCTAAGGTGGCCACGTGTAACAAAACTGGTTAGCCCCCCTGAGGTGGCCACGTGTCCCTTTTAACACACCTTAACTGTGGTTAAAGTCACCCACTCTTAGGGTTCACTCAAATATCTTTAGTTTTAGAAAAAAATATTTTTTAAAAAAATTAATCCTAGGAACTAGAAAATTTAACTAAGGTTAATAATTTTTTATTCTTTTTTTCTAAAAACCAGGGAGGTAAGTGAATCTTAACCACAGTTAATGGGTTTAAAAAGGGACATATGGCCACCTAAGGGGGCCTAACCGTTAATTGACTGACGGTCAACACACAGAAGGGGCGTAAGTGCCATAATTTTGAAAAAGCAAGGGTACCTAATGTATTTTCTAAAAATTGAGGGGTCTGTATATTTTTGCCAAACTTCAGGGGTGTAAATGTATTTTCTCCACAAATCAAATAAACAGAGATTAATTTTCATGCGATGCTCCCTTTTTACACTATCAGGTGGCAAATGTGTAATTATTGAGATGACAAATGTGTAATTATCAATAATTACACATTTGCCACCCGGTAGTGTCCAAAGGGAGCTCCGTGTGATGCAGAGCTCTTCTTTATATTTTATATTTAAACTGATAAACAATTTACCACTGGATGAAGGTGCGATCTATGAATATTCCATTTGCTGTTTTTCACCCCTGGATAGTTGTTGAGCATTGAAACTGTTTTAGGAATCCCACGACAATCAAGGATCAATATCCACTATTCACCGATAGCTGAACGTACAGTAAAATCCTTGAACTTGGCTTGGTTGCAGAACCAAACCCATCAAGCAGGTGTAACAGGCACCTGATCTATGTATCATTTTTTTATCGAAGTAAAGACGAGCAAGCTAATGGTACTGCAGCAAGCATGAAGGGTTAATGGAAGATCGTGGAATGGAATTTTTGGTCTCAAATCTGTAACAAGTCAGTTGATTACTTAAATCGATGAGCCGAATCCAGTACCTTCGTCCTTGCCATTGGTTCAAATTTCAAAAGACTGAGGAATTGCTGAGATGAAGTCACCCAGTCGTTTGTCAAAAGGGAAGAAGATAAAATGGTCATTTTTTCATTATGTTCAGTGTTTTTTCAAAAGATTATATAATCATATTGGCATAAATTAATCATATTGGCATGGATAATATAATAATTTTTTTTTTGAAAGTGAAACACACCCAACACAAAGCGCACACGCACATGCACACGCAACCCACTTAAGGAATCACCCACCACCCACCTCAAAACGGGTATAAACTGTAAGAGGGAGTGTGGCACCTTAAGAGGGATGCACACACACAAACCCACGCGACGTGGGACTAAGTGTTTTTTTAATGTGTTTAAATATGAAACATATCCACATGATAGGCTAATCTTGCCTCTGTGGAACCTTTTGGAGTAATTGGGATTGGGGATAGCACTCCCCGCGCGTTAAGGATTTTGAACACACACAACACATACACCCAATTCACACACGCATTTATATAATAACTGACCCATCCACTTTTATTTAAAAAAACTACTTAGTCTTGCATCTTGTCCAACCTAATTTAATTATGTGTGTGTGTGAGGTTAGTGATAGTTAATTACATGATAACCTTTCACCAAAAACAACCATGTTTCCACGTGCGTAGGGTGTTACTGTCCAGTCTGTCCCGTTTTTAGTGACTCCCATTTATAGGCCCACATCGGTTGGGTACTAGCCTTTTGCAGGGGTGTATAAGGAACCACAATCCCTCCTTAAGTTAGGCCCTTTTGGAGTGGTTGTGTGAATTTACCCTTATGGCACCCTAGTGGTTAACTTAGATTTGATGTAGTGATGTGTGTCTGTTTAGATTACGTCTAAAAAAGAAAAAAACTTTACATCTTAATTTATAAACCATGGGGCCCGGGAGAATTAATTACCGACTATATATATATATATATATTTTTTAATAAAAAAGTCTTCATTTTCAGTTTAAGGAATCATTAATCTGCGAATAAAGCTACGGCCCCCCCCCCCCCCCCCCCCCCTCCCACACACACACAAACACACACACACACACAATGCAGACTAAGAGTGGAGTGCACACCTTAAAACCCTTTAGATTTTAGCCATATGAGCTGTAGGAACAAGAGTACAATGAGCCAATCTAGCCCATACATATATATATATATATATGGGGTTAATTGCAAAATTCTCTCTCAAGTCAGCTTGGCAAGCCAGTAGGTCCATCAAACCTAAGCCTCTTGGGCTAATCTAATATGGTTTAATATGAACATCCCCGTCATACCATGATTGCTTAGCTCGTCCTCTCATATGACCTCCAAACTCAAGATCTCCTCGTACGGAATCCCCCACGATGCAGGCTAAGAGTGGAGTGCACACTTTAAAACCATTCAGATTTTAGTCATATGAGCTATGGAAACAAGTGTACAAGGAGCCAACCTAGCCCCCATATATATATTACATCAAATTTGATTGAAGGGCAGGGGTTAGGTTGGCTCATTGTACATACATATATATATATATATATATATATATGTATGATGTGAGAAAATTATAGAACAATACCAACGGAAAAGAATAAACAAACAAGCACACAAAAAACACACCAAAGAAAAACACAAGAGATATACGTGGTTCGACAATAACCTGTCTCATACACGAGTCAAGATCTGATTGCTTCTACTTTATTTGGAAAAACCGTGAGAAACCCATTATAATATTTACTCTCCTCTTAAATTAAATCTCAACCTAAGCCCAAAGCCCCTTGTACACCCCATTCAAGTCACCTTCTCAATGAACCCTAAGAACAATCCCTATCTATCATCCCTTTAACCTTTTTTCCAAGCCCTAGTATGCTTAAACCATTTCTATTATCTCTCACTCCCAATGAGAACTACCAGGGCTCTCCTCGAGAGCAAACCCCGCTCTCCCCGGGAGCCTTAAAATATTCACCTTATTTTCATAACCATAATCTTTTAAACCCTAGACCCATAATCCCCTATTTGTAGGCCTAAACAGGAGACCTAGACAATAGAAAATCTCCCACTCGAATTGAGAGTTTCCCAAAGCATAAAATACTTAAAATAGCAATTTCCCGAAGAAAATTGCGCACCCGGGCCGTCAAACGACGTCCTGGGTGATTGATCCCCACTAAGGGCAATCTATTACCCACCGGCGATCAATCCCCCTTGGTGAGCGATCGATCGCCCCTTTTGGGTATTGTCAAATCCGAGCCAATTTTCTACAAATCTTCATCTTAGCGAGAATTCCGTGACACCACCATAACCAAGAGAACTGATTTGCTAATCACCAAGCAAACCTTCAAGATAGAACACCGCATCTCCCATATCCGGGAAGCACCTCCACCTCCACCTCCACCTCCACCTCGAACCAGAATCTCTCTCAAAATTCCGTCACCCCGTTTGTAATCACCGCAAACCCGTTTACAAATACTGCCTTTGCACCATTTGCGAAAGAGACCCACCAGCTACACACCCTCGAATCCCCTCAGAAAGCACTCCATCAGATTCGATAAAACTTGGTCAAAACCATTGTATAGCCTGATAATCCGTCCTCCATTTTGGAAGAACCCCGGACGAGGAAATTGACCCATCTTCTTCGCCAAATGCACCTCACCATCTCCACCTTTTCAGAAACCCACAAGAATACCCATATCCGCCCAAATTACGAAAAGAGACCCTAGGTGAGCTTTCTTCCTGCTGCATAACACCCGGTTTCTAATTCCTGCAAACCCCGTAGTAGTTCCACCTACACTCGTATTCCAACCAGGAAATACATATCATCACACTTCTTCCCCTTTATTAAAACAAAGAATCTTTGTTTTCTCCTCTTTATTTTGATCACTCCACCTCTTGCTGTGTAGCAATAGCCCCAGAGAGTATCACTGACCAAGTGAAATTAGATTTCATCGCGACTTAGAGACATCAGCTACCCCTCCCAAAGTCTGAACCACTCCGTCGAACGGAACCCTCGAATCCAATTACCACTTTATTAGAAGAATGGTATACTAAATTGACTTTTTAAAAAAATGGGGCTTTCCTATTTTGTATTTGTATGTTGAAATGCTTTGAACCATAGAATCATCTCCTAAGTTGACTCAAAAAAATGGGGTGTCAAAGTCCACTTTTTATAGGCTTTGGATTGTCTCTGACGAATCCAAAAAGGTCTTGTCTTGGGCAACCATAGAATAGGGGACAAGTGTTGGAGAATTCAAAATCATGGGCCCCATGATTTTGACTTCTCCACACCCTATATGACACATGGCGATAAAGTGTTGAGAAAAAAGGGAAGGGATATCAAGTGGGGAGAAGTCAATATCATGGGGAGAAAATGAGATGACTTCTCCCCTTTTTAACGCCACATGTCCTTTATTCTATGGTTGCCCGAGAGCCCTTTCTGGCTTTGCTAGGGAAAATCCGCGGCTCTTCTTATATATCCACGTGGACCACCTATTTTGTAATGGTCAACACCTAATCAACATCCGCTTATATGCAAATGTTGACCAATAGAAAGTTGGTCATGAGTGTTATTTACTTTGAGTCGACATAGGTCATTTTCTTTGGGCCGTTTTAGCATGAGGCTTCCTTTTTGGGGAAACATATCCTCTGTGTTCTTCCTTGAGTTCTTCCCAGTGGCTAACATTTTTAAAAGCCAGGATCTCTCCAAGAGTTGATTACAACCAAGGTTTAAAATTTTGAAATTTTCGTTAATTTCGGAAGCCCTCCTCGAAATGAAATTTTCTGAAATTTTGGAATTTCGGGTGACATCTCGCTGAAATCTCATTTAATAAAAAAATATTATTCCGAAATCTTATTCGAAATTTCATCGAAATATTATGAAATTTCAAAATTTTGGCCGAAATTTGATGACTTTTTTTTCCCAATATTTTTATATATTTTTGTATGTAGTATTAAATATATTTTTATATATTTAAAATTTAAAATACGTAATTTACTAGTATATTACTATATTATACTTTATAAAAAAATCACTGAAAATTATAGTAATATACTTACTAGTATATTAAATATAGTAATATAGTTACTAGTGTATTAAGTTTATTACTATATTTATACGTAATTTAAAATACTTTACACTTTATTTAAAATATCTAATTTATATATTTTTCAGTGATTTTTTTTATTTTTCAGGGATCCAAATAAAATAATCTCAAAATATTCCGAGCATATTATTTTCTAAATAATTTTTTTAAAATACAAAGTATAATAATATACTATTCATAATATACTTCATTTCATGTATACATCATAATATATGAATATATAATCCAGTTATAAATTATAGTTTATATACTCTTTATAAAGTATAATAATATACTATTCATAGTATACTGTATAAACTATATTTTATAAAGTATAATATAGTAATATACTAGTAATTTTTGTATTTTCAATTTTAAATATATAAAAATATATTTAATACTATATATAAAAATTCAAAAAAAATCACTGAAAAATTAAATACAAATGTCATCAAATTTCGCCAACGAAATTCTGTCTGAAATCATCTCCTTCGAAATTAAACCCATTTCGATATCGGGGTTGTTCGAAACTGAAATTTCAAACCTTGGTTACAACTATTAATTCTGTACAACACATTGATCCTGGCCTTCTAACACTCATGGCCACAGTGAAGAATCCAAGGAAGAACACAGAAGATTTACTTCCCTTTTTGGGCGACTCCGATGAAAAAATGATTTATTATGATTTTTAGGTCGTCATGAAACAGGGCAACAATCCTTTTTTTTTGTTGTTGAAATGATATCCCGTAACTAACACACTCTCTAAACACACACAACCAGACCTAAGGTAGCTACTATGAGGGTGACAAGCCTTGATGAGGGCAGTCTCATATGCACCTCTAATCTCTATATAAATATTAAATAACTAGTGATAGTTTACGGAGTATAACCTAGCATTTCATGCAACATTTTTCTAAATGTTACATTAAATGTGTGTCGTACTAGCATTTCCAGTGTATATTATATTGATCTTTTTCATTTGGGCACAAATATAGCATATAGACTTAGATCACTTTATTTTCAAATTTTCAAATACAAGAGTTATTTTATAAGATTCTAATTTAAAAAAAAAATTATCTTCTCTTCTCTATTAAGAGGATTCCTATGTTTGTTCGGAACGTTGATTGATATTTATATTAATTTCAAAAATGCCCTTTCACTTTTATCAATCTATCACTCTATTACTAATAATATAATTATGAGAATGTTTCTCTTAAAAACGTCTACTAAATTTTTCCAAATTCTTAAATTGCCCTTATCATAATCATGTATATGAGACAAATTTTATTGAATGTTTACTTAATTCTCATACTACTCATACCCTTACCCATCTATAGAGTCCTTAACTATGGTTATGATTCACCCACCCCTAGGGTTCACCCACTTATCCTTGGTTTTTAGAAAAAAAAAATTTAACCCTAAAAGTTAATGAATTTTAATCAAAATTATAAAAAATTAATATATTTTTTTTTGTTAAAAACCAAGGATAAGTAGGTGAACCCTAGGGGTGGGTGAACGTAGGTGAATCTTAACCACAGTTAAGGGGTGTCAAAAAAATTAAATTTTTTTTTTGTGTTAAAAACCAAGGATAAGTGGGTGAACCCTAGGGTGGGTGAACTCTAGGGGTAGGTGAATCTTAGCCATAGTTAAGGGGTGTCAAAAGAGACACATGAGACCCTAAGGTTCACCCACTTATTCTTTGTTCTTTTATATATATAAAAAACAAAACTTTTTAAACCCCGGTTAAAATTCACTAGCTCCTAAGGTTAATTTTTTTTTTTTCATTTTATTTTCTAAAAAGGATAGGTGGGGGAACCTTAGGGGTTGAATCTTAACCATAGTTAAAGGGTGTCAAAAGAGATGTGTGGCAACCTTAAGGGCGTAATCGGACTCCACCTGTGGTTAAGATTCACCATTCCCTAAAGTTTACCCACTTATCATTGGTTTTTAGAAAGAAAAATGTTAATTATTTTAAACCCAAATTAAAATTCAATAATTCATAGGGGTTTTTTTTTTTTTCTAAGAACCAAGGATAAGTGGGTGAATTTCAAGGGTGGGTAAATCTTAACCACAATTAAGGAGTGTTAAAAGGGACACATGGCAACCTCAATGACATAACCAGACTCCTCACTCTCTTGGCAAAACGCTCTGAAAAAAGAACATCTCGCCAAGGCCCCACCCGACCCCTTTCTATGTTATTCTCAAAATGCCCCTAAAGCTCTTTGAGTCTCAAAATGTCCCTACCTTTAACCAACGTGTCCCTCACAATTTTTTTCATAGGGGCATCCCCTTCTATGCTATTCCCAAAATGCCCCTAAAGCTCTTTTGAGTCTCAAAATGTCCCTACTTCATATTTCTATAACTAACGTGTCCCTCACAATTTTTTTCATAGGGGCATCTATCCAGATAGATGATATCCAAAATGCCGCCCAAAATGCCGCTCAAGTGTCTATACCCAAAATATTCCTTAATATTTTTTTTCAAATGCCCTAACTTGGGTCCCTCTTTCCAATCTCTCTCCTCTTCCCCTCTCTCTCTCATGTGCATCATACGTGCCACCCACTAGTAGTATTTCTAATGAGAGTGCTAAAGTAGTAATTGCTTGAAAAATCTACTCTCTCCCTCATTTACATATTTTGACATGAGGATGCACTTCTTCTAGCAACTTGAGCAAACCATTGAAGCAACACTCCATGACAAATGCTTGTAATTTTTAAATATTGCATCGGTTGTAGGGGAAATCTGTAAATCCTGATACTTGTGGTGTAAAAATCTACTCTCCCTCATTAACATATTTTTAAAATATTAGCTAGTCTACTCTCCCTCATTAACATATTTTAAAAATATTAGCTAATCCTCTATAGAGATAGTTTAGAGAATACAATAAAGTGGTGTAATAAGATGAAATTATACACATCTCATCTTAAAGTAGATTTGAAATTGAAATTTGAAAGAGATTAGGATCAATTACTTTGATTTGATTATGATTAAGATCAATTATTTTGATTTAATTATGATTAAATTTGATAGAGTTTCTATCTTGAGATGACATCTATATAAACCCCACTTGGGTCTCTATGTAATCATCCAAGAATTCTCAGGGTCAGAGCATTCTCTGTCTCCTTTCCTCCCAAAGGATTGAAAATGCCCCAACATACTTTTACTTTCAATCATTTTCTCGCCAAACGAACACAACCTAAGTGTCCTAGCGGTAATATGGATCATTGGTTCTGGTGTGACCTAATTAGGAGTGTGATATTGGCTGGTATGTCTTCAAACCTTGGTTAGTATGGCCTCTATATTCAACGGCTATTTGAAGAATATGTTGACCAATGTTAAGACCGGCTTGGTTGAGAATTTAATGGCACAATAGTATACACCATGAAGGATCCTTTCTTTTTTGTTGGAACACTATAAAGCATGGTTTTAAAAAACGCCGAAACCGTTACGTAACGCCCGTTACGTAACGGTTTCGGTGAACACCGTTACCCGTTACCGTTACGTTACACCTACATATTTTTCTTATTTATTTTTATTTATTGTGATTTTTTTTTATTTTTTAAGCCAAAAAAAAAAACTTCGTAAAGGCCGAAACCGTTTTTTGAACCTTGCTATAAAGGGCATTGACATCATGAGAATTGTGTGAATGAATCATAGGCTAGCCAAGCTTGTGATTGTGGAAAAAAGCAATTTAGTTTCTCAAAAGGGTGGTCGACTTCACTGTTTGAGAGTACTGTGGTTTTATCCAGTTTCAATCTGTTACCTCCGGTTTGGGATGGTAGAGACTTAGAGTAGGATTCCAGGTATTGTGTCATCGGTGGCACAAACCCGAATTTGTTCTCATCAGATTCAGCTCAAGAAAGTAGGGAACTTGAATGATTTTGGGAAGCCTGACAAATGCGGCGGGCTTCTGTGTTCTGGTGGAAGTGTGGGCAAATCACTTCCTGATGATAAAGTGGAAGTTGAACGAACATTGGCTGATTCTTTTGCTTGAAGCTTGGGTAAAGAAGTTGAACATTGAAGGGGCCCTGGGTGATAAGTGTTGAGAAGAATACAGAGGGTAACAGTAATACCAGGGACAAGAACAGTTTTCTCTTCCGAAATGGTGAAAGCGCTGCTAGTTCTTTGGGTGGAACCAGTACCACTGAAAAATATGCTGCCCAGAGAGATGAGGAAATTAAACCTCGACATCGTGATAGGAAATTCTGCTAGTCAAACAGATATAGGCTTTTTTTCTTCTAGAATATCTGGGAAGGAGAAGCTACCTGCAAAATTCAAGTTACTTATCAGGCAGTACTGCATGTAAGAACTTTGTTGTGGTTCCAACCAAATGATGATACCAAACTGAATGGAGCAGCTGCAACATATTTTCATTCTCATGTACTGGGCCTTGGCTTCACCCAGTTGAGAATGGTTTTTAAGTGCCTTCCATTGATAGAGCTGAAAAGAAGGATGAGTTTAGTATACGAGTGCACGAGACGGATTATGGACAATCTATATGGATCTCAGAACACCATAAAGGGATGCCCCTTGTTCTTCTATAGTGAACTTATTTTATGGGTTAGATCAAAAGTTGGAATTCAGTGCCAAGGGGAAAGCAGTTTAAAAAAGGAGGGAAAGTTGAGGCAACCTGCACTAGTCCAGCAGTGGCTTTGGCAAGATTTTGTTTCAAAGGAAAGCAGTTCCCACAAAAACAAAGAGTCTCCTGGATGTTGTTTGCTCATGCATTCTTCTCCAGGAAACTTTATTTGATGACCAATGTTCGAGAGAAACTTCTGTGAGATCAGATGAGTCCTTCCACCTGAACAAGTATACATCAAATGATGCTTCATCATACAGTTCCTGCCAATGCGACAGTTGAAGATCTTGTTGCTGCAACACAATGCTTGGAAATCAATAAAAATGGTAAAAAAAAAAATGCAAAGAACTAAATAAGAAAGGTTCTGGGTATCTCTTTGAAAAACTGTTGGCGCTGAATGTTCTGTAGAATAATTTGTTTCTGAAGCTGAAACTGAAAGCTTTAAGTTCAAAACTGAGCTGGTGGACAACGCTTGTGTTGCTTCGGGGGAAACTGTGGCTGGTTTTAACTCAAACATATATCTGCAAGAAAGTGACTGCAAGCTTCAATTTTGTTTTGCTTCAAGTTCAGAAGATATTGGTGAGACTAACACTACACCTTTGCTGCATTATCCTCAACTCAAGATCATTTCTAAGCAGTGAAGCACCATTACTGAAAGAACAATCAGATGAAAGTTGGTCATGATTCATGTAGTTCTTTCAAGTGCAAAAGTTCAGTTTGCATTTCCTCTGCAGTTTTTTCGACATGCCCACTTCGATGCAGGGTCAAAAATAAGGTCAAAAATAAAGGACAGGAGGTCAAAGCAAGGGTCAATCTCCACAGCATCTGCAAAGACACAGACATGGGTGTTGGAATATGACATGGATACAAGGTGTCCGTTCGATGAACCCCAAAAAATAGGATTCGAGGATATGATGGACATTGTGAAAACAAAAAATATAGATTGCAACGTCAACATGTTAACATATCAAGTGTGAAAACAAAAATTATTGCAAAAGCTAGAATAGATAAAAATTGGAGATATTATATTCAAAAGGAAGTTTCTGTGGGAAGACAATGGGTGTAATAAAAGATCATCTTACCAAAGGGAAGAGGTAATTAAGCCTAAGAAAGAAGGAGGTCTAAGCATCATAGAATTAAGGAGAAAAACCTAACCTATTGGGCAAATGGTCATGGAGAGATCGTTTGGAATCGAATAGCTCTTGGGCTAACTCATTAATCTTGACTGTCCCCACCATAGGCCATCTAACTCCTAACTCATGCTAAATGATCATGCACACACAACACACTGGAAAGTGGATATTGTATCTAGCAAATATTAAAGCACAACATTTTTTAGGTTGTTTATGTTGGCTGGGTTCAGACAACCACAAATAGTACATTTCATGAAAGTCCAAAATTTCCATATTAAATAATCAACAAAATTCTTCAATCATCAATCCTGTAAGAAATATTGTTTGAGATGGTGAGTGCTAGCATTGGGTGGGGGGGCTTAGACCCACTATTGGCAAAACGAACACTTTTTTGGCCATCACCTGACATCATCAAATTAGAAGATCAACTCTTATTTATATATATATATATATATATAGTGTTTTTGTTATAAGAACAATAAAACAAAACTATTCCACATAAATTCAAAATTTCAAATTAAAAGTTCAATACACTAAAATTATCAAAAATAGTTGTTTAACAACATTCTATAATAGTTATTAAAACAACTATAAATTATATGATAAAGTTTTATTTTTAAAAATTACCAATACTAAAAAGAACAATATCAACGTATCATCAATCTTTAAAATATAGATATGAATCATATGATCACCCAATAAAATAACAAGAAACTGTTATTTAGTTTTAAAAAATAGGAAAAATACTAAAAATGAAACCCTAGTAAGCTAAATCAAGTAATCAACTAATGTTCATGGATTTCACTTGAGATCCATGACACTCACAATACATTTACTAATTGTGTTTGCAGTGGGCTGTAATAAACATGATTTGCATAAAATTTTTGGGAAAACTTACCCAATTTATCATTCAAAATGAGTTTATCCCGAAATGAAGAACTCAGCGTAGATTTCTGCAAATCCCAAATCAAGATTTTAATCACCAAAAATAAGAAGATTTTAGATTTTAGGGCTTAGAATGGGTAGAGAACGAGATGAAAACATAACGGTTTTGGGGGAGTCTCATTTTTTCTTTAAAAAGATGTAAGGTCAGGTATCAGGTCCTACCGAAACCGATACGTATCGGACGATACGTATCAGTTTCCTCATTTTTTTAACCATGTCCACTGTTGAGCTATAAATTCACAATAGGCCTGTCAAATATGCTAGCCTCTTGTCAACTGGGTATACAAACTTGTCAATATAATCATCGTCCTCATCCACATCTAAGGGTAGATGTACAAGTGTCCTCAATTTCTTGCGGATCTCTAGCCTATTGGTCTGAGGAGAGGTTCTCTTTCGCTACTTTTCTAACCTCCCTCTGACAATTTGCCCTCTGACAATTTGGACACTCCATGACATTTTGATCACCTGGCAGGATGATGCTTTAGTAGGGTCACTCCACCACTCTTTATCAGTTTGCCAAATGTAATTAAATATTTCTCCATTCTTGTTCCCCTCAATTAGTTTTCCATGCGACCAACCTATGCCATAATGAAAAATGTTGCAGAGTGGAAAATAAATAAGAAGGTCAAACTTATAATATAATCAAGTACAAAAACTAAATAACACATGCAAGAAGTAAGCTTACAAAAGTGCCAATTTGCATAGACACTCTTGTCTAACTAAACACATAATAAACTTGATTTTTTAATTTTTTATTTAATTTTAAAAATAATAATTTTTAATCAAAAAGAATATGATATATAGTTAAGCATAATTCGAACATTAAAAAATAACTAATGATTAAACTAACACATTTATCTAACACAATAATTTTCTAGTCTAAATTTTTTGTAATTAATATTAAAAAAATACTATAGTTATGGCCATAATGAACTTATCATAATAGTCAACATATTTGGTCATAATTATGTAATGGTTTTCCATCTATTACATTTATTTATTTAATTCATACATAATTTATAATTTTTTTAAAATTAAAATAATTAAAAATAAATTAATGTTGGTTTGAAAAAACAAAAACATTGGCCCATAGTTACTAGAGTGAGAAGTGAAAACGAGAAACAAAGCGAAAGCAAGAAGCGTGAAGCGAGGCTAAAAACACTTATCACCCCACCTCACACCATCAAATTAGAAGATCAACTCAATAATTCTGTCCAAAAGATGATCCATCTTATTTACATATACCAACATTGTGGAAAGTGGACACTCCATAGCAAATATTTCAGGATTTAAAGTCATGGACAAACCACCTCGAAGACCATTTACTTTTGCAGCTTCTTACAATTCTGTATACGTTTCTTATGGAGCTCACGTGTTGCAGTGTTACTAATTTTTTTATTAAAGATCCAAGACCATTTACTTTGGGTAGCTTATGATGAAAATTTTCAGACAAGGATGGATGGTGGTGGGATATATGGTGTGGCAAACTGCCAAGACCATTTACTTATAAGCTCACTGCTACAATATTTTCCTCTTACAATTTTATGTTCTGTGTATGTTTCTAATGGAGATCATGTGTTGTAGTTTGTACCAGTGTTTTAAAAGGCATGTGAGGCTTTCCCTCAAGGCTTGCCTCGGGGCGAGGCTTAATGAAAACGCCTCAAGGCTTATGCCTCAGAGTGTGAGATTCACATGAGACAAATGCCCCACGCCTTGTGCCTCAGAGTGTGAGATTCACATGAGACGAATGCCCCATGCCTTGTGATTTGCTTTGTAAGTAAGGCATACGTCTCATGCATTGACCTAAAATTGGGTTCTAACTACATAACTTAAGACTCTTGAAATTTTTTTTTTTTCTTTCTTCATTTTTCCCTCTTCAAGACTTCTTTGCAACCAAAATTCAGTACATGAATTGATGACTGGGCATCAACTATTTTGCAATAAGTATATGAACAGAAATGTAAATTTAGATTGCAGCTTTTGCTTGCCTTTCTAAGACTTTTCTTTTCATACAATGATTGAATAATTTGTTTAGCACTTCTTTATATATATATATATATAATATATATTATATATATATATAAAGAACAGAAATGTAAATTTAGATTGCAGCTTTTGCTTGCCTTTCTAAGACTTTTCCTTT
Organism: Tetracentron sinense; assembly: GCA_015143295.1. Lineage (NCBI taxonomy): Eukaryota > Viridiplantae > Streptophyta > Magnoliopsida > Trochodendrales > Trochodendraceae > Tetracentron > Tetracentron sinense. The sequence goes on from CM026563.1 coordinate 37,863,518, forward strand.
TATACGATGATTGAATAATTTGTTTAGCACTTCTTTATAATTCGAAATTAGAAAAAATTATGTAGATAAAAAATAATTAGCTACTATTGTTTAGCACTTTTTTAAGGCTTAAGCCTCACGCTCCCTAATTATGTAGATAAAAAATAATTAGAAATTAAAAAAAATTGTGCCTCACGCCCTTGGAGGTCCAAACGTCGAGCCTCACGCCTTCATGTTTTAAAACATTGGTTCGTACCTCACTGCTACAATTTTTTCTTAAAGCTCCAAAAGACCATTTATTTTGTTGCTCATTGCACTTGTATTTTTCCTCTTACAATTCTGTAGATGTCGCTCCCTGCTACGTTTTTTCCCTCTTAGAATTCTGTTTTTTCCCTCTTACTGTTCTGTGTATGTTTCTTATGGAGCTCGTGTGTTGTAGTTTGGTACCTCATAGCTACTATTTTTACTTTTTTCTTAAAGCTCTAAAAAGGCCATTTACTTTGGTTGCTCACTACTACTTGTATTTTTGCTCTCAAAATTCTGTAGATGTTTCTTTTGGAGATGCTCAAATGTTGTAGTTTTTACTTGACATTATGTATTCATTTCTTACAGAGGTAGCTAATATAGAAGGCAAACTTAACTAAGACCATCAATATCCAAATTAGGAATGGCTGATGGCAGATAACCTGTGTCAGTAGCTACTATTTTTCTCTCTTTTTTTCCTTAAAAAAGACCCGTTACTTTGGTAGCTCACTGCTAATTGTGTTTTTGCTCCTAAAATTCTGTAGATGTTTCTTTTGGAGATGCTCAAATGTTGTAGTTTTTACTTAACATTATGTATACATTTCTTACAGAGGTAGCTAATATAGAAGGCAAACTTAACTAAGACCGTCAATATCCAAATTAGGAATGGCTAATAACCTGTGTCAGTAGCATTCAAAAACAGTCACATGATAATAAAATAAAAGCTTTAATGGAAAATCAAGTATATCCCAATAAGCTACTATTTTTCTCTCTTTTTTCCCTTAAAAAAGACCCGTTACTTTGGTAGCTCACTGCTAATTGTGTTTTTGCTCCTAAAATTCTGTAGAGGTTTTCGTATGGAGAAGCTCATTATATGCTGTATTTTTTACTTAAAATTATAAATGTGTTTCTTGTAGGTAGCTCACGTGTTGTACTCAAATAATAATATGCTAATAAGGCAGGCTTAACTAAGAGCATATCATCCCATCAATCTTCAGATTAGGAATGGCTGACGCCAGATAACCTGTGACAGTAGTGTTCGAAAACAGTCACATGATCATAAAATAGAATGCTTTAATTGAAATTTTTATTTTTAGAGGAAAAATACAGCAGTGAGCTACCAAAATAAATGGTCTTTTGTAGATGTTGCTTTGGAGATGCTCATATTTTGTAAGAGGGGAATGCAAGCCCCAGTCTCACTTTTCAAAAATTTTCCATAGTTTCACTGTATGTGGAACACGTGGCATTACTGGTTCTCAAGGTAACCGGGTGATGTTTTGACACTTGTCACTACAACCTTGTGTCTGCAACTGGGGCTAGCATTTCTGTATGTTGTAATTTTCACTTAAAGTAGAATGCGAAAACATCACATGATCATAAAAATAATGCTTTAATTGAAAATTCAAGTAGTGTCAATTATAATATGTACCTCGAGAGTGTATTTCCAAGGTCTTCCTTTTTTAGTACCATAGTCTTCCCTTCAGTCTAATTATTGTGAGGATTGCGTGTAGGCCCGGAGTGAAATGGTGAAATATTGTCCGTGTACTCCAGGACTGTGGCAGAACCATAGTATAATGGAAATGTGGAAACCATCCTATTATTTTCTGTCACTTATATTCATATTCAGACTAAGATGCGAATTAAAAATTTTACTTTATGCAAGACATTGGCCACAAATCGTCTGAATTCCAACCTGACATCATTAAACTAATATATCAACTCATTAATATTGACTGTCCCCACCATAGGCTATACTTAACTCATGCTAAATGATCCTGCACACACCAAAACACGGGAAAGTGGAACTGTATCCAGCATATATCTTAAGATTTGAAGCTATAGTAGTATTCATGAAAGTCCCAAACTACTAAATTAAATAGTCCACTGGATTCTTCAATCATTGATCATGTAATCTACTGCTTGATCTGTGTGCAAGAAATTTACTTTTATTTACATACAAACAACATGCCTCTTAGATGACCCATGGCCATCACCTAACATCATCAAATTTATTATCAATTAATTAATCTACTGTCAATCAGATGACCATGATCTCGCAGGATGGACCTGTGCCATCACCTAACACCATCAAATTAGATTATCAACCAATCTCTTCTTATTTGCAATTCATAGTCTACCCAACTCGTGCTAAATGAATTCTAAATATACCAACATTGTGGAAAATGGATACAAATATTTGAGGATTTATAGTCATGTATAAGAAAAAAAAAAATTTGGTTGCTTATGGTGTGACGAACTTACCATCCCCAATACCCTACCTAACCCTAGGACCAATAAGCATGTACCTCATGAATATAAAAGCATCCTTCTATTTTAAGCACCATTTTCTTCCTCACATTATTTTTGCACCCTTCTTTCCCCCTGCTTTTCTTACCCAAGAAGTCCAAGAACTTACCATCCCCTATGCACTACCTAACCCTAGGACCCCCTTTCACCAGTACTCTAATTCCTAAACCCTAGCACCCCATCTTAAACCCTGAGACCTCTCTTCACCAATACACTAGGAGCGTTCCAATCACCTTATCTTAAACCCTGAGACCCCATTCACAAATATCCTAGGACCATTCTTAAACCCTAAGATCCAATATTAAATCCTGAGACCTCCCTTCACCAAAATCCTAGGATATTCCCAAACTTTAGGACCCCTCCTAAACCTCAGGACCCCATCTCCCCCCTGCTTTTCTTACTCAAGAAGTGCAAGAACTTACCATCCCTTACACCCTACCTAACCCTAGAAGGCTAGGACCCCCTTCACCAATACTCTAATTCCTAAACCCTAGCACCCCATCTTAAACCCTGAGACCCCTCTTCACCAATACACTACGAGCATTCCAAAACCCTAGGATCACCCTATCTTAAACCCTGAGACCCCCCATTCACAAATATCCTAGGACCATTCTTCAACCCTAAGATCCCATACTAAATCCTGAGACCTCCCTTCACCAAAATCCTAGGATATTCTCCCCTCCTAAACCTCAGGACCCTATCTCAAACCAGAGGGACCCTCCTCCTAAGCTTTAACCTTAAATCCTAAGCTTTTAAAACCCTATATCCATATCCATTCAACCTATAACCAAAATTCCTAAACCAACTCATATTCTAAATGACCTAGCCCTATGTAAAAGGAAAATCCACCTTGAACAAGAATATAGACCACCCCTCTTCAAGCTGTCTTAGTCTACCTACCCACCTACCCATTTAGGCCCCTCCTACCATAGTCTCACACTCCAAAAAACACCTTAAGGAAATTCTAGATTAGAGATTGCTTCCTACAAAATCCTAGCCTTGAATTTTGGCAGTGACCTCAAGCTCAAAGACTAGGTCATTTGAGGGAGGAAGCCATTGGCTATACGCCTATACCCCTCTTGGACAAGTCCCTCCACTAATCTAAAGAGGAAACTAAGGTTTAGAGTGTGGAATCCTAGAGTTCTTCACAAACTCTCCTCCTTTGATGGACTCCAATCCTAACCAATGTTGTTTCCCCATCTCTTCCTTTTATTTCATTTTTGTTTGCATTAGATGCCTTTTTCAAGCTAGGTTACTCACCCGTCATTTCAACATCAACAATAGGGAACTAAGCATGATTTAAACTTTGTTTAGCATATTTAGTGGAATACTAAATCCCCCTTAATTTGGTTTAAACTTAGGGAGTAGATCAGTGTTTTAAAGGTGTGAGAGGCATAAGCCTCAAGGAAAATTCCTTGAGGGTCAATATGCCCTTGCATCTCATGAGGCTAGAATTGTGAGGCTTACTTTATGTATGAGGCATGTGCCTCATACGTTAATAAAAAAATAGGGTTCTATTTACATAACTGAGACTTGAACATTAAATATTTTTTAAAGGTGTGTGCATTATACATTAATCAAAAATAGAGTTCTAGCCACATAATTATGACTTACACATTAAATTATAAGGCGTGTGCCTCATGTTTTCTTTTATCAATTAATTGTTTTTGTTATTATTCTAAATAAATACTTAGTTTATTATGTCTAACATATTTAGGCTTTTTAAAACCTTGTTGAGTATATATACATATATATATGTGTATATGTATTACCTTTAATTAATTTTTTTGAATCTTTCTACAATATTCTTATCTATTTGTTAGAATGAGGTAGCATAAGGCTTTTATTGTGAGGCTTAAGCCTCTCACGCCTCAAGGCTTACACTTCACGCATCTTGAGGTCCCAATGCCTTGCCCCGCGGCTTTCGGGGTTTTAAAACACAAGAGTAGATATTACCATCTTTGGACATCTTCTCCTAAACTCAAATCTCTTACCCTGAATCTCACATAGACCATAACATAGGAATTCAAATTCTCCAAAACTAGTGGCGAAGGTGTTTGGCGTTATTCCTTCTAAGGGATTGCCCCAGGATGGCAGTAAATTCCCTTGTTGGCAAGTGGGAGCGTTTTTTGGGGAGAAAAATGAGATTCCAACCAAAACTTAGGGAACTAAGTTACGTTTTCCTAGCTAGGTTACTCACCCATCATTCAACATCAACAATAGGGAACTAAGCATGATTTACGCTTTGTTTAGCATATTTAGTGAAATTCTAAATCCCCCTTAATTTGATTTAAACTTAGGGATACCTTCCCTTAAACGGAAATGAATCTCTTTGTAAGACCTCGAAAATGGGATTCCCATTATTTTATATAATGTATGTGAATGGTGTTTGTATACAGTGTATTTTGTTAAAAATTAGAAAATTTGTGGGTTTGTCGATACTTTTCCGGGTTTACTTTTTACCCTTAAAACTCAGTATTTTTACTCGAGATTTTTACTGTAGATGCTGAACTGGCTAATGTTCAATCCCCTGTAATTTCGTAATTTTTCCGCTAGTAATTAATTAGTTATGAATTTAATAGCGGAAAAAATGGGATTTTACCGAAAGTCGAGAGTTTAGCAGACATGTGACTGCACACATGCGTGCCATGTGTCATCACACATGCTTGCCACCAACTTAGGACACTTGTCTTAAGTAATGACAAGTGTCTCACATGTGCTAATGTTGTATAAGTTGAGAAATAAAGCTTATTCTCTCATTTTAGAGAGAGAGAAGCTGCGGTAAAACTTTCTGCAGAAATTTCCATAGAGAGAGAGAGTCCCTTTTTAGAGAGAGAGACTTTCTAGAGAGAGAAAGTAGAAAGAGAAGATGTTCTAGTGAAAGAGGCTCAGTACTCCAGCTATTTCCAGCATTCTGAACTCATTTCCAGCATTCTTTTCAATCTCAGAAGCTGCTGTTTTTGAGTTCTCGAGAGAGAAAGTAGAGAGAGAAAAACTTCTATAGAGAGAAAAGTTGTTGTAGTGAGAGTGGCTCACTACCCAAGGGTTTTCCAGCATTCTGAACTCGTTTCTACAGTTCTTTTCAACCTCAGAGATATTGCACTCTACTAGCTTACTTTGTAGATAGAATTATGTATTGATATTCTGATTTCATGACTATTATTAATTGTTATTGAAGCATGATAATTAACCATGAATAATTATTTGATATTACTTATTTATAAAATTCCTCAAGCATGCTCTATTGTTTATAATTCATGATTAATCATGCATGCATGTCATGATTTAAATTTCAGTTTCAAGAACGCATGCTTATACAAGTATTAGCATGAATTTGAAAAGAAACGAAAATGAATTATGAAAGACCTGTCTAAATCTATTTAGGCTTCAAGTTATCAAAACAATGATGAAGCTAGACGTAGGGTTGGTTAACGGAGTTGGGGACCTTGACATTATATCTATATATTATACTATATAACGGTCAAGCATGACCGTTACCAAGTCAAGGCTCTAACTCCTAGCTTCAAGCATGAGGGATGCTAGTTTGCGACGGACTATGATATGGCAACTAGGCATACCCCAATTTCAAGAGAACAAGAATAGGAACATGAACAAGCAAGTTCGAGCAAGTATAGTATCAAGATTCACGCAAGACAAGAACAAGAACAATACAGCATGTTTTATCAAACATAGTACACGACAAGAACCATGACTTACAAACATGTTTTAAGTATTTCAGTTCATGCATGCATCATGATTATATTGTTTTACATTCCCATACACTATATGTCATATATTATCCATTGTCTGCTATTAGTTTGTACTCGCGAAGTATTCCATACTCAGCCGTACATTTTATGTCGGCAGGTATTGGCTTTGACATCTGTGGTCCCAGGCCATGAATTGAGGAGGATTATGGCGATATAATTCATGATTAATCATGCATGCATGTCATGATTTAAATTTCAGTTTTAAGAACGCATGCTTATACAAGTGTTAGCATGAATTTGAAAAGAAACGAAAATTATTTATGAAAGACCTGTCTAAATCTATTTCCTTAGGCTTCAAGTTATCAAAACAATGATAAAGCCAGACATAGGGCTGGTCAATGAAGTTGGGGACCTTGACATTATATCTATATATTATACTATATAATGGCCAAGCCCGGCTTCAAGCATAAGGGATGCTAGTTTGCGACGGACTATGATACGACAGCTAGGCATACCCCAATTTCAAGAGAACAAGAACAGGAATAGGAACAAGCAAGTACAGTAATTCACGCAAGACAAGAACAAGAACAATACAGCATGTATTATCAAACATAGTACACGACAAAAACCATGAGTTACAAACATCTTTTAAGTATTTCAGTTCATGTGTGCATCATGATTATATTGTTTTACATTCCCATACACTATATGTCTTGTATAGTATCCATTGTCTGCTATTAGTTTGTACTCACGGAGTATTCCATACTCAGTCGTACATTTTATGTCGGCAGGTATTGGCTTTGACATCTGTGGTCCTAGGCCATGAATTGAGGAGGATTATGGCGAAGAAGAGCAATGCATATTATTTTGTGGTCCTCAGGTGGAGGCTAGTCAGTTGGATGTGTGGCCTTATGAATAGGCTTAGGTGATCAGGAAACTTTTGATGTAAATATTATTTTGTGAGCAAATATGTTTGCTCTTTACTTATACAACTTTAATAAGACTTGGAATACTTCTATCAGGTATATAAAATTTAGCTTCTGTTATAGCATGCCTTGTTTATTTCAGGATGATTGGATATGTCATAATCCGAAGTACCCTAAGCTTCTAGGAGGTATTTTGGGGCGTGACACTCTTTTACCCTAAATCTCGCACAGACCATACCTTGTCCATTACATATGGTCATATGGATCCTATTTCCCCAAAACAAATAGGTGGCGAAGGTGTTTAGCGCAATGTTTTAAAAAGCTTTGGTAGTGTACACTTTAAGGCGCGCCTCATAGTGCATTGGTAAAACGCCCTGATGCGTTGGTAAATGGTGTAAAAGTTGATGAGGCACACACTGCAAGACAGAATACTTCACCATAGAGTACGCGTCATGCTATTACAACGCCTTTTGCTCTGTAACGTACGCTTTTTAAACTGTATTACAGTAAAGTTGTTTCTACTTTTTTATATAAGACAAAACTCTTTTCCTTTTTGGTTTAGGTCTCCCAAAAGTTAAAGTTCTTATATTTCTCTCCCTTTAAAATACGCACGCTGCAAGACAGAATACTTCACCATAGAGTACGCGTCACGCTATTACAACACCTTTTGCTCTGTAATGTACACTTTTTAAACTTTTTAAACTGTATTACAGTAAAGTTGTTTCTACTTTTTTTATATAAGACAAAACACTTTTCCTTTTTGGTTTAGGTCTCCCAAAAGTTAAAGTTCTTATATTTCTCTCCCTTTAAAATACGCACGCTGCAAGACAGAATACTTCACCATAGAGTACGCGTCATGCTATTACAACACCTTTTGCTCTGTAATGTACGCTTTTTAAACTGTATTACAGTAAAGTTGTTTCTACTTTTTTATATAAGACAAAGCTCTTTTCCTTTTTGGTTTAGGTCTCCCAAAAGTTAAAGTTCTTATATTTCTCTCCCTTTAAAATACGCCCCACACCTTTTAAAAACCTACATAATAGAAGAGTTTAGGAGAGAAGAATAAAGGAGGAAGAGAGCAGCCAAATAGGTACGCCCCCCCCCCCCCCCCCCCCCCCCCCCCCCCTCCTCTCTCTCCCCCCTATTTCTATTTTCTTTCTTATCTGCTACGATTGGGTATATCCCTTCATCTTTTTCCCCTTTCTCTAATGAGGTCTAAAGTCTACTATCGGCTCTCTCCTTCGCTCCCTCTTTCTAGACGGACGACAAACCCACCATCATGGTAGCTATCATGAGTCATGACCGTGTGTACTCATGATTCACGATCATCTATGGTAGGTTGATCATCTATGGTAGGTTGATCATCTATGGCAGGTTGATCTAGGTACTCATGAATCATGGCCCAGTTTAAGGTACTAATGAATGATGAGTCACGATCCTCTATGGCAGGTTAATCCACATCATGATTCCTAGCCATTAACCATTCCTTACCATGCTTTGGGTTCACTCTTTCATTCTCTCTCTCACAGCAATTCAGTTCATAAATTCACGTACGACATCCACGTAAATCAATTAACATGTCATATAACCCAAAAGGGTGGAACACTATAGAGAGCTATTTAGCTTTTTTTAGTAATTAATTGTATTAATGGTTAATGGAGTGTCCAAAATCCCGAATCTTTCTTCAGTCCAAAATTTGCAACATAGAAACAAATTTTCTACTTTGACCAAAAGAAAACATACAACAAAAGTAATATATAATAAATTAATTTAATATACAATTAGGCCTCTCAATTTAATTGTTCTTTTATTTAATTATTTTTAGATTATTTAATTACTAAAAAATCAAATCCCATGAGGCTTACGCTTTACGCCTCGAGTCACGCCTTAGACAAGTGGAATGCCTCGCCTACGTCTTAGCGTTTTAAAACATTGGTTTAGCATTATTCCTCCTAAGGGATTGCCCCAGGATGACATTACCCTTTCTGGCGAGTGGGAGCATTTTCTGGGAAAAAAAATTAAGATTTTGTTGGTGTAATGTAGTTATGGGCTTCTCTTATGTTGTAGAGTGGCCCATACTTATGTTTTCTCTTTGCTTTCTTTTGTTATGGGCCTTGGGCCCAACTATTGTGTTAGCCAATTTAATATAGCAATAGTAGAGAAGATCTCCAATGTTCCTCATTATCTCTTCTCCCATATCTCTCCTTTCATTCTTCTTCTTCTCTAAAACCCTAACCACAAAATTACTTGGTATGCATCAACAAGGGAAAGAGGAGCGAAAGGGGAGGAAGAAGACTGCACGTTACAGCTGTACGGCTTGAGCATCCCATGGGGGTGGTTTGAAGGTATGTTCTTAGAGAACGCGATTTTAGGGAATTTTTGAACCCTATTTCATTTGTTTTGGATCAATATTGAAGAAGCTACAATGATTTAAAGAAAAATACAGAAAAATCCCAAAAAAAATAACTGTTGAGGTTCAGTTTTAATTTCTTCCAAATGGATTGTTTTTTGTGTTGATTATTGGTCAAGTTTGGTGCTTTTTTTTATAGGAACATTCCAAAACAAGTTTTGGCTCATTCCGTTGAGATTTGAAGGAGTTACGAAGTTTTTTTTGGGCTCTCTAGGTGCTGTCTTTGTATATGGCCGTGGGTTTGAAGGATAGTTTCTTATAACAGCCACTGAGTTAGCTGCTTTGGATGTTCTTAAAGGTTTATGGATAGTTTGCTTGCTGTATTTAAGGTTTTTGTGCAAATCTAACTTTATTTTAGTTGGAGTTTGAGGATTGAGATTGTCGGTGTGACTCCTTTTGTGCCCTGTGATTGGATGTGTGACTCTATTGCTTTGTTTGATTGCCTTGTGAGTGTTTGACAAAAAAAAAAGGAGAGAAACATATGACTGACGAATCTCAATCCTCAAAAATGGAAACGAATGTGGTACCCACGTGTGTTGTAATGGACCATGAGGGGTCAAGTAATGACAATCCTCACCTACAAATTACCTCGGAGAAACTTGATGGTGAGAACTATGTTTATTGGGCAAAAATCTGTGGAAATGTATGTTGGTGCTAAAGGCAAGTTAGGTTACCTCCTTGGAGAGATAGTAGAGCCCGCCAAGGCAGATCCTAAACATGCAAAATGGACTCAAGATAATTTGATTGTGATGTCTTGGTTAATGAACTCTATGAAACCTCATATCAATAGAGGCTTGGTGTTCTTGAAGACTGCTCATGCTATTTGGGACATCCTCTCTCAGACTTACGCGAATGTAGGTAATTTTGCTCAACTTTATAAAATTCAACGGGATATCTCTCAAATTTGTCAGGGAGAGATGCCCTGGAATATGTATTATGCCAAGTTGAAGGAGAAATGGAAGAAATTTGATCACTGCTTAGACTTTAAGCCTAGTTGTACTACTGATGCTGTTGCCTTCAAAAAGTGGGTTGAAAGAATGCGAATTTTTGAGTTCCTCACTAGTCTGAATCAGGAATATGAAAGTGCTCGCTCACAACTCCTAGGCCGAGATCCTCCTCCTGAGACACTTAGCCGTGTATATGCTCATATCTAGAATGAAGCCAACAGACATGATGTGATGACCTCCAAGACGGTGACTGCTCCTGAGCGATCTGCCCTTTCCTCCACTTTCCAGCGTGGTGGAAGAGGAAGTGGTAGAGGATCTTTTAGAGGTTGTGGTACTCGTTTTGATGGTCTCCATTCTGATGAAAAAGACAAGTTGAAATGTGACTACTGTGGGAGGACTCGTCACACTCCTGATCAGTATTAGCAATTACATGGACAGTCTACACAAAGAGGAGGTCGCTCAGTTGGATATGGAGGTGATTCTCGTCATCCAGATGGGTTCGGTGACCAGAACCCATCTGCCTATACTGCTATAGCCGCTGCGCATTCTGGGTTTACTACAACACCGACATCATCTCAGTTAGTATCTAGAGATGACATGGAGTCTCTCCGCCGTGACCTTGATGAAATGCGTAGGGCCATGTCTCAACTAGAGATCCCTTCCACTTCCTCCTTTGCTCAGTCAGGTACATCTGCCACTGTCCTAAATGTCTCAATCTCATCTACTCCACTATTGGATCATTGATTCCAGGGCCTCCGAGCACATGACTGGTATGTCCTCTAATTTTTCATTATATCATCTTTATTCTGATAGAGACAAAGTTCGTATTGCGGATGGTACTATGTCTCACATTGCCGGTAAGAGTAGCATTCATGTCTCTCAATCTCTGTCTTTATCGACTGCTCTTCATGTTCCTAACATTGCTATTAATCTTTTATCTGTAAGTAGTATTACCAAGTCCCTCAATTGTAGTGTCAACTTTTTTCCTTCTTATTGTGTTTTTCAGGATCTAGTGATGAGGCAGATGTTTGGTAGTGGTCGTGAGAAGGATAGTCTCTATCAGCTGGATTCCTCTCCATGTTCTTAACATTGCTATTAATCTTTTATCCGTAAGTAGTATTACCAAGTGCCTCAATTGTAATGTCAACTTTTTTCCTTCCCATTATGTTTTTCAGGATTTGGTGATGAGGCAGATGATTGGCAGTGGTCGTGAGAAGGATGGTCTCTATTAGTTGGATTCCTCTCCTAGAATGCGTGCTTATCAATCCTCTTCAGGGCCCAGGAGCAATTTTGACCAGTTGATGTGATGGTATTTTTGTTTAGGCCATCCCTCTTTTTTGCTTCTCAAGAGGATGTTACTTCAGTTGTTTTTTTTTATCTACTACTTCTCTTAATGCAATTCACCTTTTGGGGCCCTACACCCATAGTCACAAAAAACTGCATTGTTTTGAAAAAAACTCGTTTAAAACGTGCATTACTACCCTGCCATAGATAACGGCGTTTAAAACCCATTTTTTGAATAAAACACGTATTATAGTTTTAAACCCGTTTAAAACGAATAATACAAAAAAAACACGTTTAAAACGAATAATACGAAAAAAAAAAAAATCGGAAAATCTTGAAATTTTTTGAGAATGAAAATTATGCAGATATTGACGACTTTAATGCTCTTTTGAGAGATTGATAATTGATGTTTTAATGAAATTTAATGTCTTGATGGAATGAATTTGATGTTAAAATGATATATGAACGTATTATTGTTGATTATAGGTACTCTTTTTGTATATTATCTCACAAAATTGTTATATATATTAATTAGTATCATTATTAAACTTTTATAATTATAAATTTTTTCTCCGTTTTTTTCCAATTATTTCGTACTTGACCCTTGTTGAATTATTCCCGAACCCCGACTTTGTGACTATGCCTGCACCCACCCCTTCTGTGTTTGGTTATAAATATTTTGTTACTTTTGTGGATGATTTTTCTCGTGCTACTTGGGAGTATCTTCTTAAGTCAAAATTTGATGTTTATGTTTCTTTTAAAGTTTTTCATAAAATGGTTTGTACTCAGTTTGATGCTACGCTTAAGATACTTCGTTCTGATAATGGAGGGGAATATCTGAATTGGGAATGTGCACCTATTTTACTGACCACGATATTGTTCACCAAACCACTTGTGTTCACACTCCACAACAAAATGGCGTGGCTGAACGCAAGAATAGACATCTCCTTGACATCACCAGATCCATTCTTCTTGTCATGCATGTCCTTAAATACCTTTGGTCAGGAGCCTTACTTTCCGCTGCCTTTCTTATGAATAGAATGCCCTCATGAATCTTGGGCTTCAAAGCTCTATTGGATGTCATTTCACCTACAACTCCCCATTTTCCTATACCACCTAAAGTATTTGGGTCTGTTTGCTTTGTGCATGTGCCCAAATCTGACCGCCCAAAACTTCATCCTCATGCTGTTAAGTGTGTTTTCCTTGGATATTCCCCCACTCAAAAGGGTTATAAATGCTACCATCCTCCTTCCAAGCGGAAGTTTCTGTCTATGGATGTCTCTTTCTTTGAGGATGTTCCTTACTTTCTTCCTCTGAAGACTCCTCTTCACGAGGAGAATGTTGATGTTGAAGAGTTGTCTTCTCCTATACCTCTTCCTTGTCTTTTTTTTGATATCCCTGACTCTTTTGTGGTTAATATTGGACATACACAAGAGAAAGAATTGCAGGTTTACTCCAGACGACCATGAACTATGTCTCATGATCCCTGCCAAGATTCTCCCTCGGATCCGACTTCTTCCAACTCAGGTACTGATTCTGATCCATCTGTTGATGATTTTGACCTCCCTATTGTCATTAGAAATGGAGTTAGATCTTGCACTCAACATCCTATCTCTAATTTTGTTTCTTACAACTCATTATCTCCTTCCTATCATACTTTTTCCTCTTCCTTGTCTTCGGTGTCTTTGCCTTGTAGTGTTTTTGAAGCACTAGCACATCCTAAGTGGAAGGTGCGATGTGTGAAGAAATGGGAGCTCTTGAGAAAAGTGGCACATGAGAAATTGTTGACCTACCAAGGGGAAAGAAACCAGTTGGATGCAAGTGAGTTTTCACAGTGAAATACAAGTCAGATGGTTTTGTGGAAAGATGCAACTAGACTGGTTGCGAAGGGTTTCACCCAAACTCATGACATTGACTATCATGAGACCTTTTCTCCTGGTTTTAACTTTCCCACAGCTCAAGGGAAAGTTTGTAAATTAAAAAGAAGGTTCTATATGGGTTGAAACAGTCCCCCCGTGCTTGGTTTGAAAGTTTCAGTGGAGCCATGAAGAAACAAGGATACACTCAAAGCCAAGCTGATTATACTCTATTCATCAAACAATGTCAGGGTAAGACAGCTACCCTTATAGTCTATGTTGATGATATAGTGTTGATAGGGTCTGATGCGAAGGAAATTAAGAGGTTGCCAGATCAAGGAAATGAGGGAATTTTATTTCACAAAGAAAATATATCCTAGATCTTCAAGAAACAGGAATGATGGGATGCAAGCCTTTGAATGCATCAATATAGCAGAACCACAGTTAGCAGATGATGGTGGTGAACCTCTTGGTGATGCAGGCAGATATCAGAGACTTGTTGGTCGTCTTATCTATCTCTCTCTCACTCACCCTAATATAGCCTATGCAATTAGCGTGGTGAGCCAGTTTATACATCCTCCAAAAAATCTCACTCACCTTGAAATCCTCTCCTGGGAAAGGGATCCTCTTTAGCTGTCATGTGCACTTAAGAGTAGAAGCACACACCGATGCTAATTGGGCAAGATCTATCTCGGACAGAAGATCTACATCTGAATATTGCACAATTGTTGGGGTAAATCTTATCACTTGGAGAAGTAAAAAGCAGGCCGTTGTGGCAAGGTCTAGTGCCGAGGCTGAGTTTAGAGCAATGGCTCATGGAATATGTGAATTGCTATGGGTAAAGATTCTTCTAAAGGAGCTTGGATTTCTAGCAGAACTGCAATTAGCAACCAGCTTGGATTTACTGCGACAACAGAGCTGCAATTAGCATTGCACACAACCCAATCCAACATGATAGAACCAAACATATTGAGATTGATCGTCATTTCATCAAAGAAAAAATCAAGTCTAGAGAGATTTGCATTCCTTATGTGTAAAGACTAGTGACCAGCTTGAGGGGGAGTGTTGGTGTAATGTAGTTATGGGCTTCTCTTATGTTGTAGAGTGACCCACACTTATGTTTTCTCTTTGCTTTCTTTTGTTATAGGCCTTGGGCCCAACTATTGTATTAGCCAAGTTAATAATAACTAAGCCAAATAAAGGGAGGAGAAATTAATTTTCTATTTTCCATACTAATTATGTTAATTGTAAGTCATGTTACCATAGTTCGAAAACTCGGCGAATCACCCGATTAACTCGACCAAGTCACTCGACTCGACTGAATTTTGAATCGAGTTGCCTGAAAACTCAAAGGATACTCAGGTTATTGAATGTGGGACAATAACCTTAGTAAGTCCTAGAATTCCTAATCCAGTAAATTACGTCTCAAAAAGGGAGTCCAAATAGGTACCTCATTCTGATAAGCCAAATACTCGTCTACTGAAGTCTCCTTTATTTGATGCTAGGAGGAACACATTGCTAAAAGTTTGCTTAACCTAGACCTAACCTTAGGTGAACCCTAAGCCTAAAAACCCTACGGGCTCGAGGGCCATTAACAAACCCATAATCCCCAAAACCCTAGTTTAACCATAGGTAATACCCTAAACCCTAGTCAAACCCTAGCTACACCCTACGTCTAACTCTAGGTAAGCCCTAGACCTAAACCTAGGCCTAGCCCTAGTACCCATAGGCTAAAACCATTCGGGCTCAAGGCTCATTTCAATTTAAAAAACCTAAGCCCTAGACCAAACCCTAGGCTAACCCTAGGTAAGCCCTAGACCTAAACCCTAGGTAAACCCTAGACCTAACCCTAAGCCCAGCCCTAGTCTAAACCTTAGATAAACATTAGGTCAAAACCATTTGGGCTCAAAGCCCATTACAAGTCCAAAACTCCAAAACCGTGGCTAAACCTCATCTTTGAGCCCAAACATGGGCCCACAAGGCCCAACCCCAGTGGGGCCCACTTACCTTTTTTAAAATTTGAATGTGGGAGCCAACTCCAAATAGGGTAAAGGGGGCATTGCTTTAGCCCACATGTGTGAGGGTAGGCCCAAAACAACAAAAAAAAAAAACCAAAGACAAGGCACTGTTCACTGTCTTCCTCAGCTGAACCTGCCTGCTGCTCCAGGACTCTTCCCAGGTGTCCCCCACACCTGTAGTAAATCCAAGACGGGTCATCCTACAAATCCCCTATCCATTCCACAAGTTGAACACTCCCAATTTTTTCAATTAAAAAAAAATCCCTACAAAAGAACCCATTCGGCTAGCACTTCCACACCCTATTCGACCTCTCTCTTAGTCCTAGACAGCCTCTCAGGCCCTCCACGGAGCTACCCTAACCCCTGTGTAGCCCCCACTAGCTTCCCCAGGTTCCATCACAGCACTGCCCAGCCACCGTATCGCCTGCAGTTATTGTGCAAGGGTAGAAATCCTACCCTCTTTGTTCTTTTGCTCATCATTATAAGGGACCCTTGGTCCTATTCCAAGGGTCCCATATTATCATTTACTCATTGTTATAGTTTGTTAACCAAGGAGCTACCCTCCACGGAGCTACCCTAACCCCTACCCCACTAGCTTCCCCAGGTTCGATCACAGCACTGCCCAGCCACCGTATCGCCTGCAGTCATTGTGCAAGGGTAGAAATCCTACCCTCTTTGTTCTTTTGCTCATCATTGTAAGGGACCCTTGGTCCTATTCCAAGGGTCCCATATTATCATTTACTCATTGTTATAGTTTGTTAACCCACAAGGTTCCCCCTCATCTTCTTCATAGATGTGGGGGGAGGGTATACCTTTGAGGTTTTGAGTGCGTGTGCCCCTTGCATGGCAGTGCTCATCCCTACGTTCTGGGGGTCCCTCAAGTTATGAGGGAACCCCTGGTAACCCGTGGTGTAGCCCCCCTAAGGGAAATTTTTTTTTTTTTTTTTAAATCTGCAGTAATGGTGCCATTTCAGACCCTCAAAATAGGTTGTCTTTGGCCCACTGTGGAACCCACATGTGACATCCCCCTGGGCCCACCAAAGGCCCAGGGTCTTCCCTGTAGTCCAGGCTACACACCCATCTGGTTCAGTTCCTAACCCAAGTTAAAACCCTGCAAACCAAGGTTAGTTGGAATAATGCCATTTCAGTCTTGCGACCAACGCACCTTTGGCCCACTATGGGGCCCACACCCGACCTCTTCCTGGGCCCACCAAAGGCCCATGGTGTTCCCTGCACTTCAGGTTACCCCCCTGTGGTCTCAGAACCCTGAGGGGTCACCCCTAACTCGAGTTAAATCTCTGCAAACTATGGTTAAAAACGTAACTGTCCATTTCTGTTTTTTTAAACTTCTGAACTTTGCACAGGGCCTATTCCGAGTAGGCCCTGCCATGCTCCCTGGCCCAATTCTGACCTGACTAGACCCTTAACCATGATTAAATCCACATTTGCTTAACATTTAACCATGGTTAAGCACCCCTTGACTTATAAAATTCTGGAAAAATAATCAAAAAATCAGAAATATTCCCAGGATTCCAGAATGATCCTCTGTGATCATTTTTACCTTGGTTAGTAGGACCCTTAACCATGGTCAAACTCTATCTTTTGTTAACTTTTAACCATGATTAAGCAACCTTTAACCAGCAAAAATATGAAAAAATACTCAGAAATTTAGAAAAATTCTAAGAAGCCCAAAAATGGTCTATTTCAGCCATTTAACCATGGTTAGCAGCCTTAACCATGGTGACCAACCCTCTAAAGCATGGTTAAGCAATCCTTAACCACCGGAAAAAAATCTGAAAAATCCCAAAAATATAAAAAGCCCAAGGGTAATCCTTAACCATGGTTAAAAATATTTTTAACCCCGGTTAGCAACTCTAACCCTTGGTTAAAACGCTTTTGGCCTACCGGGCCTCATCCCTTAGCCTACTAGGCTCACCCTTAGCCTACCGGGCCAACCTCAACCTACTGGGCCCAACCTCAGCCTACCGGGCTTGACCTTACCATATCAACTGTGGTTAGCAACCCTAACCATGGTAAGGTAGACGAATTTAAAATGCATGAGCATGCACGAGTTAGACCCGATAATTGAGGACTCGACCCCTAAACAGCATTCCTGATGAGATAAGCAGGGTGAAGGATGGACGTAGTTTGTATGCCAAAGTTAGGTCATTTCTACAAATGCAGGAGTGATGCTAGGTGCGGTGCGATGTCGGTGATGCTTTAACTAGGATAAAATGGACTTTAGTGCATGCAGTAGGAATGATGAGGGTGCATGGATGATGCAGTAATGCAAATAGAGTGACTTGCCAGCTAAACATGCATGTTCATGCTGCAAGGAAGAAGATGTTAGAAATGATTTTTCATTGATGCATGCAAAATGTAGTACAAGATTGTGCAACTCAAAAAAAAAAAAAAAATCGATCCTAGGCAGGTTCGTCAGGGATCGTGAAGTCAAGTGACCGGGGCACACCGTTCAAGTCCATGATCTGCTGTTGGAGAGACGTGACCTCAACCTCCATGTTTGCAATGGTCTCAGTAGCGTTGAACATCCAGTATCCAAACTGTTGGATACGGGAGGTCATCTCAGCCTTTGCACTGTCAAGCTGTTCCTGGTAGAAGTGTAGCTGGGCCTTACTGATGGCTGTTTCCTTGGCGTCGCCCTTTTCGCTTCTTCTGATAAGACTGGAGTGTCTGCTCGAGATGCTTGATCTGCTCCTGCATAGCTTGAAGTTCGCGGTCCCGCTCTGCTTCTTGTAGCTTGAATACTTGCCAGGCTTTCCGAAACCGCTTTTCTTTCAACTGGATTTGGAGCTACCTCTCCAGAAAGATGTCTCTCCGGGGGACTACCATTTCAGCCAATGGTATAGTTCCTTTTGATGGAGCTAAGACAGGTGTGGGCAGTTCCCTGGGTGCAGGCATGGGGGATGAAATGTCAGGGTTTTCCGCTCAAAGCCGGTATGCTGAATCTGTAGATGGTCTGATGTGACCATAAAGTCAGGCCACTGATCTCGTTTGGAGCTTCGCCATCTGACTGGAATCGGCTAATTAGGCTCTCGGAGTGCAGTGCATTTCCCTACCGGTCTATGATTGGGGATGCGATGAGAGAATCCGAACTGGCAGAGGACTCGGAGTGGTACATAGGCTGTTGAGCCAGTTAGACTGGCAAGGATCATGCACCGTCTTCTTGTGTGACAACGCGAGGTAGCTGTCTTTCCCTACCGGTCTATGATTGGGGATGCGATGAGAGAATCCGAACTGGCAGAGGACTCAGAGTGGTACATAGGCTGTTGAGCCAGTTAGACTGGCAAGGATCATGCACCGTCTTCTTGTGTGACAACGCGAGGTAGCTGTCTCCAGACTAGCCACTCGTATTCCCATATGATCTCTTTCGAGCCTGGAGAAACTGGTAGAGCTTTCTGACATCTGTGGTCGCTATCGGACCCTGATTCCGATAAATCTTCTAGGATCCTGTAAGCTTCACGGAGGTCGACCGGTACTGATATGATCGTAGGCAGATGTCCTATCAATCATAAGTGCAAGAGAGATGCACTGGCATAGAAGATGCCCCTTCTGCAGTTTGCCGCCTGATTGAGAGCCCTAAGAAGCTCTGCAAGAATGACAGGTACGAAGGTTTCGGAGCTGCGAAAATCCTCGATAATCTCTACTAGCACAGATTCGACAAGGGGAGTCAGGGTCCCACCTTAGTGTAAAGGCATTGAGACCGGGAAGTTCCGCTATGATGGAGCTGGTCCCACCTGGGGCGGTACAGTCCTTCTAGGAATTTTATGGGTATCTGGTCAAGAGTGCCGTTAAGACCGGGCTACAAGCAGGCAGGCTTGATATGCAAGAACCTTGATAGGTCTGCCTGATAATTTGTCTTGTAGCGCGGTACTATGGGTTCGCCGTCCATTTAACCTCAGAATGTGCTAAATTTCCTCAAAAGTCGGATACAGTTCATTTTTACCGAAACGAAAGACCATGTGCGATGGGTTCCAACACTGTATTGCAGTGTTTATGAGGCACGAGTCTAGTTTTACCATGGACAGGTCTAGGACGGATCCCAATTCGTAATACTGGGCCCAAGCGAGACGCTGACTGGAAGAAAGGGCCTCAATCGCATCTTGGAGGTTCTTGTCACATGCCCCCCAAGAAGTCAGATGTACGGGTCATGACAGTTAACCAATTGACTGGGTTATCCCTGAAGGACCCTGGACAAAAGACAGACTCAATGTGAGTGTATTGTGTATGTAAATGGAAAATGCGAATTTTTCATTTTTGATTGGGTTTTGATAAGGCACATGTGAGCCGATAGGGCAATTGGGCAAAGTTCCAGTATGCTTTACCCGGGTTGTTGGAAATCGGGGGCCTATCAGGTCAAGGCTGGGTAAGTCTTTGGGAAGACCTGTCTGCCTGGGGTTTGAACCCCATATGCTATGTCAGGAGGGTAGAATGTGTTTTATTACAAGCACATGTTTGGCTCATTACATGCTCCCTGGATGGGTGCTTGTCACATGCCCCCCAAGAAGTCAGATGTACGGGCCATGACGATTAACCAATTGACTGGGTTATCCCTGAAGGACCTTGGACAAAAGACAGACTCAATGTGAGTGTATTATGTATGCAAATGGAAAATGCGAATTTTTGATTTTTGATTGGGTGTTTGATAAGGCACATGTGAGCCGATAGGGCAATCGGGCAAAGTTCCAATATGCTTTACCCGGGTTGTTGGAAACCGGGGGCCTATCAGGTCAAGGCTGGATAAGTCTTTGGGAAGACCTGTCTGCCTGGGGTTTGAACCTCATATGCTATGTCAGAAAGCAGGGTAGAATGTGTTTTATTACAAGCACATGTTTGGCACATTACATGCTCCCTGGATGGGTGCTTACCGAGTAGAATGTGCTTGGGCAGTCAACCATGACTGGGAACATGTATAGGATGCAAGCAGGTTAGGGTTTAGGGTAACCCTCCCTGGGTGGGCTGCTAGTAGACTATATCCTAACCTAGGCTGTGTAAGCGGGAGCGTTCAAAATCCTTCCCTGAGGGTAATCACCCACCAGGAGTAATTCTACGGACCTCAAAGACTGTTAAGCCACTGACACTGAGGATGATCATCCACTAGCCGTTAGCATAATAAGTCTGTCTAAACCTAGTTTTAGACCTAGGTTTTTATTTGGCTTAAACCTAGGTTCCGGGCTTCATGGTTAGTCCCCAGCAAGGTCACCAAAGCTGTGAGTGCAGGTTTTGGGAAACCCTAATTAATCTCACAGGGAATTTAGAGTCGCCACCTATTCATTCAGAAGGGGTAAGTCCCCAGGATTTGGATAAGGTCTTGGTCTACGATTGAGATTAAGGTAAGAGGTTCGGTTAAGTTCGAGGAAGGGGTTAGGCACCCTGACACTTCCACTTTTCAATGGTTCCCTACTTACTAGGTTTAAGCCAAATTAAATATCAATTGTTAATGAAATGTCTAAGTGTTTAAGATAATGCTAACCTAAGAAAGAAAAGCTAACTAGGGTCGAATCCGGGTTGGGTAGCCTATATAGTCACATTGGGGTGTGTGTGTATGCACCAAAGGTGGCTAATGGGCCTAATCCGGTAGATTAGGATTTTTTTTGACCGAGGTTGGTCAATGTGCAAGTTATTGGGCCTGTTAGGCCAAAGGGCTACCGGTAGACTAGGTTTTGGGTCCGGTAGGAGAGGAGTTTGACCAAGGTTAGGGTTATTAACCACAGTTGATATGGTAAGGTCAAGCCCGGTAGGCTGAGGTTGGTCCCGGTAGGCCAAGGGTGAGCCCGATAGGCTAAGGGATAAGGCCCGATAGGCCAAAAGTTAAAAAGGGTTAGGGTTGCTAACCGGGGTTATGTTTAACCATGGTTAGGGGTACTAACCAGGATTAAAAAGTCCAGAAGTTATATCTTTGGGCTTTTTATATTTTTTGGGATTTTTCCAGAATTTTTCCAGTGGTTAAGGATTGGTTAACCATGGTTAAGGGAGTTGGTCACCATGGTTAGGGCTGCTAACCATGGTTAAAAACTATTTTTGGGCTTCTCAAAATTTTTCTGAATTTCTGAGTATTTTTTCAGATTTTTGCTAGTTAAAGGCTACTTAACCATGGTTAAAAGTTAATTAAAGATGAAGTTTGACCATGGTTAAGGGTCCTAACCAAATGTAGATTTAACCATGGTTAAAAGTCTGGACAGGTCTGAATTGGGCACAGGGAGCATGGCAAGGCTTAGAACTAGCCTCCTACCCGACCTGGGCCCTGTGCAAAGTCCAAAAGTTTGAAAAAACAGAAATGGACAGTTACGTTTTTAAGCATAGTTTGCGGAGATTTAACTCGAGTTAGGGGTGACCCCTCAAGGTTCTGAGACCATAGGGGGGCAGCCTAAAGTACAGGGAACACCCTGGGCCTTTGGTGGGCCTAGGGGAGGTCGGGTGTGGGCCCTATAGTGGGCCAAAGGTGCCTTGGTCGCAAGACTGAAATGGGCCCACCAAAGGCTGATTTTTTAATTATTTTTCCAGAATTTTGTGGGTTAAGAGGGGTGCTTAACCATGGTTAAAGGTCTTGTCAGGTCAGAATTGGGTCCAAGGAGCATGGCAAGGTTTAAACTGGCCTCCTACCCAATCTAGGCCCTGTGCAAAGTCCAAAAGTAAAAAAAAACAGAAATGGACAGTTACGTTTTTAACCATAGTTTGCGGAGATTTAACTCGAGTTAGGGGTGACCCCTCAGAGTTCTGAGACCACAGGGGGTAGCCTGAAGTGCAGGGAACACCCTGGGCCTTTGGTGAGCCTAGGGGGAGGTCGAGTATGGGCCCCACAGTGGGCCAAAGGTGCCTTGGTCGCAAGACTGAAATGACGCTATTCCAACTAACCCTGGTTTGCAGGGTTTTAACTCGGATTAGGGACTGAATCAAGGGAAACTGAGACTATGGGTGTGTAGCCTGGACTACAAGGAAGACCCTGGGCCTTTGTTGGGCCTAGGGGGATGTCACATGTGGGCCCCATAGTGGGCCAAAGAAACCCTGTTTGGAGGTTCTGAAATGACGCCAATACTGCAGATTTTTTTTTTCCCCTTATGGGGGCTACACCAAGGGTTACCAGGGGTTCCCTCATACCCCCAAAACGTAAGGATGAGCACTGCCATGCAAAGGGGGGTGTTGCACCCGAAACCTCAAAGGTCCCCACATCTATGAAGAAGATGAGGGGGGACCTTGTCCTTGGTTTAAAAACTATAACAGTGAGTGAGTGATAATATGGGACCCCTGGAATAGGACCAGGGGTCCCTTACAATGATGAGCAAAAGAACAAGCAAAAGGGTAGGATTTTCATCCTTGCACAGTGACTGCAGGCGATACGGTGGCTGGGCAGTGCTGTGATGGAACCTAGGGAAGCTAGTGGGGGCTACACAGGAGTTAGGGTAGCTTTGTGGAGGGCCTGAGAGGTTGTCTAGGATTAAGACAGAGGTTGAATAGGGTGTGGAAGTGCTGGCCGAATGGGAGCAAGTTTTTTTTTTTGGAGAAGATGCCCTCCAAACCGTGGAGGGTGGTGGTGGCTGATGGTGGAGACAGACCTAGGACGGCCTAGGGGAGCTTCTGGGAAGTTTGGGGATCACCTAAGGTGGAAAGCTACAGGGATTTGAGTTTGGTGTTGAGGAGTGAACTCAGACAGGGTTCTTTTGTAGGGAGTTTTTTTTTTATTGAAAAAAATAGGAGTGTTCAACTCGTGGAATAAATAGGGGATTTATAGGATGAGGGGTACGACCCAGGGGGTAGTCTTGGCATTACTACAGGTGTGGGGGACACCTGGGAAGAGACCCAGCAGTAGGGGGGCTACCTGTACATGGTTCAGCTAAGGAAGACAGTGAACAACTGAGGAAGACGGTGAACAGTGCCTTGTCTTTGGTTTTTTTTGTTTTTTTTTGGGCCACCCTCACACATGTAGGCAAAAGTAATGCCCTCTTTACCCTATTTGAAGTTGGCTCCCACATTCAAATTTTGAAAAAGATAAGTGGGCCCCACTGGGGTTGGGCCTGTGCCTTGTGGGCCCATGTTTGGGCTCAAAGATGAGGTTTAGCCACGGTTTTGGAGTTTTGGACCTTGCAATGGGCTTTGAGCCCGAATGGTTTTAGCCTATTGTTTATCTAGGGTTTAGACTAGGGCTGGACCTAGGGTTAGGTCTAGGGCTTTCTTAGGGTTAACCTAGGGTTTGGTCTAGGGCTTAGGTTTTTTTAATTGAAATGGGCCTTGAGCCCGAATGGTTTTAGCCTAAGGTTTATCTAGGGTTTAGACTAGGGCTTACCTAGGGTTTAGGGTATTACCTAGGGTTAAACTAGGGTTTTGGGGTTTATGGGTTTGCATCCTCGAGCCCGTAGGGTTTTAGGCTTAGGGTTCACCTAGGCTTAGGGTTCACCAACTATATATAGGAGTAATAAGAAATGCTTCAGAGAGGCCTTCCCATGTAAAGACCCTGGTGGAACAATTGTATTTCTTTGTGGTGCCACAGCCCGACCAGAGGATGATGCACCTAGATCTTGAGAACAAATCATATGCCTCATTGTAGCTTCAATCTTGCCCCATTACAACCAACAGAATCTTGAACGGGATTTGAGAGTTCGGAGAAAAGTCGTCACTAATTTTTTAGCATTTTCCCTCCATCGAACAAAATATTCGATGAAGAATTCATCGTCTCTCTACACCATCCTCTCCAATTGGCCCTTTTTGTTACCAACTCGATATTGTAGGAGTAATGAGAAATAATTCGGAAAGGCCTTCCCATGTAAGGATGGCCTTCCCATGTAAGGATCCTGGTGGACTTAAGCCCGGTGAACTATTACAGGGTTGGGCTGGGCCCTTCAAACTCTTTTGGAACAACTGTATATCTTCTCACTATGCCCCGTTGTATTTGTCGAAGTTTGATGTCTTAAACTTGTCAGGCAATTGGATTCCTGGGTGCAGGCACATGTCAGTAGTTGCTAGGAATGTAGGTTCATGAATTGTTCTAACCTCTCAAGCCCCTCCTTGTAAAAGTCTAGGATCTGTACCTAGCTTGTTAATATCTAAGCTGACATGATTGGGGGATCAACACTTTGGGTGGTTTTGGCTTCCTCCTCAGATTGGTCCCTGGGAGGTGGAATGTTAAAAATGGCTCGTGGTTGGGTTGGAGTTGATAGAATGTTATGGATGATTTGTGATTGTGATTGGGTGGGGAGATAGAGTGTAGTTGATGGATTTGTGGTGGGTTTTCAGATGATGCTAAAGCTTTTGGATGCCTTAGTTGTTCTCAATGACATTCGCCTCTAAGTTGGGAGTTTTTTGCTATACACATTGAGGTGGTGATAGATTGAAAAGGTTGATTTAGAGGTCTTCCACATCCAAGGTATTTGACAAAGATGGATGACTTTGCACTTCCTTGATCAAAGTGTCCATGATGTTTGATAAAGGATTCAAAGGAGACCAAAATGGATATACACACATGACCTAATGCGGTCTTATTTGTCATGGCCAAGGGGGGGGCTGCCCCTATCCCGCCATGAATACATACTACAAAGCTTGAAGAATTATATGAGTATGAATAACCTTAATTAATGCACAAGACCTTTTTTTTAAAATTTTTTAAAGCTATTTTTTCTTTAATTAAAATCCTAAAAGGTTTGACCTGACATGTATGATCCAATGGGGTGGACGAACTTCACATGTATTTCTTATTAAGAGGGGTGGGATACCTAGCTAACAAACAAGGCTCATCCAAACTCCCAAATTGAATGGTCATAAGGTGAGGGATACCCTAGTGTTCAAACAAAAGAAGGGAGAAAGTTTAGACAATATACAGAATAGGATAGGAATATCCTTAAGGTGTAGCTCTTGGTCTATTCCCAAACGCACATCCTAAGACTATATGATTATGCTGGTGTAAGCAGGCTTTTCTGAAAAAAGTTGAGGATCACTTGACCGTATATTTGGCACCCCGGTATGGAGTAATTAAACAGATGCCTCAATGGTCGACTGGTGCAAGCCCCCGCAGATGATAATGCTACATGCGAAATTCAACTAGGCCTCTACAAATCCTTAAGCTCTGTCACCGACATAAAGGAAAATGTGTATGCATGTTGCTAGGTTTGCATGCAAAGTGTGATATAACATGACTTTCAATTAACACAATTAGCATGAAAAATAGAAAATCAAATTCCCCTTACAGTTTTCCTTTATTTGGTTGGACTTAGGTTTTGGGTTGAATTTTAGTTTTTCTCCTCAATAGAGTATTCAAAGTTTTGAGCAAGAGAAATTACCTTCATTCGATCCCTTCAGGGTTGAGTCTTGTACTAAAGTAGTCGTGTGATCTAACATGACTTTCAATTAACACAATTAGCATGAAAATAGAAAATCAAATTCCCCTTAGTAGAGTGGACTTAGGTTTTGGGGTTGAATTTTAGTTTCTCTCCTCAGTAGAGTGGTCAAAGTTTTGAGCAAGAGAAATTACCGTCATTCCATACCTTCAAGGCTGAATATCTTGTATTGAAGTAGTCGTGTGATCCCTTTACAGATCTTCGGATGAAGTAGTTGTTACCTTGCTTGCTCGTGGATAATGGGAAGGGTGTGAGTTGGTCAAATATTATCTAGTTTAGTAGTACTCAATGACTATAGCAAGAAGCAAGAACACTTTTTGGTTGTTTATGTTGGTCAGGGTTCAGACAAGCATAAATTATGGGATTCATGAAAGTTCCAAACTACCAAATTAAACAGTAACCAGACTTGGCAATAACGGACTTTGTAGCCTTGTGTTATGCAAATGTCCAATGGAGTGATGCCAAGTCAGATTTTGTTAGTAGTCGTTCTTGGTAAGAAACAACAAGTAACTAACAAAATCCAACTTGGCAACACCCAATTGGACCTTTGCAACCCAGGGCTACAATGTCCATTTCTACCAAGTCTAGTTGATTTGTGTGAGGCATACAAAAATCGTGTAGATACAAGAAACATAACAAGTCATATTTTGTTAGTAGACATTCTTGCTTTCTAATTATCAAAAAAATAAATAGAAATATGACACGTAATTGAAAAAATCCAACTTGGATACACCCAATTGGACCTTTGCAGCCCAGACCTTTGCAACTCAAACTCATGTTAAATGGTCCTACATATACCAGCATGTTAAATGCTCCTACATATACCAACTAGTGTTTTAAAATGCGAAAGCATGGGGTGTGATGTTGGGGTAAGTTGCGAGATGTGAGGCTTAAGTCTCACAAGAAAGCCTTACCTCATTTTAACAAATGAGTGTGTGTGTGCACGGACTTGCATAACTATATAAATCATTCAGCCAAAATTAATTACAAGTGCGTGTAATTACATATATTAGGCAATGGCTTCAAATATTTCCAAAGTCCCTACGAAAATTATGGTGAAATATACTCTATAGGGTTTTTTAAAAAATCAATTTTTTTAACGATAAAAGAAATTATGAGGCACACAATTTAAAAAAAATTAATGTTCAAATCTCCAGTTATATGGCTAGAACCCTAGAACCCTACTTTTTGGTTATATTGTGGTTGATTTTGGATTCCAACAAACAATTACAAAGTAGTCACCAACCACATATGTTTTTTTTTAATCGGTAAATCAGATATATTAAAAAGAGAGAACAACAGTTTACAAAGATGTAAACTAAAAACAAGAGAGACCAATCGAGCTAAGAAAAATCCCAAAAGATCAGAGACTACTGGGCAGTGCAGGAGCACATTCACACTTTCTTCCTCATTCAGGCACAAATAAAAGCGATTCGCAAAACTCCACCTTAATATAGACTAGAGGAAGAAGGATACCTTCGTGGGGACCTAGTTAACCCACAAAACCGTATGAGGAAATAAACGCAAAGGTGATGAGTCAAAGGACTGCAAGAATGATCTCACTGAAAATCGACCACTATTGCTTCGAGACCAAACCCTACAATCACTAATCTGAATTCTAGGGGAGAAGAACTCAACCCGCCCAACAGACTAAACCACCACCCAATCTCTCTACACACTAGCAATAGAAGCCCCCTGATGAGTGGTCAGAGCAAAGATAGACCCAAAATCATCTTTAAGTCTTGATTGGCCACACCAGACATTATGCCAAAAGACAAAATTTTGACCCCGTTACCTAGTTTGAACCTAATGAATGGATCTAGAGATTTGGCCACCCCCATTATGCCTTTCCACAAACCCATACCGTGCGGGCCCCTAACCCCATATTTGGCCACAATCACCTTCCTCCACAAGCTCTCCCACTCCTCACCGAACCGCCAAACCCACTGCGTTGAGAGGAGCAAAATGTTTAGGCCCCCCTGCCCTAGAGGTTTACAAATTTGGTTCAAATCTACAAGATGGTAGTTCTTTTTGTCACTCCTACCGTGCCAAAGAAAGTTGCGCTGGAAACGCACACGGCAATGGATCGAGATCTTTCTGATGTCTACTATCAAAATTATAGCAAAATATACCCATAATAAATTCAGTGTTAATTTAAACTAATAACAAAAGAAAAAATAATAATTTTTTTATCGATAAAATAAGTTTTCTTTTTTGCACTTGGTTTTTTGTTTTTTTGCACTTGGTTTTTGGGAACAACAAATAAACACACGTACAAAAGGGTGCCACCATAAGGGTATGTTGAATAAGGCTTAAAGAGCTTTATTCCTATGGGTTTTGTCTTTATGTTATCTCTTATATACTGTATTTTGGGTCTACTATTCATAACGCTTATATACTGTATTGTGTGTGAGAGAGATTCTATTTTTCTCTCCGTCTCCTTCCTTTCTCCTTCTTCTTCCTCTCTCTCTAAAACCCTAACTTCCAATCCTAATAACCTCACAAACTAAACCAACTTGGTATCAAAGCCAAAGAGAAGACCCAGGGAGTACAACTCAGCAGGAAGAACTCAGAGGAGTTCATCAGTGATACGTTAGAATTTTCTAAGATCCAGAGATGTACTTTTTCTGACAGTGATTGTAGATAGAGGGAGTATGAACCTGTGGTCAAAGATACAGAGAAGGCCCTATGAGCATTGTTGTTCATTTTAGTCCTGACATTATTGAGTCTGAACTTCCTATTGCCCTTAGGAAAGGCACTAAATGACACATAGCTCGCTTGGTTGTAAAGGGATACTCAGAAGTACATTTGCTCCAGTTACAAAAATGAACTCAGTTAGAGTCATATTTTCTCTTGCAGTCAATAAGGATTATTTCAGCTAGATGTGAAGAATGTATTGCTCCAGTTACAAAAATGAACTCTAACACCAGTTACAAAAATGAACTCAGTTAGAGTCCTATTTTCTCTTGCAGTCAATAAGGATTGACCCTTATTTCAGCTAGATATGAAGAATGTATATGGTACTCCTCTTGGGTTCAAATGCCCCTCAGATGAAGGGAAGGTGTGTAAGCTTAAGAAGGCTCTGTATGGATTGAAGCAGTCCCCCAGAGCATCGTTTGAGCGTTTTTGCAATGCTATAGCGTCTATGATTACAGAAAAAGTCAAGCAGACCACACATTGTTTCTCAAGCGGTCAAAAAGTGATTGTCTTGATTGTTTAGTAACAGGTGATGATTTGGATGAGATAGAATCTCTGAAGGGCAAGGGTATATTTGTCTCTCAGCGCAAGTATGTACTTGACTTATTGGAGGAGACATGCATGATGGGGTGTAAGCCATATGATACACCTATAGACCCTAATCATAATCGGTGAAGTGGGAAACATCTATCAGATGTTGCTGCCAGGCCAGACATTTCTTATGCTGTCAGTGTAGTCAGCAAATTCAAGCATTCACCACCTACTGGCCACCTGGAGGCAATGAATCAAATTCAAGCAAATTCAAGCATCCACTGAGGATTTTTGATAGACGCTTTACTACTGGGTATTGCACCATGGTTGGAGGTAACCTTGTCACATAGAGAAGTAAGAAGCAGAATGTAGTTGTTAGAAGTGCAGAGGCCGAGTTTACAATCATGACACACACCACACGGTGTGTGTGACCTGCTTTGACTCCGATAATTCCCGAGTGAAACTAGACTTCCTTCTAAAGGCCCTATGAGCTTATATTGAGGTAAATTGTCATTTCATCTTGAAGGCGGATTATATTTGCACCCCATTTGTGAAGTCAAAAAATCAATTAGTTGATGTGTTCAAGGGTCTTATGGAGGGTTGTTGGTATTCTGCTAATAGTAAACTATTAGTGGAATATGATCTGATCTCTCTCATAACTTTTTCCTAAGCCATTACTTCTCCTTCTTCCTCTCTCTCTCAAACCCTAACTTCTAACCCTAATAACCTCACAAACTAAACCAACTGGTAAACCTTCTCAATCACTCCAACCTGAGGTTACCTAAACACACACACACAAGACCTAAGGTTACCGCTAAGGTGTCATAATGGTAAACCCACTTAACCACTTGGTCCCTTATACACCCCTGCGAAGTCAAGTGGGACTAACCTAGGGAGAATAACACCCAACCACTAAGATGATCATTTTTTTCACTTGATTTTGGGAAGAACAATACATGCACACAATCAAACCTAAGGTGGTACTAACCCGATGTGGGACTAACATAGGGAGAGTAACACCCCACCGCTCAGTGGATTCATATTTTTTTACACTATCAGACAGGTTACCGATAAGGTGTCGTAAACCAACATCCTTCCATAAGTCAACCACTCCAAAAGGACCCACTCAATGTGGGACTAACCTAATTCAGCACTCAACCACTCAACGGATTCATTTTTTTATACTTGGTTTTTGGAAAGAACACCTAAACACACACACACAAAACCTAAGGTTACCGCTAAGGTGTCATAATGGTAAACCCACTTAACCACTTGGTCCCTTATACAACCTTGCGAAGTCGAATACAACTCAATGTGGGACTAGCCTAGGGAAACTCATCCGCTCAACGGATTCATTTTGTTTTTTTACACTTGGTTTTCGGGAAAAACACCTAAACACACAGACACAAGCAGACCTAAGGTTAACGCTAAGGTGTCATGAGGATTCTCACTCAACAACTCCAAAAGGGAAGGTTGTTGGTCCCTTATACACCCCTGCAATGTTAAGTGCCCATCTGATGTGGGAATAATTAAGGGAGAGTAACACGCAACTGGTCAATGAATTCATTTTTTTGCATTGGTTTTTGCGAAGAACACTTCTTAACACACACACAATCAAACCTAAGGTTATTGCTAAGGTGCCTTAAGGGTAAACCCCAACCACTCTAAAAGAGCCTGACTTATAGAGGGTTAGTGGTCCCTTATGTGTCCCCTGTGAAATCAAGTACCTATCTGATGTAGGACTAACTTATGAAGAGTAAAATCAAGCCGCACATTATATGTTTTAAGTGTTCCTAGAAACCAAGAGCAAAAATATAAGTCCGCTAAGCAACTGGGTGTTACTCTCCCTAGGTTAGTCCCACACTGGGTGGGTATGACTTCGGAGGGGTGTTATAAGGACCAACAACCCTCCAAAAGTCAGACCCTTTTGGAGTGGTTGAGTGGATTTACCCTTATGGCACCTTAGTGGTAACCTTAGGTCGTGTGCGTGTGGTTTAAGTGTTCTTCTAAAAAATCAAGTGCAAAAAAATGAATCCGTTGAGTGGCTGAGTGTTACTCTCCCTAGGTAACCCACGTCAAGTGAGTACCTTGACTTCACAAGGGTGTATAAGGGACCAACAACCCTCCATAAGTCAGGCCCTTTTGGAATGGTTGAGTTGGTTTACCTTATGGCAGCTTAGCAGTAACCTTAGGTCTGATTGTGTGTGTGTTTAGGTGTTCTTCCCAAGAACCAAGTACAAAGTGTTACTCTCTGCAGGTTAGTCCCCACATCAGGTGGCAAAAAAATTAATCCGCTGAGCAGCTCGGTGTTACTCTCTGTAGGTTAGTCCCACATCAGGTGGGTACTTGACTTTGCACGGGTGTATAAAGGAGCAACAACCCTCCATAAGTTAGACCCTTTAGGTCGTGTGCGTGTGGTTAGGTTAAACCCACGTCAAGTGAGTACCTTGACTTCACAAGGGTGTATAAAGGACCAACAACCCTCCATAAGTCAGGCCCTTTTAGAATGGTTGAGTTGGTTTACCTTATGGCACCTTAACGGTAACCTTAGGTCTGATAGGTCTGATTGTGTGTGTGTTTAGGTGTTCTTCCCAAGAACCAAGTACAAAGTGCTACTCTCTGTAGGTTAGTCCCACATCAGGTGGCAAAAAAATTAATCCACTGAGCAGCTCGGTGTTACTCTCTGTAGGTTAGTCCCACGTCAGGTGGGTACTTGACTTTGCACGGGTGTATAAAGGAGCAACAACCCTCCATAAGTGTTTGAATGAGGTAACCTTATGGCACCTTAGCGGTAACCTTATGTCTGATTTTGCACGGGTGTATAAAGGAGCAAGAACCCCTCCATAAGTTAGACCCTTTTGGAGTGTTTGAATGGGGTAACCTTATGTCTGATTGTGTGCTTCCAAAAAACCAAGTGATAAAAGAAGTTATGAGACACACAACTTGTAATTTAATATTTGAACCCTATTTTTATTAATTATATGGCATATGTCTCAGACATAAAACGAGATTCAAGGCATGAGCCATGTACATCACGTGAGTCTCACAATTCGAGGCATTAGCTTAATGAGATTTAAGCCTCAAAGTTAAGGCTCAAGGCATTTTCGTTGAGCCTCACCTTGAGGCTATCTGAAAACAAAAAAGGATTTAAATGTCGTGGTACAAGCAAAAATGCTTTTTGGTTGCTTATGCTGGAGAGTTTAAACAACCATGGATAGTGTGGGATTTTAGTTTGACAAACTTCAAAGACCATTTGCTTTGCTGCCATGGTTTTGTTTCCCTCTTAAAAATATTTATAGGGGAGTGCTAGCTGTAAAACAGAGGGCCTTAGACGCCCCTTGCTTGGCAAAAAGGCAAACACTTGGGAGTGTGTTTGTCGTTTTGTCAAGAATGGGGCGTCTAAGAGCCCGTGTCTACGGCAAGCAAAATCCTTATGTATGTATAGGGGGAGTGCTAGCTGTAAAACAGAGGGCCTTAGACGCCCCTTTCTTGGCAAAAAGGCAAACACTTGGGAGTATGTTTGTCGTTTTGCCAAGAATGGGGCGTCTAAGAGCCCGTGTCTACGGCGAGCAAAATCCTTATGTATATATTTCTTACAAAGCTCATGTGTTACGTTGGTACCTCACTACTATTGCTTCTTCTTCCTCTTAAAGTTTTGTCTATGGTCTACATAGAAGGTACACCTCACTACTACAAAGTTATCTTGATAAGTGCAAGCATATCAAACCCATTAATATTTAGGGGTGCAACTCGAGGGTGGGTTGCCCTAACCTAACCCAAGCCTATTCCCTTGCCAAAACCTACTTTTAAGCCTAGGTGCCTAACCCAAGCCTAAATAAAGGGATCATTTCTCAACCCCTTGGCTCAACTTGGATTGATGCAGGTTGGGGTTATGCTTATATAATTAAGTCTTGTTATCCTAAAATGGTAATTAAGTCTCGTTATCCTAAAATGCGGGTTGGACCTAATGACTTTGCTTGCAAAACAAAATCATTAAACCATTGGGCAATGCTATGTCCACTTTCCTTCTCATTCACTTTTTCCATTTTTGAATATAAAGACAAAAAAATGTGGTAGTTTGTGGAGCTCGCCATCTTTTCTTGTTTTCCTGTTCAGAAAAGGAGAAAGTGGACCTAACGTTATCCTAAACCTTTTGTTAGATTGTACCATTATAACGAGAGAGAGAAAAAGCATGGTATAAAATATCGGTATGTATCGGCCGATATGTACCGGTATTTGGCCCACCTGATGATACGTTGGCACGCTAGAATATAATTTTTTTACAGCGTATCGTGACCGATAGGCCATATTGGCACAGATACAGGCGAATAAGGATCAATACATATAGTTTGAACAATGTTAAATTTTTTGGGGGTACGATACTGTCATGTATCAGACCGATACGGGCCTTAAAATTGTACCTTTTCCATGTTGAGGTGTTTCAAAACACCTCCAAACCCTAATTTCTCTCCCAAATTTCTTTCATAATCAAATTCTAAGCCTAAAACAACAACTCTATTGTTGAAAAAGAGAGAGTTAAGACATGAGAGAGAGAGCTAAGACATGAGAAGAGGTTGCTAGGTTTTTATTTTTTTTGTAAGAAAAGAAAAAACTCCCTTTTGATCGAGCGTGAAAGAGACTAAAGTGTCTTGATGATTAAATTTTATATCATAAAGATGGAAACCCTAATAATCACATGTACCACTATCAATATCCAAAGGAAATTATAGAGAATTATAGAGAAATGGAAATTATAGAGAAATCCAAATGGGTGGACCCAATACAACATATAGCCCAAGGCCGTTGATTGATCAGTGGGTTGGGTGGACCCAATACAAATTGCACCACTATCAATATCCCAACACTTCTACTGGTTTTCTTTTTTCCCTAAAATTCTGTAGGCATTGTTTCTTACAAAGATGCTCATGTGTTTTACTTTGGTAGCTTGCTGCTACTATTTTTTTCATTTAAAATTATGTATATGTTTCTTACAGAATGTGTGTTGTATCCGGATAATAAGATGATATAGAAAGATTTAAATTACTAACAGCAGATCGCCTCATCAGTGTATCCAGTCAATGTTCAAAAACAGGCACATGACAGAAAATCAAGTTTAGCCAATAAGCACATGTACCTCATGTGTTGGAAATGTTTACTTTTAGCCAATGCAAGGTCTTCTATTTTAAGTACCATTGTCTTCCTTTCAAATGCATTCTTTGAGGCTGTGCATAGAGAATAGGGAGGAAGGAGTGAAATGGTGAAATATCTATTATCTGTGTACTCCATAACTGTGGCAGAAATCATGTACACCTTTGCAAAATTAGTACATCCGACTCTACATTGAGAATCACCAGGTCAGATGAATGATGAACTAAAACTTAAACTAAAAACCCTCATATGGCATTTGGCTTCGGGCCATAAGCCCTAATTTTATCTTTCCCACAACCATTAATAAATTGAAAAAATGAAAACATTGTAATCTTTCTATTGAAACCAACTTAATTTCACAGCAAAAGGCCATTGATAATTTGAAAATGGGTTTTTCTTAGATTTCAAGTATATATGTTGACATGTAGTTTGTTGATTTGATCATGCCCATAAAGATGAAGAACTAAAGAGTACATTGTTCTATCTTGAAACGGTTTTGGTGGAAGCTTTGCATATACTTGCTTAAGGGTGGTGTCCATGTACTCAAATGCTAGATAGAGAACCCTCTTCCCTTTCTTTTTTCTGGCCTCGTTAAACATCCATCAAGCATAAGATTCCAATGAGGAAAATCCAAACCTATAGCCTAACACATCAAACCCACTAAAGAAATAGGAAAATTAGAACACATCAATATCTAATCATGGTTTTAGAAAGAGAAGTGATGCAAACTCATCAAGGCAGAACATAAAAATTCAAATATGAAGTGGAGAAATCTTAATTAGTCTGAAATTAGATAGGATTCCAGTTCATAAGGAAAACCAAATTTCAAATGAAAGAAACTGTTACGACCCTAAAATGTATATGGACCTAGCTTTCCACTCCTTAATCACCCTTGGGCTTTTTGGAGTATTGGTTAGGTTCTGTCACAAACAGAACTGAAATCCTCAAAAAGGATGAAATAAAATGCAATGCTTAATCCAAAAGAAAATCCAGAAAGGAGAAAAAGCAAAAAGACATAAATAAATTACAGCAGAACCGACATGGAAAGGAACCCTAATCTTAGACAAAGAGGGTATTTCAACAAAGCATATTTCATATAAATAAGAAAAAAAATCCACATGGACACAAGAATCCCTACACCTCTTGAATGAAATCCTGCACGGATAAAATGAATCAACACAGAAGAAATTGCAACTCGGAATTGAAGCTCTTACCTTAGTAATTCCACCCTAGACGAATCAAATGAATCAACGCGTAACAATCAGAAGCCCATGTAATGTTCCCAAACCCTAGAAATAAAGCCCTAGAGAAACACAATGTATTAAGAACAAAACAAACATGCTTTTTAGGGGAAATTGTAAGAAAATCGTGAAACACCAAACTGAAACCAAATGCAAAACTTACCTTACTGGAGAGAAATCTCAACAGAGAGAGCCTCTTGTAGGATAGTTTGAGCTCTTCTCCGACCTTTGCCAAGCTTCTGGAAAGCATCCATGGAGAATTTCTCCACTATCTCTCTCTCCCTGAGAGGGTGTTGAAAAATCTCAGCAAAGCAAAGGCCAACTTTATAGCCGTTTGTAGTTTCATGCTCGTTTGACAACGGTAACATTTTTCAATTTTATTTATTTATTTATTATTTTTGGAATGAAACCATTTGATAGCGTCTGCATACCATTTTAGAGTCCGATCTATCCAATTGCGATTGAATTTGGCACTTTTTAACTCGGAACCATTATAGGGTTAATATTTTTTATTGAAGAGTGCTAGCCATACTCTAAGTCAATTCCTACTCTCAACTTCCACCAACCACCTGTCCAATTTGCATGAAAGAATGTTTTAATCATTGCAAATTAGACATGTGGTTGGTGAAGGTGAGAGTAGGGGTTTAGTGAGAATAGGCTAGCATTCCCTTTTTATTTTATTGGATTTTGCTAGCCCAGTTGCAAATCTTCCAAGGACGCAATTGGGGCGCTACAAATGTCCAACATTCTCCGACTTTTATTTGTAAACTGTTAAAATAATAAAATATCTCCACATGTTACCCCATCTTGCATCTACGGAAAATTTGGAGTAAATGCAGCTCGGCTAGCACTCTTTTTTTTAATTATTCCTTTCTAAAAACAAAATTAGATTGTTTAACTCTTAAGTGTTATTGAATCTCACCACAATTAATAAGGGCTAAAAGGAACACATGTTGACTTGTGGATACGATAAAAGAGTTCAATCACAATTGACTGCGATCCCAACTCAGCATTTTATAGCCTATTCGTTTTCGAGCCCAGATCCTGTCCAATTACGATTGAATTCGGGAGCTCAATTGCACCCACCGAGCCTAGATCTTATCTAATTGCGATTGAATTTAGGAGTTCAATGGCACTCATAAAGCCCCTTTAACCTTTTTTTAACTCTAGTTAAAAAAAAATTAACTCTTAGAGTTAAATTTTTTTTTTTCTAAAAGCCAAGGTTAGATTGTTGAACTTTAAGAGTTAATGAATCTTAACTACTGATTTATGCTAATTGTTACACATTTATGCACCTTAAACTGCATTTGTTAATCATGTTGAGCTCATTTATCCACTACGTTACTTTACTTGGGTATGTTTGTTGATTGCAGGTTCATGCGAAGAAAATGGAATTAAATGAAAGATTTACAAGCTCAAGAGATTTATATGAACCTCAACCAAGCAGAGGTTCGAGCTAAGGAGAGCAAATGAGAAGAAAAGGAGGAAAGCACCCGAAAATCGCCTTGACCAATCGATCGGCCAGGAGAGTCCGATCAATCGGACCGAGCACAATTGATCGGCCACCCTGGTTGATCGATTGGGAGACGCTGATCTGTGCTGTTTTGAGTTGCGCAAAATCCGTTTTTGGCCCTTTTTAGAGTTTCTAAAGCCAAATTAACAGTGTCTCCTCTTCTCTATAAATAAGAAAGGGATATCTTCATACAGGAGTTTTGAATTTTAAAGATTTTTAAGAAAGAAGACTCTAGAGATCTGTGAAGGTTAGAGGATGGATTTTTCGCGTTCTTTGTGTTATTCGTCGAAAGCGGTGTCCTTTGCCCTCAAAATGAACTATTCTCTTTTTCTAAGGTTTAGATGAAACCTTAGTCAAGTATTGTATTACTTGTATCTTATTTAGGTTTTTTCCCTTGTATAAACAATGATTGCAAAATGAGAGAGTTGTTCTTCAACCAATTTATTCGAGTTTATAATCGGTTTCAATATGATCTTATCATTGTCTTAAGTTTTATTGTGTTGAGATTGAAATCATTCGTATCATCTTTCTTTGATTGTTGGTATGAATTTTATGCAATGGATTTACTGTCAATTAATTGAATTATAGGATATTTTATGCCTAAGGAAGATGAGTGATGTCACAACCTTAGGTTAGTGTGTATCACTCGTGTTAACCAAAGATAGGAGGTTTCAAGATCTATTACGGCAGCTGAAAACCGTCGCCATACATAATAAAACCGTTGTTACACATATATAACGATAGTATATACAAACGCTGTTATAGGTACTTTCGCAATGGATGTTACGGCAGTTTGTAACGACGGTTTTTATCCCCGCAGCTGTAGAGCACATTTATTACGACAGTTTTTTTTATACTTATAATGGCGATTCAAAGGGTAATTCGGTCATTCGAATTGTCTATGTAGCGACGGTTGAACCGCCGTTATATATTGAATCTGTAATGGCATTACAGAGCTGCGCACGGTACCAAATCAATTTGCAACAACGATTAAAACTGTCGTTAGAAAGTAAACATGTAACGGCATTTTAAACTATCGTTGATATACTGTATCTGTAACGGCGCTTTCAAACAGCCGCAATATATGAAAAATTAAAAAAAATAATAATTTTTTTTATAATATTTTTTTTTACCTATATTAATTGTACCTGTAAGCAATATAAAATAAATTCAAATTATCTACAAAAGTTCTAAACACCGAAATATAATCCATAAATATATAAATTCATGTCCATAAAATCCCATAATAAACTTTCTAAAATGTCCATCAATATATATATACTTGTCCATAAAAATGTATCAAATGTGAAATAAAAAATCTGCTACAGCTGCCTGGCAGGTCCCTCTGACTGATGCGCTCCTACGGCTCCAAAACTTGACAGATGTGTGCTACCGACACCCTCCTACAAAAATAATAAAATACAATTTATTATTAGACTAGCAAAATGATAAAATTTATGAATTTCATCAATCAAAAATTTGCAAGTAAAAAAATAATCGTAAAGATTTCATAGTATTTGAGTTGAACAGAAAAGTTCATTAGCCTAAACCCACAAACGCGCACCAAATCCAAACCGGGGGTCGGATTGCGATGCCGTTTCTTCTAACGCGTGTATTTTGACCCAAGTTATGTGTGAGAATTAAGTTCGTCGAAATCCGAGGCCGTTTGCCCGATTTGTGCGCTGAGAGGTCCGGAATCCATACTTGGATAGTATGCCGCTTCGGCCTAAACTGAGAAACGCCCACCAAATCCAAACCAGGGGTCAGATTTCGATGCCGTTTTTTCTAACGTGTGTATTTCGACCCAAGCTATGTGTAAGAATTCGTTTCATCGAAATTCGAGACCGTTTGCCCAATTTGGGCACCGGGAGGCTCAGAATCCATACTTGGATAATATGCTTGGGCCTAAATCGAGAAACGCCCACCAAATTAAAATCGGGGGTTGGATTTCGATGCCGTTTCTTCGAAGGTATGTATTTCGACCCAAGCTAAGTGTGGGAATTCATTTCGCTGTAATCTGAGGCCGTTTGCCTGATTTGGGTACCGAGAGGCCGAAATACATACTTGGTTATTATGTTTTGGCCTAACCCTAGAAATGTGAACCGAATCCAAACTAGGGATTTGGATTCCAATGTCATTTCTTCTAATGCGTGTATTTCAACCCAAGCTAAGTGTGAGAATTTGTTTCATCGAAATTCGAGGCCGTTTGCCCGATTTAGGCATCGAGAGGCCTGGAATCCATACTTGGATAGTATGCCGCTTTGGCATAAACCTACAAACGCCCACCAAATCCAAACCGGGGGTTGGATTTCAATGCTGTTTTTTCTAACGCTTGTATTTCAACCCAAGCTACATGTAAGAATTTGTTTCGTCGAAATCTGAGGCCGTTTGCTTGATTTGGGCACTGAGAGGCCGAAATCCATACTTGGTTAGTATGTTTTGGTCTAAACCTAGAAACATGCACCAAATCCAAAATGGGAGTCGGATTCTGATGCCGTTTCTTCTAACACATGTATTTCGACCCAAGCTAAGTGTGAGAATTTGTTTCGTCGAAATCCGAGGTCGTTTGCCTGATTTGGGCATCGAGAGGCCTAAAATGCATACCAGGATAGCATGCTTCGGCCTAAACCGACAAAAGCCCACCAAATCCAAACCGGGGGTCGGATTCTGATGTCATTTCTTCTAACACTTGTATTTCGACCCAACCTACGTGTCAGAATTCGTTTCGTCGGAATCCGAGGTCGTTTGCCCAATTTGGGCATCGAGGGCCAAAATTCATACTTGGTTAGTATGCTTTGGCCTAAACCTAGAAATGCGCAAAAAATCCAAATCGGGGGTCGGATTTCGATGCCGTTTTTCTAACGCATATGTTTCAAACCAAACTAAGTATGAAAATTCGTTTCGCCGGAATCCGAGGCCGTTTGCCCAGTTTGGGCAACGAGAGGCCGAAATCCATACATGGTTAGTATGTTTTGGCCTAAACCTAGAAATGTGCACCAATTCCAAACCAAGGGTAGGATTCTGATGCTGTTTCATCTAACGTGTGTATTTCAACCCAAGCTAAGTGTAAGAATTCGTTTCGTCGAAATCTGAGGCCGTTTGCCTGATTTGGGCACCGAGAGGCTTGGAATCTATACTTGGATAGTATACTTTGGCCTAAACCTACAAACGCCCATCAAATCCAAACCGGGTGTTAGATTCCGATGCCATTTCTTTTAACGCGTGTATTTCGACCCAAGCTAAGTGTGGGAATTCGTTTCGTTGAAATCCGAGCCCATTTGCCCGATTTGGGCATCGAGAGGCTCGAAATCCATACTTGGATAGTATGTTTCGGCCTAAACCTACAAACGCCCACCAAATCCAAACCGGGGGTCGGATTCTGATGCAATTTCTTTTAACGTGTGTATTTCGACCCAAGCTAAGTGTGGGGATTCGTTTCGTCGAAATCCGAGGCCGTTTGCTCGATTTGGGCACCGAGAGGCCTGGAATCCATACTTGGTGGATAGTATGCTTCGGCTTAAACCTACAAACGCCCACCAAATCCAAACCGGGGGTCGAATTTCAAGGTCATTTTTTCTAACGCGTGTATTTTGACCCAAGCTACGTGCGAGAATTCGTTTCGTCGAAATCCAAGGCCGTTTGCCTGATTTGAGCACCGAGAGGCCGAAATCCATACTTGGTTAGTATGTTTTGGCCTAAACCTAGAAATGCACACCAAATCTAAACCGGGGGTTGGATTCCAATGTCATTTCTTCTAATGCGTGTATTTTAATCCAAGCTAAGTATGAGAATTCGTTTCGTCAAAATCCGAGGCCGTTTGGTCGATAAAGGCATCGAGAGGCCCGGAATCCATACTTGGATAGTATGCTTCAGCCTAAACCTACAAATGCCCACCAAATCCA
This sequence comes from Tetracentron sinense, assembly GCA_015143295.1. NCBI lineage: Eukaryota > Viridiplantae > Streptophyta > Magnoliopsida > Trochodendrales > Trochodendraceae > Tetracentron > Tetracentron sinense. The sequence continues at coordinate 37,904,573 of CM026563.1, forward strand.
AACCGGGGGTTGGATTCCGATGCCGTTTCTTCTAACGCGTATATTTGGACCTAAGCTAAGTGTGAGAATTCATTTCGTTGAAATCCGAGGTCGTTTGCTCGATTTGGGCACCGAGAGGCTCGAAATCCATACTAAGATAATATGCTTCGGCTTAAACCTACAAACCCCCACCAAATCCAAACCGGGGATCGGATTTCGATGTCATTTCTTCTAACTCGTGTATTTCGATCCAAGCTACGTGTGGGAATTCGTTTCGTCGAAATCCGAGGCTGTTTGCCTGATTTGGGCATCGAGAGGCCGAAATCCATACTTGGTTAGTATGTTTTGGCCTAAACCTAGAAACACGCACCAATTCCAAACCGAGGGTCAGATTCCGATGCCATTTCTTCTAACGCATGTATTTTGACTCAACCTACATGTGAGAATTAGCTTAACCAGAATCTTAAGCCGTTTACCTGATTTGAGCACCGAGAGGCCAAAATGCATACTTGGTTAGTATGCATTGGCCTAAACCTAGAAACGCACACCAAATCCAAACCGGGGGTCGGATTCCGATGCCGTTTCTTCTAACACATGTATTTTGACCCTAGCTAAGTGTGAGAATTTGTTTCACCGGAATCTGAGGCCGTTTGCCCAATTTGGGTACTGAGAGGCCGAAATCCATACTTGGTTAGTATGCTTTGACCTGAACCTAGAAACGCACACCAAATCCAAATCGGGGGTCCGATTCCAATGCCGTTTCTTCTAATTGGTGTATTTCGACCCAAGCTAAGTGTGGGAATTCGTTTCATCGAAATCCGAGGCCGTTTGCCCAATTTGGGCATCGAGAGGCGCAGAATCCATACTTGGATAATATGCTTCGGCTTAAACCGAGAAACGCTCACCAAATTCAAACCGGGGGTCGGATTTCGATACCGTTTCTTGTAATGCATGCATGTATTTCAACTCAACCTAAGTGTGAGAATTCGTTTCACCGGAATCCGAGGTCGGTTTATGCACGGCTTATTACAACCGCATTTATGGAAAAACAGACTTGATAAATTTTCTTACTAAATGTCCTGTGCATGGGTCAGGAATCCTCATTCTTGGGCTGCTTATGCGGACACTCTTTACAATAAAAGGTCCGATGAGGGTGAGGCTCGTGATGCATAAATATACATTCTTTTAGAACCTCTTCCTTGACCAGTTATTCACGTTAGAATGCACACAAAATTGATGATAATGACATACAGTGACCAAAGCAACGTGAACAACAATATTCACTTTTGATTATGTCATTAACATTGTAGAGTATTCCGTGGTATTGAACAACCACCAAACTACGTGAATTTGAATAAGCTGAAAATTTTGATTATTTTCTTTTATAATCCCTTGCACCAGTACTGTTCGCGAAAACTTCCTTTCTGGGATGGAGATCATCCAAACTATTTAGAGATGGTTTGTTATCTATCGAATTAGTACCCATTTCCAAAAAAGCATTCATACAATTCTTTCATCAGTTTCATCAAGGAAAAAGTAGGTTCAATAATTCTGTATGATTTATGATATTTATCTTCAACTAATTTTAGAACTGGATTCAGACTAGGTATGTGGAAGTCAGTCGATTTGGGCACCGAGAGGCCTGTATGTCTATCTTTGAATGGTTTAGATGACCTCCATCTAAACCATAAAGAGAGTTGTTGGGAACAGTAATGGTGAAAGGGATAAGAAGAGAAAAAAATAAAAAAAGTACAGATTATTCAAATTCATGCAGTTTGGTGGTTGTTCAGTGCCATGGAACCTTCCACGATGTCAACGACATAACCAAATGTGAATATTGTTGTTCACGTTAGTTTGGTAGTGTATGTCGTCATCATCATCTATTCCGTGTGCATGCACACGTGAAGGCCTGGTCAAGGAAGAGTTTCTAATAAAATGTATATCTATAAATCACGAAATTCAACATGACCGGACTTTTTATTGTAACGAGTGCCTGCATGAGCAGTCCAAGAATGAGGACATTCATAACCCCTTCGAGGGTCATTTAGTAAGAAAATTTATCAAGTATAGTCTTAAGTAAATGAGGTTGTAATAAGCAATGCAGGAACCGGGTGTGTGGTATATCGAGGCATAACATGCAATTTGCAGGTCAAACTTTATCCTTGTTTTGAATTTAGTACTAGCTAATGTTGGAGTTACATCATCACCTTTCGATGCCCGATTTGGGCACCGACAAGACCAAATTCTAGATTTGGAAGTCTACTTTGGCCTAAAACTACAACCTCGCACCAAATCCTAATCGGGTTTGTTTTCAAACAACTCAAGAATGGATCAATAACCATGTATAACATAAGTTTATCCAAATACATTCAAGGTTTCAATCCAAGGCAACTGAAGTATATATCGATTAAAGCCTAGGCATGACTTGGTGACTGAAGTATGTCTTTGGTTTCTATTCAACAATGACTCAAGTATATATCCATAACTAAACATGATAGATTTTCATATGAGTGTATTCATGGTTTTCTTTCCAAATAACTCAAGTATAGACCAATAACTATACATGGCAGAATTTTTTTTTTTCGCAGGTATGTCTATGGTTTCTTTTCAAACAACTCAAGTGTGCATCAATACCTAGCATATCTGATTTTTATGTATCAAATTTATTATTGTTTTTCAAATAACCCAAGTATGGATTAGAGCATTCCTAGCAGCCTGAGCCAAATGGCTAAAAAGTGCTAAAAACTCTCTCCAGTAGCCTCACCAAAACTTAGCAAAATAAAGATTTAGGTTTTGGTGAGTTACTGTACACTCACCAAAACTAAAATTTTTCTTCCCCTCCTTTTTTTGTGGGCCCACACAAATAATAAAATAAAGGTTTCTCTCTTCCTTCCTTTATTGTGGTCCCACACAAACAATAAAATAATGTTTCTCTCTCCCTTTCTTTTTTGTTTTCCCACATAAATAATAAAATATTATTTATCTCTCTTTTTTTTTGTTAAAATGGTGAGGCTATTGGGAGTGTTTTAAAAAAGTGGCTCACCAAAATAACTTTTTGTGAGTTTATAGGTTTAGGTGAGTAAAATTTGGTGAGACTGCTAGGAATGCTCTTAGTACCAAGGCATGACAGATTTTTTTTTTGGCCAATTACATTCAAGGTTTCATTTGACATGCACCACAACAATAACACTACCACTACTCACCACTACGACTACCCACCACCAACGCCATCACCTACCCACTACGACTACTACCCACCACCACTACCATCAACACTACCACTACCCACCACAACTCCTACCCACCACCACTACCACCACCACCTACCACCACCACCACCACCTACCACCACTACCACTACCACTACCACTACCCACCACCACTACCACCATTACCTACCACCACTACCACCACCACCACCACCATCACCTACCCACCACGACTACTACCCACCACCACTACCATCATCACTACCACCACCAACCACCACTACCATACAACACCACCACCATGATATATAAAAGATTTGAAATTATAACTAAAATCTTTAAACTTAACATTTACCTCCGGAGTTGCATGTGGTGCTGTAGAAGGTAGAGCTGCACCCTGTTGTGAAAAAATTGGGTAAATCAACGAATGAATATCTAAATATTAAAAAGTAATAATTAATTCCTCTTATATTAAATACCTGTCCCGCCATGAAATCCTGCACAAAACGCTCCAAGGACGCCACACGCATCCGAGTGTCTGCCAGTAGCTGGTCTTTCTCTGCCATTGTCTCCTCGAGAGCTTTGATCCTCTCGGCAGTCTGAGGATCAGGGAGAGAGACACCGGAGGGACCCGCAGATCGTGACCCCCATAACTGGATGGGGGTCGGGCCTAACCCAACTCCACGGACACGTCCAGCTCTCTCAGGCCCCATGACCTGAGCGAATATATCATCTCGGCCCGTGGTATCCTGCAAGCCCTCCTGGGCTTGCGCCCTCAGCTCCTACATCTGGCGCTGAAAACGATTGGAGATAGTTGATATTTCGTAGATAAAAGAGAAAATTCTAAGATTTTCAAATAAGTAAATTTACATACAATGTTCTCCCTCACCTCTGCGTGCACTGGCGTGCCATCATTGCGCAGGTGCGTGATGATGTAGATCTCTGCACGACCTGGGGGCGTCTGAGAGGGGCTCGTAGCTCACTATGACAGTCACAATAGTAATTAAAACTTAGTCCATACAATAAAAATAAATTACAAAAACATCTTTTAACAAATCCAACTGAACATACCGTCTCATGCCTGATCCTGGCAAAGCTCTTCATGCCGCTCGTATGAGGGGCTTTCTGCTTCGAGCGATTTATTTTATTTGTTTCACTTCGTTTCTGTAACAAATTTAAATTATGGTTAGTTAAGAGAGTTGAAGCACAATTTATTTATGTTACCTATTAGAATGATGAAAAAATATATATATATATACCTGGCCCTCCTTGGAGAACCAAAAAGCTACCAATGTAGGCCACTGGGCGGCCACCACATTTGCAGGGCACGCAGCAAGAAGCTGCTCTAGCATAGCCCCCGGGGTGACGCTCTCCCAGCGCAGCTTCTACTTCCAATCTCGGTATTTAAATTTTTGGGTATCAAATTTTTGGGAATAAAAAAATCATGAGGGTCTTTTTGGGTATTAAATTTTTGTTAGGAGATATGTTGAGAATAAAAAAAATTATGTGGGGTATTTTCGGTATCAAATTCTTGTTAAGGACATGTTGGGAATAAAAAATATCATGAGGGATATTTTTGGTATCAAAATCTTGTTAAGGACGTGTTTGGTATCAAAACCTTGTATAGGGATGTGTTTGGAATAAAAATACTCATTAGGCGTAGTTTTCGATATCTAACTATTTGTGATTAAGATGAAAAAACTAAATTTAATGAGGGTATTTTAAGAAGATGATTCGTGTTGGTTGACACCAGCTTCTGTTACTTTTATCATATGGTAAGGACGTGTTTGGTATCAAAAACTTGTATAGGGATGTGTTTGGAATAAAAATACTCATGAGGGGTATTTTTGGTATCTAACTATTTGTGATTAAGATTAAAAAACTGAATTTCATGTGGATATTTTAGGAAGATGAAGTGTTGGTTGACATCAACTTTTGTTGCTTTTATCATATGGTAATAGATAACAATACTTTTTTGTTTTTGGTTGGAAATAACAGTGTACTTAAAAGTTGGTATTTATGTAATATATAATTTTTTTTTCTTTTGATGTAGGCATCATTTATCTACGTTAGTAGTTAGCAGAGTCGGTATGTTAAATGTTAGCTTGGGCATTAGAGCTCTTGCAACTCATACCCTTGGGGGGATTGGATCCCCCGACCTCCCTCCATTGAAGGCCACACTCCTACCACTCACGCAAAAGAGGCGGGGCGTATGTAATATATAAACTTAAAAGTTAGTACTATGTAATATATAAATGTAATGTACCTATTACATATTACATATATTGTTATATATGTTATATATATATATATATATAACTTATATTTACATCATTTTCTACTAATAAAAGTACAAGGAGTGTGAATGAGTATATCATACTTTATGTAGACATAATTACTCTCCACCTTATTTTATTATTGAGAATTATTTTATTATTGAGAATTATAAGAATTTATACTTATTCAGATAAGAAAGTGGGTCTTATTAGTAGAACTAGTAGAGAAAGTGGTTTTTTAATTTAAATATTATTGGTGGGACTCATAAATAATAGTTATTAGTAACTCTTTTCTAATATTAAATTTAATTTTATATGAAAAAATTTAAATTCAATTATTAAAACATATTTTACAAAATATACTAATGCTGTAAAATTAATTAATATAAATTAAAAAAAAAATTCAATCTCTTAGTAAATAAATTGTAAAATTAATAATCTATTAGTAACTCTTTTTTAATATCAAATTTAATTTCAGATAAAAAATATAAATTTATTTATTAAAATACATTGTATAAAATATATAAATATATTATAATATTTATTATTGTGAAGAGAGTAACGTTTAATAAAAATATATTAACAATTAAAATTTTAAATCTTACCCACGTAATCAGAGCATCTCCAGCGCACACCTCAAACCCACTGCCTATCCCAAAGTAGCTAGCCGGATGGAAAAAATTCATCTCCAATGCACTCCTCAAATGGGCTACCCATACTAGGGGAGGTGATTTGGCTCGCCATACTTGACGAGCCCTTTCTCCCCCCTAAAGATGATTAAATGCTTTTTTTAAAACACTTTGAACCCTCAATTATAGCCCATTGCGATTGAACTAATAAGGGAGAGTTCAATCGCATTCACAGGCCAACTCGTACCCCTTTTAACTTTTACAAACCGTGGTTAAGATTCATTAACCTCTTAGTTTTTTTTTAAAATATTTAATTCTAGTTAAGAATTTTTAACTCTGATAGTTAATTTTTTTTAAAAAACTAAAGTTATATTGTTGAACCCCACGGGTTGGAGAAACTTAACCATATTTAATAAGTGTTAAAAGAGACACGTGTTGGCCGGTGGGTGCGATTGAACTCTCACTAGTTGCAATGATGTTAAAATAAAAAGAAATTAAAAAAATGAGTATTTAATAGAAATAGAGAAAAATAGGGGGTAGGGTTGGAGTTGGAAGGAGAAAAAGTGGTTCTCTATTTTAGGAAACTCTCCATTTTAGAGTAAAAATAGGGAAATTTTAGAAATAGTGTTGGAGATGCTGTGAACGTCACCACGGCATTTCAGCAAGAGATGGCTATAGCAGAGACGATTGTAACACTAAACTCACACGCACATGTAGCTGCTAGGTGTCAACACACATAAAAGGAATGTACTCAAGCGCTACTTTTATGCTATGTTTGGTTGTCGAGAAAATAGGTGAAAACATGGAAAAGAAAAGAAAATTTTGGATTTCAAATACAATTCTTAGCTGTGTTTTGTTCAATTTTCTTTTCTTTTCCATGTTTTCATTTATTTTCTCGACAACCAAATATAGGATTAGAGTTGCTGCCACTGAAGATGACAATGACTTTTGCATTTGTGTATTTCTCGAAAGTATACATCGAAGACATCAGGTGTGAGCAGGTATTTTGATGTGTGCAATACAGAATCAGGGAGCATCCTTTATAATAGAATCCCTGTGTATTTGATTATAACAAAAATTTGGTATCTATTGTTATGATGTTGTTTCTATGAACGAAAAATAATTAACAAGTAGGGCTGTTAATTCGCCCCTCTTTTTGGTAAACTCCATAACACCGCAAGGTATTTACTGAAGGCAAGACAAGGAAACACTCACACCAGCCCAAATAAGCTTCACCCAAGAGCTTCTCATGTGAGGGTGATTGGCCCTCAAAAGCTCGTTTACTTGAGGTTTTTTTGTTTTCTATTTATAAATTCCACTGGCCTAGATTGGCCCAAAAAACTAGCACCATCTAGCACTAGGGCTGGGCTTTGACAACATCCCTAGGGCTCAGGCCCTCATTATATATATATAAAATAAGTTTTAACTTATAATAATATATATAACCTTTAACAAAAAATATTTACTGGGATAAGGTAGTATTTTCACTACCATTTCTCCTTATGAAAGACTACCTACCGTCGAAGACGCACGACAAACAAGCTCGTTTAACAAGTTGGGCAGTCAATTCGGCCCTGATGTCAGGGTGTTTGGCCCTCAAAAGCCCACAAAATAGAGGGTTTTATTTTATTTTGTGGGCCCTCAAAAGCCCATCAAATTCTGAATTTATTATGATAATCATACATAATATTTTTTCTTAAATTCACAATATCCATAATATAATTTATGGGAACTGATCGTTTGCGCGCTCGCGTTCTGCCAAAGCCGCCCACCACATGTCCCTTTTTCAACTTTTTTAAATCATTATTGAATTTAATTAACTTAAACCAAGGTTAAATGGATGATTCCTAGAGGTTAGTGAATCTTAACCACAATTAATGAGTGTTAACTAATTTGAGGTTGTTTTTCTAAAAAGGAAGGTTAGATGGATGAACCCTAAGGGTGAGTGAATCTTAACCACAATTAATGAATGTTAACTAACCTAAGGTTAATTTTCTAAAAACCAAGGTTAGATAGATGAACCCTAAGGGTGAGTGAACCTTAAGCACAGTTAATGAATGTTAACTAACCTAAGGTTAATTTTCTAAAAACTAAGGTTAAATGGATGAACCCTAAGAGTAAGTGAATCTTAACCACAATTTATATATATTAAAAGGGACATGTGGCATCCGTGGAGGCGTCCACGATCTGCTAGGTGGAACGTGGGTGTGCAAAGAATCATTCTCTATTATTTATAAGCATTCATCATAATTCTCTATTATTTATAAGCATTCATCATAATCATTCATCCTTATCAACACATTTAATCCACCATTTGTTCACAAATCATCATTCCTTTATTATATCAATTTATTCTTCATTCACATTCATTTATAAACCATAGAAATTCACCCATATACATCCACCATCATTTTCATCTTCAATTTTAACATAAATAGGGTTAAACATCGAATAACAACACCATAATACCCAATTCATACATCATTTCCCTAGTGAAAGACTACCCACCATCGAGGACGCACGCCATACAAGCTTATGTAATAGGTAGGGATGTCAATTCGGCCCTCATGTAAGGGTGTTTGGACGTCAAAACATCATTAACTTTTATAGCCTAGGTATGGTCTAATAAACTCTAGGGGTTAATGTTGACGAACTATGGTCTAATTGGACGGTCTAGAAACATCTGATTAGGTTTTTTTAGTTAGTTGTGAAAAAAATTTGTATTCACTGCAGCTTATGAGATGCAGTGACCTAATTAAAAAGATATTGGATGACTCAATGACCGAGAACTCCAAGCCTTTGATGACATCTAAATTCTCAAGTCCCGGATGGTGCCCCAAATTGTGGCATAATGTGTCTGACTGCCTGTAGCACCAACAGGACTGGGCTTATCACTCAATTTCAATATCCTCTGCATCTTAGAAGTCCCTATATGTTAAGAAATCAAATTTGAACCCTAACGGGCAGCAGATTTCTAAATCAACTAAGCTGACTTTTTTGATAGTTACCCCATTACTTCTAAGCTTGGCGGGAAATGTTGGGATCAGTCCCTCGCCAAATTGATTTATACATCCTACTTCTATTTCTTCTTTCCAATTTTGATTTTGTAAACCAAATTATTTCTCCGTTTTGTATTTTCACCTTTTATATCTATAACCCTATGATAAAAGTCATGATTGGTGACCACCGAAGGGGTGGACCAATTAGGGCTACACAAAGCCCGATTGGCCCGTTGGTGTGGCTCGGCTCGGCCCGAGATCAGCCCAAAATTTTGGGCTCGAACAAGCCAAGCTAAGCCTAAAAAAAAGCCCCAAAGCTAATTCAAGCCAAGCTCAAGCCCACCCCTGTGCGGCTTGGCTCGGTTCGAAGCCCGGCTCAATTGAGGTTCGAAAATTATTTTTAAAAAAAAGAAATATATATATATATATATATATATATATATATATATTATTTATATATATCATTATTATATATATAAATAATATAAAATTTTATTTTTTTTAAAAAAAGGGATTCAAGCTGAGCTCGAGCCAAGCCAAGCCTGGCTTGAGCTTGAATCAATTCGGGCCGAGCCAGGCTTCAAGCCATTTTTTTTTCGGGCCGAGCTCTGGGCCGCACAATCAAACCTTTTTTCGGGCCGAGCCGGGCTTCGGGCCTCGAGCACACTACTTCAAGCCGAGCCGGGCTTGGCCAAGCCTGGTCAAACCCGGCCCGAATACAGCCCTAGGACCAATGGTTCCTGGGTTGTCTCGCCATGCGGGAGGTCTTGGGTTCCATTCCTCATTCCCCCTACTTCTATTTCTCCTTTCCAATTTTGATTTTGTAAACCAAATTATTTCTCCGTTTTGTATTTTCACCTTTTATATCTATAACCCTATGATAAAAGTCACAGTTGGTGACCACCGAAGGGGTGGACCAATGGTTCCTCGGTCGTCTCGCCATGCGGAGAGGTCTTGGGTTCCATTCCTCATTCCCGCTTTGGTGGCAGCTCCTGCACAGTTTTCTGGACTTACTCGACATGGCGGGTTGCGGGCTCTTGTCACACCCCTGGGGATTAGTCCTGACTCGAATGTTTGGTTGTTGAGAAAATTGTTGAAAATATGGAAAAAAAAAAGGAGAAATTTCAAAATTTTAATACAATGCTTGATTTATGTTTTCTCTTATTTTCTTTTCTTTTTCTTGTTTTCACTTATTTTCTAGACAACCAAATATAAGATAAAAGAATAAAAGGTACGAGTCTCATTGATCGAACGGTTAGCTTAGGGGCCTTGGCTTGTCCCTGGCGAAGCCAGAAAGAGCTTGTCTCGGGGTTCCATAGAATAGAGGACAAGTGGTGGAGAAGTTAAAATCATGGGGCCCATGATTTTGACTTCTCCACACACAAATTGACATGTGGTGATAAGTGTTTGAGAATAAGGGGGAGAGATATCAAATGGGGAGAAGTCAAAAATCATGGGGAGAAAATAAACGATTTCTCCCCATTTTTCTGCCAGCTGCTGCACAATGTATGGAACCCCGAGAGCCCTTTTTGGCTTCGCCAGATACAATCCGAGGCCTAGCTAAGGTAGGCCTTGGCTTGCGTCTGGCGAAGCCAGAAAGGGCTTATCTTGGGGTTCCATAGAATAGGTGACATGTGGTGGAGAAGTCAAAATCATGGGGCCCATGATTTTGACTTCTCCACTTATAATAAGACATGCGGCGATAAGTGTGTGAGATATCAAATGGGGAGAAGTCAAAATTATGGGGAGAAAATGGAATGACTTCTCCCCATTTTTACGCCAAGTGTCACACAATGTATGGAACCCCGAGAGCCCTTTCTGGCTTCGCTAGAGACAATCCGAGGCCGCTTAGGTAATGTATCATAGGTATCAGTGCCCATAAAATATGACAAGCATATTATGGTCACATTACTAACAGTTACAAACCCAATTCTAACTGTGCAAAACCCTAATGAAAAGGGAATGAATCACAACCGTGACTTTGCCGCGCGTAAAATTTCAAGAACTGGCAAAGGAGAGAATCCCTATGCGACTCTGATTAGAAACTTTCCTGTTGGAATCTGAAGTATCCATATAGAAGGAGAACATGAACTCACTCACTCACTCTGTGGCCCCTCTCTCTCTCTCTCGAGCTGATTGACAGCCGATTTGGTTAGTTTTCATAATCTTTTGGATTCTGTCTATGGTTTTTGATAGAGAGAACACGATTAAGAGGTTGAATCTGCTATTCTACAGTTTTTTCAAATGTTTATGTTTTGAATTAATTCAATTTTTTCTTATGTTACTGACTAAAAATCCATTTTTATTTTTAGTTCTTGTTGTTGCTGAAGTGCTTGTTTATAGGATTTCATCGTCAATCACATATGTTCCCGAAATCTCTGCAGGATTTTTTTTTTTCGGAACTGAGATTGACTTTCTTGTATATTAAAAGGCATCATGTGTATTTTGTATTTTGTAGAGAAAAGGGCGTGAAGAAGAATTGACCTTAAGTTTTGTAACTTTTATTGTGTGTTTGTTAGCTAGGAATCTATCTACCTTCCATGTTTCCTTTGAAAAACATTATGATGACTATGAGCGCGGGTTTCGGTGAAACCCTGGTTTGCATCTCACAGGGTAGTATAGAATCGCCACCTATTCATTCGGAAGGGATAAGTCCCCGGGATTTGGATAAGGTCTTGGTCTGTGATCAGAGATCAGGGTAAGAGGTACGGTTAAGTCCGGGGAAGGGGTTAGGCACCCCGGCACTTCTACTTTCAGTGGTTCCCTACTTGCTAGAGTTAAGCCAAATTAATCTCAGATTTAATCAAATGCCTTAAGTATTTAAGATAATGCTAATCTAAGAAGGAGAAAATCCTAAACTAGGGTCGAACCCGGGTTAGGCTGCCTACGTACTCACATATAGGTGAGATCAGACCGAGTGTAGTTCTGGCACATGAACCCGTGCCAAGGCTAGGGGTGTGTGTGTGTGCACCAAGGGTGGCTTAGGGTCTACTCGGGAGGCTAGGGGTGGTTGACCGGGTTGGTCAAGTGCTTGGTATTGGGCCCGGTAGGCCTAAGCTAAGTCCGATAGATTAGGGTTGGGCCCGGTAGGCCGAGGGTGAAGCCCGGTAGGCTAGTTTGGGCCCAGTAGGCTGAGATTAGGCCCGGTAGGCCAAGGGTGAGCCCGGTGGTTAGGGTTTGGCCCGGTAGGCCGAGATTAGGCCCGGTAGGCCAAGGGGTGAGGCCCGGTAGGCCCAGGGTGTCTTAACCAAGGGTTAGGGTTGCTAACTGAGGTTACGAAAGGTGATTAACCCTGGTTAGGGGTACTAACCATGGTTAAAAAAGTTCAATCTCAGATTTTTTGGTCTTTTTTAAGGTTTTCTCAGATTTTTTCGGGCGGTCAAAGATGCTTAACCGCGGTTAAGGAGGGGAGGTCACCATGGTTAAGGGTCTTACCCATGGTTAAATGGTCAAAAGAGACCATTTTTGGGTTTCTCCTAATATTTTGAATTTTTTGAGCATTTTTCCATATTTTTTCCGGTTAAGGATATTTTGACCATGGTTAAGGGTCAAAGATGGGGTTGACTCTGATTATGGGTCTTAACCAAAACAAAAACTGAAATTGAAAACATTTTTGGATTCCATGTAATATTTATGATTTTTTGATGATTTTTCCAGAATTTTTGCTAGGTCATAGGCCGCTTAACCATGGTTAAGGGGCCGACTGAAGCAAAAGTGGGCCTAGGATCCATGGCAGGGCCTAGACTGGCCTCCTATCCGGTCTGGGCCTCCACAAAGTCCCGCAAATGAAAAAAACCCAAAAAAAGTTACATTTTTAACCACAGTTGAGGAGGATTTAACCATGGTTAACGAGGGAACCATGAAAAACCAAGACTACCAGTGGGTAGCCTGAAGTCCAGTGATCGTTTTAAGCCTTTGTGGGGCCCAAGGAGAGGTCGGGTGTGGGCCCCACAAAGGCCCAAAGTTGCCTCGTTGCACATCACATAAAATAACGATTTTTAAAACAACAACCAAACAGATTTTTTGACAAAGTTTGCGGCGATTTTGCCGCTGATTGGCTCAATCCCCGGGGGATACGAGACCAAGGTTACGAAGCCTGTTGTGAGGGGAACAATTTGGGCCCTTGTGGGACCCAAGGGGAGGCGGGATGTGGGCCCCACAGAGGCCCAAAGTTGTCCCGTTGTACAGATTTTCACACTGTCGACCTCACTTTGGGGTTGATTTAAGTATAGTTAACGGATGAATTAAGGGCCAAAAATTTACAGGGGGGTAGCCCTATATATGGGGAGTCTAACCATGGCCTCGGTTTTGACCAAGGCCGGGTCTAACCATGGTTAAACCGGGGTTACAGGTGGCTGCCTGAAAACGATTTTTTTTTGAAAATTTTTTGAAAAAAAACTTTGGTGACTGATTGGGTTGAGTAAAGGGAGTCTAGGGGGGGTTTCTCATGGATTGAGGACCCCCCCAGACCTTCAGGAAAGACTGCCATGGTGTGGGGTGGTGGTGTCCGTGGCCACGCATCAAAGGGAGACCCCCTTGCCAAACGGTTTGGAACTATCCAAAATAAAATAAAAAATAAAAAAAATGGCAAAATGGGACCCCTGGAATGAGACCAGGGGTCCCTTACAAGGATACGAACAGTGCTTACAAGATGAGGGAGGGGTAGATATACCCTGTGGCTACAGTGGCTGCGACGGTGGCGAGCTGAGGACTGTGTGCGGTGAGGACGGCCTGGGCAAGGTGGCAGCTGTCTGGGAAGATGTGGGAGGACCAGGGGATCAGGGGAGTTAGCCTTGATGGAGAGAAAAGGCTGGAGAGGCGAGAGCTGGACTGGTTTTTTGACTGTATTTTTTTCTTTTATTCTTCTCCTTGCCGTGAACAGTGGCTATGGAGGGGTTGTGGTAATATCTATTGGAGCTTGTGAAAGGCCTAGGGGGATATGAGAGTATTTTAAGGGATGAGGTAATGGGTGGGGAACAGAGATAGAAGATGGAAGAGTTTTTTCTTTTTTGAAAACCAACTCCCCAAACCGTGGCTGCCATTGGGGTTAAATAGAGGAGGAATGAGAGGATGGGAGAGGATAAGGGTGAGGGAAGGCATGGGGGACACGACCTGGAACGGCAGGGCAGCAGGGGCAGGAGGGCTCAGTGGGCTGGTACGCCCGTCCCAACGACAGGGACGATGAATAGTAAAAAAAAATTTTGTTTTTTTTTTTTGTTCGGTCGTTTGGGTTCGGTTGTGTGAGTTTGGCCCAACCCGCATATGGGGTTGGTGCCCACTCACACCCCTTCCAAGTTTTTTTTTTTTTCTTTTCTTTGGTAAAAAAACTCTTTTTTTTAAAAAAATTTATTATTTATTAATTAATTTTCTTTGAATTCGATTTGTTTGGGGTTTTAAAATTTGGGCCCAATTGCATGTGGGCCTTGCCACATGGGGTTGGTACCCAAAAATTAAACTCCTTTATTTATTTACTTATTTTTATTATTTTTTGCTATATACTTTTTGAATTTTAAATTTTTGTTTTGTTTCTTTTTTTGGGCTAAACCCCCACACATGTGGGGAAAGCAAAAAGTATCTTACTCTAAAACAAAAATTTGAATTTTACAAAGGGGTAGTGTGGGTCCTACCTTAGATTTGGCTTAATGGGCCCATGCTTGGGCCCAAAAACAAGGTTTTATCCATTTTTAGAGTTTTGGATTTGAAATGGGCCTAGAGCCCGTGGCGTTTTGCCTAGGGCTTGGGCTAGGGCTAGGCTAGGGTTAGACCTAGGTTTAGTTGAGCAGGGTGTAAAAATTGGGTGCTTACAATGACATCGGCCTTTTTGGGGCCTTGTTTGAACAAATAATTTTTGTGTTACAATTCTCAGGATTTTACAGACGAGTCAAGTTTATTTACTTGCCAGCTTTAGTTGGTGTCATTACATTCCCATAGATGTTGTTATTCTAATTTATTGCATTCTTAGTTGTTACCATGTATTTTTGTCGAAGAAGGTAAGAACATTATTTCCAAGTACACAGTGTCGTCGAAACTTCAATGTTAAGGTATTCTAATGCCTTGGCGACTAATAAAAATCATAAAACAAAGGCAGTAGGAGTTTCTGATTATCAGTGGAAACAACTGATAATTACAATGACCTGTCTTTCTTTATTCACCGATAACTAAGGGAGAAAATCATCATAAAGGTGCTGTGGGACACCATCTATTTAGAGATTATACCTATCGTTCCAAACACACATTGGTTGATTGACATGGCATTTCTTATTCATTAACATGCATAAGATTCTAAATTAAGGTTGACTTTAGTTTCTCAAAGATTTCCCTTTGATTACATCAATTTTGTATATATAATGCAATAGTTAGTTTTTTTTGTTTTTGTTTTTTAATTAATGTTGTCATTCATTGTGTAGTTTGTACTTGTTCTACTTTCTCTGTTATGATTATGTTTTGATACTATATGTAGGGGGAAAACTTTGTCTCAACTAAGTTGTGTGAGATGGAGATAGTAGAGAGAAGAGAGAACCTTTGTCCACCTGCTCCTCAACCAGTTCCTTGGCTTATCTTCTCTCATGGAAAGGGAAAGGGTGGAAAAAATCAAAGCTTCTTTAGCATATTAGAGCCAGAGAAGAATTATGTTAGAAGTATCCCTGAGATGCGCCGAACGTTTGTTCAAGCGTCTCAACATGGCTGGTTGGTTTTGTTAGACTGTGATTTTGAAGAACGCTATTTTCTTTGGAATCCTGTATCACTGGAGACTGTTCAGCTACCACCATTGAAATCGGAATATAAACTGCATCCTTTGAAATCAAAACATCATCAACAGGGTACAACTTGCACTCTATCATCTCTCCGACCGATTCCAAATGTATGACATTGTTTTGGAACTTTGTTACTCCATTCTTTCTATTTTGCTGGCTCGGTGATGAACAATGGACCAAACAGTACTATAAAATTGAGGATGAGGACAATCAGACTTTAAGAGGAGCTATTAGCTGCTCAAATGGAAATATATACGCTCTTACTTTGGAAAGAAAACTTGCAGTTATCGACCAAGTCCCTCCAGGAAGCCTCTTAGTAAGGATTTTGGAGCAAAGCCAGTCATGTCTCCTCCAACAACAGTAACCTATGCAAATTATTTAGTCGAATCTTGTGGGGAGATTTTTCTTGTTATGGTAATTTTCAAAGGGTTGTTATCTTCGGAAGTTAGCACTATAGAGGTTTCTAGGATGGATTTCTATAGTATGGTCTGGGTGAAGGTGCATACTCTTGGTGATAATGTGTTCTTCTTGGGGGCTGATTGTTGTTCATCTTATTCCACAGCGGATTCAACAGTAAAGGAAATTGTATATATTTCACCCAGGAAGAAGATAAAAGCCTATATGCATTCAGTTTAGAAGACAGAAGTATCTCAGTTTCTTTGCCTTGCCCAAATCTGTGTACCCCTTGGTTTTGGCAAGGCTGGGTAATGCCTGCCCACAGGTAATGCGCATTGCTTAAAGTTAATACTTTTTAAAAAATTGAATTCTTTTTGCCAAATCCAAATCCAAATCCAAATCCAAATCCACATCATGTTAATGTGTATATGTATGGTTTGGTGTTTTGTGGCTTGTATAGACTACCAGTTAATCCAGTTGAATATGCGCAAAGGATCACAGAGGCAAAGAATACAAATGCCAAAGACACCGAGCAGGAAGAGGAGAAGAGGGAAGTGGATGGAAGTTCTTGGTCTGATGTTGCAAATGAACTTTTGAAGCTGATCACAAGACATCTCCTCTTAGCAGATTATATGCAATTTAGTGTTGTCTGTAGAACGTGGAGGCTGGCTGCATTTCCAACGCAATGGAACACTGCTCTGATGGACTCCACAACTCAATGTCCGTGGCTTATGACCATTCAAAATGAAATGGGTAAATGAAACTTCTTCGATCCAATGTCCAATATGACCTTTTTCATGGACATCCCTCATTTATCCGATGCCACAATTCGCTTTGCAAAGGATGGTTGGTTGCTAATGTCTCGAGGTTGGTACTCTGTGGTCTTCTTCAATCCATTCACAAAGGTGATGATAGAGCTTCCAAATCCGAAAATATTTTTCTTTAGAGGTATGTGTTTCTCAGCTTCGCCAACTTCCCCGGATTGTGTCGTTTTTGGCATTCACAATAACTTTCCTCAGTCGATTAAGATAGGCATTTGTCATCGTGAAGATAAATCATGGACTATGTTTGATATTGACAACAATCGGCCTTTTCTCACATCCTTTAACAATCCGGTCTTCTATGATGGATCTTTCTACTGTTTGGGTCAGGATGGGAACCTGGGAGTTTTTGATCCTAATGATGGAGTCTGGAATATTCTTGATAAGCCTAAAAAGCCATGCACTTCGAGTCGTCAAAATTTTTTGGTGGAGTGCGACAGAGAGCTCTTATCCCTTTTTGTGGGCCATCTGGCAAAATGGGTTTGTATTTTCAGACTAGATTGTTTGACAACGATGTGGAAAGAAACAAAATGTTTGGGAGATCATACGTTGTTTGTTAGTCGTGTTGCATCTCTTTCGACAACAAAAATTGCAGAAAAAAGGGGAACGGAGAATAAGGTGTATTTCCCAAGATTCCGAGGCAATGACGGCGTGTCCTACTCTCTTGTGGCTCGTAAGCACCAATTTTCTGGGAGCAACAATCATAGTGTGGATTTCAATGGTACGAAAGAGCCGGTTCACTGCCCTTGGATTGAACCCAGATGGCTTCAACCTTGTGGTGAAGAGCTGAATTGGCTTGTATGATGCTGTTTTGATTATTAGTAGTTTTCATAATTATTCTAGTGAATAATGTGTAGGTCAGTAATTTTGTCCTCAAATATGTTTAAAGTGTGATTTCTCTTTGCTCTGTAAGAATTAGCCTCATATCTATAACTTCAGTTTGTGATTTAGCTGTACTTGAGAGTTAAGAGATTTTTATGCTCCAAGACAGAGTGGTGTTCTCGTATTTAGATCTATGAAGTGACTTCCAAGGAATGTAGAGTCGACCAGTTTTCATATGTAATTTGCTTTGTAGCAACTTAACCATTACAATTTATCATATTTGACCTGCCCTTGACTTTTATCTATAACTTCTCAGTGATTCCTATCTATTTAGGAATTTTGCATATCAGCTGCTAGGTTTTACCTAGTTTACAAATGCAAATTAAATCAAGATTTAGACAAATAACCTCAACCCTAAGTTCAGGTGGACTTTCATTTATAATTCTTAGTAAAATGAATATTATGCCCTTAAGACAATTCATAACTAAATTGTCCTTGAACTATGGTTAATAAATTTTAACCCATGTGGTTATTTAAAAAAAATCTAAAAACCATGGTTAGATGTTTTATTCCTAAGGGTTAGTGAATCTTAACCACAGTTAAAGGAGTTCAAAAGGGGACACTTATTTTCATATTTTTTTTTTCTAAAAACTAAGGTTAGATGCTTTAATCGTAAGTGTCAGTGAATCTTAACCATAGTTAAAGGGAGTTAAAAGGGGACATGTTAATTTTTAAAAAAATTCTAAAAACCAAGGTCAGATGCTTTAACCCTAAGGGTTAGTGAATTTTAACCACAGTTAAAGGGAGTTAAGAGGGAACACGTTAATTTTAAAAAAATAATTCTAAAAACCAAGGTTAGATGCTTTAAGCCTTTAACCCTTAGTGAATCTTAACCACAGTTAAAGGGAGTTAAAAAGAGACGTTAATTTCTTTTTAAAAAATTCTAAAAACCAAAGTTAGATGCTTCAACCTTAAGGGTTAGTGATTCTTAAGCGCAATTAAAGGGAGTTAAGAGTGGACACCCCTTTAATTGTGGTTAAGATTCCCTAAACCTTAGGGTTAATGGGTTAAAGAATCTAACCTTAGTTTTAAAAAATAAAATAAAAAAAATGAATCGCAGGGGTTAAAACTTGTTAACCATAGTTCTAGGCCAATTAAAGGGGGCTTTGTGAGGTTATGAAATATCTTAAGAGCATAATAGTCATGTTATTAACGCTAACAGTTATAAACGAAAGTCTAACGGAACTAATGGTTGGAAAAATGTTGAGTTAATTTGTAAATCAGTTATGCCCCGGCAAACTAGGCAAAACTCAGTGGCTGATATGCAAAAGCCCATCTATTTATATAATGGCTTAGCAGGAAATGAACTGGCTTGTACCGATAAAAATAAAAAGAAATGAACTGGCTTGTGATCTCATGGCATTTTTGGAACAAGAAACTAGGAAATAATATAACTGGTTGTACTGCTTTATTTTTTCCATATATATATATATATCATTTTAGCTTATGCTTAAACACAATCAAACTAAGGAAAAATTGAAGGTTTCTCCTCTTTAATTTTCTTTTCTCCACTTTTTCAAATTTTATCGGCAACCACTTTAGTTATTTCGTTTCTTAATTCTCCATTCATTTTCAAAAAGTTTCTAAATCGATGTGTAGTTCTCGACATAGCATCATGTGATTTGGGGTCGCTATTATTTTCCTTCTAAATTGATGTATAGTGCTCTCCATATCATCATGGATTCGGGTTGAACGTGTGACCAGGAATTTTTCATTGGAGGGGCCAAAGTACGTATATCAAGAAAATTAATGGGATTTGGGGTATGGGGCCTTGAGGGTATGATGGCGTACCTCGCAAGATTTTTCATGGGTCCTCACTTTTAATAGTCATTATATAAATATAATTAAGAAAAATGCTTAACTTACAACACATTTCCACTATACAACGAAATGTCAGTCTTCGTTGGTCCCCGCACACCTTTTTAACACCCAATAATTGTGGTTAAAATTCACTCACCCCTAAGGTTCATTCATTTAATCTTGGTTTAAAAAAACAAAAATATTAACTTTAAGTTGGTTAAGCATAATCAACTTAACAACCCGCATCTGATAGTCAAATGCTGTAGAGCTCCGAAACTTTCATGTAATTGTTTTCTTTTGTTTAAATGAAAATGAGGGTTTTGCATCAACAAATTGTGTTGTGGATGTGTTAGGATTCAAGTTAAGAGAGTATGAAAATACTCTACGTGTTATGTGTATGTTAAATTTTCAAAGAAAAGAGTGTGAAAACACTCTTAAGTGCCTAAGTGTGAAAAATAGGGGAAAATAAGCAAAAAATGGCCTAGCTGGTCTACCGCCCATACAAGCTAGTCGACCGACTGTCTAAAAAAGGGTGCGACAAGGGTTTTAAACACAGCCGGTCGATCACCCAGACCAATCGGTCGACCGATTGCTGGCCTTTTTGCCTAGCCGACCTTCCTAAGATATTTTGGGGGCTATTTTGGAGTTTTGACAAACCACAAAGCCTATTTAAATCCCATTTCGTGGGGTATTGGGTAATTAAACCCTAAGAGATTTTTGAGAGAGAAAAGAGAGAGGAAAGCTAGGGTTCTTCAAGGTGTTTGCTAGGATTAAGGTGAAGCTCGGATTTCTGCTTCCCAACTCATACTCAGATCTTGAAAAGGTAGATACACTCTACTAAATTGTCTTGTTGTATTCCCATTGATAGATAGTAGGATAGAGAGTATGGTTTTTGATGCAATGAAGGCCTATGACTTCGTCTTTGTAAATTATGATTATGAAATGATTTTGTTTTGATGAAATTGAGGTCTATGACCTTGTTCTTGTAAATTATGGTTATGGACTCTTGTATATGAAGTATTTCCTTGCTTATGAATTGCTCACAACTGATATATGATCACGAACACTTGTATGACCAAGTTTTTGTATCGAATACAAGTATTGAAAGAATGATTTTGTTTCAAAGTAGGATTTTTGCCATATGATTATTGCTCAAAGTTTCGACTCAAGGGTGTTTAACGCCTTGATAGTAAAGTATTGTTCAAAGTTTCGACTCAAGAGTGTTTACCACATTGCTTGTAAAGTATTGCTCAAAGTTTAGCTCAAGGTTGTTTACCACCTTGCTTGTAAAGTCTTGCTCAAAGTTCGCTCAAGGGTGTATACCACCTTGCTCGTAAAGTTGCTCATAAGTAGACTCAGGGGCTTTTGTAGCCTTACTTATAACGTTTCGAAAAGGAAAGTGACTCAATGGTTTTAAAGCTTTGCTTGTAAAGTTATGAAAAGGAAAATGACTTAAGGACTTTTATGCTTTCTTGTAAAGTGTGACTTGAAATAACTTGTAAAGTACGGTTTAATGCATGATTTCGAAAAGCATGCACATGTTAGCTTGTAAAGAGATATGGTTTCCGCACTTTGATTAAAGTATACTAGTTCATCTTGTTTCACCTTGTTTTTGCTAGAACTGCCTCACTTTGCCTTGTTATGAAAACATGCTACTATCAATATTATAAAACTAGTATTAGTAGTTTGTATACGCTGAGCCTTTCAATGCTCAGCCGAACTGTTATCTTCACCATGTCTATTTGACATATGTGCTTCGGGACCATGGGTCGAGGAGGAATATGTGGAGGAGGAGCCTCCTCAGGACCATCCTCAGGAAGAGAGGGCCCTTGACAAGTGGCCTATCTTGACTATTGCTAAGAGATGTGAGGGAGTGACATGTATATAAGTTTTGTTTAAAGTGGGGATGTCTACTTATTACTTCAGTTTTGTTGAACTTAAGCACTTGGAATACATTTATAGTTTATATTATAAAGAAATTTTTGGTTTCCGCTATTAGCATGCCTTGTTTATTTTTACAAGATGAGTTGATATGATAAGTCACGAGCCAAAGTCTCATAACTCCTTGGTGGGATTTTGGGTCACGACAGAGTTGGTATCAAAGCAAAGACATTAGGTCCGTATAGGGAGTCGTATTCCAAGTATAGACTGATCATTAGTCTTAGTCTAGAACAAGTCGATATCTCAACCGAACTTAGTGACTTAGCTTTGCTGGGAAAACCAATTGTATGTTTATACTATTATATGTATACTTCGATGTATATTATATGCTATTATAAGAACTATACGCTATTATACCTCTATGCTTAATAAATCTGGTTTCCAAGTTAGACTCATGTTTTACTGTTGTTCTCATGATACGATCATGAGACGCGGTAACGTGAGTCATGGCTACCAGACTCGATGGAATGGAGGAGAGGCTCCATTAGCTGTCGAACAACCCGACCTCACATAGGTCTTGAGGTCTACTATAGAGACCTTGGCCATGCTTGCTGCCAGGTAGCCTATTGCTACTTTTGCACTTGTACCTCCGCCTACACATCACACTGTGGGACTCGAGGCTTTCAAGAGACGTAAGTGGTGAAATCTCACAACTTATTTTCCCAACCCACACGAATGGTGGTGTGCATCGCCGCACCAGATCACAACCCTGAGAAGGGTCGTGATCACCTCACATGTGCAAAGGCACGTGTGAGTTCTTACCGCCTCGAATTAAAACCAACAGAAAGGGTCTTTAATAGACCCCATCATGGCAGCAAGGAGCTCCTTTGCTACCCCAAATTGAAATTAAAATAAAGGGGTCTCTAATAGACCCCATTATGCCAGCAAGGAGCTCCTTTGCTGCCCCAAGTCGAAATAAAACAAATAGGGGTCATTAATAGACCCCATCCTGGCAGCAAGGTGCTCCCTTGCTGGCCCAAATTAAAATAAAACAAAAAAGGGGTCTTTAATAGACCCCACCATGGCAGGAAAGAGCTCCTTTGCTGCCCCAAATCGAAATAAAACAAATGAGGGTCATTAATAGACCTCATCCTGGCAGTAAGGTGCTCACTTGCTGCCCCAAATTAAAATAAAACAAATGGGGTCTTTAATAGACCCTACCATGGCAGCAAGGAGCTCCCTTATTGCCCCAAATTGAAATCAAATCAAAAGGATCCTTAATAGACCCCACTATGGCAGCAAGGAGTCCCCTTACTGCCCCAAATTAAAATCAAATTAGAGGGGTCCTTAATAGATCTCACCATGGCAGTAAGGAGCCCATTTGCTATCCCAAATTGAAATCAAATCAAAGGAGTCCTTAATAGATCCCACCATGGCAACAAGGAGCCCCCTTGCCGCCCAAATTGAAATCAAATCAAAGGGTTCTTTAATAGACTCTACCATGGCAGCAAGGAGCCCCCTTGCTGTCCCAAATTGAAATTAAATCAAAGGGGTCTTTAATAGACCCACCACGGCAGCAAGGAGCCCCCTTGCTGACCCAAATTGAAATTAAATTAAAGGAGTCTTTAATAGACCCCACCATGGCAGCAAGGAAAGGAGCTCCCCTGCTACCCCAAATTGAAATTAAATTAGAGGGGTCTTTAATAGACTCCACCATAACAGCATGGTGCTTCCTTGCTGCCCCAAATTGAAATCAAATTAAATGGGTCCTTAATAAACTCCACTATGGCAGCAAGAAGCCCCATTGCTGACCTAAATTAAAATTAAATCAAAGGGATCCTTAATAGACCCCACCATAGCAGCAAGGAGCCCCCTTGCTGTCCCAAATTGAAATTAAATTAAAGGGGTGTAAGCACCCAATTTTTATACCCTGCTCAACTCTGATTAACCCCCGTTAACCATGGTTATTCCCAGCTAAACCCTAGTAGCCCTAGGTAGACCCTAAGTGAAACCCTAGGTAGTGTCCTAAGCCCTAGTAACCCAGGCTAACCCTAGCTAAACCCTAGGTCTAGCCCTAGGTAAACCCTGTACCTAACCCACAGTCTAACCCTAGCCTAGCCCTAGCCCAAGCCCTAGGCAAAGCCCCACGGGCTCTAGGCCCATTTTGAGTCCAAAACTCCAAAAAAAAAGTAAAATTAAAACCTTGTTGGGGCCTAAGCATGGGCCCACTAAGCCCAATCCAAGTGGGGCCCACATTATCCCTTTTCAAAATTCAAATTTTGGGACTCAACTCTTAGAGTGGCAAAATCATTGTTGCCTTCCCCACATGTGTGGTGGTTAGGCCCAAAAAGGTAAATAAAACAAAAAAACAAAAAATTTGAAAAAATAAAAATAATAAATAGATAAAAAAAAAAGCAAGAAAAATTAATTAAATACTAAAAGAACAAAAACAAAAAAAAAAGAGAACTTTGAATAGAAAATAAATTTTTTTTTTAAAAATAAAATAAAAAATGAATAGTGAGGGGGGTTTGATTGGGCACCAACCCCATGTGGCAAGGCCCACATGCGGAATGGGCCCAATTCAATCAACCTAACAATTGGATGCAAAGCAAAAGAAAACAAATTTTTTTTTTTTAAAACAAGGGACACTGTTCATCGTCCCTGTCAATGGGACGAGTAAACAGTCCCCTACCACAACAGTCCCTTGCGCCCTGCCACCCTTCCTGCCTGGTCTCCCACGCCTAGTGCCACCTCATCCTCATCCTTATCCGTCTACTCCCTACCTTCCATTCTCCTTTAAAACCCACACCACAACCACGGTTGGGGGATCCGAGTTCAAAATTTTTTTTGCAGACAAGCAAAAAAACTTCACTCACAATCCTTGCCTCCACCTGAGAGCAAATCTTAGTGACCCCTGGGCCTTTCTCCATCCTTCCTTCATCTTCTAAAACTCCGTAGCAGCTACGGTTTGAGGAGTTCTTCAAAAAAAAAAAACAAAACACAGCCCTTCGGCTAGCCCTGTTACCACCATTTCAAGCCTTGCCATAGTCTTAGTTAGGCATCCATGCACCTCCCAGACCTGACACCGACTCCCTTAGGCCCACCGCGGCACCACAGCACCACCACCCCAACCACTGCCGAAAAAAGTTTTGGAAAATTTTTTAACAGTGAACTTCACGACTTCGGCCAGCCTCCCCACTCCACCTGGACCACCTCCATTCCATTTCAGGCGATCCTTGGACCTCCAAAGTCCTCACCTCTCGCCTACCAGACCGTCCAAATTCCTTCCCGAGCTCCACAGGTCGTCACCACCACGCAGCCACCTCCCCGCCTTCATCACTAAAGCTGTAGCAGGGTATATCCCTCCTCTCTCTTTTTAACTTGGTTCCTCTATTGTAAGGGACCTCTGGTCCCATTCCAGGGGTCCTATTTTTGTTTTCTCATTTCATTTTACAGCATGTAAACCGTAAGCTTGGGGGGTTTCTTCGTAAGGCGAGGCCACAAGTACCACCACCCCCCATCGTGGCGGCATTGCCTACATGTCTAGGGGGGTCCTCAATCCATGAGGAATCCCCCTAGACCTCCTGGATCATCACGAGCTAAGTCCCACAGCCCCACATGTGTTTTTTTTCAAAAAAAAATCTGGAAAAAAACAGATTCGGGTCACTGCCTTTAACCCCGGTTTAACCCAGGTTAGACCCGGCCTTGGATGAAACTGAGGCCATGGTTAGACTCCCCACACATAGGGCTACCTCCCTGTACAATTTCAACCTTTAACTCGCCCGTTAACCATAGTTAAATCGACCCCAAAGTAGGGTCGACAGTGTAAAAATATGTGCAATGGGACGACTTTGGGCTTCTGTGGGGCCCACATAAGGCCTCTCATTGGGTCCCACAAGGGCCCAAATTGTTTCCCTCATAGGAGGCTTTGCGACCATAGTCTTGGATCCCCCGGTGGTTGAGTTAATCAGCGGTAAAATCACCGCAAAATTTGGAAAAAATACTGTTTGGGGAAATCGTCATTTTATGTGAATTTCAAATGGGCAACTTTGGACTTTTGTGGGGCCAACATATGACTTCCCCTTGGGCCCCACAAGGGTTCAAATTGTTCCCCACATATCAGACTACCCACTGGTAGTCTCGGATTCCCGCGATTCCCCCTTTAACCATGGTTAAATTCACGTTAACTATGGTTAAAAATTTGATTGAAATTTTTGGTTTTTTGCAATTTCTGATATTTGTGGGGGCCCAGGCGGGGTAGGAGGCTAGTCTAGGCCTTGCCATGGACCTTAGGCCCACTTTTGTCTCAGTCGGCCCCTTAACCATGGTTAAACCCACCCGTGGTTAACATTTAACCATGGTTAAGCGGCCCATGACCTAGAAAAATTCTGGATAAATCATCAAAAAATCATAAATATTACATGGAATCTAGAAATGCCTCCTGTGACATTTTTTGTTTTGGTTAAGACCCTTAATCAGAGCCAACTCCATTTTTGACCCTTAATCATGGTTAAAAAATCCTTAACTGGAAAAAATCTGGAAAAATGCTTAAAAAATCCAAAATATTAGGAGAAACCAAAAAATGGTCTCTTTTGGCCATTTAACCATGGTTAGTACCCCTAACCATGGTGACCTCCCCTTCTTAACCGCGGTTAAGCATACTTAACCATTGGGAAAAATCTGAAAAAATTCCAAAAAAATCAGAAAATATAAAAAGACCAAAAATACTGACTTTGGACTTTTTAACCATGGTTAGCACCCCTAACCATGGTTAATCACATTTCTTAACCTCGGTTAGCAACCCTAACCCTTGGTTAAGACACCCTGGGCCTATCGGGCCTCACCCCTTGGCCTACCGGGCCCAATCTCGGCCTACTGGGCTAAACCCTGGCCTACCGGGCTCACCCATGGCCTACCGAGCCCAATCTCGACCTACTGGGCCCAAACCCTAGCCTACCGGGCTCACCCTTTGCCTATCAGGCCTAACATCGGCCTACCGGGCCCAACCCTAATCTACCGGACCACCTATTGGCTTACCGGGCCCAAACCATGCACTTTGACCAAATCCGGTCAACTAAACCCTAGTCTACTGGACTAGGCCCATTAGCCACCCTTGGTGCACACACACACACACCCCTAGCCCCGGCACAGGCTCATGTGCCAGAACTACGCTCGGTCTGATCTCACCCCTATGTGAGTACGTAAGCAATTCAACCCGGGTCTGTCCCTAGTCTAGGGTTTTCTCCTTCTTAGATTAGCATTCTCTTAAATACTTGAGGTATTTGATTAACATTGAGATTAATTTGGTTTAACCCTATCAAGTAGGGAACTACTGAAAAGTGGAAGTGCCGGGGTGCCTAACCCCTTCCCCGGACTGAACCGAACCTCTTACCCTAACCTCGGACCGCAGACCAAGACCTTATCCAAATCCCGGGGACTTATCCCTTCTGAATGAATAGGTGGTGACTCTTAACTCACCCCGTGAGATCGAAATCAGGGTTTTCCCGAAACCCGCGCTCACAAGGGGTTTTTAATAGACCCCACCATGGCAGCAAGGGGCGCCTTGCTGCCACAATTCAAATGAGATCTTTAATAAACCCCACCTTGGTAGCAAGGAACACCCGTACTGCCTTAAATAAAACTTTGACCAAAAGCCATTGTGCATTGCCATTTGGCAGTCTAGTAGTGGGTATAATACCCACTACTACCTCTCTCACCCCTCGATCTGTAACAAGAGGGTGGGAGATAACTCCTTACTCTCCCACGAAGAGGACAGATGTCCTCTTCACAAAGAAAAGACAGTTAGAGGAGGTGGTTATCAAATCACTCTACCCAATAACTCCCACAGTATAAAAGTTGGAGTTAGTTTTCGAAGCAAAGGATCCTAAAATCCAAGAGCAAGAACCAAAAGGAAGAATCCCCCGATGAGAATTCTCGAAGCTAAGGAAGAACCTCAGCCATGGAGACAACAAGGTAGGCCAAAATGTCTACCTGTTTTTCCTCTTCTTCTCTTTCTCTTTCACCCTATAAGACCTCCATTGAGGCAACTGTAAATGCCAAAATAGGGCATTTGACACCCCTTTTATTCAATGAAAGATTACTATGTTTGTCTCTCTGCTTCTTAATCAGAGGTATCCCTCTTCAAGAGGGTGTAATTAACAGCATGGGTTAAGGACCTCAGTCAAGCTCTTGGAGGTTCTCTAGGAAGAGAAGGCACCTAAAGATATCTCTCATAGGCTTCACTTTGATACAGTTAAAGTTGGTTTGGAGAATTTCTTTTTGATCATCAAACAAGGAGTTAAAGAGATCATTCAATGAAGCAAGTCTCACTAGTTTTTACATCTCCTAATCAGTTAAAATCAATGCACTGGCTCACCCCGATATAAGGAGTTAGATGGCATACCCTAAAAAGGTCTATGGGGATGCTATAGAACAAGAAGGCTAGCCATAATGTTATTATTTTTCCCAATTTTATTGAGCTAGTGGTGGATAATTTTGCATAAGCAATAGCTGAATTGGAGTACCATTCAATGGCCAATGCCACCACACCCAAAAAGACTTGTGTTGGTCAAATGAACCATGTCTCTAAACTAAAATCAAGTCCAACCAGATTCACTACTGTATGATCCCAACCATCCACTGGTTTTCCCCACCCTATTTGGGTTATTGGTTGGGTCCGAGTTGAGGGTATGAAATAAGGATGAAATTACCCAAACCAATTTCCACCTCTACTCTTGTGATATATATGAAGAGGGATAGATGCTACCACCATTTGATGGATCCCTCTTGAAATATCTGATGTCAGATGATTTTGGGCATCTGATTTGCAGAGCTTATGCATAGATGTATTATCTTCTCATCACAAAGGATTGGTAGTTTTTTTTGGGATGGTAAGTTGGGTACAAAGGATTGGGAGTTATTCTATGTAATTTCAGATTCTTTGCAAAATTCAAGACTAGAGTAAAAGATCAGGTCTTAACAAAGCTACAACCCCAAAGCTAGGGAGTAAGACATGCCAGCTACAATAGAATTTTGACATATAGTATAGCATGGCCTCTTGATGGAAGAGATCAGATCATAGCCAATTGCAATTAAATTCTCAATTGAAATCTTTTGAATTTGCAATTGGCTGTGATCTGATCTCTCCTGGTGGAAATTGGAATTTGAAATTCCAAGCATAAATCATTCCATAAACATAGGCGGGGTCTTCCCATCTCCGATTATGAGAATAATAGTCTAATATAGCGTGAATAATATAATGGAGGAATGAAGGAGAGTCCAAATACTTGTGTATGCAGCATTATAACTAATATTGCTTTTCATGTCACTTTTATGGATCGTAACTATTGTCTTCAAGGAGAGTATTTTTCTAACTTTCAATGAATGGATAATATTTTCAGAATTTCAGAACAGTAATCAATTTATGTTTCAAAATGAACCAAATGCAATTATTTTACACATAACCGATTTTTTTTACAAATAATCAATTATAGACAGGTTGCTACCCAAAAAAGGATTATTCATAACAACGCTTGAAGCACCCTAATTTTGCACCCCTCCTCTCTCTCAATTCCAAAACCCATTCTCCTAAAGCCCATTCCCTAATCCCATTTCTAAGCCATAGACAACCCATTAACATGGCCTATTATCTACTCTAGTTAGATAATAGTTTAAAACTTGATTTCTATGGTTCCTTTGGCTAGTTAAATTTTTTTTTTTAGGTATAGTTTAAAATAGCTTTTATATTAAGATAAAATTCTGTTTTTAGTAAGCTTCATTAATCTCTAGGTTAGGTTAGATTTTTAATTCTGAAATTTAGGATTGTTTTAGGTTATTTATTAAATCTAGAATTAGGATAACCCTTTATGAAGTAAATTAGCTCTAGGATAACCTTAAATAACCATAGTTAGTTTAAGCTCGTTGCTCCACAACGAACCTAAATTACTATTTAAAAAATCCAAAAAAATAAGAAAAACATTCAAAAATACCAAAAACAATATAAAATTCAAAAAACCAAAAAATCTAACTTAAAGCCACTCCGGTGCACACCTTTTAACCATGGTTAAATGCTTTAACCATGGTTAACTTGACCTTAGGCCTATGCCCAAGCCTCTGGGCTTAACCTAGGCTTTTGGGCCTAATCCGTAGCCTCCGGGCTCAACCCTAGGCCTCCAGGCCCAATCCTTAGCCTTCAGACCCGCTCTTAGTCTCCGGGCTTAAACCCTAGCCACTCTCCGGTGCACTTGACCACCTCGTTCAATTGACCCTAGCCCCTGGGCTAACCCTAAGCCATCTCGTTGCACACACACACTCCCCTTAACCCCGACATGGGTTCATGTGCTAGAACTACGCTTGGTCTAATCTCACCCCAATGAGTACGTAGGCAACCCAATCCGGGTTCAACCCTAGTCTAGGATTTTCCCCTACTTGGATTAACATCATTTTAAATACTTAGACATTTTATTAATTTTGATTCAATTTGGTTTAAACATAGGGTAAAGGTAATTGTCTTAGACGGTGGTCCAAGGGTGCCTAACACCTTCCCCGAGACTCAATCGAACCGCTTACCCTAACTTTAATTGAGACCTCTAGTCTTAATCTAAACCCAGGACCTATGCCTCAAAATAAATAGGTGGCGACTCTCAGTCAAACAAGTGAGTAAAATCCGTGCTCACAACGCTTATTTACAACAACGCTTATTCATGATAGCGCTTGTTGTATAATCAATTGTGACTGCAATAATCCGAACCAAATGGGCCCCTAGGGTTTATCTTTTCCTGCTCTTGATTAAGAGAACATGATTAAGGGTGGTTTTTTTTACTGATCATTTCCATTCCTAGATCTGCTCTTTACTTCCTTTTCATTTAGGTACTATTTTTTTAAAAAATTATAACTAAACAAAACTATTAAATTGGTTTTCTCATTCTATTTTTCAACTAGACAGTGTAATTCAATGGTGAAACCAAATAAAAAGAAAGTTTTCAAGTGCGAAGGTAGTGGCAAAGAAGGCTACGGCAAAGAATTCGAAAATTAGAATCTACTTCAGATGCATAAGAAGCAGCAGTGAGCCATTGAAGAACCACGAAAAAAGAGAGGCTAAGTACGCGAAACGTGCAAGTAAATGAATGCTTTAGGATGGTGATAGTGACTTGGAAATATAGGGGAGAAAATGATTAACTGATTGATTTTTTCCGTTATTGTTTTAATAACAAAAAAAATCAATCAGTTAATCCTTTTCTCCCCTATATTTCCAAGTCACCGTCACCATCCTAAAGCATTCATCAACCTGCGCGTTTCGTGTATAAGAATGAATACATTGCACATTCTATGAAGAAGCTAAATGCGTTAAGATGGTGCGGGTGACCTGGAAATATAGGGGAGAAAATGATTAACTGATGGATTTTTTTTTTGTTATTAAAAATGAATACATTGCACATTCTATGATATATTTATAAATGTAAACATGCCACATAAAATATATCCTCAAACTATTAGACATGGGTCCAAACTTATTTCCTTAATTTTAAGAATATCTCTAATACAATAAACTATAATCTAGTTTGACTTGATCCACACAAGTGAAATGTCACTACAAGAAAACTACCGGACAGACACGGAAATTTTCCGTGCCTGATAATAAATTTCCATGTCTAATACTATTAGACATGGAAATAACGACCATGCCTAAACCGTGATAGTTACTCTCATACCTGATGCTATTAGGCACAAAATTAATTTTCTGTTTCTAATAATATTATTAGACACGTAATTATTTCCATGTCTAATGATAAATACCCATAAATGTAAAATTATATGACGTCACACTATTCTGTGTCTAAATATAGTATTAGACACGGAAAAATATCCGTGTCTAATAATTACAACAACGGAAATTTTTCCTTGTCTAATATATTTTTGATATGGAATTATTTCCGTCTCTAATACTCTGATGTACGTCACATATAACATTAGACACAAAAATAATTCCATGTCTAATAATGTATTTCCGTGTCAAAAACATATCAAACACGGAATTATTTCCGTGTCTAGTACTCTAATAATATTAGAGATGGAAATATTTGTGTGTCTGATATATATATATATATATATATATATATATATATATATATATATATATATATATATATATATATATTTTTTTTTTTTTTTTTTTTTTTTTTTTCTTACACATCTAGTACCCTGAATCCCATGCCATAACCTGTCACCTGTGTAAATACATTTGAATAATGTACCTGTTTTCATACATTTGAATAATGTAACCTATTTTTCAATTGATTTCATTTGCACATTGCACCCATAGGCCATAACAACAAATAAACAAAATACATATAATCCCTTTAATATAAACAAGATCACAGCTACAATTACATTCCTTTCCACCAAATTCCTTTCTACTGATCTATGAATCTATGTTCGTATGGACTCCACCACGTGGCAACCATGGACTTGGAATGACACCGGTAGAAAATTCCTCCATCTCAATCTGCAACTCTTTTTAGTTCTCTTCAAGCCTAAACAGAAAAAAAGTAAATTAGAAGTGGTGATCAAATCATCCATTTATGTGAATTATCCAATTATTCTAATGAGATATGAGGAATATTACATCTTTACCTGAGCATTTAGCTTATCAATATCTTCGTCAGTAGAACTACATACTATCTTCTCACTGTCACAATAGGAGGAAATAACCATGTCAAATAAATGGTGAATTTATGTAAAAATATAATCCAAGTGAAGTATTATGCTATTCGAAATGAAAAAAAAAAAACCAAATCAACATCAATACTTAATGTCTGACAAAAGTAATTTAATTGACATTCAAATAGTATGATCTGTCATACATTATGCTTGGATTTTCTAATTCTTTCTTAAAATAGTAATTTAAAATAGTTTTGAGTGAATCCGAGGTCGTATGCCCAATTTGGGCATCGAGATGGCCGAAATCCATGTTTCTCAGCTATACTATGGCCTAAACCTACAACCTTCCACCATTTCCAAACCGGGGATCGGATTTCGATCCCGTTTCTTCTAACGCTTGTATTTCAATAATATGTAAGTGTTGGAGTTAATTTCGAACGAATCCAAGGTCGTATGCCCGATTTACGCACCGAGATGGCCGAAATCCATTTTCTCAACTATACTATAGCCTAAACCTACAACCTTCTACCATTTCCAAATCAGGGGTCGGATTTCGATCCTATTTCTTCTAACGCGTGTATTTCAATAATATGTAAGTATTGGAGTTGGTTTAGAGTGAATCCGAGTTCGTATGCCCGATTTGGGCACTGAGATGGCCGAAATTCATGTTTCTCAACTATACTATGACCTAAACTTACAACCTTCCACCATTTCCGAACCGGGGGGTCAAATTTTGATCCTGTTTCTTCTAATACGTGTATTTCAATAATATGTAAGTGTTAGAGTTGGTTTCGAGCGAATCCGAGGTCGTATGCCCGATTTGAGCATCGAGATGACCAAAATCCATGTTTCTCAACTATACTATGGCATAAACCTACAAACTTCCACAATTTCCAAACCGGGGGTTGGATTTCAATCCCATTTCTTCTAACACATGTATTTAAATAATATGTAAGTGTTGGAGTTGGTTTCGAGCGAATCCGAGGTCGTATGCCCGATTTGGGCACCGAGATGGCCGAAATCCATGTTTCTCAACTATACTATGACCTAAACTTAAAACCTTCCACCATTTCCAAACCGGGGGTCAGATTTTGATCCCATTTTTTCTAACGCGTGTATTTCAATAATATGTACGTATTGGAGTTGATTTCGAGCGAATCTAAGGTCGTATGCCCGATTTGGGAACCGAGATGGCCGAAAACTATGTTTCCCAACTATACTATGGTCTAAACTTACAACCTTCCACCATTCCCAAACCAGGGGTCGGATTTCGAACTCGTTTCTTCTAACATGTGTATTTTAATAATATATAATCATTGGAGTTGGTTTAGAACGAATCCAAGGTCGTATGCCCGATTTGGGCATCGAGATGGTGACTGACCAAACACAAAATCCAAGAAATTGTTCACACCCGTTTTACATATGTCACTCCATCTGTGTGCAGAAACCCAACTTTTATCCATGGTCACTTTATCAGCTCTTGTAATCACTAACAACAGAAGACAATATATACCTGTCATTAGTGAATGATACAAAAATGGCTCCGGAATAATTAGGATAATGCAAGCATGCACCATGGTTATTGAATACTTATTGGGTGGGGTGTTCCTATCCCATTCAGGAATACATAATCCCCAAGGATCAGTACCACACGTCCGCTGTCAATTTTCTGAAAATTTCGGCAACATCTCCTTATGATTTTCCAAGTACACAATTCAGACAAGAAGCAAATGTACTTCATTGTCCAAATATGTACCCAAAGAACATTAGGGATGACTGACGAAAATATTCCCAAACTTGAGTGTGCTTCGGGCGACTGACACATGCTTCGGGATTATACATTCCCAAACTGTCCACACAGACAATTGAAGAATCATTTGACGACAAATATTCCTCTTGACATATAGGACGGATCAGTTGTTAGAATTAATGCAATAGTCCACGTAGGAACTACACATCGTAACCTACAACGAATTCATCCATAGTGATACTAAGAGAGACACTTATCCGACAATCATTCTTGAATGAGAGATCTAAGTTTCAATGCATGCACATTTACAATGACCTTGAGGGATGCATGATTCATTATGGAACTTACAGTTGAATAATCATAACTGTAAAATTAGGAATGAAAAGAAATCCTATCAATAATCTAAAACAACCGACATTCATACCCTATTCCGTATCTAATTATCGATATTAGGCAATAGACATAATATTTAGCAAAAATAAAAATAAACATAGCCTGTTCAATACTAGAGACGACAAACAAGAATTAGGTTAATTTTATCTCGGATGTACAAAGCGATGTAGATAAATATATTACTTATCAAACTTATAATCAACATTAGATATGGAATATTAGCCACAAAATTATTTCCGTGTCTATAAATAGGTATTAGACACGGAAATAATTCTATGGCTATAATTCCGTTTCTAGTCCCCGACCAAGGTCCTGTTGCCTTGTTAGTCATCACATTAGAGGAGTTTCCATGATTATATATGATGTTCATGATCAGCACTAAAAGAGTATTTCCAGTCATTCCTAGTAGATTAGAACGGTCTAACTATTGCTGCATCAAAATTCTAATATTAGTAAGCCATGAATACCTTTTTGATAGTCCCATGGTCACGCATAGCGACTTGACCAACTATGGACAGACTACCCATAGCTGCTGTGAAATCTCATCAAAATAAAAGCTGAAAGGCCACTCATGAACCATTGAAATAAATACAAGTGAAAATCTGCAAGTGAAGGAATCTACATAGGAAATTTAAATTCCCTGCCTTCTTGGATTGAAGCCTCTACCATAAGTTCCCATCTTTACCTCCAAATTAAATCCATTGGAAGCCCTCATTTGTTCAACCAAAGAATTAGAAACAAAAATCTACAACTGGCTATGAAACTACTTTTCTCTTGATGGTCATGGGAGCACAGCTTCTGGGTCAATCACCAGCTGGCCTAGAACAGTCAAATATATGTCATCTTTGCAATGTATTTGCCATTATACCTCAGAAACTTAAATTCATGGGTGAATATACATTTTTGTCAATCTGACATCAGAAAATAAGAAGCATAAAGCAGAAAAATCAGTATTTGAACTAGGAATACGAAAATTGTAACCAAGGCTCTCATACTAAATTGGTTATAATCAATTTACTTTCTAGCCTATTTGCAGAGATGGGATTTTTGATTTTGGGTTTTTCTTTTTTAAATGATGGGTTATATAAGTGAAGCTCTCAAAGATTTCAAATTTAAAGGTTTCTCACAAGGGCAACAATTTTGAGAAGTTCTTCAATAATAAGGCTGGAATTTACTCAAAAATGCATAATACTCTAAACCACTAAACAAGATTTCAGAGAACAGAGACTGATTCACAGAGTATGCCTACTCAAATTTGAAGAGATTTCAGAGGCTAGAAAGTTAAGAAATACAACATATATACAGAAAAGGCTAAGATGCCTTGAAAAAAACAAGAACAGTAAATTAGGGTGAAAGGGAAATGCTGATCAAAAGCCAAAAAACAAATCCAACTTTGAAGAGAGAGAGAGTGGTGAAAACAAAACCCTAGAATTGGACAAGAGAGATGAAAATGAAATGGATGTGAGAGATCGAATAAGGATTCTAGGCTTGACAAAGGGATTGGTAGACTTACCCGGTGACGGTGATCGGAGTTTGGTGGCGGCGGTGATCAGCGCTGGCCGGCGGGTGTCGTCGGAGCTGGAAGGAGAAGGAGCAAAAGAGAGAGAGGGGCGGTAGAGAAGAGAAAGGTGGGAAAACAATTGGAGTTTTGCGGGGTAATAAAAAAAAAGTACTAGACACGGAAATATTTCCGTGTCTAATGATCATTAAACTTAGACACGGAAATAATAATATTAGACACGGAAAAATTTCCATCTCTAATAAATGTATTATATATAAATCTTAAAATCAACATTAGATACGGACTATTTGGTACAAAATAGTTCCATGTCTATAAATAGGTATTAGACACGGAAAAATTTCCGTGTCTATAATTCCGTATCTATCCGGTAGATTTCTTGTAGTGTCAAGTTATTTTGCCAAACCTTGATGTCATAGGTGAAAATTATCAAGGTGAAAAAGTAGTCACTGTATTACTTCAATTTGACTTCAGTATGCCTTGCTAAGTCCATGACACTCATAAGGAGTTGCCTGAAACATAAACTATATGTGTTAGTGGGGTACAATAGAAGCTAGATTGAATAGACATGAAATCTGATTTCAAAAGTTACAGTTTCATCTTCTATGAAAAAGGATAAATGGAAACACAATTAGGCAACATAGAGACTGTCCATTGTCTTTGTTTTGCATAATAAACGATAAGTTCTATAACCTTAAAAAGAAGACAATTAATGGGTAGAGATCAAATCGATTCCTCGGGCTTTAGCTGTCATCATGTTATTTCTCTCTAAGTCGGTGTTTTGTTTGAGTGGAGTATTCTTCTTATGAGAAATGCTAACCCTACTGATTCTTTCCTTTTTCTTTTTTGCCAAGCTACTCTTTTTCTTATAGCATTCTTTTGTGAAAATAGCCTTCTTGTGGAAGATACCTCGTGAAGTAAACTTGAAAGGAAGAGGAATGTACCTTTTGAAGTAAGAGGAAAATAGGAAGATAGGTGGAACTATAAAACATCGAAATAAACAAAAGAGGAGTGGTAGTCAGAGGACAAAGGGGTGAGGAGGGGGTAGAATAAGAAATTCGGCTATTCAGTGTACTAAGAGCCGAGGTCAAACTGAGAAAGTAGAGGTGTAGAAGTGGGATCGGATTTGATCTTGCTCTCACCAGACCAAAATCATCCGGTCCTCACAAGTCTTCCGACATGTGGTGATAAAAAGGAGGAGAATTATCAAATGAGGAGAAGTCAAAAAACAGGGGAGAAAATGAAATGTCAAAAAACAGGGGTATAAGTGCGATAATAACAGGAAGTAGTGGCGACTGGGGAAAGGATATAGATAATACCAGAGTGTAGAACTCACACTAAATGAGGCAAGAGGCCAAAAGGGTAGAAACGGTAACTCTAAAATGAGGAGACACTTGCTTCAACTCACTTTTTATATAGGTTAAAGATGTTTAAGTAAAAATTAAATACTTGTGTAACTGATGTAGAAAGGAATAAAGGAGTCTGTTATGTTCCCGACCATAGTGTGGGTTTTTTTCTTCAAAGGACACGTACTTGTGTAACTGATGTAGAAAGGAATAAAAGAGGCTGTAATGTTCCTGACCAAAGTGTGGGTTTTTTCTTCCCAAACATGCACTCCATACTCAAAACCCAATATAATTCATCCAGACATACCTACTTTGATAAATCTCCACTTCATCTTTTATCTCATTGTACTCAAACACATTCTTACAATGCTCAAATTCCATGAATTTACATTCAAATGTCTATCTACCAACTCGGATGTTTCTCGACCTAAAAGCAGCAGAAAAAAACCACTCTTAAGATGATAGAAACAGTTATTAAAGGGGACACATTTTTAATACTTTTTCTAAAAACCATGGTTAGATGCTTTAATCCTAAGGACACTAATTTTAACCACAATTAAAGGGGACATGTTAATTTTTTAATATTGTTTTCTATAAACCATGGTTATATGCTTTAACCGTAAGGTTAGTGAATCTTAATGACAATTAAAGGGAGTTAAAGTGGGACACATGCTAATTTTTTAATATTTTTTTCTAAAAACCATGGTTAAATGCTTTAACCCGGAGGAATAGTGAATCTTAACCACAATTAAAGGGAGTTAAAAGGGGATACGTTAATTTTTTAATATTTTTCTAAAAATCATGGTTAGATGTTGTACCCAAAGGTTTGTGATTCTTAAGCACAATTAAAGGAAGTTAAAAGGGGACACATTAATTTTTTTTAAAAAAAACCAAGTTTAGATGCTCTTAGCCACAATTAAAGGAAGTTAAAAGGGGACACATTACTTTTAATTTTTTTTTTTTTTAAAACTAAGGTTAGATGCTCTAATCCTAAGGGTTATTGAATCTTAATCATAGTTAAGAGTTAAAAGGAGACAAATTAAGTATAAGGGTCAAAACTTATTAACCATGGTTCAAGAGTATTTAAAGGAACTTTGTACGGTTATAAAATCTGTTAAGGGCATAATAGTCATTTAAGTAATAATTTCAAGCCAAAGTCTAACAGAAGTAAGGTTTGAGGGTATTTGTCTAACTATTGGAAAACATGAGTTAATTTGCAAGAAGTTGTCACATTACAGTGTAGTGTATTTGCAATTCTAATAAAGTAGTGTATTTGCAATTCTAATAATGTTTGAAATGAGCATTGAATCCACCAAATGTACATCTTTGCTCTTTGTGATTAAGGATCCCAATAGGACAAAATTGGTGAATATGTGGTGACGTAAGACTCTTGTGTCCATTATGGACCCAGAAGACTCGAGCTTGAACCACGGAGAACGAATGCTCGTTAATGAGCTCCCTTTATTAGGGATTCTAGCACATCCCTAATATAAATTATTTAAAAATTATTAGGACATAACTAACAATTTGAACTCATATAAATTATTTAAAAATTGTAGATAGCAAATGCATTAGGTCTTTCATTCTCACTGACAAGCAAACCGTAATGGAAATCCACAACCTCATATGGATGATGTATCCAAAGTTCAATATAATAAAGAAAGGGTCTACATTTTTTCCTTGTCATGGTTATCAATATAAAAAAGACTAAAAATTTACATGATCAACATATACAATGAGTTTTATGTGGTAGAATTGCATCTCAACAAATAAGAAACACAATATCAAGCGGATTTAGTTTACATGAATTTTCGCTAGCTAATAATAAGAAATCCACAACCCCATTCAATCTCAGAAACCAGCATTGAACCAAAAAATCTCAAATTCTGTAGCATCACATATAATTGACATAAATTGGATGAGAAAAATATAATAATACAAAGATCCCATCTTAGCTAACCGGTTCAAAGCTATTTTAATATCGCAATGCTTTGCCTCCAAGAGTGCTTCAACACACAATCAAAAATGAAAACAGAACTATACAGCAATTCTAACCTTCTAATGACAACAAAATCACATAAGAGCAATAAATAGTGTTTATGTGAAGGCATCCTACGAATATTATCAAATTTCTCAGTATAGAGGGTACAAAATTCATAATTTTAAATACATGCAACTTGCAATAAGACACCTAAAGAAAACTGTAGCTAACAAAATTATATAAACCCGTTCCCCATTTACAATAATCTCTAGTAGAACCAAAAAACAAGAAATGAAAAGTTACAAAGTTGGACAAAAAAAATGCAAATGCCTATACTACAAAAACCCTAATTCGTCCACTATAGTCCACGAGATCACTGAAAAATACAATTCTTTTTTTCCAAATAAAAAATCCTAACTCGTAAAAACAGAAGAGCAGAGTCCTTCAAAACCCTAAGAGATGGCAAAATATCCCACTATAGTCGCAAATTCTTACCGAGATTATAGAGAGAGAGAGAGGAGAGAGCAGAGGAGGGGGGAGCTATCGTGGCAGAAAGAGAGAGTTAGAGAGAGAGAGAGAGAGACTTATCCAGAGTAGTTGTCGTCAGTGAGCTGAGAGCCATGGAGGGGTGGAGCTGCCGTGAGGGGTGGAGCGACTGTGGAGGTGGTGGTTGCCGTGGATGGCAGGAGATTAGGAGAGAGGAGAGGGGAGAGCAGAGAACTGAGGGAGAGCGGAAATTCGCACAGGAAGGAAAAGTGAGGGAAAACCATCGGGCCCTAATTAAAGAGATTCAGCGGTGGTTTTTAAAAAC
Source organism: Tetracentron sinense (assembly GCA_015143295.1). Lineage (NCBI taxonomy): Eukaryota > Viridiplantae > Streptophyta > Magnoliopsida > Trochodendrales > Trochodendraceae > Tetracentron > Tetracentron sinense. Next base: position 37,944,659 of record CM026563.1, read on the forward strand.
CGCCGCTAATATATAGTTATAAATGGTGGTTAGCTAATATCAAGACGGGAATAGACAAGGCCGGAAACCAAAAATGGTGGAGGGAACTCTTTTCCATGACAGTTATAAAATAACCGCCGTTAAAAACAACATATTTGTGGTGGCTATTTAATAACCGCCGTTACAAACGAGGCAGTTATTAAAGAACCGCCATAGAAAGGATGCGGCAATCAATTTTCAACCGCAGTTATATGAAACTGTCGTTACAAAAAATATTCTGTGGCGGTTCTTGGGAACCACTGCTAAAGGCCTATAGTTTTGTAGTGCATTAATAATAACAAAGAGAGACGTCTATTATTAATTTTGGTTGTGGGTCCTACATATTAAAAATACTAAATTTCTAAGCAATACCATAGTTTATTAAATTAATATTTTTAATTAAAGAATATTTTAGTCCAAATAAATTTTAGTATACTCCTTGTACTTTTATTACTAGAATGATATATGTGTACACATAAAACAGAGTTAAATGCACTCAATATATGCATAATATATGTATACTAATAGAAGGTATATGTAATTTGTATAATATATTTATTGAGTAGATAAGCCTGAATAAAAAAAGATAGGACTTGGGCCTATATATGTAAATCTCATTTACTATCAGGCCTAACCAAGCTAGGCTCGGCCCGGCCGGCCCATTGACAACTCTAATTTCCTCATGTTTAGAGAATTGTCTAAAATTTTTTCTAAATCTTGGATTTCCAATAGCATAAGTCAGAGAGTTCGATTTTTAGATGATTGCTCCATATGTCTGTGCAATTGTACATAGCTTGGATCAATATTTACATTGGGGTAATACTGATCAACTAGGATTAGTAGGACAAGTGGCACAATGACGTGAAAGCTAGAAGTTGTTCTTTGGCTTGTGTAGTAATTGGAAATCTCAAATATTTTCAAGGAAAGCAATTCTTTATTGTCATTTTATGGATAGATAGCCTTTGACTAGTAGGCTTTACTTTTTTTGACCCTAAATTTCCTTTACACATAGTCACAACAATAAATAATTTAGAGAAAATGATAATTATGATTAGATTCAATAAATAATTTAGACAAAATGATAATTAAGATTATCTAATCAGTAAGCTAGATTTCACGAGAGTGACTAGAGTTCTAAATGTGAACCTAAATGGACTTTAACTTAAAAACTAATCACCATGTAGATGAATAATGCATATCTATTTATTTTTTATTTTAAAATATAAGAATGCGAGTTTTGAAAATTTAGACTTCTTGAAGAAAATTGGCCTATCCTTTACCATTTTTACAAGGAGCCCCAATTCGACGGAATGCATCAAATAGGTCCTAAGTGAACCTAAGAAAGTGTTGGTGTTTTAACATAAATGAGAACCATTACATAAAAATATGGAAATAAAAAATATTCTAAGAGGTTCCTACCCTTTCTCTTTTTAAAAGGAGCCCAAATCAACAAGTCTCAAAAAGTCCAAACCGTGTCGAAAGAGAGACATATTTTCTAATCTTAGCTAAAGACATATTTCAATTGAAAAATAAGAGTAAAAGAAGAGAGTCTGAAATTAAAAAGAGACCAACTTAGGTGAGACCTACCTAGTGTTGTTGAATCTTGTTTTCTTCATATTGCTCAAATTTATTTTTTTTCTCTTCTTTTTCCTCCAAGGTTTGAAGGAGTTTATTATGGATTTTTCTAAAGGAAAAATTTACTAATTTAAGCTGGAGTTTTAGAACTAATGTAAAGAAGGCTGAAAGGGTTGAGGATGGCTAAGGGAGCTAAAAACTAGATATAAGTCTAAGAGGTGTCTAGCAATAAGTTGCTTGTGAGTGATGAGTCTTTGAAATGAGTTGAAGAGTTAATATTTATAGGATGAGAATGAGATTAGAAATCTTCCCACTTTTCATGCTGGACTAAACCATAGAGGGTTTCAAATATCATGTCGGGTGTGTCCTTTTCGCGAAACTTTGAGGCGGAACTTTTAAAATCCCGGAACTTCAAAAGTGTAAGCCTGTTCTTTTACCCAAAGTCCCAGATCTTTAAAGTTCCGTGGAAGTTGAATATCCATAAAAAGTGGAATTTTATAGTTCCCTGTAAAAGAGCCGGAACTTTAAAGTTCCGTCTAAGTGGAACTTTTAATTGAGTAGGAGCCCAGTAAAAATCGAGTCTCTCATTCCAAATACACTACTCTCTTCTTATATATCTCATAAGTATTAATGATATTAAGTAAATTATTCACTTTTATTCGGTTTTGACATAATTTCAATTTACTCGTAGAACATTGTCGAATGCTATGAGAACATTGTAGAATGATGATATGAATACCTCGAGTCATAAAAAAAAAAAAAATTATATTCACATCGTATATTAAGAAAATAAGAAGAATTAAATTAATTTTATGATATTACAAATACAATTAAGAAATTGAACATGAATGAGTTTTTAATGTTAAATTTCCAACCTCAAAGTTCTATGTCAAAAGAACAGTGGACTTGCAAAGTCCCATGAATTTAGTCATAAAGACTCACGTCGAAAAGAATATAACTACAAATTTGATGGAAATTTCAAAATTTGGATCTTTGATGTTCTAGGAATTTTGAAGTTCCTAGATCTTTAGAGTTCCAAGAAAAGAACACAACCTTAAACCAAAGCTATTAACACCTACTCTCCAAAAACAAAAAAGCTATCAACACCTAACGAAGGCTGCCACACCCTTAGGTAAGGCCATTTAGCTGGAGGCAGCATTAGGGGCCCCTATAGGTCCTTTTTTTTTTTGGTAGAAGCCTCTATAGGTCCCTTGAGTGGCTATTTTGTAGAACCCCGAATTTATCATTCTTGATATTCGTGATGTTTATTAAATTACATAGAAACCTGTATTTAAAAAAATTAATATGATTAAGCCTATAAATTTTATGTGAAACGCATGGATTTTAAAACCCAAATAAATTACTTAATTTAAGACATTTTTAGAGTTAAATTGCATGAAAAGAAAGATAGGCAAAAAGTAGCAAAAGACTTTAAAAAAAAAAAGAAATCGGCGCTCTGGCTGATTGATCGCCCACCAGCGACGGTCAATCATTGGCGGCTCGATCGCCCACAACACCGTTTTGCCTAAGTTTTTACGCGATTTCTCGATTTTTGAGTCCCTAGGGCCCCCAACATTATAAATTATCCTTATATCCGTGGGTTCAGGGTTTCTAAGACTTTCTAAACCTAAGAGAGAGAGAGAGAATATGATTTTGAAATATCCAAAATGAGAGATCAAAGGTTTTGCAAGGAAAAATGTGTAAAGGTATAGATCGATCCCATTTGCAGGCGCTTGATCGTAGGGAAGCGATCGGGATGAAAAAATCTGGTAAACCTCAAAAATAATATTTGAGTTGAGAACTCACAAATTCAAGGGGATGATTAGGTCTCCTTATAAGTTTATCTACCATTTGTAATATTTAACAATGAAGTTATTAACTAAGGGATGATGAACTTAAAGTGTGGAATAAGAAAGACGAGCAAACCACAACACAAGGATTTTTACGTGGAAACCCTTCCGGGAAAAACCACGGGACCTAGTCCAGCAACGAGATATCACTAAGACAAAGAAACAAATACTTACAAGAATCGAATTGTACTCAACCGGACTCGACACTACGATCCTTAGTACTCAGTCCTCCATGCTTCCGAAAGTAATCACGATCTTGCAGGACTCGCAATCTATTCGCAGTAGCCTGTTCTTCTCTTTGTGTCTCAACAATCACAATCTCCACGATCGATCTCCGTCAATGACGGCTTCGGATTCCATCGACCAAATATCCACGATCCTTCTCGGATTGATCTCTTTCGCAAAGGCTCCGGAACACTCCGGCCAATTTGTTATTTCCAGAACGGGTTGATGGTTTTAGGGTTTAGAATAACTCTAGAGAGATCCCATCAAAAGCTTGAGGATCACCCAAAGAAAGTTTTTAGAGATTAGAATGGAAAAGCTTGCATCTCTAGAGTAATGGTTTATGGAGAATGAGTGGAATGTTTTCCAGAGTTTAGGGGAACTCTAGAATGAGCCTAAAAGCACTCTCAATGCTCTCCACAAAGTGTACTTCACGGATTAGAGGAGTTGCATTAAATAGAGAAGCAACCCCAAGGAATTAGAAACTGCCAAAATCGGTTTTAGAAAGAAAATCCATATCAGGGTCAACCCTGAGTGATTCGGGTCGACCCAAGTGACACTTTGGGTCGACCCTCAAAATTCTTATGCTCTGGAAAATTTTTCAATAAAAATTTCTTGAGGGCCTAGGTCAACCCAAAATGGTCAGGGTCGACCCTGAAGAGCATTTTTGGCATTTTTCTTCATTTTATTCCCTAATGCTTTGCTTCAATTGGTCTAGGCTTTTTGGAATCATTTTCTATGATTTTGGGCATTTCCATATGAATGATTTTTGCACTCTAAGTCAATTTCCACATAAGGTAACATGGTATCTAGGCCACTTACCATCCTATGAGTGAAATGAAGGATATAAGCGGAATGTCTTCAACTTATCTTCATAGTCTTCATCTTCACTTGTCTTGGACGCTTGTAGGCAATGACACAAGATACACTATACTCACTTGTTTTGACACCGGAATAAGCCAACCATAAAACATGGACTTTACACGGGAGAGGTAAATATAAATTCTTTCCTACCAATATGGTGATTTTGATATAAACATTATGAAAGTGATAGATTTAAAGCAAGAAAAATAAGATTAAGCATACTTACGATATGTCAATCCCTTATGAAAGATAAATATGATGTTTAGGGAATGTTTCATTGTGATTTTATTATAAAAGATAAATATGATGTTTAAAAATGTTTCATTGTGAAAGATAATTATGATGTTAGAGATGTTCTTATGATTTTTATTATTCACATCAACAAGGGGAAAGGGGGAATGATTTTGTGATGTATGTATGATGGAGAATGGAGGAAGGGATGATGGTTGGATTTGATGGAATAATTATGAGTGTGCTTTGAAATTATGATGTGTTATGAAATTAGGGTTCTGTGACATTAATTTTATCAAAACTATGTATTGAAAATTGAGGCATGATAAATATAATTTTTTCTTTAAAGATGATAGACATACCTTTATATTTATCAACTATGAGAAATTCTGCATGTTTAAACTGGTGTATGATTGACAGTTATTATTGTTTCACTCACACTCACTCTTGAAAAGAAATATGTACAAGCAAGATATTACGTATTACGCAAGTATATAAACACACAAACATGAATGTATGATTGAGTTTTGCACTGACCGAGTACCTACAAGCCTAAATCAAAGCAAGACAAGCCGTATACACCAGATAATGTGTAGACAAGTCGTAAACACCGGATAATGTGTAGACAAGCCGTATACACCGGATAATGTGTAAACCGCGTGATACCTCAGAAAGTAGGGTATATGTTAATCTCTATCCAATATATGGGGTAGAGTTATTTTAAGTTATTGCACTTCGCATGTTGTTGGGTACATTTATGAACAAGAAAGACAAGTAAGATAAACAAGAGAAATAATTACAAGTGAGCACGTATAAGAATTAACTTGGAATTATGCTTCCGCACTCTGAATTGTTTATATGTTTACATTTCATATTAAAATTCTAATTTATGCTATATATTAAATGCTGTTATATTGTTAGCTAGGAGTTTATATATATGTGGGGTAACTTGTTACTCAGCCGATGACTTTTGTTGTTGGTAGGTTTTAAGTTTGATATCTATGCCCCAGGACCTTGGGAAGAGGAAGAGTACGAGGAAGAAGAAGAAGATCCAACAGGTGATTACCTCGATGGTGAATGGAACTTGGACCGTTGGCCATTTCCGAGAAATTAGTTATTAGTATTTTGATTTGGAGTTTTAGATATTGTAATAGACTAAATTTTAGATTTATGGTTCGGTCGAATTGATGATTGGGAATCATGGAGGATGATTCGAATTATTTGTGATGTTTTTAATATTTAACTCAAGACATTAGACTTGATTATGATTTATTTAAATAAAAATTTTTAGGTTCATGTTTTACTGACAGGAAGTTATGAAAGTTGATGGTTAAGTCACGTGCCAAAGTCTCACATTAACCTAGGTGAGATTTTGGGGCGCGACAGAGGTGGTATCAGAGCTCAAGCATTAGGATCATAGGGATTGAGGTGTTTTTTTATTTGGACCTATGATTGAATGTCTGATATCGCGACAGAGGTGGTATTAGAGCAAAGGCATTAGGTTAGCTAAGGATTAAGTTTTAGGGATACAGCATACTAGGATTTATTTTGATGTTAGTGTAAAGTTTGAGTGTTAGAATGAATTATTTCCAAGTTAGACTAATTGTTACCGTTTGCTCTCAAGAAAAGTCACAATGAGGCGGTCGTGGATATAACACTAGAGGAAACACTGGAAGGGGTATTGGAGAAGAACATCCAATTGGTAATGATCAGCCTGACTTGACTGAAGTGTTAGGATCGATTGCTCAGACCATGGCACTCCTTGCAGCCAGGCAACCTGCTGCAGTTGCTCCTGGACTGGCAGAGGCACATGTACCTCCTCCACCTAGAGCACATACGGGAATTGAGGCATTTCGGAGATTGAGGCCTCCGCCATTTTATGGGACCATAGATCCAATAGCTGCAGAGGCATGGATATTGCAGCTGGAGAAGATGTTTTCAGTTCTGTTTCCTACAGATACTGAAAGAGTGACATGAGCAGCCTTTGTAATGGAAGGAGAAACAGAGCATTGGTGGCGAGCAACCTCCAAGACTAGAGATTTGACAAGAGCGGGCCAACCATGGACATGGGGGGAATTTATAGATGTATTTTATAAGAAGTATTTTCCAGTTGTGGTTCAGGAAAAGAAAAAAGCACAGTTACCCACTCTTGAACAAGGAAAAATTTTAGTGGCCGAGTATGAGGCCAAGTTCTCAGAACTTTCAAGGTTCGTACCTCACATGATTGCTATTGAGGCGATGAAAGCGAGGAAGTTTGAAAGGGGTTTAAGGGATTTCATTTGAGACAGAGTTTCAATGTTCTGACTAGAGACTTTCACTGAGGTGAATGATAGAGCACAATTGGCTGAAAAGAATTCAGAGGAATTCTTGAAGAAAAGAAAGATGAATCAAAAAGAGAAGTTCAGTAGGGGATAGCCAAACAGGGTTGGACCACAAGATAAGAGGCCCAGATTTTCAGGCCAACCCCCACCAACTAGGCCAACTCCGTATCAGAGGCCTGTACCTCCATCTGCACCTATTGTGCCTCGCCCTACTACTTCTAAGGTCACTTGGTATGTGTAGCCCACGTCTTCTGCAACTATGTTTGATGTGTGTGTACATTGTGAGAAGAGGCATCCGTGGGCAAATGTCGAGCACTCATAGGTGGATGTTTCCACTGTGGACGACTGGGACACCAGATTAGAGATTGTCCTCACTATACACCGTAGACCACTCAGCAGGCCCAGGCTCAAGGGACCACCTACTAGGCAGGCACCATAGTAGAAGCCTCCTCAAGCTCCTAAACCCAAGCAGCCCCCGCAGCAACAACCACGTCAAGTGACTCAAGGCAAGGTCTTTGCAATATCAGAACATGATGCATAGGCATCAGATGATGTGGTGCAAGGTACGCTTTACTTATGATTATACAATATGAAATATTTCTATGGTTTGGTTGATGTTTATAATTATTATGTATTTATAAAAGCATGCTACTGATATTATATTGATTATGCACGAGAATAACACTTAGTTATGTAATAACTCGGGCACCTTGTTGATTAATGAATGTCTGGCACATGTATTGATTGATACGGGATCAACTCACTCATTTGTTACACCTAGTTTTGCAAAGGGATTGTTTCAGAACCAAGCCAGTTAGATAAGGAGTTGTTCATCTCGACTCCTATCGGTAGATCAGTAGTCACCAACCAAGTATACCGAGCTTGTGTCATCCAAGTTGGACAACATGAGTTACCGGCAGACCTGATCATCCTAGACTTCCAAGATTTTGATGTCATTCTTGGGATGGATTGACTTGTACCTTACCACGGGCAAATAGATTATTTTGAGAAGATGGTGAATTTCAAACCAGTTAATGGAACTCCCTTCCATTTTAGAGGATTGAAAAAGAAAGACATCGCTAGATTTGTAGCCTTAAGTCTTTCAAATCCAGAAGTGAAAGATGGTTCTATCATTCCAGTAGTCAGTGAGTTCATGGATGTTTTTCCTAACGAATTACCAGGGTTACTACCAGATAGAGAGATTGAATTCGTCATAGATCTAGCTTCAGGCACTGCACCGATTTCTAGAGCACCGTATAGGATGACTCGAGCAGAACTAAAGGAGTTAAAGGAAAAAATTGAGGAATTACTGGAACATGGTTTCATTAGACTAAGTGTGTCACATTGGGAAGCTCCAGTTCTCTTTGTAAAGAAGAAAGATGGGTCGATGAGGATGTACATCGACTATCGACAGCCAAACAAGGTCACAATAAAGAACAAATACCCGTTGTCATGGATTGATGATCTATTCGACCAGTTAAAGGGAGCAAAATTTTTCTCTAAGATAGATCTAAGGTCAGGGTATCATCAGCTAAGGATTAGATCAGAAGATATTCCTAAATCAGCATTCAGAACGAGATATGGGCACTTTGAATTTTTGGTTATACCTTTTGGTTTAACCAATGCACTTGCAACATTTATGGACTTGATGAATAAGGTATTCAAACCAGCCCTGGATTGTCATGTGATAGTGTTGTAGATGACTTCCTTGTGTACTCACCAACCTGGGAGGATCATGAGAAGCAACTTCAGATTACACTTGAGACGTTAAGGGAGCATAAGTTGTATGTTAAACTAAGTAAATGCGAATTTTGGCTAGAGAAAGTGACGTTTCTAGGCCATGTGGTAATCATCAGAAGGGATTTTAGTAGACTCTTCCAAGATTGAAGCAGCTGCAGATTGGAATAGGCCAAAGAGTGTTACAGAAATCAGGAGTTTTCTAGGCCTCGCAGGTTATTATAGAAGATTTGTAGAGGGATTCTCTAGCTTAGTAGCACCACTTACTCACTTGACCAAGAAAAATGCCAAGTTTATATGGGATAATAAATACGAACATAATTTCTTAGAATTAAAGAAGCGCCTCACTATGGCCCCAGTCCTCACTGTTCCATCAGGTAGTGGTGGGTTTATAGTTTACAGTGATGCCTCACATGTTGGATTAGGTTGTGTTCTCATGCAACGTGGTAAAATCATTGCCTGAAGAACCATGAGAAGAACTACCCCACTCATGATCTAGAGCTAGCAGCAGGGGTTTTTTCTCTAAAGATTTGGCAACACTGTCTGTATGGAGAAGAGTTTGAAATTTTTATAGATCACAAAAGCCTCAAGTACTTGTTCTCTCAAAAAAAGCTCAACTTGAGACAGCGTCGTTGGGTAGAATTTTTGAAAGATTATGATTGTTCGATTCAATATCATCTGGGGAAAGCTAATGTATTGGCAGATGCTCTTAGCAGAAGGCCCTCCGATTTATTGGCACATTTGAGGGTCAAAAGGTGGAAATTGTTAGAAGAATTGTTTAACAACGAAACAAGTTTTAGTCTTTGTACAGGTGGACCATTGGTAGCTAATATTGCGGTCAGATCATATATTTGAGTCAGAATCCTAGAGTTGTAAGAGTCTGATGAAGAATTGTTAGCCTACCGAGCCAAATCATTCGAAAATAGTCAAGAGGATTTCTCAACTAATGGAGAAGGAGCCATAACATTTAAAAGCAGGTTATGTGTCTTAAATAATGAAGAACTGAGACGGGAGATTTTGGATGAAGCACATCAATCCAAGTATACGATACATCCCGGTGGTACTAAGATGTATCAAAATCTCAAGAGACACTATTGGTGGAGGAATATGAAGAGAGATGTGGCTATTTATGTATCTCAATGTTTGGTCTGTCAACAAGTCAAGGTCGAACATAAGAGACCTGCAGGATTATTGCAACCTCTTCCTATTCCCGAATGGAAGTGAAAAAATATAGCCATGGATTTTATTGTTGGTTTGCCAAGGACAGCTAAGAATTGTGATGCTATCTGGGTAGTGGTAGACCGTCTGACTAAATCAGCTCATTTTCTCCCTTATCGGACTACTTATAATGCCAACAAGTTAGCGGAACTGTATTTGAAGGAAGTAGTTCATCTCCATGGAGTGCCTGTTAGTATATTTTCTGATAGAGACACAAGGTTTACATCAAGATTCTGGAGGAGTTTTCAGCAGGCCATGAGATCTCGTCTGAATTTCCATACGACATTTCATCCTCAAACAGATGGCCAGACAGAGAGAGTAAATCTGGTTATTGAGGATATGCTCCGTTTTTGTATGCTTGATTTTCAAGGCAATTGGGATGAACATTTACCCTTAGTTGAATTTGCTTATAACAATAGTTATCAAGCAAATATTCAAATGGCACCATTTGAAGCCTTGTATGGTAAGAGTTGTCGGTCTCCTATTTGTTGGGATGAAATAGGAGAGAGAAAACTTCTAGGTTCCGAGTTAGTTGAACAGACCATATACAGGGTTAACTTGATCAGGGATAGGTTGAAGACTGTGCAGAGTAGACAGAAGAATTATGCAGACACTCGGAGAAGAGATTTCGAATTTCAAGTGAGAGATTATGTCTTTGTCAAAATATCTCCTACAAATGGGATTATGAGATTTGGAAAGAGAGGCAAGTTAAGCTAAAGGTATGTTGGACCTTTCAAGATTATCAGGAGAGTAGGAGAAGTGGCATACAGGGTTACCCTGCCTCCTCATATGGTAGCATTTCATAATGTCTTTCAAGTCTCCATGTTGAGGAAGTACATTCAAGATCCATCACACATCATCAACTTTGAACCGTTGAAAATTCGAGAAGACTTAACAATGTTAGAACCACAGTTCAAATTCTAGATCAAAAAGAGCATGTTCTATGCAGGAAGACCATTCGTTTTGTCCTCCTTCGTTGGAAAAACCACTCCATTGAAGACACCACTTGGGAAAGAGAAGATGAAGTTCGAGAGAAGTATCCCCACTTGTTTAATTAAGGTATGTAATTTCGAGGAAAAAATTCTTTTAAAGGGGGAAGGATGTAGAACCCCGAATTTATAATTCTTGATATTCATGATGTTTATTAAGTTATATAGAAAACTATTTTTTATTAAAATTAATATGATTAAGCCTATAAATTTTATGTGAAACGCATGGATTTTAAATCCCAAATAAATTACTTAATTTAAGACATTTTTAGAGTTAAATTGCATGAAAAGAAAGATAGGTAAAAAGTAGCAAAAGACTTAAAAAAAGAAAAGAAAAAAGAGATTGGCGCTCCGACTGATCGATCGCCCACCGGCGGCGATCGATCGCCCACAATGCCATTTTGCCTCGATTTTTGATTCCCTAGGGCCCCCAACATCTTAAATAATCCTTATATTTGTGGGTTGAGGGTTCTTAAGACTTTCTAAACCTAAAAGAAAGAGAGAAGGTGATTTTGAAAGATTCAAGAGGAGAGATCAAAGGTTTTGCAAGGAAAAAGGTGTAAACGTGTAGATCGATCCCATTCACAAGCAGTTGATCGTAGGGAAGTGATCGGGAGAGGTAAATATAAATTTCTTCCTACCAATATGGTGATTTTGATATAAACATTATGAAAGTGACAGATTTAAAGCAAGAAAAACAAGATTGAGCATGCTTACGATATGTCAATCCCTTATGAAAGATAAATATGATGTTTTATTATGATTTTATTGTGAAAGATAATTATGATGTTAGAGATGTTCTTATGATTTTTATTATTCACATCAACAAGGGGAAAGAGAATGATTTTGTGATGTATGTATGATGGAGAATGGAAGAAGGGATGATGGTTGAATTTGATGGAATAATTATGAGTGTGCTTTGAAATTATGATATGTTATGAAACTAGGGTTCTGTGAGATTAATTTTATCAAATATATGTATTGAAAATTGAGGCATGATAAATAGAATTGTTTCCTTATTTTATTGTTGAAACATGAGACATATTTTTATATTGATCAACTATGAGAAATTCTGCATGTTTAAACTGGTGTATGATTGACAGTTATTATTGTTTCACTCACACTCACTCATGAAAAAAAATATGTACAAGTATGATAAAAAGCAAGATATTATGTGTTACGCAAGTATACAAGCACACAAGCATGACTGTATGATTGAGTTTTGCACTAACCGAGTACCCACAAGCCTAAGATCAAAGCAAGAAAAGTCGTATACACCGGATAATGTGTAGACAAGCCATATACACCGGATAATGTGTAAACCGTGTGGCACCTCAGAAAGTAGGGTATATGTTAGTCTCTATCTAATATATGGGTAGAAAGAAATACAGAAATTTTAGGTTTAGTCCATAGTGACTTATGTGACTTAAAATGCACAATCACTAGAGGAGGAAAAAAATACATTATTACTTATAAATGATTTTAGTAGATTTTGTTATGTTTATTTATTAAAAAGCAAAGATGAAGCCTTTGAAAAAATTTAAGTTATGGAAAATTGAAGTAGAAAATCAAACTGGAAAGTCTGCAAAAATTTTAAGATCAGATAGAGGTGGTGAATATGATTCACACACTTTTTCTGAATTTTGTGAAAATAATGGCATAATACATCAAACAACCGTACCTTATTCTCCTCAGTCTAATGGAGTAGTTGAGAGAAAAAATAGAGTTTTAAAAGATATGATGAACGTTATGATTATAAGCTCTGGTTTGCCTTATAATTTGTGGGGGGAGGCAATAATCTCTGCCTGGTATATTTTAAATAAATTACCTTATAAAAGTTTAGAAAAACTCCTTATGAATTATGGAAAAATAGGCGTCCATCTTCTAAATATCTTAAAGTGTGGGGTGTTTAGCAAAGGTAGCTTTACCTAATCCAAAGAGAACTAGAATAGGTTCTAAAACTGTTGATTGTGTTTTCATTAGCTATTCTCAAAATAGTAGTGCATATAGATTTCTAGTAATTAAATCAGAAAATTCTGAAGTAAATTCAAATACCATAATTGAATCTAGAGATGCAGATTCTTTGAAAACTATTTCCCTTTTAAGGATAACTCTAAAGGAAGAGATTCTTTGATTCTATTTGATCCATCCTCTAAAGGTGAGTTAGTACCTTTAGAACATCATTCTGAATCTTCTAGAGTTTCTAAATAAGTTTTAGAAGACATAGAACCTAGAAAGCGTAAGAGAGCTAGGAAGGATACTAACTTTAGACCTGATTTTATATCGTATCTAATAGAAGATGATCCTAATTCTTTTAGAGAAGTCATGTCTTCCTCTGAAGCACCATATTGGCTATTAACAATGAAATTGAGTCAATCATGGCAAATAAAACATGGGAGTTAGTAGATCTTCCTCCTGGAAGTAAAACAATAGGCTGTAAATGGATATTTAAAACGAAACTCAAAATAGATGGAACTGTAGATAAGTTTAAAGCTCGACTGGTAGCTAAGGGTTTTAAACAAAAAGAAGAGATAGATTTCTTTGATACGTTCTCACCAGTAACTAGAATTACATCCATTCGTGTGTTGATGGCCATAGCTTCTATATATAATCTTGAAATTCATCAAATGGATGTAAAGACAACCTTTTTAAATTGAGAACTTGAAGAAGAAATCTATATGGATCAACCTGAGGGATTTGTAATTCAAGGGTTAGAACATAAAGTGTGTAGATTGTTAAAGTCTCTATATGGACTTAAACAAGCGCCTAAGCAATGTCATGAAAAATTTGATAAAGTGCGACTATCAAATGGATTTTCAAATAATGAGACAGATAAGTGTATTTAAATTAAATCTGTAGTTGATGCATGCGTAATCATTTGTTTATATGTAAATGACATGTTAATTTTTGGAACAAGTAAAGAAATAATAAAAACTACCAAGAAATTCTTAAATAAGAATTTTGATATGAAAGATTTAGGAAGCAGTTGTTATTCGTGGAATTAAAATTTTTAGAAATTCCGAGGTGATAATTCTATCTCAATCTCATTATATTGAGAAAGTACTTAGAAAATTTAAGCAATTTGATTGCAAGCCATCAAAAACTCCATTTGATCATAGGTGCAAATTAAAGAAGCCTACTGGAGATGGAGTATCTCAACTAGAGTACTCAAGAGTTATAGGTAGTTTAATGTATATCATGAACTGTACTAGACCAGATATAGCTTATGCTATAGGAAGACTTAGTAGATATACTTGTAACCCTGGAAAAGATCATTGGGATGCTTGATTAGGGTGTTGAGATATCTAAAGTACACTTTAAATTTTGGTTTGAATTATTCTAAGTATCCCGGTGTGTTCACTCTTGGAGGAGGTGCAGTGTCTTGGAAATCTACTAAACAAACCTGCATAGCCCGATCCACTATGGAATCGGAATTTATAGCTTTAGATAAAGCTGGAGAAGAAGCAGAATGGTTAAGAACTTTGTTGGTTAGTATACCAATTTGGAACAAACCTATGTTTGTTGTTCTAATTCATTATGATAGCCAAGCTGCTATAGACAGAGCTAAAAATGTCTCATATAATGGGAAATCCCGACATATACGTCGAAGGCATAATTCTATTAAAGAATTACTCAAAAATGGAATTATTGCATTGGATTTTGTGAGGTCAAAAGATAATTTAGCGGATCTGTTGACCAAAGGATTAGCTAGAGAGCTAATCTATAGTACATCGAGGGGGATGGGTCTAAAGCCTATTGAAAATAAAATCACCTACAATGGGAACCCAACCTATATGACTGGAGATCCCAAGAACTAGGTTCAATGGGAAAAACAAGTTGTTGAGTGACTTTGTGAGAGCACTAATATGAAGAATACTCCTTACTCATCCCTATGGTGTAGTAGTGCTACTTGTAACGGGAGAAGGATGAGTCTTTGACTCTTAATGTCTTCTATAGCTGATTTTCAGTGGGATGTATAGTTATAAGGCATCCTTAATAGAGACACCTATATGAGTGTAGAAGTGGGGCCGCTTCCTATGAGAATTTTGGTTGATTCTCTAGAGCGCTCATAAATACTGGGATATAACACATGGCTGAAATGTGCATAACCATTAGAACTTGACCGATTTGTTTTGGTTACTGTGCGTGTGATATGTTGCTTAATTCATAAACACAAGAACTTGGTTCAAGACATAGTTCACCAATCTCTTTATGAGTTCGACATGTTTACACTAACTCAAGGTTCAAGTCCAAAAGACACCTTCGCCCATACACAGTAGCTTTGGCTTTTAAATTATTTTTACACTTCAAATTTTGTTTTATGTGGGGGATTGTTGTAGTTTTGTGTATATTGAGTTTAAAACAAGAGTCAGTCTATGGGTACTCCCAAATATACTCCCAAATCTACTCCCTAATCCTAACCGTTTATCACCAACTACAAAAGGCCAGGATTTGAGTTCACTTATTTTGTCTTTTCTAACGCTACATCAGTTCTAATCCTAACCGTTTAATAACTGAGATAAACGGTTAGGATTTGGGAGTATATTTGGAAGTACACCTTGAGAGTATCCTTAGACTAATTCTTAAAACAAAAGTTTTGTGTAAAGCTTTAGTCCCACATCGGAATATTACAAGAGAGTAGAATGGGTTATATATGTTTTCTTATCTAGTATGGGTGTGTTAAAGGAGATGGGCTTAGCCCTCGCGCATGTGGGGGCCCAAGGAGTGGACCAAAGGCTTCCAATGGGAACTTGGTGAGCCGGGCCGAAAACCCTTTATGTGCACGCGTTGAGGGTCGAGTCCTACGTGATATATCAAAGACACACACACGCACGGCCGGGCGGGTCGGGTCACGCGCGTGGTCTCTTGATGGTTTTTTATTTCCTCTTTCTTTTAATATTCCTAATCCGTTTAATTACCGTTTGAGAGTAATTAATTAGGAAATTAATCTTTCAGTTTTAGAGAGATTTATTTTCCTTTATTGAGTCTTAAATATTTTTCTTTCTATTAGAATAGGAATGGTCTTTTATTTTTCTATTTAAATGGGGTTTATTCTTTTGTCAGTCGAGTTTGTAGAGATCATTAGAGAGAGGCTGCTCATTTTCTTTTGATATTGATCGTTGAATCCTGGGGGTGTCCGCCAATTTATCCTACGAGCATCAGGGTTAAAGAGGATCCAATAGGGGCGATTTTCACCTGAAGGACAATGTGTTTAACACACGCCTCGATTCTGGTTTACTGACAAGTTTCTGTTCGTGAAATTCTTATTTTCAGATCTGCTCTTACAGTCTAAGTAGTTCGCTACTTGCTGCGCTACAGTGATCGGTAATACCTTCATCATTATATATTTAAATTGCATACAAATATTCCAACAAGTAGTGGTGTAGTGGTGGTGGTGGTAGTATTGTGATGGTTGTTGTGTGTGGGTGGTGGTGATGGTGGGTCCATGTTTTCTATTTTTATTTTTTGTTTTCAAAAACAGAGGTAGTAGAAAAATTTTGTTACCTTGATTTTCAAAAATTTTGTTACTAATTTTTAAAAACAGAAACATGTTTACCAGACATGTTTTGTGTAAAAATTTTCAAAATTTTGTTTTTAAAAACAAAAAACAGAAAACGAAAGTGCAGCTAAAACGGGGCCTTAATTTAAAAGATGGCCCATAAACTTAAAAATATATATATTCTGTCAAATTAATTTGAAATATATATTATTTACATACTGAAGCAAAGAGACAAGATGGCCCATAAACTTAAAAATATATATATTCTTTCAAATTAATTTAAAATATATATTATTTACATACTGAAGCAAAGAGACAAGATGGCCCACCAACTTGACCCTCAAAATTTTCTTGGGAGCTACGCCCTTGAACCCCCACACCCCGTTGTCAGCCCCCCTGCATGAAAATCTTGGCTCCGCCCTGTTTACGGTGTTTACAGTTATTTCTGTTTTTAATTAAGATTAACTAGAAAAACGTTCTCCATTTATCTTGTTGAACTTTTCAGTTTTAAACTTCAATTGGAGAAAATGACCAATATACCCCAATTGGTATAAAGTTAGGCACACAATACTTCCTTTTTTTTCACTCGCTTTCATGCCCTCACAAGAAGTGAGCTGCAGTCATCAAGAATCAAGATAACCCTCCCAAATGTAATTTTCTGTATTATTTGAATGAGTAATGTTTCTGAGCCCGCCTTATGGCCAAGACCACCGAGATCCTGCCCCGAGCACATGATTTTAGTGGGGCCATCTATACACCCGGTTAGTAAAGTCGCGATTAAAACGTTTAATTCATTTAACGAAAAATTCCGCCGTCGCTTACAAAGATGCGGATACGTTCGCGGTTTTTTGAATTGAATGGATCCCAATCATTCTTGACTTTTATACGCGAAAGGTTGAAAACGTTATAATAACCAAAACAACCCACACACGTAACCTCTCTCGCTTGTACAACCCACACGTAACCGCTCTCCTCTCTCTCTATCGATCTCTCCCTCTTTTGTATTCTGGTTTCTGCCTCTTTCCCAATAAAGGAGGATTGGATCCCATGCTTGAACTCGGGAGAGTTCAATCACACTTACAAGTCAACACGTGTTCCTTTTAATCCTTATTAATTAACTATGGCTAAGATTCAAGATCCCTTAATTCTTAGGATATGATCTTGGTTTTAAAAAAAATATTAATCTTAAGAGTTAAAAATTCCTAACCAGAGTTAAATATATTTAAAAAAAAACTAAGGTTATATTATTGAACCCCAAGAATTAGTAGAACTTAACAACTGTTAATAATGGTTAAAAAAGACATGTGATGACCTATGGTTGTGATTGAACTCCCAAGTTCAATCGCAATTGACTAAGATCCGATCTAACAGTTGTTGGGCGTTCTTCTACTGTTCTAATAGTTTAAAACAGCTCCCAAAGAACCAACGTCAGTTCTTTTATATTTACCAGGGGAAAATAATCACTTCCTTGGTAGGTGACGCAAATAGGGGCGTCTTGGGTCTCCTTTTCATGCCATATGGTCCCCTTTTAAACTCCTTTTAACTGTGGTTAAGGTTCACTAACCCCTAAGGGTCACCCATCTACCATTTCTTTTAGAAAAATAAAATAAAATAAATTTAACTATAGGGTTAGAAATTAACCTGAGTCATAGAAGTCAAGTTTGTGAGAGCGAGGAGCAATAGTTTGCTCCTTGCCGGTGGAGCTAACTATTGCTCTTTACCATGTATGCTTCTCACTCTCTACCTACTTATACTTGTATTGATGTCTTGTTACATGTCTTTTTATGTAACACTAGCGGTTGGCACGTGTGATACACGTGAAAGCAAGGAGAAGAAAGTAACCACAGTTAATAGGAGTTAAAAAAGACATGTGTTAACCCTAGGCGTGATTGAACTCTCCCTGAGTTCAATCGCGATTGATAGATGAGTTTCAGGTAGTTTGGGAATTAAAGTAAAACATTAAATCAAAATTTTGTTTTATATTAGGGTAGTTTGAGAATTTTGAAAAAATCAGGCTACGCCTGCCTCTCCTATTATAATAGTTAAGATAAATTCATTTGTGTGTTTCTACTTCTATTTATTTTTTATGATCTTAATAGTACATGATAAAATTTTGTTCCGTGTCAAGTGTACATACATGTCAGGGACTTAGAACTATCCGTAGTTGCGACAAGATGCATTGAAATATTTTTGGAAGGCTTGAGCTAATTACAATTTTTTTTTGTTTGGAAGGCTTGAACTAATTACAATTACATCTAGGTTAAGGTAACCTTATACGTGTATATTATTTGTTAAGCTAAATTTTTGAACCGATTTTTAAATCTCAGCCCGAATTATATCTTAATTATTCACGTACAGTATTTTTTTACGTCCTGCGTTTTTTTCCACCGAATTTTAAAACTAATTATAAGGAATTATGCATCATTAATTTTTGTGCCAAATTATTGAGATACGCCGAATTAGTAACTATGCCGGCCCTAAGGCGGCCTCAGTAGCAAAGTGGTTTTTTAACAAGGCATTAAGGTAGCAAAGTCCTATTTCATTTTAATAAGGATAAGGACAAAAACACTTGCATGGCTGCAATTGTGTGTATACGTTTATAAATAGATTGAAACCAGCTCAACAAAGTAATAGAGAAGCACATAACAGTATTGAGAGCAAAGGCAATGGCTACCATGATCACTTTACCAAGGCCAGCATTCTTCACGATCCTCTTCCTGATAGTACTTCTCCCCTCAGCTTGCCGTTGTGCAGACCCTGATCCCCTACAAGACTTGTGTGTCGCAGACCTGAATGCCTCCATATCGGTGAACGGCTTCCCCTGCAAACCACTCCATGAGGTGAAGTCAGATGACTTCTTCTATGATGGCCTAAGCAAAGAGGGCAACACCACAAACGTCTTTGGGTCGAGCGTGAATTCAGGTGATGTCCGTGTTTTCCCTGGGCTAAACACCCACGGACTTTCAGTGAACCGTGTTGATTTTGCCACAGGTGGAATCAACCCGCCTCACATACATCCTCGTGCCTCTGAGACTGGGGTGGTCATCGAGGGGAAGCTGCTAGTTGGGTTTGTAACCACCAGCCATGTTTTGCACTCCAAGGTCTTGAAGGCTGGAGAGATGTTTGTGATCCCCAGGGGACTCGTGCACTTCCAACTCAATGTCGGAAAAGGGAAGGCCCTTTTTCTAGCGGCTTTCAATAGCCAGGAACCTGGGATTGTGATCCTTCCCACCACTCTCTTTGAATCCAAGCCTTCTATCCCAAATGCTGTCTTGACTAAGGCCTTCCAGATTGATGAAAAGGTCATTAGTGACATAAGATCCAAGCTTGGTTCCTATGCTATCTAATCTACCTACACTTGAATTTCAATAATTAAGTCCCAGCCTCTTTGTTCCTTGTCAATGACCTCCATTCTAGATCTCTCTTGGGGGCAACTTGTAACTCAGCTGTACGTGTCTTTGGTTTTTCATATTCATCTGCTCTTATGTATTATGTATTCAGTTTTATAATATTGTTTCCGTTAAGAATAAAGAAGGTTTCTTCGCTGCTGGGATCCAAATAGATGCTGTTTGTAATAAATTTTCAGTAAGTTTTGATCATCTTTAAATGTTCGAGAACTATGGTTAACAAATTTAATATTGGGAATTCTATGATGAATTACAATAACCCAAAGAGGGTTTAAATAGAAATAACAAGATATGGTTTCTGGAAAGCAATCATCCTAATCAACTCATACCTAATCAAATCTATTATATCTTTGATCTATATTACTTGCTTGTCGCTTGCTTGTTGAAGGATGAGGTCGAACAATATGGGCCTCTAATGGACCAATAGAAAGTCTCTTGAGCCTAAAAGAAATGCCTCAAATAGGCTTAGTAAGTAGTGCCACTAATGGGCCTGACATTGCTCGATGGCCAATAAAATCAGCATTAATGGGCTTGGACTGGGCCTCCATGGGCCTAAAAAATTGGTCTCTATGGATCAGAAAACATGGCATCTGTGGACTTGAATTGACATCATTATAAATTATATTTATCATATTATAATTCAAACATTAAAAAAAAAAATAGAAAGAATAGATAGATACTATATATCAATTTATTAAACTATGTGATTAACTGATGAAAACTATATAGAGAGCTGAAAATAAAAATAATAATTAATTTTAGATTTTCAAAACCTAATAATTTCTGTTAATTTTGAAATTACGTAGAAATCTCATTTTCAATTCTCACCAAAATGCCTTAAATATTTACTCATCCTAAAAGAATTAAATTCCACAGCTAGTTTTGCTCATGTTGAAATAATATGACACTAAAAAAAACCTTTAAATTTTTTCAATCTGACTTCACTACAAGAAATCGGCTCATTGTTCACGGTTTTTATCTGTAACCGTATGTCATTGATCATTGTTATAGCACGCATAATGAACCATAACCTTTCGACTCGTGATTATAAGTTGAATCAAATATCACCGTTTTTTAATCAGTGATGGTAGATGTCAATTAACTGAGATTAAACATTCAAAATATAGGCATTCCATGTTGTACTAAGATCACGGTTTCAATATTAACCGTGATGATTGTAAATCCAAAGATTACGATTCTAAGTGGGTGATCATACACCTAAAATAACCGAGATAATAAATTACTGAAAGTTCATCGGAACTTGAAATCTTTGTTTCAAAATGAGCTATGATCGATATCTACGGGAATAACCATGATCGTTTCTCTAATAATTTTTTATTTTAATTCTTACTGTGATCCTCTTCAATTTCTAAGACAGACCAAATCCTTCTTTATGAATCCCCTACCACCTATAGATCCTCACAACCATTTCTACACACATGAAGCAAAGAAAAAGCATCCATCACACACCACTTGCAAAAGAATTAATAAGCCACACACACACACACATATATATATATCATTAAACAACAATAAAACAAGAATAAACCATATATTTCCATTAACCAATATGAACTAATTTACATTGTGTTATCTACACAATACAAGTACTCAAGTATTCAACTAGATCATTTTTAAATTATGTTATCGTTTTATCACTATATGGTACAAAAAAAATCTTCAATACTAATGTTATTGCTGGTGATGACACTCGTCATATACATCATGGTGTATTACCCACATTCTCAGATACCTTTTTGCTTTGGACATTACAGAAAAAGATAATGAATAGAATAATGTCAGTTATTTTAATACTTAATAAAAATTTTTTTAATAGCAATTAGAATGATTAATAATATCATTACCTTAATACTTTTCTCTCTTTCTCTCTCTCTCTCTCTCTCTACCACTATATTTCTCTCTGATCTCTCGTGTCTCTCCTCTCTCTGTTCTTTTGCTGTAGACAGTCAAAGGAGCACAACCAATTGAGTTCCTACATACCCAATTGATGGTAGAACCCCTCCTACAATCACACCCACA
Organism: Tetracentron sinense; assembly: GCA_015143295.1. Classification (NCBI taxonomy): domain Eukaryota; kingdom Viridiplantae; phylum Streptophyta; class Magnoliopsida; order Trochodendrales; family Trochodendraceae; genus Tetracentron; species Tetracentron sinense. Next base: position 37,966,631 of record CM026563.1, read on the forward strand.
AGTGATAATGTGTCCCCTTTAATTCACTCCCTATTTAACTGAAAATATTGGTAATTAACACATGGTAATATATATATATTTTTTTAACGACAGACATTGCTTTGGTTAATTTTTGTTTGCCTACGATGAGGAATGCTTTGTTTGCCACCACCTTCCAAGGAACCCTCCTACGAATGGGGGGCAGTGCCCCCCTTTGGGTTTTTTGAAAAATAGGCATAGTCATGGGGTTAAGATTCACTAACCCTAAGGATTATTAGTTTTTTTTGTTATTAATCATACGAATAAAAAAATTAACTGTTGTTAAGATTTTTTGAAATAATATTTTTTTTATTCACTAACCCTAAAGGCTATAATTCCTATGAATCTTAACTGTGGTTAAGTTTTACCCACTCAAAAGGGTTAAACCATCTAACATTTGTTTCAAAATAAAATTTAGCACCGGTACCCCTTAACTTTGGTTAAGATTCACTAATCCTAAGGGTTTGTGAATATTTATTTTGATGGTTTGACACTAGGGGTGGGTGAATCATTCAACTAAATTGTGAATCTTAGATTCACATTTTTAGGGTAATGCGTGCGATGGTTTAACACTAGGGGTTATTTACCAACCTTAAGATTCACTAACCCTAAGGTCCTTCAACTTTAAGATTCAACCACAGTTTTAGGGTTAATGTTTTTTTTTAAAAAAATATTAAATGATTTAACCCTAGGAGTGAGTGAATCTTAACAATAGTTAAGATGTGAATCTTAACATCCTTTAATTGTGGTTAAGATTCACCCACTGTTAGTGTTAAACCATCTGAAATTTGTTTTAAAACCTGGCATCACCCTTTAACTTTGGTTAAGATTTACTAACCCCCAAGGGTTATTGAATTTTTAATGCGATGGTTTGACCCTAGGGTAGGGTGAATCATTCACCTAAAACTCGTTTTTATTTTATTGTGGTTAAGATACACCCACAGTTTTTATTTAATTATGGTTTAATTAACCTTGGTGTCTTACTTATTAAAAGGGTTTGTGGGCATGTTAGACTAATGATAATCACTCTACTGTTTCTTACTATTATGGTTTGATGTTAGATGCTATATATATGTGGAAAATGATTTTTATGGGAGACATGAGTGGATTTGAGTATGGGGCTCCCAATTTTAGCTTTAATAATATATATATATATATATATATATATATATATATATATATATATATATATACTATAATATAAAGAACTAAGTGTCATCTAACCCCCTCTCTTTGCTGTCCAATCTTTAATCCCAGGAATCCTATGAGTTCTATTTTAAAGATGTCACGTGGCACCCTTCTTTAATCACAACCGTTAACTCTCTCTTTCTATCACACACCTCTCCCTCTCAATTCAAAAATCATCGGAGAAATTTAGGGGATTCTGAGAAGAGATGAGGTGTCAAAAAACTGGTACCTAAATTTTCTCGCATATCTCTATATGTCTAACTTTTGATCTCAAACACACACATCTCCTACCCACGCATCACTTCTCCCCTCCCACGTTTCTCTCTTTCCATTTTTATCTCTTTACACTCTCTATATCCCAAACGACAGACATCCTCGTACATGCCACTAACCACCCACACACCTTATCACTTATCACTCTCTGTCCTACACATATCTAACCACCCCACATATTCTTACTTCCTCTCTCTCTCTCACTCTCTCTCTCAAACTACCACTTTTCTTAGGTATTATTACTAAAGAAGATGAGAAGCGAGGGCAAACTGAAAGAGATAGAGATCTCTACAGGCGATAACTTCCAAGGTCGGGGTGCCACCGCTTTTGGAGATTTGAAGAAGCTAATGCGATCATGCCAATTCCGTTCAGGTCTCCTAGAGTTTAAAAAAATGGGCTCCTTTCTACATACTTATTTATATTTAAGATTTTTTTGTTGATATTTAGTTAATCCCCTTATATTAATAATTATTTAGATCCCTGTACATTCAGCTTTTTAAAGTTTTTTTCTTCTTACCTCTCTACATTTTTATTTATTTTTAAGATTTATCTATTCATATTATATTAAAAAAATTTAAGTTTTCTTTTATCTTTCTTTCTGTGCGTAGCACAAGGTCTTCTGCTAGTATATATATATATATATATATATATATATATATATATATATATATATATATATATATATATATATATATGTGTGTGTGTGTGTGTGTGTGTGTGTGTGTGGAAGATGGTTTTTAGGGAGACATGATTGACTTTGAGTATGAGACATGAATGACTTTGTGTTTATATGTATGTGTTGGAGCATGATAATGTACTAAATATGTAGTAGCTTATATTGTGGGCGCACAGATGAGCTTTATAATTATGTTGATTGGGTGGTTATATCTATAGATTGTATGTTTATGTTCAAGCTCATTGTGTATGTGCATGCATTGACACTTTGATCTCTTGTTCAATAATTGTTGTGTGACAAGTGCCCCACTTATCATCGATTTCAACGGATTTGTTGTAACAACTGATTCATGCATGTCAGTAAATAGGAGTCCTTGTCTGCAAATGATTCTTGAATTGTCCATGTGGACAGAGAGGGAGAGAGAGAATGAGAGAGATGCCAAAGCAGTTGTTGGAGAAGGGGTTGTTGGGAAGGAGGAAGTAAAAGGCCAATGATATTTTAGTCTTTGTACTATAATTTGTGTGTTTTTTTAAATTTGAGGTGTCTTTTAAAGTTTGGGTGTAGATATAAAATACCGGTGGGTAACACCACCTGAATATTGCTCATTCCTAGCAATAAATCAACTCTTAAGCAAAACACTTAACCAATCGATCTTCATGAATATAACCTAAAATATTCAAAACATTCAAATAAAGGTTTCGCAAAAAGTTCACCATGTTATCCAAGTTTCTCCATTAATAAGCAAACTCAGAATTTGTGTGTGTGCTCTAAGCTCATAACCATTATTGCCAACAAACTCAAAACCCATATAAATAAGAATTACATCTAGATAAAATTAAGCTTTGATTTCAAGTCTTACAAGAATTTTAAATCACTCAGAATAATGCACTCAAAGATTTTATGGGTCTTCTCTCAAATATATGGAAAATAGAATGCAATAGCTAAAACAAATAATAATAAAGATCTCAAGGAAAGAATTTCATCCTTTGGCTTCATTCACACCACCAACCCACCTAAGATCAAAAGGTCAGCAATAAGGGTTGTAATGAGGTTAGAGGGTTAAGGCTTATAAGAAAGAAGATATAAGGATAATCAACGAAAACAAGGTATATGCTAGGAGTTTCAATACATCTTCATTATGAAATAACTATTCCAAACATACATAAATTTTCATCTCATTTTTTTTCAATTCAAAACTTCCTTCTTTATATTTTCATTTTTTTTTCCCAAGAACAAAATTGTACTTCTGCTTTTTGAACACTGTTTTTTAGAATTATAAGCATTACGCCAACTGAATTTTCCATAACTTAAACTTGCAATCCCTTTTGAATTTCTAATACCACAAAATTATCACACTCCGGTTTAAAAGGTAATGGGATATATAAAATAGGCTCAAATTCAATGTGGAGTGGGTAAGGAAAATGTGGTTTTTACAAGAAAAGTTTCTTTTAGGCTCAAAGTGGCTCCTATAAGTAATGATAAGGCTTGACTTGAAAGGCTCAATCTTTCTACACTGACCTATATTTTTTCTTAGGCAATTCTTTCAAACAAACCACAAACCGTGTAATGACATTCTCAATGGATAACCAAGACAAAAAAATAATGAGATCAACAAAGGAATAATGTCGTATGAATAAAAACACCGAATAATAAATAAAACGCTCCCAAAAATGAGAAATGATCAAAAGCTCATAAGTGTTATAAATCTTAGATGAAATCAAGATGTCTTCTAAAAGTATGTATTTTAACAACCAACATCCACTATGGCTTACGTGCATATGAAAAATTTAGAGTTGTTTATATCAGATAACAAGAATAACATAGATGACTCAATTAAAACACTTTATTTTCATGATCAAATGCAAAGCCACAATTCACGTAAAAAGATATGACAAAGATATATGACTATCACCCCCAACCTAAATTTGACATTGTCCTCAATGTTTCATAAGTAAATAAAAGATAAGTTAAAAGAAACGCATGAAGGGGAAGATAGCAACTGAGATGTTTGATAGAGAAGGAATTTTCTTGAGTAGTTTGGATGATGACAATGGCTCCTCCTTAAGGATTACATAGAGATTACATGAGTCTCAAAATAGAAGCAGTATCACATCATAATCAAATCAAATCTTAATTAAACCTAATACTAATCAAATCTAAGATTTGATAGTAATCTATTTCAAATTCTAATCTACCTAGATATGAGATGAGATACAGTGTATCTCATCTCACTTTATTACACCACTCAATATTCTCTAATCCTATCTCTAATACCCTCCTGCAATTGCATGATCCTTTGAAGAAAGATCTTGTTATTGTTAAAAATAAAAAATAGCTCGAGATCATTGAGCTTTGTTGAAAAGTCACCGAAAAATCCAATTGTACATATTGGTGGTCACCGTCAGTCTGTGAAATCCATCACTGTCGCATCCCGCTCATCTTAGAGTCTGTTTGAGTCGGTGGTCCACTAGAGCAAACTGTCATGATCTCTCCCAATAGTACATAAAGAGAAGCCGGCCAGTTGTTTGAAGGAAAAAAAAAAAGAACTTGAAGGTATTAATGGTAGAGAGATTTCAACTAGAATTGGTGATGGCTACAACTTTAGGAAAAAAAAAAGGGGGTTGGCCGGAAGGGCGGCACTGCCGCCCGTCGGAAAAACAAGATTAAAAGAAAGAAAAATTCGAAATAAGGTCCAATCGACCCACTCTGATACCATGATAGAAAAAGGATTTTCTTGAATAGCTTGGATGATTACAATGGCTCCTCCTTAAGGATTATATAGAGATTACATCAGTCTCAAGATAGAAGCAATATCACATCATAATCAAATCAAGTCTTAATCAAATCTAATACTATTCAAATCTAAGATTTGATAGTGATCTATTTCAAATTCAAATCTACCTAGATATGAGATGAGATACAGTGTATCTCATCTCACTTTATTACACCACTCAATATTGTCTAAACCTATCTCTAATAATGTTAAGTAGATTTTTCAAATAGCAGGAGCCTACAAAGTTAGCTAAACAAAGAGAGAACTACTATAAAGAAATGTGGAGACTCACGAAGGCAAGTCAATTCCGGTAGATGGGATCCACAAGAATGGTGGTTTCTTCTTCAGGTAGAAGCCTCTCGAGAGCAGGCTTGAGTTTTGTCCATTAACTTAAAAAAATTTGTCATCTCGAGGATCTTCTACCTCAACAACCCTGTGATCAAAAACTCTCTTAATCACGACGGGGCCGTACCATCTAAACTTTAATTTGCCCGAGTCCCATTAAAGTTACGTACCTCAACCAAAAATTTTCTCTTGTCTTGTGCACTCCAATCCAAAGGAATTTCACCTGATGCAAGATAAACATGCTTCAAACCACTATACAATTGCTTCGGTTCTAAGTTTGACACTTCAACACCGGAGGGTAGGGACTTTTGCATTTCCTGGGGTAACTCTTCAAATCGCAGTCACCAAGCTTTTGTTCTAGTCATCTGTGATTCACCCCTCATTCATGTTGAAAGAATTAGTATCAAATTGGGATCAATAAGAAAAGTTTCAAAAGGGTCAGAAAAAATTGGTGTTTCGAACTCCTCTTGCACAAGTGAGTCTCTTCAGTTTGTAGTCTCACACTCCTCATCTTCTTGCAATTGTTTGCCTATACTAAAAAGGTCATATTCTCAAAGGTCATTTCCATCAGATCATTCCTGGAATTAATCAAAGCATTAGAAGTAGCTAGGAAAAGTCTACCAAGAATTATTGGGACTTTTGAGTCAGCATTCACAAACGATTGTGTGTCAAAGATCATAAAATTTATATTTGAATTTGGACTAACACATCTTCTGCTACTCCTCTAGGTCTTCTAACAAATCGGTCGGTCAATTGTAACACCATAGTAATGAGTTGTATCTCTCCTAGGCCAAGTTGTAAATAGACCAAGTAGGGCATCAAGTTAACACTTGCCATGAGATCAAGCAGTGCTTGTTCAATGTCATGGTCCCCAATAATACAAGAAAATTTTGGGCACCCAGGGTCCTGAGAGGAATATTATGATGAATTAGCTAGAGCAGTTACCTATTCTGTGAGAGAAGCAATTTTCTTCACATTGTGCTTTCTCTTGATGGTGCAGAAATCCTTTAAAACCTTGACATAAGTGGGCACTTGTTTGATAACATTTAAGAGTGGGAGATTTATTTTCACTTGCTTAAGATTTTCTAGGATATCAGTGCTAGAGTCCAACTGTTTTGATGATTTTAAATCTTGAGGGAATGGCACAGAAATTCGACTCTTAACTACCTTACTAATTTCGAGCAAATCAACTTCATTACTACTCATATCCTTGTTTCCATCCTCCGGCTTTTGGGCCAAAGTCGGAAGGTCCATTGTTTTTCCATTACAGGTAGTAATGGCATTAGCTTGGTCAAATTCTTTCTTTTTCAGATTAGAGACTTGTACTATGTGTTGTCCATGTGGGTTTTGTTGAGTTTGGGATGAGAATCTCTCTTTCTCATTAACACTTAAAAAGTTGGTCAATTTGGATACTTGGCTCTTAATCTCCTTCTTTTCCTCATTCATATGAGCAAACAAGGCCTCAAATTTCTGATTAGTTTTACTTTGAGCATCAATGAAAGCATGCATAGTGTCCTCAAGAGAACTTCTAGATGATGATGATGCATGAGGTGCAAGAAATTGAGGTGCAAAAAATTTATAGGAGGCATTTGTTGTTGTTGAGGAGGTTGAGAATTATTATTTCAGCTACAATTTGAATAATTTTTTCAGGGTGGCTTGAAAGTCTCAGAATAGTATTAATAAGGTTCTCTATAATCACCTTAGTTAAGCTCTCCAATTTAACCTTTAAACAATCATCTTCTCTCAGGTGAAAAATCCCTCCACTAGAAGGAGTGGAGGTGGGTCTAGACCTATTAGTGCTTTCAGTAGCACTAGGTCTTGTCCAAGTATAAGTTTTCTCTACTAAATCACTCAGATTATCTATAGCCTCATCGGGGGCTTTTTGGAAGAATTCCCCATTACACATCATCTCAATAAATTGGCGTTCGCTAGGAATAAGCCCTTCATAGAAGTAACACAGTAGGCGCCAGCTTTGACACCCATGATGTGGGCACAAAGTTAGAAGATTCGTGTACCTTTCCCAGGCTTCGTATAAAGTCTCACTCTCTTTTTGAGTGAAGGTAGAAATTTAGATTCTTGTACCTTTCCCAAGCCTGTTATAAAGTCTCTCTTTTTGAGTGAAGGTAGAAATTTATCTCTTCAAAGCACTCATTTTATGATTAGAAAAATATTTGTGAAAAAAATGTTTGAGTCATCTTAGCCCATGACCCAATTGACTTAGACCTTAAAGAATACAGTCAGCTCTTTGCTCTATCTTTTAAAGATAATGTAAAAAATTTAAGTCTGGCGGCATCTATAGTGTCTAGTTGATTGTAGAATGTGGTTATCACCTCTTCAAATTCTCTAATGTACACTTATGAATTTTCATTATCTAAACCATGATAAGTTGGGAGGAGATAAATCATCCTTATTTTAAAATCAAAATGTTGCACATTAGGGAAAAATATTATGCAAGAAGGTATGGCAGCCAGTATGGGATGTACTGCTCATGAAGAGTTTTTACTTGATGGTCCTCGTGCTCACTCATGATGCTTAAAATGTGTGTAGAATGAGATGCAATAGTCTTAGATTTCAGGGGTGTATCAAATAAATTTGTAAAGATAGTTTCAGAATCTAATGGTCTCTTTACAAATCTACCTCATTCATTTTAGTATCTATGCATGCAAAATAAAATAAAAAGAATTAACTAAACTAATAAAGCAATTAAAAGAGAAAGGAACAAGTTTACCACTTTGACGAGTCAATTCAGTCAAACCTATCCTAGATTATGCTCCTTATCGCCATGCTCCCCGACAATGGCTCCAAAATTTGATGTCGCTCAAAGATATGCGGTACTTTTGTAGTACAATAAAGGGTTGTCGGTTCATAGGGAGAAGTGAAAGTAGGGAACACTTATAGAAAAAAAGATTGTAGATTTTTTGTAGAGAAAGTTGTAATTAATTTAAAGGGAATATCAATGAGAGAAAGTGTCATGGCATCAGGTTTCCTCCTATTAATTGTATAATATCAATTCGATTAATGCAAAGTATAACTCAATTGGTGATTTCATATCCCAAACCCTCAATCGAAAGATTTAGAAATTCAATTTATAATAAACATAAAATCAATTTCTACTCAACTATCCAAACTAATTTTTAACACAAGCAATAACTTCACTTGAAAGATCCGAGATCGACGATATACCCGGAGGCAATATCGCAGTAAGAATTATTACCTAATTACAAGAAAACCATGACTGAACTCGTGAAAAAATTTAAACCCAAGAGATTCAATTAAAAGAGAGATTCAAACTATAAGAACAAGAGAAATAAAAATCATAAACATTAAAAAAATTCAATGGAAAAATCAAATTAACATCACCTCATTAAGAGAATTACACCCTAGCCAAGCTAAGGATTTAGCAATCCATACAAAGGAAAAACTAAAACAATAATAGCAGAAGAGATGAGACTGGGATTAGCACCAGTGTGTGCAAAGTGATGATGGGACGTTCGTATGACATTGGATATATATAGTTATACGTCTTCCCTTTTCTCTTTTATTTGACTTAGATTTTCTCCTTCCTTTCAAATAGAAACATCTTCTCTTTATAATTTAAGACAGTTCTATTCTTTTTGTGTCAAAATGACATCCTTCCATATCTTGCTAAGATTATCGACCCATGTATGAGAGAATCTTTCGATACTTGTCTTGAGCTTTGACCTTGGGCTTTGACATAAACTTGTAGGTTTTGGCTTCTTGGACTTGGATCTTGGGCCTTTAGACTTTATATTCTTTAATCCTAAGAATGGTCTGACTTAGGATTCCAACATCTTTTTGACTTTTTTTTATTTGTTAATTTCCATGAAAGCTCTTTACTCAAATTCTCTACATAAAATAATATAAAAATACTTAAAATTCATAATTTATAGAGAACAAGTTCAAAATATAGACTTTAAATCATTGATTCAGACTAGAATAAGGGTGATAAGGAGTTACATAATAACTAGTTTGAAGTGTACTTTTGCACATTCATCACCACCCTTATATTTAATATACTTAATTTTAGTACTCAAAAGAAGTATATTTTAAATATTTTAGTAGGTTAAGTGTGCGTGTATATATAAAGGAGCCAAGCTTTTAACGAGTCGAGTATTGGTATGTTCAAGCTCGGCTCATTAATTAAACGAGCACGAAAATCAAGTTCAAGCTTCGCTTGTTTTTCAAATAAACAAGGTCAAACGAATTAACGAGTCGAGCCCCTAAAAATGCTAACAGAAACCACGAAATCTTAACTAAAGCTTGGGTTGACCTAGAAGCATATTTAGTAGTTGCATCGCACCACCACTAAGACTGTAAACGGAGCAGATAGTGGTATATCCGAATTCGTATCCGATTATATATTCAAATATCCGAATCCAAATAAATATCAAGCGGATAGTGAAATATGATATCCGCATCTGACTCCGATTAAAATATTCGAATTCGGATAGTATCTGAATTATCAGATTACTTTATAAAATAAATTCAAAAATGTAAAAATATATAAATTTTTATTTAAAAATAGTAAATTAATATTTATCCCTATTTATATTAAAAATAAAAGTTCAACCCGTATTAAATTATGTAAAAATATATCTTTTAAAGGTTATATTAGTTTTATAATCGGTCGGATATTTATCGGATCAGATATACCAGTATCCGATTATAAACAGATAGTAAAATTACTATCTGAATTCGCTCTGCAGGATACCTATTCAGATAATTATCCGATTAAACAAATTCGGATATGAATCAGATAATATCTGCATCTGTTTACAGCCCACCACCTGGCCTAAATTAACCCTCTTGTACCAACCGTGGTCTCCCTAGAGTTTTTCATTACTATATCTTCAAAAAAAATGTGGTAGCCAAAATAATTGATAAAGCATGAGCCCAAAACATTGAATGGTTCACCAAAGTGACGTACATTTCTGGCGCAGTAGATCATGCACACCAGAAAATGATAGTAACATTTTTTTGGTTCAATGGTGGCAAAGCCCACAAATTACACAGAACGTAACCTATGGGTGGTAGCCCCATTACATCATTCTCAAGCAAAACCTTAAGGCCTCCGAGGGATCTGCGAAAGTTGTCAAGGCAAGAGGAAGAGATACCCCATTATTTGCAACCTAGTCCGCCGAGGAATATGAAAGTAACATTTTTAAAACAAGATGATTTTAAGCCGGATACTCTCCTAGTTTACCCCACCAGATATTGATAGAACAAAATCCATCAAAAACCAAATCCAGTTATAACTGGATTTGGGAATTCGTTTATGCCCCTGTGATCACCACATCTCCCTTTCGGCACCCCTTAACTGTGGTTAAGATTCATCCACCCCTAGTGTTCACTGAACCATCCTTTGTGTCTTTTTTAATAATTTTTTTTAAAAAATATTTTTTCTAAAATCCAAGGATGGGTGGGTGAACCCTAGGGTTGCGTAAATCTTAAACACGGTTAAGATATGTCAAAAGGAACACGTGGCGATAAAATAAAAAATAAAAATAAAACGTGACGACCTCTCATGGGCATAACCAGATTCCCCAAATCCGGTTATAACAGTTGGGGTTTTGGTTCTTAATCATCCCTTGCTGTAATGAAAGGTTGCTTACTTGGTTTATCCACACGTCATTCAATGCTATCATAGAACCAAATGAGGTTTGATTAACAGGGTCTCTACTAACCCAAAAACAAACGGTTTCTCTAAATTGTCAATGAGATTAAGTCTCGTCCTTCTGGTTAAATTTTTATTGCTGAGACAAGATAATTCTTTCTAGACATTAAAGTCAAATTAAAGCTCAATCATTACATTAAAGAAAGATTACCTACCCCCTTAGCTTACACACATAAAACTTGTTTTGGTAAAAATAAATGGCTTCAGGAACTGGTCCCATTTCGTTGTTTACAGTTTTTTCTGTTCTCTAATTAAGAATAATTAGGAAAAGGCCCACTTTCTCAAACTATCAGTCTAGTTTTTTTTTTTGGTATATAACTAGTAATCTAGTTGAACTTTTCAGGTTTTTTAAACTTCTTTGAGAAAATGGCCAATATACCCTAATTAGTATTCAATTAATTTTGACAGTGTCATTACCCTATTGTTTTCACTCGCTGTCATGTCCTCAACAAGTGAGAAGCAGTCATCAAAACATATTCCTTGTTCAAAACCAACTCCCAAATGCAATTTTCTGTATTAGTTTATAAGGATAAATGAACATGCATGTGTAGTTACAAGTATATAAATAGACACCATCTTCCACAACTGAAACCACAAACAAGTATTAGAACCACATACCAGTCTTGAAAACAAAGGCCATGGCTACCATAACAGCTTTACCAAGGCCACCATTCTTCATGATCCTCTTCCTGATAGTACTTCTCCCCTCAGCTTGCCGTTGTGCTGACCCTGATCCTCTACAAGACTTCTGTGTCGCAAACCAGAATGCCTCCACATTCGTGAATGGCTTCCCCTGCAAACCTGTCCCAGAGGTGAAGTCAGATGACTTCTTCTTCAATGGCCTGAGCAAAGAGGGCAACACTACAAATGTCTTTGGGTCGAATGTGACTGCAGGTAATGTCCTGGTTTTCCCTGGGCTGAACACCCTTGGAATTTCGATGAACCGTGTTGATTTTACACCTGGTGGAGTCAACCCGCCTCACATACACCCTCGTGCCACTGAGACTGGGGTGGTCATCAAGGGGAGACTGCTAGTTGGGTTCGTGACCACGAGCAATGTTTTGCACTCCAAGGTCTTGAAGGCCGGAGAGATGTTTGTGATCCCCAGGGGACTCGTGCACTTCCAACGCAATGTCGGAAAAGGGAAGGCCCTTGTTATAGCGGCTTTCAATAGCCAGCTGCCTGGGATTGTGGTCCTCCCGTTCACTCTCTTTGCTTCGACGCCTCCTATCCCTAATGATGTTTTGACTAAGGCCTTCCAGGTTGATGAAAAAGTCATTAGTGGCATCAAATCCAAGTTTGGTTCCTAAGCTACACTTGAATTAGTCAGCCTTTATTTGTTCCTAAGACTGCTTGTCAATTACCTGGAGGCTGTCTTTGTTAGTCTCTCCATTCTCTTTTGGGGCCAACTTGTCATTGGTTTACTTTGTCTGGCCTTTTGTCGATTTATTTTATATCATGTATTTTTTCCATTAAGAATAAAGAAGGTTCTATTGTGTTGGGATCCAAATAGAGGTTTTTTTGGGAACTCGTGGTGTCCCCAACCCTTTGGGTCAGGACTAATCCCCAAGGGTGCAATGTGAGCCTGCAACCCGCCACACGAGGTAAGTCTGGGTAAACCCGTGCGGGGCTGGCCCCAAAGGGGAAGTGAGAAATGGAACCTAGGACCTCCCACTTGGGGAAAGGCCCAGGAACCACTGGTCCACCCCTTTGGGATCCAAATAGATGTTGCTGGTAAAAGAAACAGCCAATAACAAATTATTGGCAAGTCTTGTTCTTTAAATGTTCTCTAACTCTTTCCGGTGGTTCCACTTTACAACTATTGTGCAAAGTACACTTTACAACTGCACAAAGTGCCGGTCATTTAAATTTTTTGTTGTGAATCATGCAGGGTTGGGAAGTGGACATGGTTTAAAAACCCAAAAATTCGACTTGACTTGAAATATCAATCCCTCCTCCAATGGAAATCAGATGAAATGATATCGAATGTGTATATGCTTGGTCCTCGTATGAAAAGCTGAGTTCTTTGGAAAATGAATTACACTTTGACTATCAATGTGCAATTTGCATTTCTCTTGCTTTACAAGCTTCAGTTGCAGCTATATACTCTACTTTTGTTATCGAAAGGGAGACTATCTTCTGCAATCTTGAGACTCATGGACTGCTCCCCTACCCAAGGTAAACACAAACCCCGTGGTGCTCTTTCTACCATCCATACCCATGACATATCAGAATCAACAAATCCTTGTAGGGTGATTTTAGATCCTCCATAATACAGAGCTATTTTTGTAGTACCCCTTAAGTACCTTTAAAATCTAATTCACGACTGCCTAATGCTCTTTTACTAGATTGCTCATGAACCTGCTGACAACTCTCACTACTTGAGTAATGTCTGGTCTTGTTTATACCACTGTGTACATCAAGCTACCAACTACTGATGCATATGGTATATTGTACATGTACTCTCACTCTTCACGTGTTTCAACGCCCTATTTTACCAAAAGTTTAAAATGATATACCAAATGAGTGCCAATTGGCTTAGTACCTTCCATGTTGAATCTCTTCATAATCTTGGCCACATATTCTGCATGAGATAACATCAACATCCTGTTAGGCCTATCTCTACTTATTCTAATGACAAGTATCATCTTTGATGGACCCAAGTCCTTCCTATCAAATTTCTCTAAAAGTTGTTTCTTCAGGTTTGACGACTGCCTAAGGCACCAATATTTATCAAGCAACTAGGTCATGTTAAGGCACCAATAGATAGATACCTGTAATGCATGCTTCCCATGTTCCTTTCAAAATATTATATTGTTAGCCTTTAAAAGTCACTTTTTAAAGTTTTAAGAGTCTTAGAATTGAGTTGGACCGGTATAAAGGTTCAAACTACACCTGCAACGGCTTCTAAAAAAACACTTTTTTTATCAGTAACAAAAGCAAAATGCAAGAGCCTCTATGTTCAGAATCTCACCAATCATAATTATCCTACTCTTACGCAAACTTTCATACCCAATAGCGCTTCAAAACACCTATATAAATACCTAAGGTAGGCTAGTTGACGACTTGAAGCCTCACAGAAAATCAGAGTATATATCATCAACAAATTGAAGATGTGGGATTCTCAAATTCTCCTAGGCTACAGGCACTAAAAGACTATGGGTTTTTAATGATGGACAATTGGCGTCAATTCTTAATAACCGCCTCTAAAATACACATTTGGCGTCGGTGGTTACAAGACGCTACTAAATGTTATAAGAGCAAACTATTTACTGCCAGTCTCATGAAAACTGCCACCAGACATAAGGTTTCACTGGCGGTTTTCGGTAACCACCGCTAAAACCTGTTTCCTTCGAGACTATAAATGGAAGTTTCATAAAACCGTCACTCAACAATTTTAATAACCGCAGCAACAACCTATTTCCCGCTAGACTATTAACGGTGGTTTCGTAAAACTACCACTAAAAACCTTAATTTAGGGCACAATATATCTCATTTCTTCCTCATTTCTTTGTGTCTGAACCTCCTTCCTCCGCTCTCTCACTCTCTCATGGTGATCTCTCCCTCTCTCTCTCACAATGACATCTCTCTCTAAGCTCTCTCTCTCTCCGTGCGTGCACAACTCCCAGCACGCCTCTCTCTCTCTCTCTCTAGATGTGAAACCCCCCATCTGATCTCATTCTACCCGTGCGGTTTTCAATGGCACAAGGGCATCCTCGTTCCCCGGTAGCACAAACACACAATCTCCACCTCTTCCATGGTAGCAACCCATCCTCTCTTCCTTTATTTTCTTCTATATTGATTAATTAATTAAATTAGTTTAGTTTCGTTTAAATTTGTATTATTGATTATTTTTAGTTGTTTTAAATCTGTTATGTATATGTTTAGCTGTACAATCTGATTATATATATATATTAGTTTAGATTACTTTATAATTTGATCTTTAGATTAGTTTTGATTATACTAAATCTGAATTCATCTTTTTAAATTTAGAAAAAATTTAGATTAATTAGAACTCTATTTTTTGTTAGATGTTTAGGATGCTTAAAATCCTGAATTTATATTAGATGTTATTCTATTCTTCATTAAATTAAAGGTCCTTTTTAAGTTATTCAAAACCCGTTGTGAGCGCGGGATTTCTCCCTAGATTTCTCACGGGGTTTTGAGAGTTGCCACCTATTCATTCAGAAGGGATAAGTCCCCCGGAGTTTTGGATAAGGTCTTGGTTCACGAGAGAGATCGGGGTAAGGGGTTTGGTTAAGTCCGGGAAGGTGTTAGGCACCCCTAGGCTTCCGTTTTACAACGGTTCCGTACTCCCCAGGTTTAAGCCAATTAAAGTTAATCTTGTTTAAAATGCCGAAATGTTTAAGTGAACACTAATCCAAGAAAGGAAAAGCTAATTGGGGTCGGGCCCGTGTTGGGCTGCCTACGTACTCACAGGGTGAGATCAGACCGAGCGTAGTTCTGGCACGTGAGCCTGTGCCGAGGCTAGGGGCGTGTGTGCGTGCACCAAGGGTGGCTAACATGGACTAGTCCGGTAGACTAGGGTTGGTTGACCGAGGAGGTTAGGTGCAGGGTATTGTAAGCTCAGTAGGCTTAGGGAGAGTCCGGTAGACTAGGAAGGAGTCCGGCCCGGGTTAGGATTGCTAACCGGGATTAGACCGGACTAACTGCAGTTAGGGTTGCTAATTACAGTAAAGGGTGAGTGAGTTGTAGCCCGGTAGGCTAAGGCGGGGCCCGGTAGGCCGAGGTAAGTCCGGTAGACTTGGTTTTTAGGCCCGGTAGGCCGTAAACCGAAGTTAACTACGATTACGGTTGCTAACCGTAGTTAAGAGGGTCTAACTGTGGTTAGGGTTACTAACCAGGGTTAGGGAGAGGACCTAAGTCAGGATTAAGGTCTAATTACATTTTAAGAATGTCCATTTAATTTCCCAAAAGTTTGTGGGGTTAAGGGGTGCTTAACCGCGGTTAAATATTACCGGAGGTGGATTTAACCACAGTTAAGGGTCTGGTACGGTCCAAAGTGGGCCCAGGGGGCTAGGCAGGGCCTAAAGTGGCCTCCTAGCAGGCCTGGGCCCCTGCAAAAGCCCAGAAATAAAACACAACTTAATGTCGGAAATGTAATTACCTACATTATGGACAGTGTTTTAAGACTGTGTTTTGCCAAAGTTAACTAGGGTTAAGCTGTAACTCGGGGTGAACCAAGGTGATGGGAGTGTAGGTGGGATTCCTGGGGATGTTATGAGCCTGGTGGGGGACCTAGGGGATGCCTGGAGTGGGCCCCACAAGAGTGCAAAGCGCCTGAAGCAGACAGTGCAAGTTGGCGGCAGTTGCTCTACCGCCCATCCCAAATCAGGCGAAAAACAGTATGTCGGTAGAAGAACCGCGATTTCTCGATTGTTGATTCCTTAGGGCCTCCAACATCATAAATAATCCTTATATTTGTGGGTTGAGGGTTCTTAAGACTTTCTAAACCTAAAAGAGAGAGAGAAGGTGATTTTGAAAGATTCAAGAGGAGAGATCAAATGTTTTGCAAGGAAAAAGGTGTAAAGGTGTAGATCGATCCCATTCGCAAGCACTTGATCGTAGGAAAGCGATCGGGAGAGGTAAATATAAATTTCTTCCTACCAATATGGTGATTTTGATATAAACATTATGAAAGTGATATATTTAAAGCAAGAAAAACAAGATTGAGCATGCTTACGATATGTCAATCCCTTATGAAAGATAAATATGATGTTTTATTATGATTTTATTGTGAAAGATAATTATGATGTTAGAGATGTTCTTATGATTTTTATTATTCACATCAACAAGGAGAAAAGGGAATGATTTTGTGATGTATGTATGATGGAGAATGGAGGAAGGGATGATGGTTGAATTTGATGGAATGATTATGAGTGTGCTTTGAAATTATGATGTGTTATGAAACTATGGTTCTGTGAGATTAATTTTATCATATATATGTATTGAAAATTGAGGCATGATAAATAGAATTGTTTCCTTATTTTATTGTTGAAACATGATAGACATATTTTTATATTGATCAACTATGAGAAATTCTGCGTGTTTAAACTGGTGTATGATTGATAGTTATTATTGTTTCACTCACACTCACTCATGAAAAAAAATATGTACAAGTATGATAAAAAACAAGATATTATGTGTTACGCAAGTATACAAGCATACAAGCATGACTGTATGATTGAGTTTTGCACTAACCGAGTACCCACAAGCTTAAGATCAAAGCAAGATAAGCCGTATACACCGGATAATGTGTAGACAAGCCGTATACACCGGATAATGTGTAAACCATGTGGCACCTCAGAAAGTAGGGTATATGTTAGTCTCTATCTAATATATGGGTAGAAAGAAATACAGAAATTTTAGGTTTAGTCCATAGTGACTTATGTGACTTAAAATCCACAATCACTAGAGGAGGAAAAAAATACTTTATTACTTTTATAAATGATTTTAGTAGATTTTGTTATGTTTATTTACTAAAAAGAAAAGATGAAACCTTTGAAAAAATTTAAGTTATGGAAAATTGAAGTAGAAAATCAAACTGGAAAGTCTGTAAAAATTTTAAAATCAGATAGAGGTGGTGAATATGATTCACACACTTTTTCTGAATTTTGTGAAAATAATGGCATAATATCAAACAACCGCACCTTATTCTCCTCAGTCTAATGGAATAGTTGAGAGAAAAAATAGAGTTTTAAAAGATATGATGAACGCTATGATTATAAGCTCTGGTTTGCCTTATAATTTGTTGGGGGAGGCAATAATCTCTGCCTGCTATATTTTAAATAAATTACCTCATAAAAGTTTAGGAAAACTCCTTATGAATTATGGAAAAATAGGCATCCATCTTTTAAATATCTTAAAGTGTGGGGGTGTTTAGCAAAGGTAGCTTTACCTAACCCAAAGAGAACTAGAATAGGTTCTAAAACTGTTGATTGTGTTTTCATTGGCTATTCTCAAAATAGTAGTGCATACAGATTTCTAGTAATTAAATCAGAAAATTCTGAAAGTAAATTCAAATACCATAATTGAATCTAGAGATGCAGAGTTCTTTGAAAACTATTTCCCTTTTAAAGATAACTCTAAAGGAAGAGATTCTTTGATTCTATTTGATCCATCCTCTAAAGGTGAGTTAGTACCTTTAGAACATCATTCTGAATCTTCTAGAGTTTCTAAACAAGTTTTAGAAGAAATAGAACCTATAAAGCGTAAGAGAGCTAGGAAGGATACTAACTTTGGACCTGATTTTATATCGTATCTAATAGAAGATGATCCTAATTCTTTTAGAGAAGTCATGTCTTCTTCTGAAGCATCATATTGGAAAGAAGCTATTAACAATGAAATTGAGTCAATCATGGCAAATAAAACATGGGAGTTAGTAGATCTTCCTCCTGGAAGTAAAACAATAAGCTGTAAATGGATATTTAAAAGGAAACTCAAAACAGATGGAACTGTAGATAAGTTTAAAGCTCGACTGGTAGCTAAGGGTTTTAAACAAAAAGAAGGGATAGATTTCTTTGATACATTCTCACCAGTAACTAGAATTACATCTATTCGTGTGTTGATAGCCATAGCTTCTATATATAATCTTGAAATTCATCAAATGGATGTAAAGACAACCTTTTTAAATTGAGAACTTGAAGAAGAAATCTATATGGATCAACCTGAGGGATTTGTAATCCAAGGGTTAGAACATAAAGTGTGTAGATTTTTAAAGTCTCTATATGGACTTAGACAAGCGCCTAAGCAATGTCATGAAAAATTTGATAAAGTGCTACTATCAAATGGATTTGCAATTAATGAGGCAGATAAGTGTATTTACATTAAATCTGTAGTTGATGCATGCGTAATCATTTGTTTATATGTAAATGATATGTTAATTTTTGGAATAAGTAAAGAAATAATAAAAACTACCAAGAAATTCTTAAATAAGAATTTTGATATGAAAGATTTAGGAAGCAGATGTTATTCTTGGAATTAAAATTTTTAGAAATTCCGAGGTGATAATTCTATCTCAATCTCATTACATTGAGAAAGTACTTAGAAAATTTAAGCAATTTGATTGCAAGCCCTCAAAAACTCCATTCGATCATAGTTGCAAATTAAAGAAACATACTGGAGATGGAGTATCTCATCTAGAGTATTCAAGAGTTATAGGTAGTTTAATGTATATCATGAACTGTACTAGACCAGATATAGCTTATGCTATAGGAAGGCTTAGTAGATCTACTTGTAACCCTGGAAAAATCATTGGAATGCTTTGATTAGGGTGTTGAGATATCTAAAGTACACTTTAAATTTTGGTCTTAATTATTCTAAGTATCCCAGTGTATTAGAAGGATACAGCGATGCAAATTGGATTTCAAATTCTAATGAATCTAAGTCTACGAGTGGATATGTGTTCACTCTTGGAGGAGGTGCAGTGTCTTGGAAATCTACTAAACAAACTTGCATAGCCCGATCTACTATGGAATAAGAATTTATAGCTTTAAATAAAGTTGGAGAAGAAGCAGAATGGTTAAGATCCTTGTTGGTTAGTATACCAATTTGGAACAAGCCTATGTCTGCTGTTCTAATTCATTATGATAGCCAAGCTGCTATAGGCAGAGCTAAAAATGTTTCATATAATGGGAAATCCCGACATTTACGTCGAAGACGTAATTCTATTAAAGAATTACTCAAAAATGGAATTATTGCATTGGATTTTGTGAGGTCAAAAGATAATTTAGCGGATCTGTTGACCAAAGGATTAGCTAGAGAGCTAATCTATAGTACATCGAGGGGGATGGGTCTAAAGCCTATTGAACATAAAATCACCTACAATGGAAACCCAACCTATATGACTGGAGATCCCCAAGAACTAGGTTCAATGGGAAAAACAAGTTCTTGAGTGACTTTGTGAGAGAACTAATATGAAGAATACTCCTTGCTCATCCCTATGGTGTAGTAGTGCTACTTGTAATGAGAGAAGGATGAGTCTTTGACTCTTAATGTCTTCTATAGCTGTTTTTCAGTGGGATGTATAGTTACAAGGCATCCTTAATAGAGACACCTATATGAGTGTGGAAGTGGGACCGCTTCCTATGAGAATTTTGGCCGATTCTCTAAAGCGCTCATAAATACTGGGATATAACACATGGCCGAAATGTGCACAACCGTTAGAACTTGACTGATTTGTTTTGGTTACTGTGCGTGTGATATGTTTCTTAATTCATAAACACAAGAACTTGGTTCAAGACATAGTTCTCCAATCTCTTTATGAGTTCGACATGTTTACACTAAGTCAAGGTTCAAGTCCAAAAGACACCTTGGCCCATACACAGTAGCTTTGGCTTTTAAATTATTTTTACACTTCAAATTTTGTTTTATGTGGGGGATTGTTGTAGCTTTGTGTATATTGAGTTTAAAACAAGAGTCAGTCTATGGGTACTCCCAAATATACTCCCAAATCTATTCCCTAATCCTAACCGTTTATCACCAACTACTAAAGGCCAGGATTTGAGTCCACTTATTTTGTCTTTTCTAACGCCACATCAGTTCTAATCCTAACCGTTTAATAACTGAGATAAACGGTTAGGATTTGGGAGTATATTTGGGAGTACACCTTGGGACTATCCCTACACTAATTCTTAAAACAAAAGTTCAGTGTAAAGCTTTAGTCCAACGTTGAAATATTACAAGAGAGTAGAATGGGTTATATATGTTTTCTTATCTAGTATGGGTGTGTTAAAGGAGATGGGCTTAGCCCTTGCGCATGTGGGGGCCCAAGGAGTGGACCAAAGGCTTCCAATGGGAACTTGGCAAGCCGGGCCGAAAACTCTTCATGTGCACGCGTTGAGGGTCGCGTCCTGCATGATATATCAAAGACACACACAAGCGCGGCCGGGCGGGTCGGGTCGCGCGCGTGGTCTCTTGATGGTTTTTTATTTCCTCTTTCTTTTAATATTCCTAATCCGTTTTATTACCGTTTGAGAGTAATTAATTAGGAAATTTATCTTTCAGTTTTAGAGAGATTTATTTTCCTTTATTGAGTCTTAAATATTTTTCTTTCTATTAGAATAGGAATGGTCTTTTATTTTTCTATTTAAATGGGGTTTATTCTTTTGTCAGACACAGAAAAATGATCTCTTTCGGTTTCTCTTCTAGTTTTCTTTTTCCCTTTTGAATCAGTCGAGTTCGTAGAGATCATTAGAGAGAGAGTGCTCCTTTTCTTTTGATATTGATCGTTGAATCCTGGGGGTGTCCGCCAATTTTTCCTACGAGCATCAGGGTTAAAGAGGATCCAATAGGGGCGATTTTCACCTTAAGGACAATGTGTCTAACACATGCCTCGATTCCGGTTTACTGACAAGTTTCTGTTCGTGAAATTCTTATTTTCAGATCTACTCTTACAGTCTAACTAGTTCGCTACTTGCTACGCTACGGTGATCAGTAATACCTTCATCATTATATATTAAAATTGCATACAAATATTCCAACAAGTAGTGGTGTAGTGGTGGTGGTGGTAGTATTGTGGTGGTGTGGTGGTTGTTGTGTGTGGGTGGTGGTGATGGTGGGTCCATGTTTTCCATTTTTATTTTATGTTTTAAAAAACAGAGGTAGTAGAAAAATTTTGTT
This sequence comes from Tetracentron sinense, assembly GCA_015143295.1. Taxonomy (NCBI): domain Eukaryota; kingdom Viridiplantae; phylum Streptophyta; class Magnoliopsida; order Trochodendrales; family Trochodendraceae; genus Tetracentron; species Tetracentron sinense. The sequence goes on from CM026563.1 coordinate 37,988,240, forward strand.
ACCTTGATTTTCAAAATTTTGTTACTAATTTTTGAAAACAGAAACATGTTTACCAAACATGTTTTGTGTAAAAATTTTCAAAATTTTATTTTTAAAAACAAAAAACAGAAAACTGAAGTGCAGCCAAAACGGGGCCTTAATTTAAAAGATGGCCCATAAACTTAAAAATATATATATTCTGTCAAATTAATTTAAAATATATATTATTTACATACTGAAGCAAAGAGACAAGATGGCCACATAAACTTAAAAATATATATTATTTACATACTGAAGCAAAGAGACAAGATGGCCCACCAACTTGACCCTCAAAATTTTTTTGGGAGCCACGCCCAGAACCCCCACACCCCGTTGTTAGCCCCCCCTGCATGAAAATCTTGGCTCCGCCCTGTTTACGGTGTTTACAGTTATTTCTGTTTTTAATTAAGATTAACTAGAAAAACGTTCACTTTCTCAACCATTTATCTTGTTGAACTTTTCAGTTTTAAACTTCAATTGGAGAAAATGACCAATATACCCCAATTGGTATAAAGTTAGGCACACAATACTTCCTTTTTTTTCCACTCGCTTTCATGCCCTCACAAGAAGTGAGCTGCAGTCATCAAGAATCAAGATAACCCTCCCAAATGTAATTTTCTGTATTATTTGAATGAGTAATGCTTCTGAGCCCGCCTTATGGCCAAGACCACCGAGATCCTGCCCGGAGCACATTATTTTAGTGGGGCCATCTATACACCCGGTTAGTAAAGTCGCGATTAAAACGTTTAATTCATTTAACGTAAAATTCCGCCGTTGCTTACAAAGATGCGGATACGTTCGCGGTTTTTTGAATTGAATGGATCCCAATCATTCTTGACTTTTATACGCGAAAGGTTGAAAACGTTATAATAACCAAAACAACCCACACACGTAACCTCTCTCGCTTGTACAACCCACACGTAGCCGCTCTCCTCTCTCTATCGATTTCTCCCTCTTTTGTATTCTGGTTTCTGCCTCTTTCCCAATAATGATGATTGGATCCGAGTGCTTGAACTCGGAAGAGTTCAATCACACTTACAAGTCAACACGTGTTCCTTTTAATCCTTATTAATTAACTATGGCTAAGAATCAAGATCCCTTAATTCTTAGGATACAACAATATGATCTTGGTTTTAAAAAAAATATTAATCTTAAGAGTTAAAAATTCCTAACCAGAGTTAAATATATTTAAAAAAAAACTAAGGTTATATTATTGAACCCCAAGAGTTAGTAGAACTTAACAACTGTTAATAATGGCTAAAAAAGACATGTGATGACCTATGGTTGTGATTGAACTCCCAAGTTCAATCGCAATTGACTAAGATCCGATCTACCAGTAGTTGGGCGTTCTTCTACTGTTCTAATAGTTTAAAACAGCTCTCAAACAACCAACGTCAGTTCTTTTATATTTACTAGGGGAAAATAATCACTTCCTTGGTAGGTGACGCAAATAGGGGCGTCTTGGGTCTCCTTTTCATGCCATATGGTCCCCTTTAAACTCCTTTTAACTGTGGTTAAGGTTCACTAACCCCTAAGGGTCACCCATCTACCATTTCTTTTAAAAAAATAAAATAAAATAAATTTAACTACAGGGTTAGAAATTAACCTGAGTCATAGAAGTCAGGTTTGTGAGAGCGAGGAGCAATAGTTTGCTCCTTGCCGGTGGAGCTAACTATTGCTCTTTACCATGTATGCTTCTCACTCTCTACCTACTTATACTTGTATTGATGTCTTGTTACATGTCTTTTTATGTAACACTAGCGGTTGGCACGTGTATCAGTGAAAGCAAGGGTAAGAAAGTAACCACAGTTAATAGGAGTTAAAAAGGACATGTGTTAACCCTAGGCGTGATTGAACTCTCCCTGAGTTCAATCGCGATTGATAGATGAGTTTCATGTAGTTTGGGAATTAAAGTAAAACATTAAATCAAAATTTTGTTTTATATTAGGGTAGTTTGAGAATTTTGAAAAAATCAGGCTACGCCTGCCTCTCCTATTATAATAGTTAAGATAAATTCATTTGTGTGTTTCTACTTCTATTTATTTTTTATGATCTTAATAGTACATGATAAAATTTTGTTCCATGTCAAGTGTACATACATGTCAGGGACTTAGAACTATCTGTAGTTGCGACAAGATGCATTGAAATATTTTTGGAAGGCTTGAGCTAATTACAATTTTTTTTTGTTTGGAAGGCTTGAACTAATTACAATTACATCTAGGTTAAGGTAACCTTATACGTGTATATTATTTGTTAAGCTAAATTTTTGAACCAATTTTTAAATCTCAGCCCGAATTATATCTTAATTATTCACGTACAGTATTTTTTTACGCCCTGCGTTTTTTCTCACCGAATTTTAAAACTAATTATAAGGAATTATGCATTATTAATTTTTGTGCCAAATTATTGAGATACGCCGAATTAGTAACTATGCCGGCCCTAAGGCGGCCTCAGTAGCAAAGTGCTTTTTTAACAAGGCATTAAGGTAGCAAAGTCCTATTTCATTTTAATAAGGATAAGGACAAAAACACTTGCATGGCTGCAATTGTGTGTATACGTTTATAAATAGACCGAAACCAGCTCAACAAAGTAATAGAGAAGCACATAACAGTATTGAGAGCAAAGGCAATGGCTACCATGATCACTTTACCAAGGCCAGCATTCTTCACGATCCTCTTCCTGATAGTACTTCTCCCCTCAGCTTGCCGTTGTGCTGACCCTGATCCCCTACAAGACTTGTGTGTCGCAGACCTGAATGCCTCCATATCCGTGAACGGCTTCCCCTGCAAACCACTCCATGAGGTGAAGTCAGATGACTTCTTCTATGATGGCCTAAGCAAAGAGGGCAACACCACAAACGTCTTTGGGTCGAGCGTGAATTCAGGTGATGTCCGTGTTTTCCCTGGGCTAAACACCCACGGACTTTCAGTGAACCGTGTTGATTTTGCCACAGGTGGAATCAACCCGCCTCACATACATCCTCGTGCCTCTGAGACTGGGGTGGTCATCGAGGGGAAGCTGCTAGTTGGGTTTGTAACCACCAGCCATGTTTTGCACTCCAAGGTCTTGAAGGCTGGAGAGATGTTTGTGATCCCCAGGGGACTCGTGCACTTCCAACTCAATGTCGGAAAAGGGAAGGCCCTTTTTCTAGCGGCTTTCAATAGCCAGGAACCTGGGATTGTGATCCTTCCCACCACTCTCTTTGAATCCAAGCCTTCTATCCCAAATGCTGTCTTGACTAAGGCCTTCCAGATTGATGAAAAGGTCATTAGTGACATAAGATCCAAGCTTGGTTCCTATGCTATCTAATCTACCTACACTTGAATTTCAATAATTAAGTCCCAGCCTCTTTGTTCCTTGTCAATGACCTCCATTCTAGATCTCTCTTGGGGGCAACTTGTAACTCAGCTGTACGTGTCTTTGGTTTTTCATATTCATCTGCTCTTATGTATTATGTATTCAGTTTTATAATATTGTTTCCGTTAAGAATAAAGAAGGTTTCTTCGCTGCTGGGATCCAAATAGATGCTGTTTGTAATAAATTTTCAGTAAGTTTTGATCATCTTTAAATGTTCGAGAACTATGGTTAACAAATTTAATATTGGGAATTCTATGATGAATTACAATAACCCAAAGAGGGTTTAAATAGAAATAACAAGATATGGTTTCTGGAAAGCAATCATCCTAATCAACTCATACTTAATCAAATCTATTATATCTTTGATCTATATTACTTGCTTGTCGCTTGCTTGTTGAAGGATGAGGTCGAACAATATGGGCCTCTAATGGACCAATAGAAAGTCTCTTGGGCCTAAAAGAAATGCCTCAAATAGGCTTAGTAAGTAGTGCCACTAATGGGCCTGACATTGCTCGATGGCCAATAAAATCAGCATTAATGGGCTTGGACTGGGCCTCCATGGGCCTAAAAACTTGGTCTCTATGGATCAGAAAACATGGCATCTATGGACTTGAATTGACATCATTATAAATTATATTTATCATATTATAATTCAAACATTAAAAAAAAAAAATAGGAAGAATAGATAGATACTATATATCAATTTATTAAACTATGTGATTAACTGATGAAAACTATATAGAGAGCTGAAAATAAAAATAATAATTAATTTTAGATTTTCAAAACCTAATAATTTCTGTTAATTTTGAAATTACGTAGAAATCTCATTTTCAATTCTCACCAAAATGCCTTAAATATTTACTCATCCTAAAAGAATTAAATTCCGCAGCTAGTTTTGCTCAGGTTGAAATAATATGACACTAAAAAAAACCTTTAAATTTTTTAAATCTGACTTCACTACAAGAAATCGGCTCATCGTTCACGGTTTTTATCTGTAACCGTATGTCATTGATCATTGTTATAGCACGCATAATGAACCATAACCTTTCGACTCGTGATTATAAGTTGAATCAAATATCATCGTTTTTTAATCAGTGATGGTAGATGTCAATTAACTGAGATTAAACATTCAAAATATAGGCAGTGCCCCCCTTTGGGCTTTTTGAAAAATAGGCATAGTCATGGTATTAAGATTCACTAACCCTAAGGATTATTAGTTTTTTTGTTATTAATCATACGAATAAAAAAATTAACTGTTGTTAAGATTTTTTGAAATAATAATTTTTTTATTCACTAACCCTAAAGGCTATAATTCCTATGAATCTTAACTGTGGTTAAGTTTTACCCACTCAAAAGGGTTAAACCATCTAACATTTGTTTCAAATAAAATTTAGCACGGGTACCCCTTAACTTTGGTTAAGATTCACTAATCCTAAGGGTTTGTGAATATTTATTTTGATGGTTTGACACTAGGGGTGGGTGAATCATTCAACTAAATTGTGAATCTTAGATTCACATTTTTAGGGTAATGCGTGCGATGGTTTAACACTAGGGGTTATTTACCAACCTTAAGATTCACTAACCCTAAGGGTCCTTCAACTTTAACATTCACCCACAGTTTTAGGGTTAATGTTTTTTTTTAAAAAAATATTAAATGATTTAACCCTAGGAATGAGTGAATCTTGACAATAGTTAAGATGTGAATCTTAACATCCTTTAATTGTGGTTACGATTCACCCCCTGTTAGTGTTAAACCATCTGAAATTTGTTTTAAAAACTGGCATCACCCTTTAACTTTGGTTAAGATTTACTAACCCCCAAGGGTTATTGAATTTTTAGTGCGATGGTTTGACCCTAGGGTAGGGTGAATCATTCACCTAAAACTCGTTTTTATTTTATTGTGGTTAAGATACACCCACAGTTTTTATTTAATTATGGTTTAATTAACCTTGGTGTCTTACTTATTAAAAGGGTTTGTGGGCATGTTAGACTAATGATAATCACTCTACTGTTTCTTACTATTATGGTTTGATGTTAGATGCTATATATATGTGGAAAATGATTTTTATGGGAGACATGAATGGATTTGAGTATGGGGCTCCCAATTTTAGCTTTAATAATACATATATATATATATATATATATATATATATATATATATATATATATATATATATATATATATATACTATAATATAAAGAACTAAGTGTCATCTAACCCCCTCTATTTGCTGTCCAATCTTTAATCCCAGGAATCCTATGAGTTCTATTTTAAAGATGTCACGTGGCACCCTTCTTTAATCTCAACCGTTAACTCTCTCTTTCTATCACACACCTCTCCCTCTCAATTCAAAAATCATTGGAGGAAATTTAGGGGATTCTGAGAAGAGATGAGGTGTCAAAAAACTGGTACCTAAATTTTCTCGCATATCTCTATATGTCTAACTTTTGATCTCAAACACACACATCTCCTACCCACGCATCACTTCTCCCCTCCCACGTTTCTCTCTTTCCATTTTTATCTCTCTACACTCTCTATATCCCAAACGACACACATCCTCGTACATGCCACTAACCACCCACACACCTTATCACTTATCTCTCTCTGTCCTACGCATATCTAACCACCCCACATATTCTTACTTCCTCTCTCTCTCTCTCTCTCTCTCTCTCAAACTACCACTTTTCTTAGGTTTTATTACTAAAGAAGATGAGAAGCGAGGGCAAACTGAAAGAGATAGAGATCTCTACAGGCGATAACTTCCAAGATCGGGGTGCCACCGCTTTTGGAGATTTGAAGAAGCTTATGCGATCATGCCAAATCCGTTCAGGTCTCCTAGAGTTTAAAAAAATGGGCTCCTTTCTTCATTCTTATTTATATTTAAGATTTTTTAGTTGATATTTAGTTAATCCCCTTATATTAATAATTATTTAGATCCCTGTACATTCAACTTTTTAAAGTTTTTTTCTTCTTACCTCTCTACATTTTTATTTATTTTTAAGATTTATCTATTCATATTATATTAAAAAAATTTAAGTTTTCTTTTATCTTTCTTTCTGTGCGTAGCACAAGGTCTTCTGCTAGTATATATATATATATATATATATATATATATATATATATATATGTGGAAGATGGTTTTTAGGGAGACATGAATGACTTTGAGTATGAGACATGAATGACTTTGTGTTTATATGTATGTGTTGGAGCATGATAATATACTAGATATGTAGTAGCTTATATTGTGGGCGCACAGATGAGCTTTATAATTATGTTGATTGGGTGGTTATATCTATAGATTGTATGTTTATGTTCAAGCTCATTGTGTATGTGCATGCATTGACACTTTGATCTCTTGTTCAATAATTGTTGTGTGACAAGTGCCCCACTTATCATCGATTTCAACGGATTTGTTGTAACAATTGATTCATCATGTCAGTAAATAGGAGTCCTTGTCTGCAAATGATTCTTGAATTTTCCATGTGGACAGAGAGGGAGAGAGAGAATGAGAGAGATGCCAAATTAGTTGTCGGAGAAGGGGTTTGTTGGGAAGGAGGAAGTAAAAGGCCAATGATATTTTAGTCTTTGTACTATAAGTTGTGTGTTTTTTTAAATTTGAGGTGTCTTTTAAAGTTTGAGTGTAGATATAAAATACTGGTGGGTAACACCACCTGAATATTACTCATTCCTAGCATTAAATCAACTCTTAAGCAAAACACTTAACCAATCGATCTTCATGAATATAACCTAAAATATTTAGAACATTCAAATAAAGGTTTCGCAAAAAGTTCACCATGTTATCCAAGTTTCTCAATTAATAAGCAAACTCCGAATTTGTGTGTGTGTGCTAAGCTCATAACCATTCTTGCCAACAAACTCAAAACCCATATAAATAAAAATTACATCTAGATAAAATGAAGCCTTGATTCCAAGTCTTACAAGAATTTTAAATCACTCAGAATAATGCACTCAAAGATTTTATGGGTCTTCTCTCAAATATATGGAAAATAGAATGCAATAGCTAAAACAAATAATAATAAAGATCTCAAGGAAAGAATTTCATCCTTTGGCTTCATTCACACCACCAACCCACCTAAGATCAAAAGGTCAACAATAAGGGTTGCAATGAGGCTAGAGGGTTAAGGCTTATAAGAAAGAAGGGATAAGGATAATCAATGAAAACCAGGTATATGCTAGGAGTTTCAATACATCTTCATTATGAAATAACTATTCCAAACATACATAAATTTTCATCTCATTTTTTTATTTCTTTTCAATTCAAAACTTCCTTCTTTATATTTTCATTTTTTTTTTCCCAAGAACCAAATTGTACCTCTGCTTTTTGAACACTGTTTTTTAGAATTATAAGCATTACGCCAACTGAATTTTCCATAACCTAAACTTGCAATCCCTTTTGAATTTCCAATACCACAAAATTATCACACTCCGGTTTAAAAGGTAATGGGATATATAAAATAGGCTCAACTTCAATGTGGAGTGGGTAAGGAAAATGTGGTTTTTACAAGAAAAGTTTCTTTTAGGCTCAAAGTGGCTCCTATAAGTAATGATAAGGCTTGACTTGAAAGGCTCAATCTTTCTACACTGTCCTATATGTTTTCTTAGGCAATTCTTTCGAACAAACCACAAATCATGTAATGACATTCTCAATGGATAACCAAGACAAAAAAATAATGAGATCAACAAAGGAATAATGTCGTATGAATAAAAACACCGAATCATAAATAAAACACTCCCAAAAATGAGAAATGCTCAAAAGCTCATAGGTGTTATAAATCTTAGATGAAATCGAGATTGTGGGCACGGGTTTCAGGGAAACCCTGGTTTGGGGTCTCACGGGTGAGTTAAGAATCGCCACCTATTCATTCGGAAGGGATAAGTCCCCGAGATTTGGATAAGGTCTTGGTTTGCGGTCCGAGGTCAGGGTAAGAGGTTCGGTTAAGTCGGGGGAAGGGGTTAGGCACCCCGGCACTTTCACTTTTCAGTGGTTCCTTACTTGCTAGAGTTAAGCTAAATTAATCTCAATTTTAATCAAATGCCTAAATGTTTAAGAGAATGCTAATCTAAGAAGGAGAAAACCCTAGCCTAGGGTCGAACCCGGGTTGAATTACCTACGTACTCACATAGGGGTGGGATCAGACCGAGCATAGTTCTGGTACATAAGCCCGTGTCAAGGCTAGGGGTGTGTGTGTGTGCACCAAGGGTGGCTTAGGGTCTAGCCGGGAGGCTAGGGGTGGTTGATCGAGTTGGTCAATTTCTTGGTATTGGGTCCGGTAGGCCTAAGGTGAGTCCGGTAGGCTAGGATTCGAGCCCGGTAGGTCGAGATTGGGCCCGGTAGGCTAGGGTTTGGGTCCGGTAGGCCAAGGGGGAGCTTGGTAGGCTAGGGTTTAGCCCAGTAGGCTGAGATTGGGCCCGATAGGCAAAGGGTGAGCTCGGCAGGCTAGGGTTTGGCCCAGTAGGCCGAGATTGAGCCCGGTAGGCCAAGAGGTGAGGCTTGGTAGGCTCAGGGTGTCTTAACCAAGGGTTAGGATTGCTAACCGGGGTTAAGAAAGGTGATTAACCATGGTTAGGGGTGCTAACCATGGTTAAAAAATCAAATATCAGTTTTTTTGGTGGCAAGGCGAGGGTTCCCAAGAATAACGTGGTGTCCCACGGAGTCGAGGTAAAGGAAGCCCAAAGGTTAAGGAACAGGGTGGCAGAGCTTGAGCAGGAGCTGGAGACTAAGGCATGATCCCTAGCTCTTCTGGACTTCACTTTTCTCTGAGCCTTATGCACCAAGCGCTAATTCCAAGCTTGCTTTTCTTGTAGAGAGAGGCATCTTTTTGGATCTTTAGATTTTTTTCAGATTTTTCCCATGGTTAAGGATGCTTAACCACGGTTAAGGAGGGGAGGTCACCATGGTTAGGGGTACTAACCATGGTTAAATGGTCAAAAGAGATATTTTTGGGCATCTCCTAATATTTTGGATTTTTGAGTATTTTTTCAGATTTTTTCCGATTAAGGATTTTTAAACCATGGTTAAGGGTAAAAAATGGGGTTGACTCTGATTAAGGGTTTTAACCAAAATAAAAAATGTCACAGAAGACATTTCTGGATTTCATGTAATATTTATGATTTTTTGATGATTTTTCTAGAATTTTGCTAGGTCATGGGCCCCTTAACCTTGGTTAAATGTTAACCACGGGTGAGTTTAACCATGGTTAAGGGGCCGACTGAGGCAAAAGTGGGCCTACGGTCCATGGCAGGGCCTAGATTGGCCTCCTACCCAGCCTGGGCCCCCACAAATATCAAAAATTGCAAAAAAACTCAAAATCCATCAAATTTTTAACCATAGTTAACGTGAATTTAACCATGGTTAACAAGGAATCGAGGGAATCCGAGACTACCAGTGGGTAGCCTGATATGTGGGAAAGAATTTGAGCCATTCCGGGCCCCAAGGGGATGCCGTATGTAGGCTCCACAAAGGCCCAAAGTTGCCCCGTTGAAATTCACATAAAATGACGATTCCCCAAACAGTATTTTTTCAAACTTTGCGGCGATTTTGTCGCTGATTGGCTCAACCCCCGGAGGATCTGAGGCCACCGTTGTGAAGCCTGCCATGATGGGAACACTTTGGACTCTTGTGTGACCTAAGGGGAGGCCGGATGTGGGCCCCACAGAGGCCCAAAGTCACTTCATTGGGCTGTCTGGCAAACTGCGGACCATACTTTGGGGGCCAATTAACCCCGGTTAACGGCGGAGTTAAGGGATAAGATTTTACGGGGGGTAGCTGGGTATGTGGGGAGTCTAACCCTGGCCTCGGGTTCAACCAAGGCTGGGTCTAACCATGGTTAAACCGCAGTTACAGGTGGTTAGTCAAAACTGAGTTTTTCTGAAATTTTTTTGAAAAACTCTTGTGGGTGCTGTTTGGTTGTAAACCAGTGGGTCCAGGGAGATTCCTCATAGATTGAGGACCCCCCAGACCTCTGGGAAAGACCATGCACGCTGTGGTGGCGGGGGGCGGCGGTATAGTGGCCACACAGTAAAGGGAAAAACCGCCCCGCCTACTGTTTTTTTTTTTTTTGAGCTGCTAAAGATAAAAAAAAAAAACAAAAATGGGAACCCCTGGAATGGGACCAGGGGTCCCTTACAATGGTAATATCAAGATAAGAAAGGGGAGAAAAGGAGGTATACCGGCTTTACAGTGGTGAAAAATGAGTGGGCTGCGCGGTGGTGGCTACCTGGAGTTGAGCCGGGTGCTTGGTGACTTAGTGGACGGAGAGGGAGGACTTTGGAGGTCCCGGGATGGAGCCAAATGGAGGTGGAGCGAGTCTAGGTGGAGTGGGAACGGCTGGCCAAAGAGGGCGGCTTCACTGTAATTTTTTTAAAAAAATTTCAACAGTGGACGTGGTGGTGGACGGTGGAGGTTAGGCGGTTGCTAGGGTGGTCTCAAGGTTCCTAGGATTTGTCCTTAGGTGGAAATTAAGGGAATGGATGTGAAGAGGTGGGCTGAAACGTTGTGGACAGCAAGCTTTTTTTTTTTTTTTTAATTTAAAAAAACCCCCCTCAAACAATGGCTTCGGTGGTGATTAAATAGAGGATAAGAGGGGATGAGGAAGGATGGGATAAGGATGAGGGTGATGTACCAGGCGTGGGAGACCAAGGCAGGGCAGCAGGGGTAGGCGGCCAGGCGTGGCAGCACTGTGCACTCGTCCCGTTGGTAGGGACGATGAACAGTGTTGGGATTTTTTTGTTTTTTTTTTTGTGTTTGCCTTACTGATTTCGGGCCCAACCCATATGTGCATGGGCCAACGCCTATTGGCTTTGCCACATTGGGTTGGCCCCCAAAAATTCAAAACCTTTTTTTTTTTTTTTTGTATGATTATTATTATTATTATTATTTTTTTTTTTTTTGTTTTTTTTGTAATTTCTTCTTTAGGTGGGTCCCACCCAAAAAGGCCATGGGTCTTGGCTTGGGCTTTTGACTGGTTGAATTTTTTTGTTTTTTAAAATTTTTTTTTATTGCTACTTTGGGCCTAGCCACCACACATGTGGGGAAAGCAACAAATGTTTTGCCCTAAAAAAATTTGAATTTTAAAAGGGGTGTGGGTCCCACTTGGGCTTAGTAGGCCCATGCTTCGGCCAAAAAAAGGTTTTAAATTATTTTTTTGAGGTTTTGGAGTTTTGAACTTTGTAAATGAGCCTTGAGCCCGTGGCGCTTTGCCTAGGGCTCGGGCTAGGGCTAGGCTAGGGTTAGACCTAGGGTTAGGTCTAGGGTTTACCTAGGATTAGTCCTAGGGTTTACCTAGGATTAGTCCTAGGGTTTAGTTAGGGTTAGCCTAGGGCTTAGGCCACTACCTAGGGTTAAACTAGGGTTTGGCTTGGAATAACCATGGTTAACGGAGGTTAACCATGGTTAAGCAGGGTGTAAAAATTGGGTGCTTACAGCTGCCCCTCTTTGCCAGAGAGTGCCAGGATGACGATTGAACAGCAAAGACTGGAAATATCCTATTTTTACACTGAGATGGATATTAAGAATAGTGCATGCTGTGTAAATGGTGACTATGGTGAAGTGATGAAAACTACTGCTAGAGGATAACGAGTAGCAGGGGAAGGACAAGAATGTAAGGATGACGTGGCCCTAAGGTGCTGGCTAAAAGAAAGTGTCGCTCGGAAGTGGCAAGAGGGGTTGATTGAAATTGTGTTTCCTAGGGGATATTAACTGAATCGATTGGAAGACATCTAGGGTGTCGAAAACACATAGGGTATTGGGCATTCAAGGTGTCGACAAAGTGTGTTATGTCGATACTCACCTAGGATGCCAAGGACACACGGGGTGTCAAAGAAAAGACATGTAGGTGGTGCACACTGTAAAGGTACACACAAGATTTCGGGCATGCTAGGTGTCAACAAAATGCGTTATGTTGACGCTCACCTAGGGTGCCAAGAACACACATAGGTGTCACAGAGGGGGACATGCAGGAGGTAGTACTGCAGTGTGACGAGGTTGTCACAGAGCACACAGGATGTCCGGCATGCGAGGTGTCGACAAAATGCGTTATGTCGACGCTCACCTAAGCTGCCAAGGACACACAGAGGTGTCACCGAGGGGGACATGCAGGAGGTAGTGCTGCAGTGTGACGAGGTTGTCACAGAGCACACAGGATGTCCGGCATGCGAGGTGTCGGAAAAGTGCATTATGTCGACGCTCACCTGGGATGCCAAGGACACACGGGGTGTCACAAAGGGGGACATGCAGGAGGTAGTGCTGCAGTGTGACGAGGTTGTCACGGAGCACACAGGATGTCCGGCATGCGAGGTGTCGACAAAGTGCATTATGTCAACGCTCACCTGGGATGCCAATGACACACGGAGGTGTCACAAAGGGGACATGCGGGTGGTGTGCACTGTCAAAGTACACACGGGATGTCGGGCATACGAGGTGTCGACAAAGTGTGTTATGTCAACACTCACCTGGGATGCTCAGGACACATGAGGGTGTCACAAAGGGGACATGCGGGTGGTGTACACTGTCAAGGTACACACGGGATGTCGGGCATACGAGGTGTCGACAAAGTGAGTTATGTCGACGCTCACCTGGGATGCTCAGGACACATGGGGGTGTCACAAAGGGGACATGCGGGTGGTGTACACTGTCAAGGTACACACGGGATGTCGGGCATGTGAGGTGTCGACAAAGTGTGTTATGTCGACGCTCACCTGGGATGCCCAGGGCACACGGGGGTGTCACAAAGGGGACATACGGGTGGTTTATATTACAAAGGTACACGCTGGATGTCGGGCATGCGAGGTGTCGACAAAGTGCGTTATGTCGACGCTCACCTGGGATGCGCAGGACACACGGGGGTGTCACAAAAGGGACATGCGGGTGGTGTACACTGTCAAGGTACACACGGGATGTCGGGCATGCGAGGTGTCGACAAAGTGGGTTATGTCGACACTCACCTGGGATGCCCAGGACACACGGGGGTGTCACAAATGAGACATACGGGTGGTGTACACTGTCAAGGTACACATGAGATGTCGGGCATACGAGCTGTCGACAAAGTGTGTTATGTCGACGCTCACCTGGGATGCCCAGGACACACGGGGGTGTCACAAGGGGGACATGCGGGTGGTGTACACTGTCAAGGTATACATGGGATGTCGAGCATTCAAGGTGTCGACAAAGTGTGTTATGTCGACGCTCACCTGGGATGTCCAGGACAGACGGGGGTGTCACAAAGTGGACATGCTGGTGGTGTACACTGTCAAGGTACACACAGGATATCTAGTGGTGTACACTGTAAAGGTACCCACAGAATATTTAAAGATTTGAGGCATGGCCTGGAGGCACTAGCTGGATTGATGTTGATATGGCTGAAAGGCACTGGATTTTGATCAAGATGATTGATGCTAAGGTGCGCGACTTGATTAAGTGCATGCTATGTGTTGTGCGACTTGAATGTATTAGATGAGGTTTTCACCTTGTATGCAGCTAATATGTAACTATAATGTATCGAGTGCAACTTGATTGTGTGCAGTTAGAGTGCAATGTGAAACTTGGATGCAACTAGTTTGAGTGAAGTGAATGACTTGATTGAGTGTGTGCAACTAGTGTGCAGCTAGATTTGAGTAGGTAGCTAGAGTGCATTATGTGCGACTCGATTGAGTGGGTGCAACTAGTGTGCAGCTAGATTTTATGTATGCATCTAGTGTGCTGTTTGACTGGATATATGTAACTAGTGTGCATTATGTGCGACTCGATTGAGTGTGTGCAATAGTGTGCAGCTGGATTTGATTAGCTAGAGTGCATTATGTGCGACTTGATTGAGTGTGTGCAACTAGTGTGCAGTTGGATTTGATTAGCTAGATTGGATTATGTGTGATTCGATTGAGTGTGTGCAACTAGTGTGCAGTTGGATTTGATTAGCTAGAGTGCATTATGTGTGACTCGATTGAGTGTCTGCAACTAGTGTGCAGCTTTGCATGGCTTGCCTTATGCTAATGCATGGGAGGTTAGACTAGTCCTGGTTTCCCTAGTGTGGCATGCAGGTTGAAGGAGGGTTGGGTATATGACTCACTCTTGGAGACCAGTCCTTTGCTATTTGAAGATTCTGGAGGCATTCGATTTTGCTCTCGCTTCTTGTTGGAACCGTGATACATCTCGGGGGATTGCTGAGTTCTGTTTGACCTGGCCAAGCTGGTGGACAGACACTTAGAGGGTGATTGACCTGGTGGGTATTGGGACTCTAGTGATGATTGGGAGACGTCACAGGATTTGACAAACTCGGAAGACTTAGAGGATAGTTGATCCGATGAGTATGAGAACTCTGATGGCGACAAGAAGGAGACTCAGAATTTGAAGTTGAATGCTTCCTTTGCTAATGTGATTTAACAAGGAGATCACTTTCACAGGGTGAATGGATTTTTTTCTTAGGGGTAGAGTACGATGCTAAATAGATTTATCTTATTGTGACATTGATGAAGTCATGCTTTGCATCTTGCGGAGTCGGGCTTTGCTGGGGACCTGGGGTCGCTTTGTCAATAAGAATTGCTCTGCCTCGCTGCTGATTGAGTATTCCGGCTGGGGAGAAGCTTATTGAAAAACAAACTGGATGCTTTTAGATTCTTGCAAGGTAGAATATTTGTAGAGAGCAATTAGAGGCTTCTACCAGGGATCCACTGAGGAATGTGACACTGTTGTGGACCACTGTTGATGATCTGTTGGGAACGGCACTTTCTTGGAGATTATTAGTCGTCTACTGGGGAATTGAGCTCTACTGGAAGCTACTGTCAGGGGATTTGTTTCTCCGAGCCATCTGTTAGTGACTTGTGGGGGGTTGTCAGGAGTTCGACGAGCCTGATTGCCGCTGGATTCTGTTGCCAAACTGCTCTTAAGCTTTTCTCCATTTTTTACCCTTGGAATGGCCAAGTCGTGGGATTCGCATAACTTTTGCGCAATGAGGCCGTTGCCGATTTTCCTCATGCTTGCGAAGCAGATAAGTTTTCTTCCATTTTTTGCTCCTGGTCTCGAGACCAGGTCTGGGGTTCGTGTAATTTTGGCGCACCAATGCCATTTCTGATTTTCATTGGGCCTGCGATGGATTTGAACAGAGTTCTGTTCCAGTTGCCTTGAATATTGGTATCTTGCTTTCAGATATTTGCGTGATAAACTGCTTACACTTTCAGTCTCTGGGGGATCTAGGAAGACTTGAGATAGGATGAAATGTAGGCTAGGGGACCGAAGTTTGGGACACCTTGGGATTTCTCCCTTGCAGTTACTCTTTTTGGGGATCTCTTCTGTTGTACTTATTGTACTCTCCTGAGGATTTGTACTTTTGGATTTCCAGCGGAGTTTTTTTTTTTTTTTGTTTTTTTTTTTCAGAATTTGAGAGAGGTTGTTTCTGCTGGGGAGAGTTTCGAGAGAGGTTATGTCTGCTTGAGGATTGTTTTTCGAGAGAGGTTGTCCCTGAAAGGTTTCTGCTGGGGACAGAGTCTGGAGAGGTTGTCTTTGTAGGGAGTCTCTGACTGTTGAAAATGTTTCGACTTCTATTTTTGGTTTTCGTTTGATGGAAGTTTTTTACACCCTTGAGAGTCGACTTGACTAGGGAAGTTGAAAAAGATTTTTTTTGCTCTATCTCTGCAAGGAGACATTTCAAAGAGGCTTTGGCTCCACTGGGGATGTTTGGACTCTGTATAGTGGAGATTGGGGGAGGTCTGATCCCTTTTTGTGACCGCACCTGATTTGTCAGGTTGCCCACGTACCTTATACAGGATCAGGTCATGACGTAGTTTTGGCAGATTACCACAATTTGGCGAGGGAGGATGTCCCTAAAAAGGCTATATGAAAGGAAGGTTGTTAGGCTCAAAGGGGCTAACTAGCGGATTTTATTGATTTGTAAAATAGGTTTACATTGAAGGGGATGAAGGGGCGCCAAGGATTCCTGTCCTTTCCTGAAACAGCTAAAAGTGCAAGCGTTATCAGATAAGACCTTAAGCGCTGTAATTTGATTTTGTCCTTTTGATTGGTTCGAGATCCGATGGTCAGTCCGATAATGCCCCTTGCTTTGTCGGGCGAGGCATTTGCCCCTACTAAGTTTGTGCGGCTTTTCCCGCAGTTGTCAGTCGCTTGTTCGGGTGTCAGCTCTGCTTCAAGTTTCCCCCCTGCTCCAAGCAATGATGATGGCAGGGTATGATTGGGGATTATGTCAGATGACAGGAGATGGGCTTGCCCCTTGCTTTTAATTGCCCCATGCCCCTGCCCCTGCCCCTACCCTTGCCCCTGCCCCTGGTACAACGAGGTTTTGACCTGCTCTGTACAGGACAAAGGTTTTGGATGAGAATTCTGCTCTTCATCGTATTCTATCCCTGAGGATTGTGGGTCTAATTATCTGTTTAGGTGATCTCTTGTTAAAGCAAATAAGCTTAATTAGCATTCAGTTGTGCTAGTCCAAAGAGATGAAACTCTTGAAAAAGAGAGTGATTTCATTGGATTAAAAAGAGTTAGAGTCTGGACTGACTCGTACAAGGGTAACGATGGCCGACTCTTACAGAAAGGAAATCCTAACTAAGACTGATTTAGACTGGGCTTGGCTCTGATCAACCGAACTCAACATTTCGCTTTCAGGTCTCCTTCTTCAGACGAGTTGGTGAAGACACTGCTCTAGGTGGCATGCAGGCGGCTTGATGATGGGTTGATGAAGGGATAGGGTTTTCAGGAACTCCAACTACCGGGCACATAATCCAGTTTGCCTTCTTCGATTAGTTCTTCAACTAAATGCTTCAAGGCCATGCAGTGGTTGGTAGAGTGCCCAGGGCTTTGATGAAAAACACAGTGTCCATGCTCCTTGTAATTGTGGTTCCTTTTAGCTAAGGGTTGCAATGGGATAGGTCCACGGAGTGTGATCAGCTTCCTATCAATGAGAATTGGTAGGAGCTGGCAGAGCGGAAGAGGGGGGAAATGATTGGGTGGTGCCCTCTCTTTCTTCGGCTTGGGGAGTGGGTGAGAGGAAGGTTTCTGTGATTGTGCCACTAGGTTGGATGTGTTTGTCTGAGAGGTAGGGGGCGGATCTGGGTTTGCCCTTGTGCCACCCGGAGCTTGTCGAGAGCGGTAGCCATATCTTGGAGGAGAGACTTAATGTCCTTGAGGTCCTGCTCTTGGCGGATGAGGGTTGTCAAGATGATTTCTTGGCTATTCGATGCTACTCCGCGCTCCATCACTTGAGTCGTTAAGTCGCCGCATCGGTAAGGTGGAATCTGGAAAGATAGAGCGAGTCAATACCAGAGGTAAGGTATGTGAATCTAAAATGCATGAGCATGCACGGATAAAAGCCCAATGAATGAGGTGAGACTTAAAGAGAGAAAAGACTCGACCCTAAGCAGCACTCCTGATGGGATAGAATGAAGGATAGTCATGGTCTATGGATTCTTGTAGTTGGGTCACTTCTAGGAGTGTTTTCGACTACATGATGTGTGGACTATACTCGAGTGAGGCTAAATGCAATGAGCGCAATGGCAATGATGCTCGGGTTAGGGTACACTGGATTCTTACGGCTTGGAGGGCGATGCCTAGCCTAGGATAGATTGGGTTCTACATTTTCTGGATATGTGCAAGTGTTGTGCCCTAGTATGTAGATGCGGTGACAGTGCATGTGTAAATGCCTAGTGTAGTGTGCCGGTGCTGCTAGTGTAGCATACCGGTGATGCAAGTGCAAGTGTAAGGTGCAGTGTACTTGTAGTGTATGTGCAGTGACCTTAGCTAGTGCAAATACAATGCATGGACAATGATGAGGGTGCATGGATGATGCATTAATTCCAGAGGGGCCCAGTGCAAGTGTTTGTGCCTGATGTCGTGGTACCATTATGAATAGAGTGACTTGCCGGTCAAACATGCACGTTCATGATGCGAGGAAGAAGATGCAAGAAAGGACTTTGTGCATGAAAAGAGTGCAGGACTGTGACTCAAAAAGAGGAAAAGACTCGATCCTAGGCAGGTCCATCAGGGATCGCGAAGTCAAGCGGTCGGGGCACACCGTCTAGGCCCATGATTTGCTGTTGGAGGGATGTGACCTCAACCTCCATGTTTGCAATAGTTTGGTGTTGAACATTCAGGATCCGAACTGTCGGATCCGAGCGTCATCTCAGCCTTTGCATTGTCGAGCTGCTCTTGGTAGAAGTGCAGCTAGGCCCGGATGATGGCTTTTTTCTGGTGTCGCCTCTTTGTTCCTTTTGATAAGACTGGAGTGTGTCTGCACGAGATGCTTAATCTGCTCCCGCATGGCCTGAGGTTTGATGTCCCGCTCTGCTTCTTGTAGTCTGGATGCCTGTTGAGCTTTCCGTAGTCGCTCTCTTTCAACTGGATTTGGAGTTGTCTCTCCAAGAAGATGTGTCCTTAGGGAACTACCTTTCAGCTAAGGGTATGGTTCCATGTGATGAAGCCGAGACTAGTGGGAGTAGTTCCCTGGGCATGGGCATGCTGGATGGAATGTCAGGTTCTTCCACCCAAAGTCAGTATGCTGCATTTGTAGGTGGTCCTGATGTAACTACAAAGTCTAGCCACTGATCTTGCCTGAAGCTTTTGCCAATCTAACTGGAATCGGCATGTGAGGCTATCGGAGTGTACAGTGAAAGTGATCCAATCATTTCTCTGCCGGTCTATCACTGGGATATGATGAGAGAATCCGAACTGTCGAAAGAATCGGAGTGGATTGTAGATTGCGGAGCACGTAAGTCCGGCAAGGATCATGCGTCGCCTTCCGGTGATGACAACACACTGCCATATGATCTCCTCCTCTGATAGGGTTTGGAGAAGCTGGTAGAGCTTTTCGATGTCTGTAGTTGCTATCGGGTCCTGATTCTGAGAAATCTCCCGATGTAGACTGTAGGCTTCACGGAGGTTAACTGGTATGGTTTTGATCGTAGGCAGGTGTCTTACTAACCATAGGTGCAGGGGGGATGTACTGGCATTGAAGATGCCCCTTCTACGGTCTGCTACTTGGTTGAGAGCCCTGAGAAGCTTTGCAAGGACGACTGGTATGATGGTTCCGGAACTACAGGTGTCCTTGATAATCCCCACCAGTACTGACTCGACAAGTATACGGCACCTCGAGAATATCAGCTGAGATATGACTATTAGTGCAAGGGCATTGAGACTAGGAAGTTTTGCTGTAATGGAGTCATGGTTTCACTTGCGCTTGTACTGCTTTTCAGAATCCGATAAAAAAGAGCCGTTATGACCGGGCTACATGCAGGCATGCTTGATATGCAAAAACCTGGATAGGTCTGCCTAGTATGTTGTCTTGTAGCGCGGTATTATGGCTATGCCATCCATGTTTAACCCTAAGATGCCCTGAATCTCTTCTAATGTTGGATACAGTTCGTTGTTACCAAAATGATACACCATGTGAGATGGGTTCAAACACTGGATAGTTGCGTGCATGAGGCCCTGGTCTGGTTTAACCATAGATAGGTTTAGGATAATCCCGATTTTGTAGTGTTGAGCTCAAGTGATACGTTCACTCGGGGTAAAGGCCTTTTGGAGATTCTGGCCACATGCCCCTGAGAAGTCAAATGCATGGGTTGGGCCGGTTGACCAATTGACTGGATTATCCCTGAAGGACCTGCCATCTAGACTCGATGTGAGTGCACTGTGTATGTAGATGAAATATGCAAAAATGATGTAATATTTTCTGGGTATGACAAGGCACATGTGATCTGATAGGGCAGATAGACAGAGTTCCGGCATGCTTTACCCGGGTTGTTGGGAACCGGGGGCCTATTAGGTCAAGGTCGGGTATAGGTTTGGTGAAAACCTAATCGATTGAGATTTTAACCCCATATGTGATGTCAAGAAGCAGGGTAGGATGTGTTTTATTTCAAGCACAAATTTGGCTCATTGCATGCCTCTGATGGGTGGTTATCTGAGTAGAGCGTGCCCGGGTAGTCAACCATGACTGGGGACAGGTATAGGGTGCAAGCAAGTTAGGGTTTAGAGTATCCCTCCAGGTAGGCTGGTTGTAGATTATACCTTAGCCTAAGCTATATGTATGCATGCTGGGGTATGCAAGTGTGTTCCTAAAGATGGAAGGATCACTTAACACCGTATATGCGACTTCCTTGAAAAGGGATGATTGGTGTAAGCGAGAGCACTCAGAACCTTCCCTGAGGGTCATCACCCACCAGGCGTAATTCGGCAGACCTCCAAGACGTTTAAGCTACTGACACCGATGATCATCATCTAGCGGCCGTTAGCGTAATAAGCCTGTATAATAGGTATTTGGGTTGATTATATTACTATGGTATGAATGAGATGCACAGTACACAAATCACCAAAGAGATGTAAAATGATTAGCATTAGGTTAAATACTTAGACATTTGATTAATTTGAGATTTATTTGGCATAAACCTAGGTTCCGGGTTGAACCTGATAATTTCCAGTGGAGTCGCCAGAGCTGTGGGCACGGGTTTCGGGGAAACCCTGGTTTGGGGTCTCACGGGGTGAGTTAAGAGTCGCCACCTATTCGTTCGAAAGGGATAAGTCCCCGAGATTTGGATAAGGTCTTGGTCTACGGTCTGAGGTCAAGGTAAGAGGTTCGGTTAAGTCCGGGGAAGGGGTTAGGCACCTCGGCACTTCCACTTTTCAGTGGTCCCTACTTGCTAGAGTTAAGCCAAATTAATCTCAATTTTAATTAAATGCCTAAATGTTTAAGAGAATGCTAATCTAAGAAGGAGAAAACCCTAGCCTAGGGTCGAACCCGGGTTGGGTTTGCCTACGTACTCACATAGGGTTGAGATCAGACCGAGCGTAATTCTGGCACATGAGCCCGTGCCAAGGCTAGAGGTGTGTGTGTGTGCATCAAGGGTGGCTTAGGGTCTAACCGGGAGGCTAGGGGTGGTTGACCGAGTTGGTCAAGTGCTTGGTATTGGGCCCGGTAGGCCTAAGGTGAGCCCGGTAGGCTAGGATTCGAGCCCGGTAGGTCGAGATTGGGCCTGGTAGGCTAGGGCTTGGGTCCGGTAAGCCAGGGGGGAGCCTGGTAGGCTAGGGTTTAGCCCGGTAGGCCGAGATTGGGCCCTATAGGCCAAGGGTGAGCCCGACAGGCTAAAGTTTGGTCGGGTAGGCCGAGATTGAGCCTGGTAGGCGAAGAGGTGAGGCTCGATAGGCTTAGGGTGTCATAACCAAGGGTTATGGTTGCTAACCGGGGTTAAGAAAGGTGATTAACCATGGTTATGGGTGCTAACCATGGGCCCTTTGGATTTTTTAGATTTTTTCAGATTTTTTCCATAGTTAAGGATGCTTAACCGCGGTTAAGGAGGGGAGGTCAATATGGTTAGGGGTACTAACCATGGTTAAATGGTCAAAAGAGATAATTTTTTGGCCTCTTCTAATATTTTGGATTTTTTGAACATTTTTCCAGATTTTTTCCGGTTAAGGATTTTTTAACCATGGTTAAGGGTCAAAAATGGGGTTGACTCTGATTAAGGGTCTTAACCAAAATAAAAAATGTCACAGAAGAAATTTCTGGATTCCATGTAATATTTATGATTTTTTGATGATTTTTGTAGAATTTGGCTAGTTCATGGGCCTCTTAACCATGGTTAAATGTTAACCACGGGTGAGTTTAACCATGGTTAAGGGGCCGACTGAGGCAAAAGTGGGCCTATGGTCCATGGTAGGTCCTATACTGGCCTCCTACCTGGCCTGGACCCCCACAAATATCAGAAATTGCTAAAAAAAACCCAAAATCCATCAAATTTTTAACCATAGTTAACGTGAACTTAACAATGGTCAACAGGGAATCGCGGGAATCCGAGACTACCAGTGGGTAGCCTGATATATGGGGAACAATTTGAGCCCTTGCGGGACCCAAGGGGATGCCGTATGTGGGCCCCACAAAGGCCCAAAATTGCCCCGTTAAAATTCACATAAAATGACGATTTCCCAAACAGAATTTTTTTCAAACTTTGCGGCGATTTTGCCGCTGATTGGCTCAACCCCCGGAGGATCTGAGGCCACCATTGCAAAGCCTGCCATGAGGGGAACACTTTGGACTCTTGTGGGACCTAAGGGGAGGCCGGATGTGGGCCCCACAGAGGCCCAAAATCACCCCATTGGGCTGTCTAGCAGACTGCGGACCATACTTTAGGGGCCGATTAACCACGGTTAACGGCGGACTTAAGGGCTGAGATTTTGTAGGGGGGTAGCTGGATATGTGGGGAGTCTAACCATGGCCTCGGGTTCAACCAAGGCTGGGTCTAACCATGGTTAAACCGCAGTTACAGGTTGTTAGTCAAAACTGAGTTTTTCTAAAATTTTTTTGAAAAACTCTTGTGGGTGCTATTTGGTTGTAAACCAGTGGGTCCAGGGGGATTCCTCATGGATTGAGGACCCCCCCAGACCTCTGGGAAAGACCAAGCACGCTGTGGTGGCGGGGGGTAGTGGTATAGTGGCCACGCAGCAAAGGGAAAAACCGCCCCCGCCTACTGTTTTTTTTTTTTTGAGCTACTAAAGATTAAAAAAAAAACAAAAATGGGGACCCCTGGAATGGGACCATGGGTCCCTTACAATGGTCATATCAAGATAAGAAAGGGGAGAAAAGGGGTATACCCACTTTACAGTGGTGAAAATTGAGTGGGCTGTGCGATGGTGGCTACTTGGAGTTGAACCGGGTGCTTGGGTGACTTAGTGGCGGAGAGGGAGGACTTTGGAGGTCCCGGGATGGAGCCAAATGGAGGTGGAGCGAGTCTAGGTGGAGTGGGGATAGTTGGCCAAAGAGGGCGGCTTCACTGTAATTTTTTTTAAAAAATTTCAACAATGGACGTGGTGGTGGACGGTGGAGGTTAGGCGGTTGCTAGGGTGGTCTCAAGGTTCCTAGGATTTGTCCTTAGGTGGAAATTAAGGGAATGGAGGTGATGAGGTGGCTGGAACGTTGTGGACAGCAAGCTTCTTTTTTTTTTTTTAGAAAAACCCCCCTCAGACAATGGCTTCAGTGGTGATTAAATAGAGGATAAGAGGGGATGAGGAAGGATGGGATAAGGATGAGGGTGAGGTACCAGGTGTGGGAGACCAAGGCAGAGCAGCAGGGGCAGGCGGCCAGGCGTGGCAGCACTGTGCACTTGTCCCCTTGGCAGGGACGATGAACAGTGTTTGGATTTTTTTGTTTTTTGTTTGCCTTACTGATTTCGGGCCCAACCAATATGTGCATGGGCCAATGCCTATTGGCTTTGCCACATTAGGTTGGCCCCCAAAAATTCAAAACCTTTTTTTTTGTATCATTATTATTTTTTATTTTTTTTTATTTTTTTTGTTCTTTTTGTAATTTCTTCTTTAGGTGGGTCCCACCCTAACAGGCCATGGGTCTTGGTTTGGGCTTTTGATTGATTGAATTTTTTGTTTTTGTTTTTGTTTTTTTTTTTTTTTTATTGCTACTCTGGGCCTAGCCACCACACATGTGGGGAAAGCAACAAATGTTTTGCCCTAAAAAAATTTGAATTTTAAAAGGGGTGTGGGTCCCACTTGGGCTTAGTGGGCCCATGCTTGGGCCAAAAAAAGGTTTTAAATTTTTTTTTTGAGGTTTTGGAGTTTTGAACTTTGTAAATGGCCCTTGAGCCCGTGGATTTTGCCTAGGGCTCGGGCTAGGGCTAGGCTAGGGTTAGACCTAGGGTTAGGTCTAGGGTTTACCTAGGGTTAGTTCTAGGGTTTAGTTAGGGTTAGCCTAGGATTAGACTAGGGCTTAGGCCACTACCTAGGGTTAAACTAGGGTTTGGCTTGGAATAACCATGGTTAACGGAGGTTAACCATGGTTAAGCAGGGTGTAAAAATTGGGTGCTTACAGAGATGTCTTCTAAAAGTATGTATTTTAACAACCAACATCCACTATGGCTTACGTGCACATGAAAAATTTAGAGTTGCTCATATCAGATAACAAGAATAACATAGATGACTCAATTAAAACACTTTATTTTCATGATCAAATGCAAAGCCACAATTCACGTAAAAAGATATGACAAAGATATTTGACTATCACCCCCAACCTAAATTTGACATTGTCCTCAAAGTTTCATAAGTAAATAAAAGATAAGTTAAAAGAAACGCATGAAGGGGAAGATAGCAACTGAGATGTTTGATAGAAAAGGGATTTTCTAGAATAGTTTGGATGATTACAATGGCTCCTCCTTAAGGATTATATAGAGATTACATGAGTCTCAAAATAGAAGCAGTATCACATCATAATCAAATCAAATCTTAATCAAACCTAATACTAATCAAATCCAAGATTTGATAGTAATCTATTTCAAATTCTAATCTATCTAGATATGAGATGAGATACAGTGTATCTCATCTCACTTTATTACACCACTTAATATTCTCTAATCCTATCTCTAATACCCTCCTGCAATTGCATGATCCTTTGAAGAAAGATCTTGTTATTGTTAAAAATAAAAATAAAAATAGCTCGAGATCATTGAGCTTTGTTGAAAAGTCGCTAGAAAATCCAACTGTGTATATTGGTGGTCACTGTCAGTCTGTGAAATCCATCACTATCGCATCCCGCTCATCTTAGAGTCTGTTTGAGTCGGTGGTCCACTAAAGCAAACTGTCATGATCTCTCCCAATAGTACATAAAGAGAAGCTGACCAGTCGTTTGACGGAAAAAAGAAGAACTTGAAGGTATTAATGGTAGAGAGATTTCAACTAGAATTGGTGATGGTTACAACTTTAGGAAAAAAAAAAGGGGTTGGCCGGAAGGGCGGCATTGCCACCCGTCGGAAAAACAAGATTAAAGGAAAGAAAAATTCAAAATAAGGTCCAATCGACCCACTCTGATACCATGATAGAAAAAGGATTTTCTTGAATAGCTTGGATGATTACAATGGCTCCTCCTTAATGATTATATAGAGATTACATCAGTCTCAAGATAGAAGCAATATCACATCATAATCAAATCAAGTCTTAATCAAATCTAATACTAATCAAATCTAAGATTTGATAGTAATCTATTTCAAATTCAAATCTACCTAGATATGAGATGAGATATAGTGTATCTCATCTCACTTTATTACACCACTCAATATTCTCTAAACCTATCTCTAATAATGTTAAGTAGATTTTCAAATAGCGGGAGCTTGCAAAGTTAGCTAAACAAAGAGAAAACTACTATACAGAAATGTGGAGACTCACAAAGGCAAGTCAATTCCGGTAGATGGGATCCACAAGAATGGTGGTTTCTTCTTCAGGTAGAAGACTCTCGAGAGCAGGCTTGAGTTTTGTCCATTAACTTAAAAAAATTTGTCATCTCAAGGATCTTCTACCTCAACAGCCCTGTGATCAAAAACACTCTTAACCACGATGGGGCTGTACCATCTAAACTTTAATTTGCCCGAGTCCCAATAAAAGTTACGTACCTCAACCAAAAATTTTCTCTTGTCTTGTGTGCTCCAATCCAAAGGAATTTCACCTGATGCAAGATAAACATGCGTCAAACCACTATTCAATTGCTTCGGTTCTAAGTTTGACACTTCAACACTGGAGGGTAGGGACTTTTGTATTTCCTGGGGTAGCTCTTCAAATCGCAGTCGCCAAGCTTTTGTTCTAGTCATTTGTGATTCACCAAACAAGGAATAAATTTCATCGACCTCATTCATGTTGAAAGAATTAGTATCAAATTGGGATCAATAAGAAAAGTTTCAAAAGGCTCAGAAAAAATTGGTGTTTCGAACTCCTCTTGCACAAGTGAGTCTCTTCAGTTTGTAGTCTCACACTCCTCATCTTCTTGCAATTGTTTGCCTATACTAAAAATATTGATCTCCAAAGTCATATTCTCAAACGTCATTTCCATCATATCATTCCTGGAATTAATCAAAGCATTAGAAGTAGCTAGGAAAAGTCTACCAAGTATTATTGGGACTTTTGAGTCAGCATTCACAAACAATTGTGTGTCAAGGATCATAAAATTTATATTTGAATTTGGACTAACACATCTTCTCCTACTCCTCTAGGTCTTCTAACAAATCGGTCGGCCAATTGTAACACCATAGTAATGAGTTGTATCTCTCCTAGGCCAAGTTGTAAATAGACCAAGTAGGGCATCAAGTTAACACTTGCCAAGAGATCAAGCAGTGCTTGTTCAATGTCATGGTCCCCAATAATACAAGAAAATTTTGGGCACCCGGGGTCCTGAGGGGAATACTATGATGAATTAGCTAGAGCAGTTACCTATTTTGTGAGAGAAGCAATTTTCTTCACATTGTGCTTTCTCTTGATGGTGCACAAATCCTTTAGAACCTTGACATAAGTAGGCACTTGTTTGATAACATGCAAGAGTGGGAGATTTATTTTCACTTGCTTAAGATTTTCTAGGATATCAGTGCTAGAGTCCAACTGTTTTGATGATTTTAAATCTTGAGGGAATGGCATAGAAATTCGACTCTTAACTACCTTACTAATTTCGAGCAAATCAACTTCATTACTACTCATATCCTTGTTTCCATCCTCCGGCTTTTGGGCCAAAGTCAGAAGGTCCGTTGTTTTTCCATTACGGGTAGTAATGGCATTAGCTTGGTCAAATTCTTTCTTTTTCAGATTAGAGCCTTGTACTATGTGTTGACCATGTGGGTTTTGTTGAGTTTGGGATGAGAATCTCTCTTTCTAATAAACACTTAAAAAGTTGGTCAATTTGGATACTTAGCTCTTAATCTCCTTCTTTTCCTCATTCATATGAGCAAACAAGGCCTCAAATTTCTGATTAGTTTTACTTTGAGCATCAATGAAAGCATGCATAGTGTCCTCAAGAGAACTTCTAGATGATGATGATGCATGAGGTGCAAGAAATTGAGGTGCAAAAAATTTATAGGAGGCATTTGTTGTTGTTGAGGAGGTTGAGAATTATTATTTCAGCTACAATTTGGATATTTTTTCAGGTTGGGTTGAAAGTCTCAGAATAGTATTAACAAGGCTCTCTATAATCACCTTAGTTAAGCTCTCCAATTTAACCTTTAAACAATCATCTTCTCTCAGGTGAAAAATCCCTCCACTAGAAGGAGTGGAGGTGGGTCTAGACCTCTTAGTGCTTTCAGTAGCACTAGGTCTTGTCCAAGTATAAGTTTTCTCAACTAAATCACTCAGATTATCTATAGCCTCATCGGGGGCTTTTTGGAAGAATTCCCCATTACACATCATCTCAATAAATTGGCGTTCCCTAGGAATAAGCCCTTCATAGAAGTAACACAGTAGGCGCTAGCTTTGACACCCATGATGTGGGCACAAACTTAGAAGATTCGTGTACCTTTCCCAGGCTTGGTATAAAGTCTCACTCTCTTTTTGAGTGAAGATAGAAATTTAGATTCTTGTACCTTTCCCAGGCATGGTATAAAGTCTCTCTTTTTGAGTGAAGTTAGAAATTTATCTCTTCAAAGCACTCATTTTATGATTAGAAAAATATTTGTGAAAAAATGTTTGAGTCATCTTAGCCCATGACCCAATTGACTTAGACCTTAAAGAATACAATCAGCTCTTTGCTCTATCTTTTAAAGATAATGTAAAAAATTTAAGTCTGGCGGCATCTATAATGCCTGGTTGATTGTAGAATGTGGCTATCACCTCTTCAAATTCTCTAATGTGCACTTATGAATTTTCATTATCTAAACCATGATAAGTTGGGAGGAGATAAATCATCCTTGTTTTAAAATCAAAATGTTGCACATTAGGGAAAAATATTATGCAAGAAGGTGTGGCAGCAAGTATGGGATGTAATGCTCATGAAGAGTTTTTACTTGATGGTCCTCGTGCTCACTCATGATGCTTAAAATGTGTGTAGAATGAGATGCAATAGACTCAGATTTCAGGGGTGTATCAAATAAATTTGTAAAGATAGTTTCAGAATCTAATGGTCTCTTTACAAATCTACCTCATTCATTTTAGTATCTATGCATGCAAAATAAAATAAAAAGAATTAACTAAACTAATAAAGCAATTAAAAGAGAAAGGAACAAGTTTACCACTTTGACGAGTCAATTCAGTCAAACCTATCCTAGATTATGCTCCTTATCGCCGTGCTCCCCGACAATGGCTCCAAAATTTGATGTCGCTCAAAGATATGCGGTACTTTTGTAGTACAATAAAGAGTTGTCGGTTCATAGAGAGAAGTGAAAGTAGGGAACACTTATAGAAAAAGAGATTGTAGATTTTGTGTAGAGAAAGTTGTAATTAATTTAAAGGGAATATCAATGAGAGAAAGTGTCATGGCATCAGGTTTCCTCCTATTAATTGTATAATATCAATTCGATTAATGCAAAGTATAACTCAATTGGTGATTTCATATCCCAAACCCTCAATCGAAAGATTTAGAAATTCAATTTATAATAAACCTAAAATCAATTTCTACTCAACTATCCAAACTAATTTTTAACACAAGCAATAACTTCACTTGAAAGATCCGAGATCGACGATATACCTGGAGGCAATATCGCAATAAGAATTATTACCTAATTACGAGAAAACCATGACTGAACTCGTGAAAAAATTTAAACCCAAGAGATTCAATTAAAAGAGAGATTCAAACTATAAGAACAATAGAAATAAAAATCATAAACTTAAAAAAAATTCAATGGAAAAATCAAATTAACATCATCTCATTAAGAGAATTACACACTAGCCAAGCTAAGGATTTAGCAATCCATACAAAGGAAAAACTAAAACAATAATAGCAGAAGAGAGGAGACTGGGATTAGCACCAGTGTGTGCAGAGTGATGATGGGACGTTCGTGTGGCATTGGATATATATAGTTATATGTCTTCCCTTTTCTCTTTTATTTGACTTAGATTTTCTCCTTCCTTTCAAATAGAAACATCTTCTCTTTATAATTTAAGAGAGTTCTATTCTTTTTGTGTCAAAATCACATCCTTCCATATCTTGCTAAGATTATCCACCCATTTATGAGAGAATCTTTCTATACTTGTCTTGAGCATTGACATAAACTTGTGGGTTTTGGCTTCTTGGACTTGGATCTTGGGCCTTTAGACTTTATCTTCTTTAATCCTGAGAATGGTCTGAGTTAGGATTCCAACATCGTTTTTTTGACTTTTTTTTATCTGTTAATTTCCATGAAAGCTCTTTACTCAAATTCTCTGCATAAAATAATATAAAAATACTTAAAATTCATAATTTATAGAGAACAAGTTCAAAATATAGACTTTAAATCATTGATTCAGACTAGAAAGGGTGATAAGGAGTTACATAATAACTAGTTTGGAGTGTACTTTTTCACATTCATCACCACCCTTATATTTAATATACTTAATTTTAGTACTTAAATGAAGTATATTTTAAATATTTTAGTAGGTTAAGTGTGCGTGTATATATAAAGGAGCCAAGCTTTTAACGAGCCGAGTATTGGTATGTTCAAGCTCGGCTCATTAATTAAACGAGCACGAAAATCAAGTTCAAGCCCTAAAAATGCTAACAGAAACCATGAAATCTTAACTAAAGCTTGGGTTGACCTAGAAGCGTATGTAGTAGTTGCATCGCACCACCACTAAGACTGTAAACGGAGCAGATAGTGGTATATCCGAATTCGTATCCTATTATATATTCAAATATCTGAATCCAAATAAATATCGAGCGGATAGTGAAATATGATATCCACATCTCACTCCGATTAAAATATTCGAATTCGGATAGTATCCGAATTATCCGATTACTTTATAAAATAAATTCAAAAATGTAAAAATATATAAATTTTTATTTAAAAATAGTAAATTAATATTTATCCCTATTTATATTAAAAATAAAAGTTCAACATATTAAATTATGTAAAAGTATATCTTTTAAAGGTTATATTAGTTTTATAATCGGTCGGATATTTATCGGATAAGATATACCAGTATCCGATTATAAAATTACAGTTTGAATTCACTCTGTAGGATACCTATTCAGATAATTATCCGATTAAACGAATTTAGATATGAATCGGATAATATCCGCATCCGTTTACAGCCCACCACCTGGCCCGAATTAACCTTCTTGTACCAACCGTGGTCTCCCTAGAGTTTTTCATTACTATATCTTGGCCCACAAAAAAAAATGTAGTAGCCAAAATAATTGATAAAGCATGAGCCCAAAACATTGAATGGTTCACCAAAGTGACGTACATTTCCGGCGCAGTAGATCATGCACACTAGAAAATGAGAGAATATGATAGTAACATTTTTTTTTGGTTCAATGGTGGCAAAGCTCACAAATTACACAGAACATAACCTAGGGGTGGTAGCCCCATTACATCATTCTCAAGCAAAACCTTAAGGCCTTCGAGGGATCTGCGAAAGTCATCAAGGCAAGAGGAAGAGATACCCCATTATTTGCAACCTAGTCCGCCGAGGAATATGAAAGTAACATTTTTAAAACAAGATGATTTTAAGCCGGATACGCTCCCAGTTTACCCCACCCGATATTGATAGAACCAAATCCATCAAAAACCAAATCCAGTTATAACTGGATTTGGGAATTTGTTTATGCCCCTGTGATCGCCACATCTCCCTTTCGGCACCCCTTAAGTCTCGTCCTTCTGGTTAAATTTTTATTGCTGAGACAAGATAATTCTTACTAGACATTAAAGTCAAATTAAAGCTCAAGCATTACATTAAAGAAAGATTACCTACCCCCTTAGCTTACACACATAAAACTTGTTTGGTAAAAATAAATGGCTTCAGGAACTAGTCCCATTTCATTGTTTACAGTTTTTTCTGTTCTCTAATTAAGAATAATTAGGAAAAGGCCCACTTTCTCAAACTATCAGTCTAGTTTTTTTTTGGTATATAACTATTAATCTAGTTGAACTTTTCAGTTTTTTTAAACTTCTTTGAGAAAATGGCCAATATACCCTAATTAGTATTCAATTAATTTTGACAGTGTCATTACCCTATTGTTTTCACTCGCTGTCATGTCCTCAACAAGTGAGAAGCAGTCATCAAAACATATTCCTTGTTCAAAACCAACTCCCAAATGCAATTTTCTGTATTAGTTTATAAGGATAAATGAACATGCATGTGTAGTTACAAATATATAAATAGACACCATCTTCCACAACTGAAACCACAAACAAGTACTAGAACCACATACCAGTCTTGAAAACAAAGGCCATGGCTACCATAACAGCTTTACCAAGGCCACCATTCTTCATGATCCTCTTCCTGATAGTACTTCTCCCCTTAGCTTGCCGTTGTGCCGACCCTGATCCTCTACAAGACTTCTGTGTCGCAAACCTCAATGCCTCCATATTCGTGAATGGCTTCCCCTGCAAACCCGTCCCAGAGGTGAAGTCAGATGACTTCTTCTTCAATGGCCTGAGGAAAGAGGGCAACATCACAAATGTCTTTGGGTCGAATGTGACTGCAGGTAATGTCCTGGTTTTCCCTGGGCTGAACGCCCTTGGAATTTCGATGAACCGTGTTGATTTTACACCTGGTGGAGTCAACCCGCCTCACATACACCCTCGTGCCACTGAGACTGGGGTGGTCATCAAGGGGAGACTGCTAGTTGGGTTCATGACCACGAGCAATGTTTTGCACTCCAAGGTCTTGAAGGCCGGAGAGATGTTTGTGATCCCCAGGGGACTCGTGCACTTCCAACGCAATGTCGGAAAAGGGAAGGCCCTTGTTATAGCAGCTTTCAATAGCCAGCTGCCTGGGATTGTGGTCCTTTCGTTCACTCTCTTTGCTTCGACGCCTCCTATCCCTAATGATGTTTTGACTAAGGCCTTCCAGGTTGATGAAAAAGTCATTAGTGGCATCAAATCCAAGTTTGGTTCCTAAGCTACACTTGAATAAGTCAGCCTTTATTTGTTCCTAAGACTGCTTGTCAATTACCTGGAGGCTGTCTCTGTTAGTCTCTCCATTCTCTTTCGGGGCCAACTTGTCATTGGCTTACTTTGTCTGGCCTTTTGTCGATTCATTTTATATCATGTATTTTTTCCATTAAGAATAAAGAAGGTTATATTGTGTTGGGATCCAAATAGATGTTTTTTTTCTTTTTTGCAAACTCATGTGGTCCCCGACCCTTTGGGTCAGGACTAATCCCCAAGGGTGCGACATGAGCCTGCAACCCGCCACACGAGGTAAGTTTGGGTAAACCCGTGTGGGGCTGGCCCCAAAGGGGAAGTGAGAAATGGAACCTAGGACCTCCCACTTGGGGAAAGGCCCAGGAACCACTGGTCCACCCCTTTGGGATCCAAATAGATGTTGTTGGTAAAAGAAACAGCCAATAACAAATTATTGGCAAGTCTTGTTCTTTAAATGTTCTCTAACTCTTTCCGGTGGTTCCACTTTACAACTATTGCGCAAAGTACACTTTACAACTGCACAAAGTGCAGGTCATTTAAATTTTTTGTTGTGAATCGCGCACGGTTGGGAAGTGGACATGGTTTAAAAACCCAAAAATTCAACTCGACTCGAAATATTAATCCCTCCTCCAAAGGCAATCAGATGAAATGATATCGAATGTGTATATGCTTGGTCCTCGTATGAAAAGCTGAGTTCTTTGCAAAATGAATTACACTTTGACTATCAATGTGAAATTTGCATTTCTCTTGCTTTGCAAGCTTCAGTTGCAGCTATATACTCTGCTTTTGTTATCGAAAGGGAGACTATCTTCAGCAATCTTGAGACTCAAGGGACTGCTCCCCTACCCAAGGTAAATACAAACCCTGTGGTGCTCTTTCTACCATCCATACCCATGACATATCAGAATCAAAAAATCCTTGTAGGGTGATTTTAGATCCTCCATAATACAGAGCTATTTTTTTAGTACCCCTTAAGTACCTTTAAAATCTAATTCACGACTGCCTAATGCTCCTTTACTAGGTTGCTCATGAACCTGTTGACAACTCTCACTGCGTGAATAATGTCTGGTCTTGTTTATACCACTGTGTACATCAAGCTACCAACTACTGATGCATATGGTATATTGTACATGTACTCTCACTCTTCACGTGTTTCAACGCCCTATTTTACCAAAAGTTTAAAATGATATACCAAATGAGTGCCAATTGGCTTAGTACCTTCCATGTTGAATCTCTTCATAATCTTGGCCACATATTCTGCATGAGATAACATCAACATCCTGTTATGCCTATCTCTACTGATTCTAATGGAAAGTATCATCTTTGATGGACCCAAGTCCTTCCTATCAAATTTCTCTAAAAGTTGTTTCTTCAAGTTTGACGACTGCCTAAGGCACCAATATTTATCAAGCAACTAGGTCATGTTAAGGCACCAATAGATAGATACCTGCAATGGATGCTTCCCATGTTCCTTTCAAAATATTATATTGTTAGACTTTAAAAGTCACTTTTTAAAGTTTTAAGAGTCTTAGAATTGAGTTGGACCGGTATAAAGGTTCAAACTACACGTGCAACAACTTCTAAAAAAATACTTTTTTTATCAATAACAAAAGCAAAATGCAAGAGCCTCTATGTTCAGAATCTCACCAATCATAATTATCCTACTCTTACTCAAACTTTCATACCCAATAGCGCTTCAAAACACCTATATAAATACCTAAGGTAGGCTAGTTGACGACCTGAAGCCTCACAGAAAATCAGAGTATATATCATCAACAAATTGAAGATGTGGGATTCTCAAATTCTCCTAGGCTACAGGCACTAAAAGACTATGGGTTTTTAATGATGGACATTTAGCGTCAGTTCTTAATAACCGCCTCTAAAATACACATTTGGCATCGGTGGTTACAAGACGCTACTAAATGTTATAAGAGCAAACTATTTACTGGCAATTTCATGAAAACCACCACCAGACATGAGGTTTCACTGGCGGTTTTCGGTAACCACCACTAAAACCTGTTTCCTTCGAGACTATAAATGGAAGTTTCATAAAACCGTCACTCAACAATTTTAATAACCGCAGCAAAAACTTATTTCCCGCTAGACTATTAACGGTGGTTTCGTAAAACTGCCACTAAAAACCTTAATTTATGGCACAATATATCTCATTTCTTCCTCATTTCTTTGTGTCTGAACCTCCTTCCGCCGCTCTCTCGCTCTCTCATGGTGATCGCTCTCTCTCTCTCTCACAATGACATCTCTCTATAAGCTCTCTCTCTCTCCGTGCGTGCACAACTCCCTCCACGCCTCTCTCTCTCTCTCTCTCTAGATGTGAAACCCCCCATCTGATCTCATTCTACCCTTGCGGTTTTCAGTGGCACAAGGGCATCCTCACTCCCCGGTAGCACAAACACACAATCTCCACCTCTTCCATGGTAGCAACCCATCCCCTCTTCCTTTATTTTCTTCTATTGATTAATTAATTGAATTTGTTTAGTTTCGTTTAAATTTGTATTATTGATTATTTTTAGTTGTTTTAAATCTGTTATGTATATGTTTAGCTGTACAATCTGATTATATATATATATATATATATGTATATATATATATATATTAGTTTAGATTACTTTATAATTTGATCTTTAGATTAGTTTTGATTATACTAAATCTGAATTCATCTTTTTAAATTTAGAAAAAATTTAGATTAATTAGAACTCTATTTTTTGTTAGATGTTTAGGATGCTTAAAATCCTGAATTTATATTCGATGTTATTCTATTCTTCATTAAATTAAAGGTCCGTTTTAAGTTATTCAAAACCCGTGTTAGTTAATTTTAGGTTAGTTTTTATTTTGATCTCTAAATTAGATTATATCTATCTATAGACTAGCTTAGCTTAATTTTAGATTCTTGTTCTTGATTAGATTAAATATTTTTCTATCATAGATGTTAGGTTTGTGTTTTATTATATCTATATATGATTTTGGTTAGTTTTTATTAGTTATTAATTTATTTTTAGATAATTAGTTCAACCTTTTTAGATAGTTATAGGGTTAATCTAAATTGTTTTAGTTTAAATATATTAATTTAATTTGAGGATTAGTTTAATCTAGTTTTTAGGTAATAGTTAGATTGTTTTAAAAATGTAAGCTTAGGTTGGTTTAGTTTCTAACTAATTTCAAAATCTAAATTTTGTTTATTCTTAGACTAGCTTAGATGAATAGTGTTTCTTTCGATAGCATGCTACTTAATGCTTTTGATACTATGATAAACAGGAATAGAGAGAGGATTGACTTGTCTCAAACCCCTAGAGCTCCTCAAAAATCTAGTCGAGTTCCCATTAATAAGGATAAAAAATGACGTAGATGAAAGGCACACTGACATCCATCTTCTCCAGTTTAGGCCAAAATCCATTTTGTTCATCACATATTTTAGGAAATCCCAATTAACGTGATCATAGGTTTTCTCCATATTAATTTTATAAAGGAACTCAAGGTTTTTTGATCTAACACTCACATCGACACACGTTGTGGCTATCTAAATGCTATCCAAAATGTCTCCTCCCGCAAAAGCACTATGTTGGGGGGGGGGGGGGGGGGGGGGGGGGGGGAGTAATTGATCTCAAGACACCCTTTACTTGAGAGGCCAACACCTTTGATAGGATACTATGGACACTACTCACAAGAATAATAGGTCGGAAAGCCTTAAGGTCCTGAGCACCTGGATTCTTAGGGATCAACATTACAAAAGGTGCAATTCAATACATTTTCAAAACGCGTGTCATAGAAATCCTGCATAACTGCTAACAAGTCTCTTCCCAAAATGACCCAACAGGATCTATAGAACTCAATAAGAACTACCAAGCCTGGAAAAATTCTTCACTACCAAACTATGAATGATTTTCAACACCTTGCAAAAAGTACTTTCTAGATCCGCACTCCATTAAGAGGAGAGGGTTATAAAAGGGAGATCATCTAACTCTAGTCTCCAAAGGTTTGTCTCCTTGTATAGATCTTTATAAAAAAGACAACACTTTCTACAATCTCTCACTTATTTTCCTTCCAAACCCCTTCCACCTAAAGCCTGAAGATGAAGTTGGGTTTCTTACAAAAATTTGTCATTCTTTAGAAAAACCTAGTGTTTCGATCCCTTTCTTGAGCCATCTGATTCACACTTTCTATTTTTAACTCATCTCCTTCATTCTCAACACTTTTTGTGAATTTTAGCTTCGATGACTCTTTATGATCACGTTCTTAACTCGATAGAGGCATTTGGTCTCCAATTGAGTCTAGCTCCTTAATGTTTTGAATGAGCCTAGTCTTTTTAACCTAAATATCTCCAAAGACTTCTCTATTCCATTCTTTAAGTTTGGATTTGAGGCACACACGTGAGCGAGGATCTGTTTCATGTGAAATGGTTCAATTGCAAGTTACTTTGAAGCATTTACACAATTGGAGTGTTCGTGGAAGTCATATCCCAAACTGGTTTATTCAGGAAGTGCTGAATTTTTCAAGCTATAAAAATTATGACTTCACCGGTGTGATTATATGTGTTGTTATCTCGCCCGACCAACAAAAGCAAGATGATTTCAAAGATGAATTCCCTGCAATATTAGACATTCAGGCAAAGATCCTCAGAGAGAACAGGGCAATATTCAATATCACGTTATACTTATTACGAATTCTCAAGATCCATGAAGATCAATTCTATTTATGTCGAAATCTGAATTTCAATTCGTTAGTTTCTCTACTGAAAGATGGTGACAAGATACAGGTTACTAAACGATGAAGAGTATTGTTTGGGAAGATACTTGATTGAGTTCTTCTTAGATGTCGATCTATTCAATATATAGAGCTAATACAATCGTTTAAAGAGATGGTACAATAAAGGAAAGTTACATGTGTACAGTAGGTAGATTCCTAATGGGGATAAACATCCTTCACAGAATTAGTAACTTGCTGAGAATGGCAAGATTGCCTCATGTGATCTTGCCATTGTGAGTAGATTCTTCTAATAGTCCCCCACAAGCTGAGGGAGGCAGAGCAGACATCAGGTTGGAATGTAGGATGCTATAACGATGAGTAGGTAAGGCTTTGGTGAAGATGTCGGCATGCTAATGAAGAGTAGACACAAAGCAAATGCGCAAATCTCCGGGAGCAACATGATCGCGAACAAAATGATAATCAATTTCAATGTGTTTGGTGCGAGCATGAAATACTGGATTTGTGGCCATGTAGGTAGCACTTACATTGTCACCAAATAAGTGAGTGGGGTGTGAAAGAGTAATACCAATGTCACGTAAAATGTGATGAATCCAAATTGTATCAGCAGTGGCGACAACGAGGGCACAATATTTCGCCTCCGCACTGGAGTGCAAAACGGTGGGTTGCTTCTTGCTCCCCCATGAAACAAGGTTGGATCCTAGGTTCACACAGTGACCGCTCGTAGATTTCCGATCATCAGGGTTACCGGCCCAGTTAGCATCTGAATAAGTAATGAAATCAAAGTGAGATGAGGAGTGAAAGGAGAGACCATATGACAAAGTGGCCTTGAGATAACGAAGGATCCATTTGGTGGCAACAAGGTGATTAGAGGTTGGACGATGCATAAACTGACTAGCTTGGTTAACTGCATAGGTGAGATCAAGGCTGGTCATGGTATGGTACTGGAGAGCACCAACAAGGCTTCAGTATACAAAAGGATCATCAAGAGGGTCACCATCAAACAAAGAAAGCTTGGCACATGAAGAGAAAGGAGTGGAGCAAGGTTTGACACCAATCATGTTGAACTTGTTAAGCAAATCAAGAGCATAATTTGACTGAGTAATAAAGAGGCAATTTGTGGTACGACGAGCTTCCATATCCAAGAAGTGATGAAGGGCCCCAAGATCTTTCTTATCAAATGAGGACGATAAAGTCAATATAAATGAATGGACAAATAATGAGGATGAACCTGTAAGGATTATATCGTTGAGGTAAATGAGAAGCACAAGGGAGCCTTACTGATCATGGCAAGTGAACATGGAGGAGTCGACACGACTACAGGAGAAGCCATGTGCTAAAAGAAAGGTATTGAATCTATGAAACCAGGCCCGGGGGGCTTGTTTGAGACCGTATAAGGCTTTATGAAGCTTGCAGACAAAAGATCAGTATCAACAAACCCAGGTGTTTGAGACATATAGACTTCTTCAACTAAATGCCCATGGAGGAAGGCATTGTGGACATCAAGTTGACAAATAATCCAATGTTTAGAAATAGCAACAGAGAGAACCGTGCGAATTGTGGTAGGCTTGACTACCGGCCTGAAGGTTTCATCATAATCGAGACCATGGCGTTGGTTGAAACCTTTGGCAACAAGGCGGGCCTTGTAGCGTTCAATAGAGCCATTTGCATTATGTTTGATATGAAATACCCACTTGCAGCCCAAAATATTGAGGCGTGGTGGCAGAGGGATGAGAGACCAAGTACCATTCTTGAGGAGTGCATTAAATTCCTCCACCATTGTATCATGCCAAACTAGAAGTTTGGAAGCCTGTGTATAGCATGAGGGCTCAAGAGGAGCATTGGTTAAGGTGGAGAGGAGAGAGAGAGGTAAAGGATGCTTTGTGCCTAAGAAGGAACGGGGAGGGAGGTAACTGGTGGAGGAGAGGTTGATTGTGGCAAAGGAGGGAGGTCCACGACAAGGTCAAGAGTTGGATCAGAAAGAGGGAGTGGAGAGCCGACATCATATGGAGCAGTAGTAGAGTGTGGTGGTTCAGCAGGAGAAGGAGGGGCGGGAGAGAGTGGAACATGTCGGATAGGGATGGGGGAGGATGGATGAAGTTGGTTTGATTGTGTGGGTGGTAAGGAAACAAGGTTAGGACCATGCAGTGATTGGGTCATGGAATGAGGGGTAGCACATGGGAAAGAGGGTGCAGGAGGTGGGGAGGAGGGAGAGTTCAACAATCCCGGTAGGAAGACCACGGTGGGTGGTGACATGGGGTGCATAGGAGGATTGACATGATGGGAGGGGAAGCAGGATTCATTGAAAATGACATGGTGTGAAATGTATACCCGATTTGTGAGGGGATCAAAACAGCGATATCCCTTATGCAATGAGCTATACCCCAAAAAAATGCAACTGATACTCTTGGGAATGAGTTTATCTTGGCAATAGGGGCCGAGAAAGGGAAAGCATTCGCAACCAAAGTGCTAGAGGTGCAAGTAGATGGGTGGTTTTCCAAAGAGAGTCTCATAGGGGGATAGGTGACGGTGAACCGAGGAGGGAAGGCGGTTGATGAGAAAAGTGGCTGTGGCAAAAGCTTCAGCCCAAAAGGGTTTAGCTAGAAAGCTCTGTGTGAGCAAGGTATTACCAGTTTCAACAAGGTGTGAGTGTTTGCGCTCGGCCACGCCATTTTGTTGAGGCATGTGAGGGCAAGAGTGACGAGGGATAATACCATTTAAAGTTAGGATTTGTAAAAAGTATTTGTTAATAAATTCTCCACCCCTGTCAGATTGAAAATATAATATGCTTGTCGAAAATGTTGGTAACCATTCGACGAAAATTATCAAAGTGAGTGGCACATTTAGATTTGTGGCATATAGGGTAGAACCAAGTAAATCGGCTAAAATCGTCAATAAAGATGACGTAATAGCGAAAACCAGATAAAGAGGGCACTGGGGCAGGACCCCATACATCACAATGTATAAGGAAAAATGGTTCAGGACTATCATTAATAACAGTAGTGAAGGGAAGACGAGTGCTTTTGCAAAGTTTGCAATCACGGCAAAAATAGTCAATTTTATTCAATGATGAGTCTAAAAGTTTTTTCTGAACAAGTAAACGAAGAACATAAGAAGATGGATGGCCGAGCCGGCAGTGCCAGAGTCTTGCGGAAGAAAAGGTTGTTGCAAGGGCGTGAAGGTTGGTAGATGGTGACACTGGAATGGGATAGAGGTTGTCTCTAATCCCCCCTTTGAGAAGAATTGTCCCGGTGCGGAGGTCCTTGACACACCCCAAAGAAAAAATGTAAATGAGCAATAATTATCCTTGGTAAATGAAGCAACGGAAAGAAGATTCTTAGTAAGGGAGGGAACATGAAGAATAGATTTTAATTGCAAGTTGGAAGTGGGAGCAGAGATTTTAGAGTTACCAATGTGAGATATGGGAGCCCCATTACCATTGCCAAAAATAACAGTGTCATTGCCCATGTAGTCAGAGACATTCTGTAGGAGAGATGGGTCAGGGGTCATATGACTTGTTCCGCCGGTGTCGGGGTACCAATCAGAATCATAGGACTGAGGTACAGACATGACGGCAAAGGACTTGTGAAGATTATCCTCTTGATAAGTGTGATTGAAGCGTTGGCGACAAGTCATTGCAGAGTCATGACCATGTTGATAGCAAATCTGGCATATAGCAGCAGGAGGGCGGTTTGGACCAACAAAGGAGGGACCAGCACCGAGTAGACCAAGAGATTGAGAACGGTGGGTATCAAATCGTGGCCTGTTAGATCGATTGTTGAAGGATCCACGTCCACGGTTTGGCCAAGAGAGGCCTCGACCATGGCCTCAGGAAGAAGCAAAGGAGGGTTGGGAGCGCTGACTGAGGAGTGCAGTAGATCCATTTGTAGCAATAAAGGGGCTGGAGTGAAACTGCAGTAGACGTTCTTCATGAGTGAGGAGACGTGCGTGTAATTTAGAAAAGGAGATGGGCTCCACACAGTTGGTGATGGCTGTGATAAAAGATTCATAGTCGGAAGATAAGCCACCCAAGGCGCTCATCACCAAGTCGCGATCTGAAACATGATCCTGAACAGCAGCTA
Organism: Tetracentron sinense; assembly: GCA_015143295.1. NCBI lineage: Eukaryota > Viridiplantae > Streptophyta > Magnoliopsida > Trochodendrales > Trochodendraceae > Tetracentron > Tetracentron sinense. The sequence continues at coordinate 38,029,247 of CM026563.1, forward strand.
AAGCATCGGCAGTGCTTTTTAGCTTGTTAAGAAATTCTATCATAGAGAGACAGCCCTTGCAAAGGGTTTGAATTTGGAGGCGAAGGTGCATTATCTTCGCTTGAGATTGCTGCTGGAAAGTGGATGCCAGAACATCCTAAATCTGTCAGGAGGTTTCGAGACCAACAGTTTGTGCAAGAATGCTCTCGTTGAGAGTGGCATTCAAGCAACTCATGACATATTTGTCATAGCGATCCCAAGTGGAGAAGGAGGGATTGATGGAGCCGTCTGCAAGATGAGTGGAAGGAGGGGGGGCCGAGCCATCTACAAACTGATAAAGGATGTTTTGGGAGATGAGAACTGGATAGACTTGGCTCTTCTAGAGAAGGTAGTTCAGTCCATCGAGTTTGATGGAGATGAACTGAGCAATGTTGGAAATATTATGAGGAGATGAAGAGAGAGGGGTAGGGATCGCAGCATCATGGTTGGCTTTGTTAGAAGGTTGCTCAGTAACAGAGACGACTTTGGGAGGGGAAGATGCCATGGAGCTAATTGAGAAGAAGAAGAGGAATGGATTAATGGAGAAAGGAGTTATTGCTCTGATACCATAAACGATGAAGAGTATTGTTTGGGAAGATACTCACTTGATTGACTTCTTCGTAGATGTCTATTCAATATATAGAGCTAATACAGTTATTTAGAGAGATGGTACAATAAAGGAAAGTTACATGTGTACAGTAATAGACATCTAAGAAGAACTCAATCAAGTGAGTATCTTCCCAAACAATACTCTTCATCGTTTATGGTATCAAAACTAATACAGTCGTTTAGAGAGATGGTACAATAAAGGAAAGTTACATGTGTACAGTAGGTAGATTCCTAATGGGAATAAACATCCATCACAGAATTAGTAACTTGCTGAGAATGGTAAGATTGCCTCACATGATCTTGCCATTGTGAGTAGATTCTTCTAATAGTTACAATGTGGAACCCGCCATATTTTCCAAGGACTTGAACTGAAGAAATATGGGATTCATCTTGGTTTTGAAGATGATGATGATACTGAGGATGATGACGAATCACTAGATGAAACCCAACAATCTGTTTCAGAGAAACTGGCAAAGTTCATTAGCTCCTCGGATAGAGGGTGCAGCTCTGACTCTGGTTCTTGTTAAGCTAAAAATGAGACACTAAACAATGAAGCAAGAAAGGGCGTCACCAAAACTTGGAAGTCTTTTCTTTGTATTGGGTTGGTGTATGTTTTTTCATCTCTAAGTACCTCATGAGTATTGTGTGCTATGATGAGGCAAGGGGTTCATATATAGGCCTCGGATTGTCTCTGGCGAAGCCAGAAAGGGCTTATCTCGGGGTTCCATAGAATAGGTGACAAGTGGTGCAGAAGTCAGAATCATGGGGCCCATGATTTTGACTTCACCTATAATAAGACATGTGGCAATAAGTGTGTGAGAATAAAGGGGAGAGATATCATATGGGGAGAGGTCAAAAAAATGGGGAGAAAATAAATGACTTCTCCCCATATTTTTGCCAACTGTCGCACAATGTATGGAACCCCGAGAGGAGTTTCTGGCTTCGCCAGAGACAAGCCAAGGCCTCATATATATGGCCGACCTTCCTGAAGTCTTTAAACTTTTATGTGGTTTTGGGTAACTAAACACTCATTATTTGATATCTTACATCGAAACAAACGGGCCTAACAATTTTTTTTTTCAAGTGTAGGCATCATTTATCTACGTTAGTATGGTTAGTATGTCAGATGTTAGCTTGAGCATCGGAGATCTTGCAACTCATACCGTTGGGGGATTGGATTCCCTGACCTCCCTCCATTGACAGTCACACCCTACCACTCACGCAAGAGGTGGGGGTGTAACGGGGCCTGACAGGAACCCATTTTCTTTGGCAACAAACAGTTAAAACAAAGTACCAATGATATTATAAAAAGTGTTCTATTGAATTACAACTCTCTCCAAAATCATAGACTTAAACCTCTGGTTGATAATCGATAGAATGGTTGATTGGCCAACAAAACCAATTATTCTAGAGAAATGATAAGGAGATGAGGCCCGTTACAAATAGGGTTAAAGAGGAGCTGTGCCATCTTATTTGTGGCATGCCCCTAGACATGGTCTGGAAAACCACAAAATCCTAATTAAAGCTTAGATTCACCCAAAAGCATGTTTAATTAGTAGCCACGTCGCACAACCACCAGGCCCGGTTTAATCCTATTGTGCCAAGCGGGGTCTCCCTAGAGTTCCATTAGTATATCTTGGCCCACAAAAAAAAAAAGTGGAAGCCAAAACAATTTGATAAAGCAGGTGCCCAAACATTGAATGGTTCACCAAAGTGACGTAAATTTCCCACGCAATAGATCATCCACACAGAAAATGAGAGAATTGATAGTAACACCCAAGAATATGAAAGAAGTAATTAATGATGGGATAAGGCCTCCACGAAAGACTTAGTATTGGTAGAAGAAAATTAGTAGATTGAAAGATAAATACAAATCCGTATTTCAACATGAGCTCGGAGAAAATAATCATTCCAGGAAAGTTTGCAAGAACTGGTCCAAACACCAAATGGAGTTTCATTAAGGTTATCTCTAAGAAATATCTATTGCTGAGGCAAGATGATTCGTTCTAGACAGTAAAATCAAATCAAAGTACAAGCATTATTGAAAAAATTACCAACTTCCATTACTTGCACACATAAAATTAGTTTTGGTCAAAAAAAGGGCTTCGTTTTTTTCCACTCTTTTCCATTCCCTCACCAAGTGAGATGCAGTCATCAAGACATAACCGACTCTCAAATGTAATTTTATGTAATATTTTATTTGGCTACATAAATAAACACGCATGGCTATTAAGTATATAAATAGACACCATCTTCCACCACTAAAACCACAACTAAGTAATAGAACCACATATTAGTCTTGAGAAATAAGGCAATGGCTACCATGATTGCGTTACCAAGGCCACCATTCTTCATGATCCTCTTCCTGATAGTACTTCTCCCCTCACCTTGTCGTTCTGCTGACCCTGATCCTCTACAAGACTTCTGTGTTGCAAACCTGAATGCCTCCATCTCCGTGAATGGCTTCCCCTGCAAACCTGTCTCTGAGGTGAAGTCAGATGACTTCTTCTTTGATGGGCTGAGCAAAGAGGGCAACACCACAAATATCTTTGGGTCGAAGGCTACTGGAGCTAATGTCCTTGCTTTCCCTGGACTGAACACCCTCGGTCTTTCGATGAACCGTGTTGATTTTGCCCCTGGTGGAGTCAACCCACCTCACACACACCCTCGCGCCACTGAGGCTGGTGTGATCATCGAGGGGAAGTTGCTAGTTGGGTTCGTGACCACCGCCAATGTTCTCCACTCCAAGGTCTTGGAGGCCGGAGAGATGTTTGTGATCCCCAGGGGTCTTGTGCACTTCCAACTCAATGTTGGAGAAGGGAAGGCCGTTTCACTAACGGCTTTCAATAGCCAGCTGCCTGGGGCTGTGATCCTTCCCTTCACTCTCTTTGATTCGACGCCTCCTATTCCTAATGATGTCTTGACTAAGGCCTTCCAGGTTGATGAAAATGTCATTAATGACATAAAATCTAAGTTTGCTTCATAAAACTGCGTGTAACTCAACTGTGTCTTTGGTTTTCTTCATCTGGCCTTTTGTTGATTCATCTTATATCATGTATTTTCTTCATTAAGAATAAAGGTTTCTCCGGTCTGGGGATCGATATAGATATTGTGTGTAAAATAAACAGCCATTAATAAATTATCAGTAAGTATTGGTCTTTAAATGTTTTGTAATTATTCCAAAATGCAAAAAGATAAGTGAGTAGGCATATCCTTGAGTGAAATATCACCCAGGATGTGATTTCAATCTTCTCATACTTATCAAGCAACCAGGCCATGCTAAGCCACCAATAGATTGATACATGTAATGCATTTTGGCATTTTATATTAAAATGATCTACTCATTCTTAACAGCAAACACACAAGATATACGTACATGATTCACCCAATATGCACTATGTCCTCAGAGAATTCGCCTTCTTCATTAAATCAAAGTAAAGAGAATATAAAATCACTCTCTCACAGCCTCTCAAATAGAGTTCTCTCTCTTTGGAATGTTTGAGTGCTTTAGAAACACAAAACCGGAAAGTATAATTTATTTCCAGTTTGAAATTAATTAGAAATCTCGAATTTCTCTACAACATCTTCATTGCTCAGTCAAAATTCTAAGCTATTGGAATTCTCTTAGCTTGAGCTAATTGGTTCTCGCTCGAGCCATCTTGTCTGCGGCAAAATGCAAGACAAATGCACAACACTTTCCACCTTGGCTTTAATTCTATTCCGCCTCGGATGAAGGAATACTACATCCCAGAAGATATCTTCACACCCCCCCAACAAGGGTGTGGAATTCAATCTCAAATGTTAACCAAGTCCAGGCAATGCTTAAACTTGGAAGTGGTAACTGGCTTGGCCAGATCATATCAGCAAGATTGTCATTTGTTTGAATCTTCTCCAACACAATTTCCTTCTCAAATATTGCATCTCTTATGAAGTGAAGCCACACATTAATGAGTATTAACAACAAATTGAAGATGTTGGATTCTCAGGTTCTCCTGACCTATAGAGCTACAAAATTATGGGTTTTTAACGTTGCACATTTAGTGTCAGTTCTCATGATAACCGCCTCTGGAATACACATTCGGCGCCAGTGATTACAAGCCGCCACTAAATGTCATAAGAGTAGACTATTTACTAGTAGTTTCATGAAAACCGCCTCTAAACATGAAGTTTCACAGTTTTTAATAACCATCGCTAAAACTTGTTTCATGCTAGACTATTAATGGAAGTTTTGTCAAACCGCCACTTAACTATTTTAATAACCGCTGCGAAAACCTCTTTCCCACAAGACCATTAATGGCGGTTCTAAAAACCTTAATTTAGGGCACAATATATCCCCTTTCTTCCTCATTTCTCTCTCTCTCTCTCTCTGATCTCCCCCTCTAGTCTCTCACTCGTGCTTGCAAAACCTCCTCCACGCACTCTCACTCTAGTCTCTCTCTCTATTCGTGCGTGCAAACCCCCCGACCGCTCTCTCGCTCTCCCACAATGCTCTCTCTCTCTCTCTGAATGTGAACCCCCCCCCCCCCCCCCCCCCCCCCCCCCCCCCCCCCCCCCCCCCCCTCTAATATCTCTCTCTCTACCTTGTAGTTTTTGATTGCACAAAGGCATCCTCGCTCTCCCGGTAGCATAGACACCCAATCTCCACCTCCTCCACGGTAGCAACCCATCCCCTCTTCCTTTCTTTTATCTTGTATTAATTAATTAACTAGAATAGTTGATTAATTTAGTTTAGTTTAAATCTGTAGTGTTGATTAGTTTTAGTTGTTTTAAATCTGTTATGTATTTGTTTAGCTGTATAATCTGATTATATATATATATATATTAGTTTAGATTGCTTTATAGTTTGATTTTTTAGATTAGTTTTGATGATATTAAATTTGGTTTCATCTTTTTAATCTTAGGAACTTTTAGATTAATTAGAAGTCTGATTTTTGTTAGATGTTTAGGATGCTTAAAATCCAGAATTTTGATTAGATGTTATTCTATTCGTCATTAAATTATAGGTTAGTTTTAAGTTATTCAAAACCCATTTTTAGTTCATTTTAGGTTATTTTTAGTTTAATCTCTAAATTTATATTAAATTATTTCTAGACTAGTTTAGGTTAATTTAAGAAGATATAGTTCTCGATTATATTAAATGTTTTCTCTCATAGATATTAGGTTTGGTTTATTTAATATAAATTTAATTTAGTTAGTTTTTTAGTTTTTATTAGTTATTAATTCATTTTTTAGATAATTAATTCAGCTATTTTTAGATAGTTATACGGTTAATTTATGTTGTTTTAGTTTAATTAGAGGATTAGTTTAATCTAGTTTTTAGGTAATAGTTGGATTATTTTAAAAATGTAAGTTTAGGTTGGTTTAGGTCCCGTTTGGCATCACTCCCAAAGAACAATTCTATATTCCCTGGGTTAGATGAATGGTGTTTCTTTTGATAACCTTCTACTTAATTCTTCTTATACTATAATGAAGATGAACGGAGAGAGAGGTTCGAATTGTCTCAACTCCTAAAGTTCCTGAAAATCTAGTCGGGCTTCCATTAATAAGAATAGAAAATGACACCAAAATGAGAGGCACATTGACATCCATCTTCTCTACTTTAAGCCGAAATTCATTTTATTTATTGTGATCATAGGCTTTCTCCATGTTAATTTTATAAAGGACCTCAGGGTTTTTCAATCTGATACATTCATCGACACATGCTTTGGCTATCAAAATGCTATCCAAAATGTTTCCCGGCCCCCACAAAAGCACCTTGTTGGGAGGAAATAATTAATCTCAAGACACCCTTTAATCGAGAGGCCAACACCTTTGATAGGATCCTATAGACACTACACACAAGACAAATATGTCAGAAATCCTTAAGGTCTCAAGCACTTGGATTCTTAGGGATAAACACCACAAATGTGCAATTCAATACCTTATCAAAATGGTGTGTCATATATATCTTACATAACTACTAAATATTCTCTTCCCACAATGTCCCAACAAAATCTATAGAACTCTATAGAAAAATCGTCAGGACTAGGAGACTCTCCACAGGCAAACTGTGACTGGTTTTCAACACTTCACTAAAAGTAATATCTAGATTTGCTCTACGCTCAGAGGAGAAGGTTACGAAAGGGAGACTATCTAACTTCAATCTCCAAAGGTTTGTCTCTCTGTATAGATCCTTATAGAAAAAACAACACTTTTCTCAATCTCTCACTTCTTTTGCTTCCAAACCCCTTCCTTTCCACCTAAGGCCTGAAGATGAAGTTGAGTTTCTCACAAAAATTTACAGTTCTTTAGAAAAACCTAGTGTTTCGATCTCATTCTTGAGCCATCTGATTCGTGCTTTCTGTTTCAAATTATCTCCTCCATTCTCAATACTTTTGCGAATTCTAGTTTCCAAGGTACTCTTTGCGATCACCATCTTAAATCGATTGGGGCATTTGGTCTCCAATTGTGTCCTGCTCCTTAATGTTTTGATGGAGCCTAGCCTTTTTATCCTAAATATTTCCAAAGACTTTAAGTTGGGATTTAAAGCACACACGTTAGCGAGGATTTGTTTCAAGTGACACAGATCAATTGTAGGTTACTTTGGAGTATTTATGCAATTTGAGTGTTCCTGGAAATCAAATCCTAAACTCATTTATTCAGGAAGTGTCAAGTTTTTTTTAACGCAATCTGTTATCTCGCTCAACCAACAAAAATAGGATAATTTCAAAGATGAACTCCTTGTAATAGTGGACATTCTGGCAAAGTTCCTTAGAGAGAACAAGCCAAAATACACTAACACATTATACTTATTACGAGTTCCCAAGACCCATGAAGATCAATTCTATTCATGTCAATATCTAAATTTCAATCCGTTAGTTTCTCTGTTGAAAGATGGTGACAAGATACAAGTTACAATGCGAAACCTGCCATATTTTCCAGGACTTGAACCAAAGAAATATGGGATTCATCTGATTTTTGAAGATACTGACGATGATGATAAAGAAATATGGGAATGATCGATAGAATGGTTGATTGGCCAACCAACCAATTATTTTAGAGAAATGATAGGGAGATGAGGCCCACTATGGATAGCGTTAAACAGGACCTGTGGCGTCTTATTTGTTTTAGTGGCATGCTCCTAGACGTTCTCAGGAAGCCCAAAAAATCCTAATTAAAGCTTAGGTTCACCCAAAAGCATGTTTCCAGCCTCGGTTTAATCCTATTGTACCAAGCGTGGTAAAGTTTCATTGGTATATCGTGGCCCACAAAAAAATGGACTTTGTTACTGAGACCCCTTAGGGTGGAGACCACCGAGACTATGCTCTAAGAGCACGGGATTTCATGGCTATTAAGTATATAAATAGACACCATCTTCCACCACTAAAACCACAAATAAGTAATAGAACCACACACCAGTCTTGAGAACTAAGGCAATGGCTACCATGATCACTTTACCAAGCCCACCATTCTTCATGATCCTCTTCCTAATAGTTCTTCTCCCATCAGCTTGCCGTTGTACCGGCCCTGATCCTCTACAAGACTTCTGTGTTGCAGACATGAAAGCCTCCATATCCGTGAACGGCTTCCCCTGCAAACCTGTCTATGAGGTGAAGTCAGATGAATTCTTCTTTGAAGGGTTGGCCAAAGAGGGCAACACCACAAATGTCTTTCGGGCGAACATTACTGCAGCTGATGTCCTTGCTTTCCCTGGACTGAACACCCTTGGAATTTCAATGAACCGTCTTGATTTTACCTCTGGTGGAGTCAACCCATCTCACTCACACCCTCATGCCACTATGGCTGGTGTGATCATCAAGGGGAAGTTGCTAGTTGGGTTCATGACCACCGCCAATGTTCTCCACTCCAAGGTCTTGGAGGCCTGAGAGATGTTTGTGATCCCAAGGGGACTCGTGCACTTCCAACGCAATGTCGGAAAAGGGAAGGCCATTTCACTTACAGCTTTCAATAGCCAACGGCCTGGGGCTGTGATCCTTCCCTTCACTCTCTTTGATTCGACGCCTCCTATTCTTAATGATGTCTTGACTAAGGCCTTCCAAGTTGATGAAAATGTCATTAATGACATACCTTCCAAGTTGATGAAAATGTCATTCACGACATAAAATCCAAGTTTACTTCCCAAAAACTGCTTGTAACTCAGTTGTGTCTTTTGTTTTCTTCATCCGATCTTTTGTGCATTCATCTTATATCATATATTTTTTTCCATTAAGAATAAAGGTTTCTCCGGTCTGGGGATCGATATAGATGTTGTGTGTAAAATAAACAGCCATTAATAATTTGTCAGTATGTGTTGATCTTTAAATGTTTTGTAATTATTCCAAAATGCAGAAAGATAAGTGAGTAGGCATATCCTTGAGTGAAATATCACCCAGGATGTTATTTCAATCTTCTCATACTTCTTAAGCAACCAGGCCATGCTAAGCCACCAATAGATAGATACAATGCAATGCATTTTGGCATTTTGTATTAAAATGACCTGCACATTCTTAACAACAAACACACAAGATATACGTACATGATTCACGCGATATGAGCTATGTCCACAGAGAAATCGCCTTCTTCATTAAATCAAAGTAAAGAGAATATAAAATCACTCTCTCACAGCTTCTTAAACAGAGTTCTCTTTGAAATGTTTGAGCGCTTTAGAAACCCTAAACCGGAAAGTATAATTTATTCCCAGTTTGAAATTAATTAGAAATCTCGAATTTCTCTGCAACATCTCAATTGCTCAATCAAAATCCTGAGCTTTTGGAACTCTCTTAGCTTGAGCTAATTGGTTCTCGCTCGAGCCATCTTGTCCGCGGCAAAATGCAAGATAAATGCACAACACTTTCTACCTTGGCTTTAATTCTGCTCCGCCTCAGATGAAGGAATACTGCTGCATCACATAAGATGTCTTCACACTCTCCCTACAAGGGCGTGGAATTCAATCTCGAATGTTAACCAAGTCCAAGCAATGCTCAAACTAGGAAGTGGTAACTGACTTGGCCAGATCATATCTGCAAGATTGTCATTTGTTTGAATCTTCTCCAACACAATTTCCTTCTCAAATATTGCATCTCTTATGAAGTGAAACCACACATTAATGAGTATCAACAACAAATTGAAGATGTTGGATTCTCAGGTTCTCCTAGCCTATAGAGCTACAAAATTACGGGTTCTTAACGGCACACATTTAGTGTCAATTCTCATGATAACCGCCTCTGGAATACACATTTGGTGCCAGTGATTATAAACCGCCACTAAATGTCATAAGAGTAAACTATTTACCGGTAGTTTCATGAAAACCGCCGCTAAACATGAAGTTTCACGGTTTTTAATAACCATTACTAAAACTTGTTTCATGCTAGACTATTAATGAAAGTTTTTCAAACCGCCACTTAATGATTTTAATAACCACTGCGAAAACCTGTTTCCCACAAGACTAATAATGGCGGTTCTAAAAACCTCTCTCTCTCTTCGTGCTTGCAAAGCTTCCTCCACATTGCTCTCACTCTAGTCTCTCTCTCTCTTCGGGTGTGTAATTACCCCCACCCCCAATTTCTCTCTCGATCTCCCACAATGCTATCTCTATCTCCCTGCATATGAACCCCCCCCCCCCCCCCCCCTCCTTTGATCTCTCTCTCTCTCTCTCTCTACCTTGTAGTTTTTGGTGGCACAAAGGCATCCTCGCTCTCCCGGTGGCACAGAAACCCAATCTCCACCTCCTCCACGGTAGCAACCCATCCCCTCTTCCTTTATTTTATCCTATATTGATTAATTAATTAATTAATTAGTTGATTAATTAATTAATTTTAGTTTAAATCTGTAGTGTTGATTAGTTTTAGTTGTTTTAAATCTGTTATGTATTAGTTTAGCTGTATAATCTGATTATATACATTAGTTTAGATTGCTTTATAATTTGATTTTAGATTAGCTTTGATGATTTTAAATTTGGTTTCACCTTTTTAATTTTAGGGAAATTTAGATTAATTAGAACTCTGATTTTGTTAGATGTTTAGGATGCTTAAAATCCTGAATTTTGATTAGATGTTTTTCCATTCTTCATTAAATTATAGGTCAGTTTTAAGTTATTCAAAACCCGTTTTTAGTAAATTTTAGGTTAATTTTTAGTTTAATTTCTAAATTAGATTAAATTATTTCTAGTCTAGCTTAGATTAATTTAAGAAGATATAGTTCTCGATTATGTTAAATATTTTCTGTCATAGATGTTAGGTTTTATTTTTTATTTAATATAACTTTAATTTTAGTTAGTTTCTTAGTTTTAACTTAGTTTTTATTAGTTATTAATTCAGTTTTTAGATAATTAGTTCAACTTTTTTTCAGATAGTTATAGAGTTAATCTAAATTGTTTTAGTTTAATTATAGGATTAGTTTAATCTAGTTTTTAGGTAATTGTTAGATTATTTTAAAAATGTAATTTTAGGTTGGTTTAGTTTCTAATAACTTTCAAAATCTAAATTATTTTATTTCTAGACTAGCTTAGATTAATGGTGTTTCTTTCGATAACACTCTACTTAATGCTTCTGACACTATGATGAACATGAAAGGATAGAGAGGTTTGACTTGTCTCAAACCCCGAGAGCTCCTGAAAATCCACTTGGGCTTCCATTAATAAGAAAAGAAAATGACTCCGAAATGAAAGGCACATTGACATCCATCTTCTCTACTTTTAAGCCGAAATTCATTGAATTTATCACATATTCCAAGAAATCCCAGTTAACATGATCATAGGCTTTCTCCATATTAATTTTACAAAGGACCTCGGGGTTTTTCGATCTAATACGTTCATTGACACACGCTTTGGCTATCGAAATGCTATCCAAAATGTCTCCCTCCACAAAAACACCTTGTTGGGAGGAAATAATTAATCTCAAGGCACCCTTTAATCGAAAGGCCAACACCTTTGATAGGATCCTATAGACACTACTCACAAGACTAGCTAATAGGTCTGAAATCCTTAAGGTCCTGAGCACTTGGATTCTTAGGGATAAACACCACAAATGTGCAATTCAATACCTTATCAAAACAGTGTGTCATAGTAATCCTAAATAATTGCTAAAATTTCTCTTCCCACAATGTCCCAACAGAATCTATAAAACTCTATAGAAAAATCGTCAAGACTATGAGACTCTCTGCAACCAAACTGTGAATGGTTTTCAACATTTCGCTAAAATTACATTCTAGATCTGCGCTACGCTCAAATGAGAAGGTTACGAAAGGGAGACTATCTAACTTCAGTCTCTAAAGGTTTGTCTCCCTGTATAGATCCTTATAGAAATGACAACATTTTCTTAATCTCTCACTTAGTTTCCTTCCAATTAAACCCCTTTCCTTCCACCTAAGCCTTGAAGATGAAGTTGGGTTTCTGATGAAAATTTGCGGTTCTTTAAAAAACCCTAGTGTTTCGATCTCATTCTTGAGCCATCTAATTTATGCTTTCTGTTTCCAACTATCTCCTCTATTCTCAATACTTTTGCACGCGAATTCTAGTTTCCAAGACTCTTTGCGATTACCATCTTAAATCGATACAGGCATTTGGTCTCCAATTGTGTCCTGCTCCTTAATGTTTTGAAGGAGCCTAGCCTTTTTAACCTAAATATTTCTGAAGACTTCCCTATCCCATTCTTTAAGTTTGGATTTAAGGCACACACATTAGCGAGGATTTTTTGCAAGTGACACAGATCAATTATAGGTTACTTTGAAGCATTTATGCAATCTGAGTGTTCTTGGTAGTCAAATCCCAAACTCGTTTATCAAGAAAGTGCTGATTTTTTAAAAAGCAATTTGTTATCTCTCTCAACAAACAAAAATAGGATAATTTCAAAGATGAACTCCTTGCAATAGTGGACATTCAGGCAAAGATCTTCAGAGAGAACAAGCCAAAATTCACTAGCACATTATACTTATTATGAGTTCCCAAGACCCATGAAGATCAATTCAATTTATGTCAATATCTGAATTCCAATGTGTTAGTTTCTCTGCTGAAAGATGGTGACAACATACAAGTTACAATGCAAAACCCGCCTAATCATCCAAGACTTGAACTGAAGAAATATGGGATTCATCTTGTTTTTGAAGATGATACTGACGGTGATGATAAAGAAATTTGGGAATCATCGATAGAATGGTTAATTGGCCAACCAATTATTTTAGAGAAATGATAGGGAGATGAGGCCCGCTACGAATAGGGTTAAACAGGACCTGTGAGTGGCATGCCCCTCCTAATTAAAGCTTAGGTTCACCCAAAAGCATGTTTATAGCCTCGTCGCATTGCCACCAGGCTCGGTTTAATCCTACTGTACCAAGCGTGGTAGAGTTTCATTGGTATATCTGGCCCACAAAAAAATGTGGAAGCCAAACCAATTGATAAAGCAGGTGCCCAAACATTGAATGGTTAACCAAAATGACATACATTCCCCACGCATTAGATCATGCACACCAGAAAATGAGAGAAAGATAGTAACACCCAAGAATATGATAGAATTAATTAATGATGGGGTAAAGCCTCCATGAAAGACTTAGTATTGGTAGAAGAAAATTAGTAGATTGAAAGATAAATACAAATCCGTATTTCAACATGTGTTCAGATAAAATAACCAGATTACGGGCTATCTTTCCAAAAAAGTTTGCAATAACTTGTCCAGAAACCAAATGGGGTTTGATTAAGGGTATCTCTAAATTATGAATGAGATAAGTCTCCTCCTTCTGGTTTTAAGAAATATCTATTGCTGAGACAGTAAAGTCAAATCAAAGCTCAAAAGCATACGAAAAATTACCTACTCCCTTTGCTTGGACACATAAAACTTGTTTTGGTCAAAAAAAATGGCTTCAAGAATAGTTCCATTTTTTCGTTGTTTACAGTTTTTCTGTTCTTTAAATAAGATTAAATAAGTGACCAAAAAAATTAAGATTATATAGGAAAAGGTCCACTTTCTCAACCATATATCTTGTTGAATTTTTCAGTTTTCAACTTCCTTTCAAAAAATGACCAATATAGCCCAATTGGTAGTTTTAATTTTGGCACATAACTCCTCCCTTCTACTGTCTTTATCCTGTTTTTTCACTCACATCCCCGCCCTCAACAACTGAGATGACATATTCCTTGTTAAAAACCGACTCTCAAACGCAATTTTATGTAATATTTTATAAGGATAAATAAACACGCATGGCTATTAAATAGGCACCATCTTCCACCACTAAAACCACAAATAAGTAATAGACCCACATACTAGTCTTGGGAACTAAGGCAATGGCTACCATGATCGCGTTACCAAGGCCACCATTCTTCATGATCCTCTTCTTGATAGTACTTCTCCCCTCACCTTGCCGTTCTGCCGACCCTGATCCTCTACAAGACTTTTGTGTTGCAGACCTGAAAGCCTCCCTATCCATGAACGGCTTCCCCTGCAAACCTGTCTCTGAGGTGAAGTCAGATGACTTCTTCTTTGATGGTCTGGCCAAAGAGGGCAACACCACAAATGTCTTTGGGTCGAACGTTACTGCAGCTGATGTCCTTGCTTTCCCTGGACTGAACACCCTTGGAATTTCAATGAACCGTGTTGATTTTGCCCCTGGTGGAGTCAACCCACCTCACTCACACCCTCGCGCCACTGAGGCTGGTGTGATCATCAAGGGGAAGTTGCTAGTTGGGTTCGTGACCACCGCCAATGTTCTCCACTCCAAGGTCTTGGAGGCCGGAGAGATGTTTGTGATCCCCAGGGGACTCGTGCACTTCCAACACAATGTCGGAAAAGGAAAGGCCGTTTCACTAACCGCTTTCAATAGCCAGCGGCCTGGGGCTGTGGTCCTTCCCTTCACTCTCTTTGATTCGACGCCTCCTATTCCTAATGATGTCTTGACTAAGGCCTTCCAGGTTGATGAAAATGTCATTAATGACATAAAATCCAAGTTTGCTTCCTAAAAACTGCTTGTAACTCAGCTGTGTCTTTGGTTTTCTTCATCCGATTTTTTGTCCATTCATCTTATATCATGTATTTTTTCCGTTAAGAATAAAGGTTTCTCCGGTCTGGGGATCCATATAGATCTTGTGTGTAAAATAAACAGTCATTAATAAATTATCAGTAAGTATTGATGTTTAAATGTTTTGTAATTATTCAAAGGATAAAGCTTCTGAGACCTCATTAAGGCCGAGACCATGCTCTAAGAGCATAGGATTTCTAGTGGGGCCTACCATGTGAAATGGGTTCCACCTAAAATCCAATGCTCTTAGAGCATGGTCTCGGTGGTCTCGGCCCTAATGGGGTCTCAGTAGCAAAGTCCTTATTCAATGGATAAAGCTTCTAAGACCCCATTAGGGCCGAGACCACTGAGACCATGCTCTAAGAGCATTAGGTTTCAAGTGGGGCCTACCATGTAAAATGGGCCCTACCTGAAATCCAATGCTCTTAGAGCATGGTCTTGACCCTAACGGGGTCTCAATAGCAAAGTCCTATTCCAAAATGCGGAAAGATAAGTGAGTAGGCATTTGCTTGATCAGTGAAATATCACCCCAGGAAGTGATTTCAAGCTTCTCATACTTGTCAAGCAACCAGACCATGCTAAGCCACCAATAGATAGATACCTGCAATGCATGCATCCAATGTTCCCTTAGAATATAGGGGTGTTTGGTATTGTTCCCATAGACTGATTTCTTGTTCCGTTTCGGGGAACGCATTTGTTATGGCACGTTTTTTTCCTAACCAGAACAGTTTTTATGGAAAAAAAAAAGTTGATCCTCCAAAGGAATGATTTCTCTCGGCTTGATAAATTTTATAAAAAAAAAACCGTTAAATGGACAATCCTATTAGTGAGTTATCCGTTTTTGGAATCAGTTTTTGATTTGGAATTATAGCAAACACCACAAAGCAAGAAACAAACGCACTTCAACATAGGGTGGCAACATTAAAAAATACCCGACCCAAGTTGACCGGAGTATATCTTAAAATATAGATAATATTTGGAGATGTACAATAGCTTAAATCACTGTAGGACCATTTCTGTCTCAGCTTACACTTCCCACTTGCAGTCGACCGCCCCAATTGAATTTTCTCATTTGCACTTCTTCTGGGCCCACCTGAGTCCCTCAATTACCAAGTCTCCGGCCAAATCATCGATCAGCTACCTCTATTAACTTCAAGGCGGAGCTAGGAATTTTTCTTGCCCGGGGGGGGAAGTACATGTATTAAAAAAAATTCATTATTTTGTGTAAAAGACCAATCATGTACGAATATTATGGGGTTGGGAGCTTGGGGGCATAGCCCCGAGAAACTTTTTCTTTAATAGAACTATTATATAAATAAAATTACTATATTTTCTAATTTTTTATATTATACATATAAAAATTTTATAAAATTTTAAAGGTCACATAATAAAAAAAAATTACATTTTATGTAATTTCAGGGGCCACTATATATAAATCTTAGATACCATTTACCTTTTAAAAAAAACATACCTATGTAAGATATCAAATCAAACAGCGAGGAGAGTTCAATCATACCCACAAGCCAACACGTGTTCATTTTTACCTCAATTATTTGTGGTTAGATTCATAAACCCTTGGGGTTCATCAATATAACCTTGGTTTCAGAAAAGAAATATTAAAAAAAAATTAATCCTAAGAGTTAAAATTCTTAACTAGAGTATAGAATAATTAACATTAAAAAATACTAAACCTAAGAGTTAAAATTCTAAACTAGAGTTAAGAAAAATTAACATGTTGTACCAAGGTTATATTGTTGACCAAGGGTTTGTGAATCTTAACTTAAAAGTGTTGGCCTAAGGTGCAATTGAACTCTCCAAGAGTTCAATCGCAATTCGATGTGATCCAAGATCAGTTCTTCTACGGTTTTATGGAACCTATTTACTAAAAAGTGATTCACAAACAATTGGGGCCACTATAAAAATAACATTAAAATTTTGGGGGCCACTATATAGAAAAAGCTTAAAAATTGTGGGAGTCCCACTATATTAGTACTAGTTAAAGAGGATATCAAAAAAATTTGGGGGGGGGCTCCGCCCCTGAATTTAACTTTGTAGTCTTTGGTGGGGTATGTTTTTCATCTCTGGGTGCTCTAAGTATCTCATTGGGCTTTACTTTTAGTTTCCTTTATTATTTGTGTGCTATGATAAGGCAAGGGGTTCGTATGCCCAACCTTCCGGGAGTCTCCTAATTTTGTGTGATTTCGGGTAACTAAACATTGACAATTGAAATTTCGTTCTTTTGCTCAGACTTATAACGCTTGGTACTTTACATTTTGTTGTGGTAGTTCGTAGAAAATTTGGGCCACTTCGTTAAAGTTTTTAATAAGATTAATTCCTACCATCTTGGGTTTTTAAGTCTTATTATTGTTTATGGGATTTGAAATTATTCATTTCGCTCCATTTAAAGCCTCACGGGAATTGCAAACCAATTGATGACAAGTATAAACACATTGAGTTCTCAAAAGAAAATGCATATTGTCTATTAACAAAACTTGCAAAGTACCGGAGTTTATAAGTCTCCGCAAAAGAACGGACCCTTAAGCTCCATCTTTTTCGATGTAAAATAGAGGAAAACAAATGCATATGACAGAAAATGTCAATTGTCCTAAAGAAAATACGCGTAAAAATGTAATATGTTTGGTGTAATTCATTTGTTTTCCCCTATTTTACATGGAAACAAATGGAGCCTTACATGAACCTATTTTCGTGGCAACAAAAAGTTCAAACAAAGTACCAATGATATGAGAGGTGTGTGTGATTGTAGCTTAGGTTGAGAATTGGTCAGTGTGTGTTTAAAACTCTTCACCAAAAAAAAAAAAACCAATCATATAAAAGTGTTCTAATGAATTAGGTGCTCAATCATAAACTTAAACCACTGATTGATAATCGATAAAATGGTTGATTGGCCACAAACCAAGTCTTCTAGAATCGCTATGAATAGTATAACAATACTTATTGGGGACGGAACATGACCATCGATCTCTCCACGTCACTATAAGTGATGTATTAAAGACGAAATAAATTCCGTCACTATTCTGTCACTGTTTGGTAGAATTGTTGTAGTGACATGTGGCATCACTTTAACTAGGATTTTGTGGTTTTCTCAAGTGATATGTAGTTATCAAGACATCCTAGTCGAAGACCAACTACTCTATTACAACCATTCATTGCTATTGTGTGTAGTTATAACTCATAAGTACGATCTTCCACCACCACCACTGAAACCACAAATAAGTATTAGAATCACATACCAGTACAGAGGAAAAAAGGCCATGGCTACCATTATCACTTTGCCAAGGCCACCAATCTTCATGATCCTCTTCCTGATAGTACTTCTGCCCTCAGCCGACCCTGATCCTCTACAAGACTTCTGTGTCGCAAACCTGAACTCCTCCATATCCGTGATGGCTTCCCCTGCAAACCTGTCCCTAAGGTGAAGTCAGATGACTTCTTCTTTGATGGCCTGGGCAAAGAGGGCAACACCACAAATGTCTTCGGGTCGCTTTTGACTGCAGCTAATGTCCTTACTTTTCCTGGGCTGAACACTCTTGGAATTTCGATGAACCGTGTTGATTTTGCCCCTGGTGGAATCAACCCGCCTCACATACACCCTTGCGCTAGTGAGACGGGGGTGACATCAAGGGAAAGTTGCTAGTTGGGTTAGTGACCACAAGCAATGTTTTCCACTCCAAGGTCTTGAAAGCCGGAGATATGTTTGTATTCCCCAGGGGACTCGTGCACTTCCAACTCAATGTCGGAAAAGGGAAGGCTCATGTAATAACGGCTTTCAATAGCCAGCTGCCTGGGGCTGTGGTCCTTCCACTTACTCTTTTTGCTTCGACGCCTCCTATCCCTAATGATGTCTTGACTAAGGCCTTCCAGGTTGATGAAAAAGTCATTAGTGACATAAATTCCAAGTTTGGTTCCTAAGCTACACTTGAATTTGAATATGTCCCTCTTAATTCCCTGAAGACTGCTTGTCAATGACCTTGAGGCTGTCTCTGTTTCTCCATTCTCTTTTGGGAGCAACTTGTAACTCAGCTGTGTATTTGATTTACTTAATCTGGTCTTTTGTTGATTTCATATTATATAATGTATTTTTTCCATTCGGAATAAAGAAGGTTTCTTCGGTGCAGGGATCCAAATAGATGTTGTTTGTAAAAGAAACAGCCAATAACAAATTATCAGTAAGTCTTGATCTTTGAATGTTCTGTAACTCTTCCAAAATGAAGAAAGATAAGTGAGTAAGCATCTGCTCGAGTGAAATATCAAGTGGTTGTACTTTCCAATTGCGTAAAGTACAGGTAATTTAAATTTTCACTGATGACAAAATCCACTCACCCCAGGATGTGATCTCAATCTTCTCATACTTATCAAGCAACCAGGCCATGCTAAGGCACCAATAGATAGATACCTGCAATGCATGCATTGAATGTTCCTTTCAGAATATGTCAAGTTGCAGAAAAAGAAACTGAAACTAGAGAAACAAACACAATTCAACATATGGTGGCAACATTAGAACAAAAATGACCATGATGACCTGTTGATGCTGATAAAACCTGACCCAAAAGTTGACTGGAGTTTATCTTACACTACAGATAATATTTGGAGAAGTACAATAGCTTAATTGACTGTAAGATCATTTTTGTCTCAGATTACACTTTCCACTTGCAGTCGACTGCCCCAATTGAATTTTCTGATTTCTTCTTCTTCTGCTCCCACCTTGGTCCCTCAATTGCCAAGTGCGTCCAGCCATTTCATCAAGCTGCTATCTGTATTATCTTTGTAGTAGGGGGTTACACACACGTTAGCAACGTAATGTGTTACTCAAATATTCATAATGATACTTCTGTGCTTTTAAGCGATTTTCCGAGATTGACCCCAAGGTAGGGAAAAACCAAGTTCTGGTTTTGTTTATTTATTTTATAACACGTTTTTTTTTTTTGGATCGGTAATCAAGTGCAATATATTATATATTGAAAAAGAAAGGAGTTGAAACTGCACGTGCAAAGGCTTCTAACAAAAGCACTTTTTTCTTTATCAGAAACAAAAGCACTTCTCTTAGGTTGTATTCTTTTGCCGGAACTTTAGAAGTCCAGGTAGTTCGAATGTCCAACCATGTTCTTTTGTACAAAGTCCTGGGACTTTAAAAATTGGTGGAACTTTGTTTTCTCTGTAAACCAATCTCAATTGATGCAATGAAAACTTCTTTTCTCAAATAGATAATGGCCATGCCATTATTCAAAGACACTCTTTCATTTGAACATAGTATCTGCCTGTGCCTATCATGTTACCTATGCTACTACAGCATACAGCCTATATGTGTTTTCATGGGCATTTTCGAAAATATCTAGGGGCGCCCATCAAAACGCCTCTAGCTATTTCTACATGCAGTTACCACCCCATCCAGCGAAAAACATCAACCAAATTCACATACAAAATAAACAAATAGTTGAATATATTAAGAATGATTGTGTTTCAGCATAAGAAAATTTCCATACCTCTTGTTCTGCCAGCTAGCATACATGCTCTAGTCTGGACCTTCCAATTCACTATCCACCTCGAAGATCTAATAAATGCATGTATGCAAGTATGTATTTATGTACATGAATCTTTACAAAACATCCACATGAATTCAGCATGGCAGTTCTTAGGAGATACTCCACGACCTACCATATGAAAATTTTTGTTTTTGATCGGTACCTAGCCATATGGAAGTAGAGTTATAAGAAACTAACTAAGCAAACATGGACGCACATATAACCGCATTACGCTGTAAAAGGGAAATCACAACTTACTATAAAGGTATCTTCTCCAACTAAGGCTGACTTGGAGATTTGCCCCATCAATTCAATGTTCCATCTTTACACTAATATAATCCGATGTTCCATCTTTACCTACACAGAACCAAATAAAATTGCTACTTAGCATGGAAAATGAAACAAAGCCGATTATAAATTACAGAACCTTGAAAACAACGTAAAAAAGAACCATAAAGTGGGCTTTAAGTACCAATCTATAGCTTCAAATGTTGTTATTGGAATGACATGGGTGTTTCCTTCATCTATTCTATATCTTTGTGATATGCTAGCAACAAGACGTTAATGTATCTGTAAGAGATTTTCCTTCTCTATAGTTGTTCAGGATCCGTGGCAAGGTAAGCTCCTTCAAGACCTGTCACAGGTGGACCATAAGGCATTTCAGTCATTACTAGATGGTGGGTAAACAAGAGGGGTCATCCATTGTTTTAGGATATCTATACTTTGGACATCGAAGAGGATGTATGTGGAAATCTTTTTGGCCCTAATGCCTTCAAAATGTTGGGTTTCCATGCCTACATCAAGTTAAACTTCAAGGGGACTGGTAAGGGAAGTTACAGTGAGATGTGAGAATTATTTTGATTTTGAAGAACTGCGTTTACTTTCTTATACACATCCATTGAGATGGACATGTCACATTTTTTTCCCTACCAATGACATGGACAGATATATATTGTTGTTATTTTCAATACTACTGTTATTGTTACTATTATTTATTCCCATATAGGCGAGACAGGTTCTATTGATGCAGATAGTGATGGATTTTGGCTGGATTTATCCTCGTCTTAGCATGTGGTTCATAGGGAAACTGCATGGATAATCAAAAGGGACTCCCCTAGTGTAGTCTTTGGGAGACATCCCATGGAGGCTAGTTGAGTTTTTTGCTGATATAATAGACTTGATCAAGCTTGAGAGAGGTTAAGACAGCCCACACTTAAAAAATAAATTGAACTTTATGGATTGTAGGATAACTGAATAATTCACATACCTAGAAATTGCTCGACCTGTTCCAATAAAATTTCAACATGGACGGTATTTATAACTGAAATATCGACATATCCAGTCCATTCTAAATTTGGTCTCAAGACTTCGGAAACCCCCCAAGGATCCATCCCAACAAAGTGCACCTAAATGTGTTAAAATATAGGCCATAAGCATTTCAGAGACAACACTACAAAAAGGAATATGCAAAGGAAAATTATAAAGGAAACATTCTATTCATTAATGTCCAAAAATTTGTTGCAGGTTCCAATTCTTATGTCCAAATTCCAATATCAAAGAAAATCAGAAGGCCAATATTCCGTACGCTAATCTTTTATAAAATCATTGATTATTTATTGACTAGCCAAAGTGGAACCAAAACGTGGCAGAACATCACATATATGAGTTTCTAATACTACCAAAAATATTTACATTTGAAAAGGTACCTCAGAACATCCCAGCTGAATTCTGATAGCTTCAATCCCATCAGATTATGTGCCATTATACAAGAGTCTAAAGCGGGATAACAAATAGCTACCTAAAAAAGCTAGAATAAATTGCTTCACTATAAATGTAATTATCGAAACAAAAAAAATATATCAGATCTGATTCGATTCAAATGACAATCAGAAATTCTTTAATTTTTCATTTTCAAACTTAGTAAAACTATGAAAGTAATAGGAAATCCTAAATTGTTTCCAAAACATGGAAATATTTTAAAAATAAAATACAGTCCGTATACCTGCAAAATATAAAAGGCTGCACCTTTTACAACTTCCATCATTGGGCGCACAACCATGCCCTTTGGCGAGAGTAACTTCTTCCTGAGAGCCTTACCTCCTGGCACCTAGAAGGATAATATTTAAATTACATTTTTGGGGATGGAACATTTATTTTTGGAAGATGAAATGTCTTGAATAAGATTACGATGAAATGTCTTGGTGGTTCGTAAATTTGCTTTATACCTAGAAAATGAATGTTGGCCTTTCTAGATGTCTAACTTCCCAAATTATGCACTTTAGATTTATAGTTACGAGAATCATTGCCCCCAACACATCCATAGACCACTGCTAGAAGAATCACAATTTATTTTTGAGTCATTGCCCCAACATATACTTAGATAAATTGGCCAACTAAATTTGAGGCTTTTGAAATCCTCAAATGTAAACCAACATTAACACTAGCAAGCTATTGACGCCCCCACAGCGAAAGACAAGAAAGTTCATAACGTTTAGGTTGAGATACAGATAGAATCAGATAAGTTGTCTGAAACATTGTTCATTGTCTCCTCGCGATGGTGATTTGATTAAAAATTCAGTTTTCTGGCAACCAAAAATCTCAATTCTGAAACCGAAATACGATACTACAAATGTTTTGTTCTTGTAAATTTCTCTCTCAATGCAAATTCACCTAAATTAGATCGAATGAGAGTACCTGAAACAAATTATGTGAAAAATCCGAGGCAGTTTAGGTTAGACCTGATTTCCTCTCCCTGTCTTCTCATCGGCAAATAAATAACAAAATCAGAAATCTAAACAGTCCCAGATCAGGAATAAACAATAAATAAATGAAGTAAAATTAAAGGAATAGAAAGCGAAGAGGATTGAAGTCACACCTCCATTCCTCGATTCTGAGAGGATCATAGAAAGATAGATAGATAGATATTCATGAGAGAATTAGATATGAAGCATCGTGACGAGAAGATTGAGAGAAAACGAGATCGATCCCCTGGAATAAGCTGGAACAAACGTTGCTACAACAGCCAGGCCATTGGTCCACTCCAATTTAAAAATTAAAAATTAAAATGCTAGTGGTCACAAGTGTCAGTCCATCTCTCACTTATAAGGCACAACACGTGTAGGGGTGGTATCAATCGTCAGTCCATCTCCTACCCCATCAGAGGTTGGTGCAGTTGGCTAGCATCGTGTTCCTAGGAAAAATTTCGGTTCAGACACTCCAAGGGAAGGGACTAGTCCTTGCAAGGGTTTGGGACACCCTTTGTTACCTCTGTATATATGTTGCACCCACATTGCATCTGTGAAAAAAAATTGACTTAGGGCTTCAATAATAACCAAACTATTAGTAGTAAATGCTGGCCACTTGATCCCAGCCCCCCAGGACCTCCTTCAAACGAGAGACATAACCTCTGCCGTCATTCAAAGCATGGGTCTAAGCAATCTCTACTCTTCCATCTTTTATTTGTTTGGATTTACATGATATATTCTTAAGTAATTGGAGAGAACAAATAGATGTTGATCTTTGCCAAATGAATTGAAAAGGTGTAATCTCCCTTTGACGAGTTTAAGAGGAAAAATCCTAGGGGCAGGCTCAGGACCTGTGGGTTATTGCCACAGCCTTGGAACCACCCAGCCACGCCCCGTGCAGGTGCCTTGGATGAGGTCTTAGTAACCTTTGCTCGTTTTCCTCTTTTAATGGGTTCTTCACCTGCATTTAACAGGTCCACGATTGTAACAGCTTCTTTGGTATACAAGGTAATTTTTTTAGTTCTCTCTAGAATTTCCTGTCTGTCTAATTAAACTTTCTGCTAATTCAAGTTTATAAAGTGCAGAGTTAGCTCTTTCACTACAACAAGGCTTAATGCAGTGGAATTTTCTCGGGTAATGGGTATGGCTGCACTTTACAAAGTGTAATATGGATTTCCTAATGGAATTAGGGATTTGAAAAGGAAATATGAGAAACATAAACCTGCAAATGGTAAGATTAGAGAAAGATAAATCAACTTCAATTGTTCTCATAGAGCACAGATGAAGAATGCAAAACGGGTAAAATTTGTTCAGGAATTGGATGTATAACAAGCCTGATAATGCATACAAAATAAAACCCAGGTAAGATGGAAGGTCTCCATCTCGGTTCCCATCATTCCATCAAATGGAATCTGCAGATGATCTGCCAGCTTCCTTAAGCTTAAACGAATCCAAATCCCCCAACATTCGTAGCTAACAATTTGATTCTAGCTTCCTCTCCGATCACCATGTAAATTAAGGTGGGGAACTATAGCACGAAATTAGTACCCAAAAAAAGAGAAAAAAGATAGAAAAAAATGCTCATTGAAATGAATCAGATCATGTATGATGTAACACTATTCTGGTAACAACCCTGACAACCACTATAATTCCTTGAGACCTAAACATGTGTATATGCAAATGGGAAAATGAATATATATAGGATATGGCACAGCTAATTCTACAGATCAACTGTAATAAAAGAAAAGAATTGTACAAATTTGATTTTTCAGTTCATTTATTTTGGAGTGTCCTTTGTTGTGACCTCATACTGGCTCTCCGGGCCACATCCCATGCCTTCTGTGGGGCATACACACCTTGCTGTGAAGCAAAAAATGATTCGTACCCTGGTGAGTCAAAAGCAAAACCGGTGTGTTTCGATGTCTCTCGTGGGAGTTGAGAGATAGCATAGCTCCTCTCCTCGTCTGGTGTAAGCTGGTTCCCAATATCCAGCAGGCACCTATTCCTCTCCAGTTGTAACCGGTTTTGCCAAAACCGGTTACACCCTTGAGGTGGCCACATGTCTCTTTTGATACCTCTTAACTATGGTTAAGATTCACTCACCCCTAAGGTTCACCCACCTATCCTTGGTTTTTTGAAAAAATATTAAAAAAATTTGTTAACCATAGTTAAAATTTACCAACTCCTAAGGTTAATTTATTTTAAATATTTTTTCTAAAAACCAAATATAGGTGGGTGAACCCTAGGAGTAAGTGAATCTTAACCATAGTTAAGAGGTATAAAAAGGGACATGTGGTGACCACAGGGGAGTAACTGGTTTTATCAAAAACCGGTTACAAACGGAGAAGATCACCAGTCTATCCAGCAATTCTGCACTGCTGTTGTCATCAGGGTCATGCCTGTGTATTTCCTGAATAATCTGATAATCGGAGGGAAAGAACCATCTTTGAAGCCTGAAACCCAATTAATGAGAATTTCAATAACAAGTCAACATAGGTATTGACTGGAATTTTTAATTGAAGCATTCAACAGATAGATAACTGTTGGCAATTTTATTTTATTTTTAACATGATGTGCTTATCTTTTTTAAACAGATTTCCTTCGCATGGGTTTTTACAACACAATAGGTGAGAAACACTATTTTCCAGCAAGCGTAAATTCAATCATGTTCTCATAGTATGACTTTGAGATGAATAAGAAACACCCATGAAGGAGATTTAATTGGAAGTCTAATGGGATGTTGTAGCATTGTGGTCCCAATTACATGGCAATAGCTACTTTTCATTAGGCCTAGTAACATATGCCCAAGTTCCTATTACACCGAGATAAGCACACATCTAGGTACGAAAGCAAATTCCCACATACAGCATAACTGATGGATCTATTCGAAACAGCTACATATAGTTATAAGAAGACTTGTTATTTATTCCATACTTAAATATAATAATAAAGCAATACCATGTGCAAGTGTTCAAACAAATGGGAAACTTTTTAAATCTTACCCTAGGTAAATGAAGTCACCGAGAAGTGCAACAATGGGAACAAGAAGAAGTGAGAGATAGAAATAGAATGTACTCATTAAGACATAGATGACGAAAAATACATTCTCCTGCAAGATATATCAAACAACAGTGAGTTACCACATAGACTAAGTTCAATAACAGAAAAACAGACAAAAACATGTTAAAGGACTTACTTGTCTATCATATGAGATCATTACTCCAGAATATAAAAAGATGAATACAAACCATGCAAAAATGCTTCCTGCAACACTTATATGGTGCCATCTTGTGATCGAGTTACAGATCATAAGAAGACGCAAGTTGACAGTTACTACAACACAAGTGAAGGCCATCGTGCTGACATCCCAAAGCCCAAAAATCTTACCCCCCGAGTTTTGCCCATTATGACTGGAAGTAGTCACAAAATGATAGAAGACTAGTGACTGATAGAAAGAAAAGAAAGCCCAGACCCCTACAACTCTCCATTTGAAGAAGTTATTTCTTATTCCTTCCTTGTATAGCTGAGGGTACTTCTTGGAAAGAGACGCACTGACATCCTGACAAAGAGCAAGGTTGAATTAATCAAAAGCAAATTTTCATTTACATATTTAGCGCAGATGATACAATTACTAATATATATACTATAATAATATGTCATCCAAATGCAACTGGTTTTAAGGTGACAACATCTGTCCAAACTAAATGATATTTCCTTTCATCTTTATAGCATAAACATGTAGATCAAGAATAACTGCATACCCCAAAAAAAAAAAAATTTGGCTGCCATACCTTGTCAAAAAGTCCAACAATTATTACAGGCAAAGCTGTAAAAATTACATTATAAAGCGACTGGAACCAATCGTCATAGAATCTCTTACCAGAAAATCCAGTTTGGAAGGTGAACTGTAAGGGAGAAAATTCGTAAAAATGAGTAAAAAGAAGGGGTAAAATAGGAATTTCTCATTCTAACAATTTAGCTGACATAAGCCAACTTGGGCTATGTATTGGCTCACTTGAGTGTTGTCTGACAGGTGACCTCATCATGACTACACAAGTCATGATGACTCCAAATGCCTATAGATAAGCATGAATCTCCAGATAGAGAGGGGGCGAAAGGCCAAAGAGAAAGTAAAGAAATGCAGAAGAATAAGAAGAAGAAGAAGAAGAAGAAGGAGAAGGAGATCTGGGAAGCTTGAGTCATTTACACCCCTACTCCGAAGGGCTATGCAGGCGGCCACCCACCTGATTCTTTCATCTTCCTTTGGTGTTCTCCGACCACTTGATGCTCTCTATGGCCTCACAATCTATTATAGTCACACTGTCACCTGCACGACCTTGCAATTGATCATCTGTTGAGTGTCATCATACTTGAACTTGTGCTTGACGATGCGAATAGTGCCGAATCCGTTGCCACGTTGTCTGATGAATAGTGCCGAATCCGTTGTCTGATGAATAGTGCCGAATCCGTTGTCACGTTGTCTGTGATGAATAGTGCCGAGCTCGTTGTCCGTTGTGAGATGCACAACGTACTCGTTTTCTGATGAATAACGTACCCGTTGTCTGTTGGATAACGTACCCGTTGTCGCACGATGTATACGTTGTCTGAGTATTGCCCAAGTCCGTTGTCTCGCTATCTGATGTGAATAGTGCCCGAGCCCGTTGTCTTGTTGTCTGCTGTGAATAGTACCGAGCTTGTTGTCTGTTGTGAGATGCACAACGTACTCGTTGTTTGATGCACAACATACTCGTTGTCTGATGAATAACGTACCCATTGTCTGTTGGATAACGTACCCGTTGTCAGATACACTATGTATATGTTGTCTGAGCTACGTTGTTTAAGTATTGCCCGAGCCCGTTGTCTCACTATCTGATGTGAATAGTGCCTGAGCCCGTTGTCTCATTGTCTGCTGTGAATAGTACCGAGCTTGTTGTCCGTTGTAAGCTGCACAATGTACTCGTTGTCTGATGCACAACGTATACGTTGTTTGAGAGCTACGTCATCTGTGCCTCCCGAGCTGCATCCTATACCTCTCCACAACTCATCCTTCAGAGCACAACATCAGTGCCCGTCCTCAAGCGCATATGCTCAATGACCTCACGATAAGTATCATATTCATATGTTTATGTGCTTGTGCCTTATACTGACTTTATCATCGGAGCTTATTTCAGGGTGCACACCCGCCCCCTCAGACTCATTCACAGGTGGAGTTTTGCTATCATTCCTCTACCAGCTAAGCAACTACAGACGCGTGGCATGTAAGAGATTTTTCCCTTTCAAAATGGCGCTGTCTGTGGGAAT
Organism: Tetracentron sinense; assembly: GCA_015143295.1. NCBI lineage: Eukaryota > Viridiplantae > Streptophyta > Magnoliopsida > Trochodendrales > Trochodendraceae > Tetracentron > Tetracentron sinense. Next base: position 38,057,442 of record CM026563.1, read on the forward strand.
TTATGAACAAAACAGCCAACGAATGTCCTCTTTACGAAATTGGGGGCTAGCGGTATACATCCTCTCCACAACATTAGGGGCTCGGCCATTCGGTCTGCGGCCCTCTTCCATCCTATCATCTGTGCCACGTCATATGGTATTCTTATGGTATCCTTTCACCTTGAATCTTTACATACATTCTTTCTTGAAGTTATTCATGAGTTAATAATATAGTGTTTTTATCAAGTGTTTAGTGAACTGTCTTGAATGCATTGCAACATCAAATGATTTTTCATCTGAACAGGGTACTCACCACGGGACACAGGTGGCTCATCCTAAGGCATTGTCATTTGAGCAAAACCAGTGGCTTATCCGAATGCAATGACCTCTGAGCATGGTGTCCCACCACGAGTCACCATACGTTCTCCATATAAAATATCATTTGTCAGATTATATTCACGATATGTTACACTACGGTGCTTCTTATTATCTTTAAATTATGTTTGCCAAACATCCGTGCTCTATACCTTAGTGTCTTATTAGCAATTGCATAAAGTGTTTTGACCAAAGTGTTCGTACGTTCCTTGCACTCTTACGTGCTCTATGCCATGTAAAATTTTTAGTGATATGCTTAATCTCTTCTCCTAGTTTTATGATATGTTACGTTATGACGCTTCCGTGCTCATTTACTGTTATCTCATAATGTGTCCATGCCGTACAAGCGTAGAAGTAAAAAAGATGATTCATTTTAGAAGTATTACTGATCTATATTCATTTTCGTGCTCTACGCACTTGGGAGCAAGTTAAATTGTTTGTTGTGCAGCATGTAGGCTATCGTCTTTGAGAATTTTACTCATGATATATTCTCGGTACCTCGAACGAAGTCCAAGGCACCGAGAATGCGTTAAGTGTAAGGGATAAAATTCGTAAAAAAGAGTAAAAAGAAGGGGTAAAATAAGAATTTTTCATTCTAACAAATTCTAACAATTTAGCTGACATAAGCCCACTTGGGCTATGTACTAGCTCACTTGAGTGTTGTCTGACAGGTGACCTCATCATGACTACACAAGTCATGATGACTCCAAATACCTATAGATAAGCCTGAATCTCCAGAGAGAGAGAGGGGGCGAAAGACCAGAGAGAAAGTAAAGAAATGCAGAAGAAGAAGAAGAAGAAGAAGGAGAAGGAGATCTGGGAAGCTTGAGTCATTTACACCCCTACTCCGAAGGGCTATGCAGGCGGCCACCCACCTGATTCTTTCATCTTCCTTTGGTGTTCTCCGACCACTTGATGCTCTCTATGGCCTCACAATCTATTATAGTCACACTGTCATCTGTACGACCTTGCAATTGATCATCTGTTGAGTGCCATCATACTTGAACTTGTGCTTGACGATGTGAATAGTGCCGAATCCGTTGTCACGTTGTCTGATGAACAGTGCCGAATCCGTTGTCACGTTGTCTGATGAATAGTGCCGAATCCGTTGTCACATTGTCTGATGAATCATGCCGAATCCGTTGTCTGATGAATAGTGCCGAATCCGTTGTCACGTTGTCTGATGAATCGTGCCAAATCCGTTGTCTGATGAATAGTGCCGAATCCGTTGTCACGTTGTCTGTTGTGAATAGTGCCGAGCTCGTTGTCCGTTGTGAGATGCACAACGTACTCGTTGTCTGATGCACAACGTACTCGTTGTCTGATGAATAACGTACCCGTTGTCTGTTGGATAACGTACCCGTTGTCAGATGCACTATGTATACGTTGTCTGAGTATTGCCCAAGCCCGTTGTCTCGCTATCTGATGTGAATAGTGCCCGAGCCCGTTGTCTCGTTATCTGCTGTGAATAGTACCGAGCTTGTTGTCCGTTGTGAAATGCACAACGTACTCATTGTCTGATGCACAACGTACTCGTTGTCTGATGAATAACATACCCGTTGTCTGTTGGATTACGTACCTGTTGTCAGATGCACTATGTATTCGTTGTCTGAGCTACGTTGTCTGAGTATTGCCCCGAGCCCGTTGTCTCGCTATCTGATGTGAATAGTGCCCATGCCCGTTGTCTCGCTATCTGATGTGAATAGTGTCCAAGCCCGTTGTCTCGCTATCTGATGTGAATAGTGCTCGAGCCCGTTGTCTCGTTGTCTGCTGTGAACAGTACCGAGCTTGTTGTCCGTTGTGAGCTGCCCAATGTACTCGTTGTCTGATGCACAACGTATACGTTGTTTGAGAGCTACGTCCTCTGTGCCTCCCGAGCTGCGTCCTATACCTCTCCACAGCTCATCCTCCAGAGCACAACATCAATACCTGTCCTCAAGCGTATATGCTCAATGACCTCACGATAAGTATCTCTATACTATTATATTCATATGTTTATGTGCTTGTGTCTTATACGGACTTTATCATCGGAGCTTATTTCAGGGTGCACACCCGCCCCCTCAGACTCATTCACAGGTGGAGTTTTGCTATCATTCATCTACCAGCTAAGCAGCTACAGACTCGTGGCATGTAAGAGATTTTTCCCTTTCATGAACCAAAACTGAGTCAAAGTGAAAGTAAGATTCTTGTAAAAAAAGTAGGTCACAACCTGCAATTAAGAACTGAAAGTTAGTAACTTCGTGAACAGATTTAGTAGTAGTTTTATATTATTTATCTATGCATAACATATAAATTTGACCTTGCATATTCTGAGATATGACCATCGTCCATGCACGAGAAGTAAATCTGTAAGGAAGCGGAACTGAGCAATCGAGAAATCACTGGCCATGACTGCTTGCATTCCTTCCAGCCCGCTTATTCCAATTCCAACATGAGCCGCTTGAATCATACTCACATCATTGGCACCATCACCAATACTAAGAGTTATTTTCCGTGCACCTTTCTTGACCAGGCTTGTCACCTGCATCACATCGATTGGGATTTCAGGTTAAACTTCAATATGTGTCATAGATCAAAAAATTTATGTCAGGCCTACCATGGTTTCTACAATATTTTTAAACCTTGAATGGTTCAGAGGGTCAGTTTGGCCCTTAATAACTGGCCCTTAATCAGCCAACTACTGTCACCGGCGTCACTGTTCAAGAGAGAGTTGCATAGATCCAAGAGGGACTGTTGGAAAGGGGAAGGAAAGAAAAGACTATCTAAATATTTTCTCAGTATTTAATATAGGGAAATGCTTTTGAGATTGCATAAGGGCCGAGACCTCGCGCAAGTGCACAGGATTTCAGGTAGGGCCCACCATGTGATGATGGGCCCCACCTGAAATCCCACACATAGGCGCGAGGTCTCGGAGGTCTAAGCCCTAATGCGGTCTCAATAGCAAAGTCCTTTAATATATAACACCATAGTGTAATGTAAGTGACCTCATAGAGTCAACCTAGGTCAAATTGTCAGTCCAATCGGAATTAAAACGACCCACCACTCTGACAGTTGATCCCCTGTCCTGCTTTTTAACAATGGTTTGGAATGAGTTCGGATGGGCAACAGCGCTTGCTGTTACCCATATGTGTCTTATAAAATAGGGCCCACTTTACTATTCACATGGGGATCACCAAATAATGGATATGGGCCCATTTTGCAAGACACATATAGGCAACAGTGCAACAAGCGCGGTTGCCCATCCGAACTCGTTTGGAGTTTGCCCATATGTGTCTTGTAAAATGGGGGCCACTTTACTATTCACATGGGGATCACCAAATGATGGATATGGGGCCCATTTTGCAAGTCACATATGGGCAACAGCGCAACAACAAGCGCTGTTGCCCATATGTGTCTTATAAAATGGGGGCCACTTTACTATTCACATGGGGATCACCAAATGATGGATATGGGAAATTAGTGGATATTGGATTAAGTCACTCAAGTGACCCGAGGCCTTTTATTGTTGCATTTCCAATTTTTTTATCAAGAGATATAAATGATAGAAGAATTATAATATAAAGAGTTTTATAATATAAATTTAAATAAATTATATAATGGCACTTGAGGGGGAAAAATACCGGAAAGGACACACGTCAGCTGCAAATGTTCACCTCTGGTTTACTGGTAGAAGGTAGAAGTTGGAGGGTGTGATACCCTGACCTGTACTCCGATGATAAAGTAAGTAGATGAAGAAGAAGATGATGAACAGTAAAGCAAGTAGGAGCACTGATAAAATATGTCAATCTTTCGATCCCTGTAACACTGAAATTCTCGGGGTATTTATAGGTTAACCTTTGGTATGACCATAGATGACCATAGATACCCATAGATGCCCATAACACGTGTCCTGCACTCATTACCAAATATGTCAGTAAAATCTACCACTTGTTGCATTACACATGAAAGTCTACCATTAGTTCAGTCGGTTGAGTCTGACAGCACACAGAAGTGACCTGCATTAAATACCGAGGCAGTGCTTTCGGCCCACTTGTCAGAACAATCGATCGCCTCCTGCTTATCTCCTCCTGCGAGTCGGTCTCGTTGTTGACTCGAGCTCGAATACGTTGTATATGTCTTAAAATATGACCTGGACATCCTTATCTGAATTACGGCGAGTTCGTTGTTCAATTAACACCGGAAACGTTGTCGAGAATACAACGTCTACGTTGTGCACAAGACAACGGAAACGTTGTCGAAACCACAACGAGAACGTTGTTTCGCAAGACCGCGGATACGTCTTAATTTGTACAACGTGAACGCTATGCATCAGATAATGTGTATCCTCCTATTTTAAGCACGTGACTCAAACATACGTCCACGTGTCACTTTCGTGCATAAAACAACAAAAGCCAGCTCGTTCCCCAACGTTAATTAGTTTTTACGAATTTTATCCCTTACAGCACTTATATATAATTTAAGTCATGTGTTAGTTTCTCCTCATACAGACTCTCCCGAGACTTACTGAACTCCGTGAGTTGACTAGGTTCTGGTGCGAGATGAGGACCAAATATATCTAATACTGTTTCATGGGACAGAACATAGGGGCGGGAACAATAAACCGTTATTTGTATTTCATGTTTTCATTGGAACAAAGCTCATAATAAAGTTTCAGACATAATAGGGCATGCATTAATACCACATGCAATTTAGAAAGGAAAATTGCAGATTAAGATCTAATCAATGCGACAAAGATTTACACCATGATAATAAGTTCAGTGAACTTACAGTTTATAGGTACATTGCATTGTGAAGAAATTTTTTTTAAAAAAAAAGCTTCCTTTATCCGTTGATTTCAATGTTATGCATTGCAGTCAAAATGCAAAGAGGACACAATACTAGTCAAGTTCCGAAAACATAATCAGGAACATTACCTGTGCTTTCTGTAGTGGAGAAACACGGCAGCAAACTACTGAACTGCAATTCAAGCTTAGGTTAAGCAGATTTCCTCGTAGACTTGGCTCCAATGCATACATCAAACACTTTCCATCAATTACAAGTGCTAATTTAGGTCCAGATACAGTATGCAGATAGTGTTGCGCTTCTTCAAGGCATTTTCTCAGCTCTTGTTTGACCGTATCTTTTATAAATCTTGCAATCTCCAGCGGGTCACCCTAATCATAAATTTAAAATGACTGTTTAACCCCGTAGACAGTCTAAAATAGAGAAAATTTCCTCCCAGGTAAATATAAACGCATGTCAGCTTAGAAATGCTGCTTACCTTATTTTCCACTTCTCTAATTTCATCAGTTTCCGAACTAATGATAAACTGCTTCATGTCATTGTTGATCAAGCTACATGCTGCAGTAAGAGGGAAACAGAGAGCAGATTTAGTTGCTAATATAGCTGGGAAACAACACAGAATTCGAGAGACATAAACAAATAAAATTACAAGCGTTTGTTAAACACTGTCTCACCATAGGCTATATTTATTGCTGTTTCCATCTTGTCCCCTGTAAGCACCCAAATCTTGATTCCAGCTCTGGAAAGAGTTTCTATACAAGATGGCACTCCATCTTGAAGTTTGTCTTCTATAGCAGTGCACCCAATCAACATAAGATCCTTTTCTATAAGATCAGCTACCTGCAGAAGTTTTACAGTTCGTATAAAAAATAAAGGTTTCATACATTTAAAAAAAAAAAAAAATGAGTTAACCACATGCAGTGATTTCAAGGACCAGAAACTAGGACCAGCAAATTTTGAAGCATGATAGTGAAAAAAATCAATGGCAAACGAACGATCAGAAAGTTTGAATCGATAGGGATAATCACGTTCACATTGAAATCTAGAAAGTAGAAATCACTTTCTGAACTAGATTTACAACTATGTCTAAGAAACACAATAGTTTGCATGATAATTAGTCTTCTGACTACCAAAGGATATCAAACGGGCCCATGGTTGAACTTGTGAGTTTTGGCTCAAATTCTATATATGGGTTTTGTTGGGAAGTTGGTGTGGATCTTACTCGGATCCTTGATGACCCGGTGTGCGACCTGAGTGACCCGTATTTTTGACCCGTTTTGTATTCTCGTTGTAACCCTAGATATATAAAGAGTTTTCTTTGAGGATGAAAAGAAAAAGGGGGTTTTTCGAGGGTTTCGTAAGAGGGGTTTAGAGAGAGCTACTGTACACTGTTTTCTCCCGTATTCTTAGTGGATTTCTTGCCGTTTTCTCCCGTGAATGTAGGCACCTTGCCGAATCACGTATATCTTGTCTCTTTTATGCGATTACTTAGTTTCTTGTTTTCTTATTTCTCTAGATTTGTCGAACTGGTTATAACAGAACTCCTGACATAACGTAAAATATTTCACGAAACAAATGGCACATCAATCCCAGAAAATTTGACAAAGCAAGATGTCTAATTGCATTCTGCAAACCCCCACCACCAACTGTCACCATGGTCAGTAAGCTGAGATAGTTCCGGAGCTCAAAATTAAGGTGATAAAACTGATTGGGAGAACGGATTTTGATAATGTCAATGAAATGGAAACAACACCTAGGATCTCCCAAGTGTAGATGTCCATATTCTATCAATTTTTTTCATTCTAATCTTCGGCATTTCTCCCTTGTCTATAATTGAATGTTCAGTGACTCTTATACTGAATCATCTCTAACTAAGTTGTGTAAAAATCAGTGACCCTTGGACTGAATCACCTCCAACTAAGCTGTGTAAATACTGTATCCGCAAATTGTTCTGGTATTGGGCCTGATCGTATCAAACATTGACTGTTATATTCTAATCTTTTTATAATTGTTAGTTTTATTAAATTGGGCAGAACAAAGGAAAAGAATCCCTTAATTACAAGGAAAACAAAATACAGAGCCAAAGCATTGTGGCTTCAAAGTCAATAGCTATACAAAGAGAATACCCTAAAAACACGGTCGATCAATTACAATCAAAGTTAATAGTAAAGACTCGTGGTAGAGTTTCAAAAGGACGGCTCTCTCTACATGCCTCTGGACAGTACTTTCATCACTCTTAGTCCCAAAAAAGAAGGGAGCAGAGGATCTAAAAGGCTTGGCCAATAAGCCAGGTGGGGAGTGCCTCTAAGATCTTAGCTAAGATTTTTGCTTCTAGAATTAAGAAGGTAATGAATTCTATTATCTCTCCAGAGTCCAGACCAAGGGGCTTTTCTGAGGACCAGGCATATATTGGATGGGGTTCTTATAGCTAATGAGTGTTTTAATTCCAGGATGCATAGTAGGTAGTTGGAGGTTCAATGTAAGTTGGATGTAATTGAAGCTTATGATCATATAAGGTAGTCTTTCTTGAAACACATATTGAGGAGGATAGGGTTTGGAATTAAATGGCGGAAATGGATGCATGTGTGTTTTTCATCATCCTCCCTCTCAGTTTGGTCAATGGGGGTTATGCGGGTAATTTTACTAGCTCTCGGGGTCTAAGACAAGGGGATCCTCTGTCTCTTTTTCTTTTCATCATGATCACAGTGTCTTTGAAAGAACTCGTTAGTCAAGCTGAAGGAGTGGTTCTAGTTCAAAATGGTTTATCATTGGGAGAGAACCCCTATTGTTTCTTATCTTCAATGCCGACGATACTGTGATATGTGTAAGGCTTCCCATTCCCATGTGAGATATCCATGTTACATTCTACGATGCTTTGAAGCCGTTTCAGTTCTCAGAATTAATCCGATTAGGAATGAGATTTTTTATGTTAGTGAGGCGGGGAATATTGATGAGCTGGCTCAATGTTTGGAGTGTAATGTAGGTCAGTTCCCGGCTGCCTATCTGGGTCTTCTTTGATGGCTTGTTAACACTCGAATTCCTCTTGGGATCAGGTATTTGAAAGGGTCACTGGAAGAGTTGTGGCTTGGAATTCTAACCTCCTTTCAAGATGAGGGAAATTGACGATCAATAAAAGCATTTTGTCAAGTATGCTGACCTATTCTTATCCTTGATAATTATTCATGTTTCCGTTGTTGAAGAGCTAAAAAGGTTTCAAAGAGATCCTTTGGAATGGTAGGGAGAACGTGCATTAGTACCACCTAGTTGATTGGAAGCAAGCTTGTCATCCTACAGAGAAACGAAATTTGGGAATCAACCATCCACTCATCAAGAAAATGAATCAACTCACTTAAGGAAAATGGCTTTGGCGATTTGGGGAAGACGAGGATAGTTTGTGGAGGCGAGTTTTTGTGGGATTGAATATAAGTGGGTATCAATCATGGTTTGGGCCCACGGAAAGGTATTCGAGGAGTCCAATTTTCAGTTTGCAAAGCATATTCTTTTCGCGGTGGGGGATGGAAGCAAGGTCTGTTTTGGGGATGATGTATGGTCTAGGGAGGTCCCTCTGAAAACTGATTTTGGTGACATTTATTCCTTAGCCTCCAACAGGAAAGCCTTTATTGCAGACAACCTTGATAAAGATCCTAAGGAGGGAGGTTAATGATTGGGAATTGGGATTGTGTAGTGAATGACATCCCAAACCATGAACCAACATTTAGGAGAGGGGCAGGAGGTTGTGGTCAAAGGACCCAAAGGGTTGCTTTAAGGTGTGTAGTAATGGGCCTAAGTCACTAAGCCCATAGTCTTATGTTAGCTATTGACTAGTGTAATACTTTTGTCTACACATTAGTAAAGGATATTTATATTCTTTAATAATGATTTATAATTATATAAAAAGGAGAGATAGAGAAACCATAATCTCTATTCATCCTCTTCCTAAACTTAATCTCTCTCCTCTCTCTCACATAAGATACTAGGTTTTTATATTTCTACTTAGTAACAAAGCCTATTGATCTAAGCGAGTATATAAAGAACACAAAACATAACAAAAAGGAAGGAAAACACTTTTGACATCGGATGACATCAGCATCCGTACGGACTAACATCATCTCGCGTATTGATGGCTATCCGATCTTGACTATGAAGGTGTGTTTTAAGAGGACTTAATTTTAGAGAATTTTATAATCACGTTTCATGTGACTTAGAGTTGTTTTGAGAAAACTATGACACTTTTGTGAAAAAGTAAAAGAAAAGTCAGAAAAATACAAATCTAGTGTTGTCTAGCCATCAGATATGTTTAGGGAATTTTTAATTTTTTTTTGAGTTTGTTCTCAAGTGAATTCATCATTTTTTTATCCATGATCTAATGGAGGCGGTTGTGGGTCATTTGGACCTATAATGAAGCTCCTATAATCATTTTATTCATACCATCTTTGTTGTTTTTACTGAGTTTGGTTCTTTTTTCGTGCATAAAAATGTTGTAAAATACTTGATAAAAGAGATAAGGATGTTTATTGGTAGTTGGGGTAAACAAGGATACATCAATGGAAGGATAGAAGAACCCAAGCTCTCTAATGATTCATATGACAAGTAGGAATCAAAAATCTCGTAGTCATGTTATGGTTGTTGCATTCAATGCAACCACAGATTTCAAAAAAAATTCTTCTTTCTCAAGACTACTAAGGAGATTTTGGAAGTCACAGCCCAAACATATTCTCAGGCTCGTAACATCGCTAGGGTGTTTATCAACTACGATAGGAGATCTCCCAACTTAGATAGAATGATATACCCTTAGCAGATTACTTTGCTCATCTTCGAAGTATGAGCTAGACCATTATCAAATCTTTCAGCTCTCTATTCTTATAGATGCGACAATATCGCAAGCTCATGGAGTAAAATCAGATTTTTGAGTTCTTAGCTGGACTCAACTCAAATTTTGAATTATCACGAGTTCAAATTCTGAGTAAGTATGAGTTACCATCACTGAGCCAGGTATATGCTCTTGTTCAAAGTGAAGAGAGTAGACGGATCGTTATGCATAGTCTTGTCGGTAGTTCCGACATCCAACTTTGGCATCCACTACTAACTGACATTCAGCTTTGGCATCCACTACTCAGCCTCAGAGAGGAGGCAAGGGAGGTAATCGCAATATAATCAAGGCATCTATGCAGTACCTAGGCAATTAGGCCTGGTAAGTGTTGCTTAGGCAATAAAAATAGTTAAATTATATATATAATATATATATACATAAAATTCATATATACACATCAATTCAAACCTCCTAGGGTTGACATTAATCTAGTCAAACATATAATGTTGTAAAGTTTGATTGTAAGTCATTTTTTGCTGAAATGTTAGGTAACTTTTTGATCATGTAGATAAAAATATTTTTGAAGACTAAAGTAAGAGACTTTTTTTACAAAACTTGTAGGTTTTAGTAATGTCTTGATATAGTAGAATTTATGAAATCTTTAGATTTGAGAAATACCTTAACATTTGCAAGTGAAAATTTTGACCTAATCCCTAAAAGGTAAATTTTATCCTTGAACTGAAAAGTTAATTTATATTATTCAAGAATTTGAATCTATGATAATTTTTATTGAATTCAAATGGGACCAGGTGACTACCACCCGTCTAGAGAGACGCCCAGGCTAGGGCTGGTTATCAAACACTATACTTGTGAACAACTCGAGCTCGGCTCGTTAAAAGCTCGATCTAGTTCGTTTATTTAGTTTAATGAGTCAAACTTGAACACGATTTAAGAGCTCGATAGCTTAATGAGCCGAGCACGAGTACATGGGTGCTCGACTCGTTAAATGCTCAGTTGTTTAGTTAAGTTATAAAAAAATATTTATTTTATAATAATATATACTTGTACCTTTTCGTTTTAGCGCCAAAACCAAAAGAACCAGAAGAGAGAATTGTTAAATTTAAATTTGCTCACATATCTATAAGAGTACTTGATGTCATATGTCAAATGTCAAAGTTCTAATGACAAGTGATGACAAGTATAAAAAGACAAAAGGTATTAAATTTAGGTTATTATTATATATATAAAACTCATTTCAAGTATAAATGTCTAAGTGACCTATCATAAACCTTTTCGTCTTTTCACCACGAGCCGAGCTCAAGCTTGTACTGTTTTTAACAAGTTGAGCTTGAACCAAATTTTTAAAGCTCGAGTAGAGTTCAGGCCGAGCTTGAAGATATGCATAATGTAACTAGCTGAACTCGAACACCCCACTTCTCGGCTCGACTCAATAACACCCCTAGCTAAAGCGATGCTAGTCCAAAACCGCCTAGGCGACACTTTGACTACACTAGGTAATCGTAAGCCGAGAGGAAGTATGAGTTCAGAGGAATGGTACATATTGAAGTGCAACCATTGTGGGAGGTCAAGGCACACCAGAGAGATGTTGGGATTTAGTTAGACGACCAGCTAAATACACTCATGCTACACCATCTTCATTAGCATCAGCTCACAATGCATTGTCGAACTAAAGTTGGTTATCTATAGATTTAGTTGAACGACCAGCTAAATACAATCATGCTACATCATCTTCATTAGCATCAGCTCACAGTGCATCGTCTAGCTAAGGGTCTCGAGTTCCTTCCATCTTCATTAGTTGGACGATCTACTACTCAACCTTCTCCAAGAGAGATGATGTCAGTTCCCTGGAAGAAACTCGAGACCTTCATCGTCTCATCACCTAGCTGGATAACTCTTCTCCACCTTTCACATCTTTTGCCCAATCAGGTATCAGTGCTTCCGCCCATCATGTTTCTACTTTACCCTCCTCTGGTTCACCCTGAATCATCAATTCAGATGCTTCAGATCATATGTGGGGTATGTCCTCTATTTTTTCTTCTTATGGGTCTTGTACTAAAAGTGCAATAGTAAAAATTGCTAATGGTTCCTTTTCCTCAATTTCAAGAAAAAAAACCATTAGTGGTTCTCCGAACCTTTCTTTGTCATCTGTTTTATGCTTTCCTGGTTTCTCTGCTAATCTTCTTTTTGTTAGTAGTCTAACCAAAAAATTAAATTGTAGTGTAACCATTTTTCTCTACCTATTGTGTGTTTCAGGATCTAAAAACACAACAGATTGAGAGTGGTCATGAGGTTGATGGGATGTACTTAACTTCTTACTGGATTCGGCTTCGACTTCTCCTAGTGCACTTCAGTCTCATAGGTGTGTCAATAAAGACCGGACTTTGCTTAGCATAACCGGTTGGATCATTTGTCTTTTCCTTTTATAAAAGTTGTGTTTCCGCATTTGTTTAAGTTCGTCAATTCACTAGTTTACAATGTAAAAGTGTGTAAACTAGTGAAACATTGTCGTGTCTCTTTTCCTCCTAGTAATAAAAGAAGTCAATTTTCATTTGGTATTGTGCATTCTAATGTTTGGGGACCTTGCCCTACCCATGTCTTTGTTTGGCTTCTGATACTTCATATTTTTTTGTGAATGATTGCACAGCTACACCTGGATATACCTTATGAAGACTAGGGATGAAGTACCGAATATCATCCGCATCTTTCATAAGATGGTGAAAACTCAATTTGACAAAAATATCAAATTTCTTAGATCCGACAATGGTCGTGAGTACCTAGAGGGCCAATTTAAAGCTCATTTGGGTAACAATGGTGTAGTACATCAAAGTAGTTGTGCTTATACTCCACAACAAAATGGAGTCGCTGAAAGGAAAAACAGACATTGACTTGAAGTACCAGAAGTACCAAGAAGTCTTCTACTAGCTATGAAAGTTGAGAAAATATATTGGGCTGATGCAGTACTTGGTATGAAATAATGGGTCCCTCAACAATTTAAAAAAAAAATTAGTATACTTGGCCCCCCCAAATTTTTGTCATATATATATATTCCCCCCCCCCCCCCCCCTTCAAATTTTTTTGTCATATATATAGTGGGCCCTCCAATAGAGACCAGTTATGCCCTTTAGTTCACCACATGTCCCTATTGACATCCCTTACACCCTTTAACTATGGTTAAAATTTACCCACTCTTAGGGTTCACCTACTTATCCTTAGGTTTTTAGAAAAAAATAATAAATTTTTTTTAACCATAGGAGTTAGTGAATTTTAACTAGGGTTTGAAAAAAAAATTATATTTTTTTTTAAATCAAGGATAGGTTGGCCAATAGGGACACGTGGCGACCTCAATGACATTACCGGGGAAAAAAATTCTCAAAATAAAAAAATTACCAAAAACAAAATTTCTTTGGAGCTTCACCCCCGAATCCCCAAATCCATTAGTTCTTTTATACATGTATTTTGGCTCCCCCAATGAAAAATTCCTGGCTCTGCCCTTGCGCATGTCATCCAGAGTGTTGGAGTACAAAGCTCCACAACAGTTATTACGTCCTGATTATCCAGTCTTCCTTTAAAAGTCTTTGGATGCACCAGTATTATAAAAAGCATGTGAGGCTTACACCTCAGGGCTCGCCTTGAGGTGAGGCTCAAGGAAAATGCTTTGAGACTTAAATCTCATGAGGCTAACACTCAAACTTTGAAACTCACATGAGGCACACACCTCATGTTTGAGGCCCTGAGACTCACTTTATGTTTGAGGCGTGTGCCTCATGTATTAATCAAAAATAGGGTTCTAGCCACATAACTAAGACTTCAACATTAATTTTTTAAGGCTTGTACTTCATACATTAATCAAAAATAAGGTTTTAGCCACATAACTAAGACATAAAAATAAATTTTAGGGTGTGTGCCTCATTATTTCTTTTATCGATAAAAAAATCATTTTTTAATTTTGATATTAGTTTGTATTAAAATTTAATTTATTATGTCAAACGTATTTAGGCTTTTTAAAACACTGTTAATATATTTAATTGTAATTCTATAGTAGACTTCACAACGATTTTGAGTCATTGCCTAACATATATAGTTGGTGACTCCTTTGCAAACATTTGTTGGAATCCAAAATCCACCACATGATGAATCAACTACATTCGTCTTTCAATATAAATATGAATATGAATAAAAAAAAGTTGATCTAAATCTAAGCTTTTCTTGCCTCTTAAATTTATTATTTTTATCCTTGAATAATTTATATAATATTACATATGCACGTGTGTACAAGCGCACACACACATATATATATGAATTACAACCTTTAATTATTTTTTTTCAAAAATTTATTTTTTTATTTTTTTGTTAAATGAGAGAGCATGAAGCTTTCTTGTAAGGCTTAAGCCTCACACCTTGAGGGTTACGCCTCACGCATCTTGAGGTCCTAACGCAACGCCTCACGCCTTCACGTTTTAAAACATTGCGATGTACTTGTTTTGTTCATATGTTGGGTTCCTAATCGCTCTAAACTCGACCCAAAGTCTGCAAAGTGTCTTTTCTTGGGTTACTCTACTCAGAAACAAGTGTTTTGACCCAGTTACCGAAAAACGTTTTGTTTCAATAAATGTCTTATTCTTCGAGTCCACTCCCTATTTTTTGGTTGTTCCTCTTCAGGTGGAGAATGGTAGTATTGAAGAGGTTGACTTTCCACTTTTGGTGATTAATAATATTCCATTGCTTGAGTCGACTGAAGATGAGAATAAATAGTTGCAAACTTACTCCAAACGCCTTAAAGTACAAGCTACATCAACTAACCAACCACCTCAGTCTGCAACTATGGATTCAAAGCCTACTTCTTTGGGTAAATCTGCCCCTCAGCTTGTTCCTACTACTTCTAATGGTGATTTTTCATCGCCTTGCGCAAAAGGAAACATATGTGTACCACTTCTCATCCTATTTCTAATTGTCTTATAATTCACTCTCATCTCCTCTTCTAGCTTTTGTGTCTTCCATGTCTTTTGTGTCCGTTCTAATATTGCATAAGCTTTGAAACAGAGCAAGTGGAAAGAGGCTATGTGAAGGGAAATGAAAGCTCTTACTAAAAATCTTACATGGGAATTGGTTGACTCTCCCAAGGACAAGAAATTAGTAGTGTGTATACAGTGAAGCATAAGTAGATGGAACATTGGATAGGTGAAAGGTCAGACTAGTAGGAAAGGCAATCACCCAAACTTATGGGGTGGATTACCAGGAGACCTTTGCTCCAGTTACCAAGATGAATTCTATTAAAGTGTTACTATCTTTTCTTGTAAACTTATCTTGGCCCCTTCATCAGTTGAATGTGAAGAATGCATTCCTTCATGGTAACTTGCAGGAACAAGTGTACATGAATATTCCTCCAGGATTTTAAGCTCGGGGTGAAGAAGACAAGGTTTGTAGACTGAAGACAGCAATCTACCGGAAAAAACAGTTTCCTACAGCGTGGTATAAAAGATCAAATGGATAAGGCATGTTTGGCTACAGTCAGTCATGCAGATCATACACTATTTGTGAAGCATGTGAGAGACACTATTACACCCATTATTGTTTATATTGATGATATCGTGATAACAGGTGACGGTCCTCAAGAAATTCAGTCTGAAAGAGTTTCTTGCCAAGGAGTTTGAGATTAAAGATTTAGGGACTTTGAGGTACTTTCTTGGAATCAAGATTACCAAATCCAAGAGATGAATCTTCATATCCCAAAGAAAATGTGTTAGACTTGTTACGACTTACGAGACACAGGGAAGTTAGGTGTTAAGCCAGTTGCTACAACTATGGAGGCTAATCTCAAACTTGATAATGAGAGGGGAGAGCCACCAAAGGATGTTGGTTTGTTCTAGAGACTAGTTGGAAAATTGATTTGCTCATCATTAACCCGTCCTGACATATATTTGTCAATTTATGCAATCAGTCAGTTTATGCACAAACCAAGAATGATACATCTTGAGGTAGCTGAAAGAATACTGAGGTATCTAAAATCCTCTCTTGGCAAGGGGTTGCTTTTACGGAAAAATGAGCATTTATAAGTTGAAGGCTATACAGATGTCGAATGGGCAGGTTCAGTGACAGACAGAAGATCCACCTCAGGGTATTGCACTTTTGTAGGTGGAAACATAGTGACATGGAGGAGCAAGAAACGGACAGTTGTTCCATGGTCCAGTGCATAGGTAGGATACAAGGCAATGACACATGAATCTTATGAGTTGCTATTGATCAAGATTCTTATGAAAGAGTTGGATTTCCAATGCAGACTAAGATGAGATTATTTTGTGACAATAAGGCAGCTATTAGCATTATCTTTTTGGCACGCTAGGTATGATAGAAATCTATTTCCCACTTGAGGGTAGTGTAGTAATGGGCTTAAGTCTAATGTTATCTATTGTAATATTTTTGTCTACACATTAATAAGGATTTTCATGTCCTTTATTAATGCTTTATATAATAAGATAAAAAGGAGAGATAGAGAAACTCTAGTCTCTATTCATCCTTTTCCTAAACCTAATCTCTTTCTTTTCTCTTTTCTCTCTTCTCTCTCACATAGAAAACTAGGTTTTCATATTTCTACTAGGTGAAATCATTCTACCTAATTTTGGGGGGATAGGAAAAGCCTTTTCAGTTTTCACCCCTAAAAGTTAGATTTGAAAATCAGGTATTCCCCAAGGATTTCCTTTAATCCTTTGAATGGATGTGCTGGACATGATTTATATTGCTTGATGATTAGAAGTTGGGGATTCGCTATGGACTTTGGAGATATGGCTGACCACTTTCTTCTCTATTGCAGTTACTCAAAAAAATTTGGTCCACTTTCTTGAACCTCTCTTAACCATGTCTTGTATCTTTCCTTCTAGCCTCTTCGATTGTCTTTCAAGACGGTATACCAATGGAATAAGGAGTAGAAACCACACTATCTGGCGCATGATTTCAGATGCCATATACTGGAGGATTTGGAAGGAGTGGAATCATGGTGTTCGGAAACTCTTTGCAGACAGACGTAGAAGTCCTCAACTCGGCTAAAAATCCAGTTGTATTTTGGTGCTCTCATAGGAGAGGATTTTCATATAGGAACCCCGAAGATTTTTGGTCTTGATTGGTCATTGTGGGCTGATTATGGTTATTAGTCAACTTTTGTACATTCTTCTTATCTTGTGAATATATTCTTCATCACTAATCCAAAAGAGAAAGAAGAAGAAAAAAACAGTAGAGACAATGTGCTTACAATGCCATCAAAGGTCATCATCAAAAGACTAGGTGGAAAGACCTTGAGTAATTACATGTGTTCGATTCACAAATAAAAACTTGGAAATGAACTCTGAAAAATATATTTTTTAAGACAAGCTAATTCTACCAAACATGATTCTCCCATTCAGACGTTGGACTTGAGTGTGTTTTTAAGACTATACAGTCTATACTTAGGTGTAAATGATAATTCACATAAGCAGCAGTCTAAGATTAATAATGAATCATCCAGGAATATCTTATAAAATTGACGCATCATAAATACAATCTTGTTTATATAAATGCATTAGTATTAAATTTTTTATAACATGTGCAAAAGAAAAATAACTTCGAAGTTCAATTAGCAAGCATATACCTTGCCTTGTTCTTCATAGTTCTCATCTTCGTATTGACCATGATAGATGGTTAAATCTTCAACATTGAAAGTAGGGTTGACGTTCAATTCTTCTGCAAACTTTAGCACATAAGCATTTGCATTGAGTTCTTCAAAATTTAAGCATTTGCATTGAGTTTTTCACAATTTAAGCATTTGTACTGAGCTACTTCACAGTTTAAGCATTTGCACTGAGTTAACGTTTCTTCATGACTTTGTATGGACTTACACTATGTGAATGAAGCTTCTATAATTTTCCTTTAAGAAACCTCTCTGTCTGAAGTCTCACAAGACAACTCATAACAAATCAGATAGTGTTGCTAATGACAAATTGCCTATACCACTGCATACAATTCTATGTCATTTTGAGTACTTTTGCTTGGCTTCATTCATTCCAATTCTCACGAAAAATAAGCTATTGGATGTTCCTTATGGATAAGAACATTGCCAATTCCCACAAGAAGCATCACAAAGCGACCTCAAATACCTTGTTGAACTCTGATAGTTGTAGAACGGAATCCTCAGTCATCTTGATTTTGATCTCATCAAATGCCTTGCTTACTAACCTAGTTCACAAAAAATTTTCCCTAAAAAGTTAGTAATTGGAACCACCATAGTGATGAATTTCTAGGCAAACCTCCTATAAAAGCAAACCCTGAAAACTCTAGGCCTTGTGTATATTGGTAGGTATAGGCCATTCAAGGGATACCTCAACTTTCTCTGGTTAACCTCAACATCACCGGATGACAAGCCGAACCCAAGGAACATTACATTTTCATGAAAGTGCAGTTCTTTAAACCGACATAGAGTTTCCCTTGGCGAATTACTCATCAATTGGTGAAAATGATTCAAAGTATTCATAATTCTTTTTGTTGTACACCATATTATCGAAATAAACTACAACATAATTCCCCCAAAAGGAAAAAGTCGTTTAGTCATAATGTGCATGAAGGTACTAGGCATGTTAGTGAGCCTGAACAGCATGACCAGCCACTCCAGGTCTGATTTGGATTTGATGGTAGCCAATTTGTAGATTAAGCTTTGGACATCTTATCAAGCATGTCCCAAGTCTCGCTATTGGAATCCGATCTAGTAATTTTGTTGATAGCACAACTGAATACACAACTACCATCCTTCTTGGGTGTTAAAAGAGCATCATCTTTGCATAGACTAAGTCCACTTGTTGCTTTAACTACGCAAGCAGCGTCCTAGCCTTTTCGCACTTCTATAAACTTGTCCCAGATCTGTACAGCCCCTATTTTGCTATTACAGACCTTTATTCCATTCCCCATTGCTATGATAGCAACCCTAGACATCTCCTATCACCATTATAATCAGCCTTATCTTTACTTAAACCCTAAAACCACCATACCCCAACCCTGATACCATTCTAAATTGTAAGACAGTCCCATTAAAACCTTACTCTAATTTTACAATTGATACTAACTTGATGCTTGTTTCCTTTGAGATTCAATTCCATAGTGTTTGAAACATACCTCAACTGCATGTTACACCCACTAACCCTTGTTGAGCCTAGAACTATCTTTTCAGACCCTCAATTGAATTAAGAAATTACATTGAGTATTGAACTGAAATCCCTAAGATAGTGAAAGTTCTCACTTCCATTATGATCATCCAAATCAGATTTGAAATTTCATTATTGCGGGATTGTTGCTTGACTTAGGGTATTACTAATTTTGAAAGGGTTTTCAGATTCATATGCATCTCTTTCTTGGTCTCAACAATGACTGCCTTACTGACTATAGCTTCGTAAAAGCTATAGGTCTCATCTGGCTAGTTTTTAGACGGCCGTGTTTTCTATGTTTTGCTCTCATTAGCCTTTTCCATTGAGTAGTATGGAAGAGGAAGGTGGAGATCAATACCAGGAGCTAGCAAAATCTTTTCGTGAGACGGTAGAGATCCCAAAGACTCAAATGGTGATGGAGTTGGATGAAGATCTCCTTGAGGAGGGTAGTAAAAATTGCAAGTTTAGTATCATCGGTGTGTTTGTTACGGACAGGCGACTCAACAGTTTGTTGGTCACGTGCACTGCTGTAAAAGCTTGGAAAACTAAGGTGGAGGCTAGAGTGTAGGAGATATTTCCTAATCGTTATCTCTTCAAGCTGATAGAGGAAAGAAATGTTCTTAAGGTACTCTATCAACAACCTTGGAACTTTGATGGACACTTGCTGGCGATGAGCTGTTGGTCACCGAAGATGGATGTTTTGACTGAAAGGTTAAACATGGTGTCGTTCTGGGTTCAGCTCCATGAGCTTCCCCTTGATCTCCTCACCTATAAAATCATTCATCGTATTTCATCGGAGGTGTGTGAAGTCGATGAGGTAGACTTTCAGCAAGGGGGCTACCATCAAGGAAGTTTTGTTAGGAGCCGAATTTTTGTTGATATTTCTAAACCACTTAAAGGTTGGTTGCCGGTTACTCGTAAAACCAATAACAAAGTTTCCATTATTGAGCTTAAGTATGAAAGAATGCCAAACTTCTGTTATCAGTGTGGGGTCATTGGCCATGCAACTAAAAATTATGAGATTTCTCTTTTGTTGTCCCGAGGGGCACGTGAAATGGCAAAACAAGAATACCCTGAATTTGGGCCTTGGTTAAGGGTGGAACTTAAGTTGTTGAGAACTCTGGAAGGTAATGAGGATATTCGGAAGAGATTTCTAGGACAACAGTGGGAGGAAAATTCTATAGACTAGAATGAGATAGTTGAAAACGAGGTCACTGCTATGGAATTCACAGACCTAGCTCTCATCAATGGCGGTCGATCAATCGAAAGAGATGAGAGCAACCAAGTGACAAGTGCCACAAAAGATTCGATACGATCTACAAGGACGGGACGTGCTGGTCTCACCAGACCTTCTCCAGACAGTAACAGGTCCCTTGAACCACTACCTAAACGACACTTGTCTCAGGTACGATCAAACCAGCCTCTTGTCATTTATAATTCCCAACGGTCTAATTCTATGCAAGAACTTTTGAATCCGGAGAGCCCTCCATCCCATCCCATGCCACCTCGAATCCATTTGGTAGAAAATCAAATCACTAGTCCTGTAAACAAGCTAGATCATGCCCCCTCAGCCTCCTATTGTCATTCGCTCATTGAACAAGCGTCTACCTTGCTTTATGGTGAGAGTTCCCATATCTCATTTTCGATGGACGGGCCGACTACACCAGCTTTCCATATGGCAGTGAAGGACAAATTAGAAATCACCCATAATTATTCTCACTCCACGATGAAGACAGCTACATCCTCCTTCATGCCCAATCCAATATCCCCAAAATCACCTTTTATCGGTCCCCAACCCAATCCACAGAAACACCCTCTAAAGCCTCTAGACTTGGATATTATCACTTTGCCTATGCACTCTAAAGCCCATCAAATCCCAACAACCCTAAGCCTAACCAGTTATGTTGCAAACCAAATACCCAAAAATATGGGCCCTCATAACCCACACCAAAAATTCTCTCCCAAATCTGAATCCCATTGGTTTCATCCTTATTCCAAATCCAAGTTTTCAATATCCCCAAATCCAACTTCTACCTGTACCCAACCCAATTCATTGACACACCCACTTAAACCTCTGGATTTGGATATTGTCAACTTGCCTCCACACTTTGAAGTCCATCAAAGCCCAACCACCCTAAGTCTACCCAGTTTTGTTGTAGCCCATATATCTATAAGTATGGGCTCTAGTAGCCTCCACCGAAAATTTTCTTCAAAATCCAAATCCCTTCGCTCACACCCTTATTCTCAATCCAAGTCTACAGGTAGCCCTGGCTTCCAAATGGCAGACATGTAAATTTGGAAGATGCTATACAGTCGGGCGAAGATGGGTCATGGGTCCCAATTGAAATTGTCGAAGTAGAAAGAGTTCCTCTATATGGTGTGATGCTCCGAGCAACAAGATCTCTAAAAGGGTGGTTGTCAAGGAACAGTTGCCCAATCCAAAATGAGCCTCCTGTGTTGGAATTGTCAGGGGATGGGCCGAACTTTGACAATTCGTTATTTGAAGGAATTAATCCTTCACCATCGGCCCAGTCTAGTTTTTATTATGGAAACAAAAATGAAGGAAAGTGCCCTCGAAAAAGTTGCTCAAAGAATTCAATTAGATCTCCTTGTAATGGTAGAGCCCGAGGGCCTTGCAGGAGACTTGGGGGTTTTTGGAAGAAAAGAAGATAAATTTCAATTTTTATTTTCGAGTAAAAATGTCATTGAGCTGAGCATTCCAGAACAAAATGGTGTCCCAAAGTGGTTAATCTCACTTGTTTATGGCCCCCCAGTAGCAGCGGCCCGTCGAATTTTATGGGATGATATTGGCCGAGTGGGGGAATTTTGAAATACTCCTTGGGTTTGTGCGGGAGATTTCAACGATGTCCTGGATGTTGGGGAAAAAATGGACGGTCGTATTCGGAAAGCTTTCCAGATAAAGTCTTTTGTAGAAATGGTGTCGAAAGCAATGCTTATAGATTTGGGTTTTCAGGGTCCTCGGTTTACTTGGAACAATAAATGGGAGGGTGGTGATTTCATTCAATGTAGGCTGGATCGGGGCTTTGCAAATACTAAATGTTATTTCCGGATGCTCATGTTCTTCATCTGGATGCTGTGGGATCGGATCACAACCCCATCCTTATCAATTTGGGAAAACAGCCTCCAAAGAATCGGCCTTTCAAGTTTGAAGCGATGTGGACCTTGCATGAAAGCTATAAGGAAGTAGTGAAAAAATTTTGGGTGTTGAGGTCTAGAGGTTCCTACATATATACTCTTTGCCAGAAATTGAACCTTTACAAATCTACTCTTTGGAAATGGAATAAATATACCTTTGGATTTCTTCCAGCTAAGATAAAAGGGCTTCGATCTCAACTTTAGGAAATTCAAAATTCCCAGATTCGTGATCAGTTAGTGGCTACGGAGCAGGTTCTTCTCAAAAATCTGGATGAGGCTTATCATCAAGAAGAAGTGATGTGGCGTCAAAAATCTCGAACCCAATGGTTGCAATCAGGAGACCGTAACACTAAATTCTTCCATATGACCACCATTCATCGACGTAACCGCAACTTCATCCTCAGTTTACAAAGAACTAATGGTTCCTGGGCTCGAAATCCCCGAGAAGTTGAACAAATGATCCTCAGTCATTTCTATGAGCTTTATTCTACCTCTAATCCGGAAATGGATATTTCGGCCCTGTTGGATATTCATCCATCTCTATTTGAGGATCATAACAGGGACCTTATTTGGTCATTTTCAATTGAGGAAGTGAAGATCGCGTGCTTCCAGATGGGACCTACCAAAGCCCCTGGCCTAATGGAATGCCTGGTTTATTTTATCAACACAATTGGGAAACAGTGGGTCCTCAACTTTGTACTGCCATGCTCAGCTTCCTAAATGAGGGTTCTATCTTTGCTCCAATGAATGCAACGTTTATCTCCCTTATTCCAAAGGTAGGCAAGCCAGAGATGGTTGATCAATTCAGGTCAATCAGCCTCTAAATGTTTGCTATAAAATTGTAGCAAAGGTCTTAGCAAACTGCTTCAAGGTTGTCCTTCACCCACTTATCAATCATGCCCAGTCAGCATTTATCCCATGTCGGAAAATCACAGACAATGTTTTATTGGCACATGAAGCTTCTCACTATATAAACTGGCAAAGCAAAGGGAAAAGGTACTTAATGGCTACAAAATTGATTATGTCCAAGGTGTATGATAGAATTGAATGGACTTTTCTTTGATTAGTCATGGAACGAATGGGATTATGCTCACGATGGATTCATCTGGTGCTTCAATGCATTACTGCGGTTTCTTATCAAATTTTGATAAATGGGGAACCAAAGGGATTTATTCAGCCGGGCCTGGGGCTTTGCCAAGGGGATCCTTTATCCCCGTATCTATTTATACTTTGTTCTGAAGCTCTATCTGCCATGCTTGACTCTGCAGAGAGAACTCACAAAATATCAGGTATTCGGTTAGCTTGCACTTCCCCAACCCTAATCCATTTATCATTTGCAGATGATAGTTTAATATTTCTTAAGGCTGATTTTTCTAAAGCTTCTAATCTAAAGGACATTCTGCGAAAGTATGGAGAAATCTCGGGTCAGGTCATAAATTTCTCGAAATCTAGTCTATCTTTCAGTTGAAATACCCCTTGGAGATTTAGGGGCCTTCTTGTGGAGTATATGCAAATGAGGTCTGCAGATGGCACTGAAATTTATCTAGGGCTTCCCTTGCGGGGGTAGGAAGAAGACTGATACTTTTTCGAAAATCAAACGAATGACTCAAAGCTGTATGATGGGTTGGAAACAAAAGATTCTCACTCAAGCAGGTCATGAGATTCTGATAAAATCCGTTGCTCAACCTCTCCCTAGCTACGTAATGAGTTACTTTCTTCTTCCTTCAAAAACTCTTAAGGAACTTAATTCCTCGGTGGCAAATTTCTGGTGGGGGCAAACTCAGGATGATCATAAGCTTCATTGGCTTCGGTGGTCAAAGCTGGGCAATACAAAGAGAGAAGGAGGAATGGAGTTTCGGGAGCTAGAACTCTTTAACAAAGCTCTTTTGGCCAAGCAAAGTTGGAACATTCTAAAATCTCCTCATTCTTTACTGGCTCAAGTTCTTAAGGGTTTGTACTTTCCTCTGGGTTCTTTTCATGAGGCTGAAGTGGGGTATAGGGCCTCATGGGAATGGAGGAGCATTTTGGCTAGTCGGGAGACTCTCTTGCCAGGTCTCCGGTGTCAAGTTGGAAATGGTAGGTCCATTAGCATCTGGAAGGATCCTTGGATCCCTGATCTTCCAAATTTTAGACCTTTCTCGACTCCAACAGTAGGGGAGAGAAGATGATCTTGTTGAATCTCTAATGGATGTTCATAGTGGCTCGTGGTGTGACCAAGCGGTTCAAGGGTTATTCTCAGAGATTGAATCTCAGACAGTATTAAAACTTCCTTTCAACACTCAGGGAGCTCCGGATCAACTTATATGGCATTATCATAAAAACGGGGATATTCACTGTCAAATTTGCTTGTCATGCAGTGCATCTCAGTTCTTAAGCTCACTCTGATAGTCTGGGATCTTCGGAGCCGATAGTCAGTCCAGAGATGTGGAAAATCCTGTGGAAAATTCCTTTTTCTTCCAAGCTCCAACATCTCATTTGGCGTGGATGCCTGAATGTCCTTCCAGTGGTCATCAAGAGAAGAGTGCTCGTGGATCATGAATGCCCTTTTTGTCGAGCAGCCCCAGAAACAACAACTCACTTATTTCTCCATTGTGCTTATGCTCGAGCTATATGGTTGGGGTTATCTTTCCTTTGGAGAGAAGAATCAGCATATATGCAAGATTTCGCTAAATGGTGGATGCATTGTTCATTAGCACCTATGTTTAGTTCAGCAAATTACAATTTGGGGGTGCGTCTTGCAACTGCTATTTGGGCTATCTGGCAGGCCCGAAATAAACTTGTATTCTCTCAGCATCTGGTTGATCCCATGAGCACTGTGGATTGGGCACTGCAGTTGGCAAATGAATATCTACATCCGAGTTATCCTAGGCTGCCCATAGAGGACCCTGTATCTGATTGTAGTAACAAGGTGGACAATTCTAGGTGGCAATGTCCTGAGATTGGGACTATTAAGCTGAACTGTGATGGAGCTTTCAATCCTTCAGATGGGGCGGCTGGGATAGGAAATGTGGTTCGTGATCATCAAGCAAAGGGTCTGTTCAGTTTCTCGAGGGTAATTCAGTCCGATTCTTCCCTTATGTTAGAGGCCGTTGCGTTAAGGGAGTGTTTAGCTTTAGTAGATCGGCAAGGGTGGTCTCTCAGTACCATTGAAAGTGACTCTTAGTTACTAGTGAATGCCATCAACAATGAATCTCCTCTTTCGATGTAAGAGATTCGTCCTATTTTTTAGGATATTTCCTCATTTCTCCACCTACTCCCTTCAGTGAGAGTAGTGTTCATTCACCGTCAGGTGAATATTGCAGCGCATAACCAAGCATTTCAAGCAGTTAGTAGACATCCTCCTCCTAATATTCCTCCTTAGTGTTTTCTCCTTGTATTTGAGTTACATTACCAAAAAAAAAAAATCAATTATAATTGTAGAATTTAGGTAGTTTTATTATCTTCCTTATTGTTGCAATTGATTTTCTAATCTCTACATTACATCATCATAGGTAAGTTTCATGGTCCTCATCAAAACTTAAAATTAGAAACTAAAACATATTAGAACTAAATCCTTAGAAGTCAGATAATTGTACTCCAACCCAAGAACACCCCCTGGTTCACATCCTTACTTATCGACTCTCTTTGCATCATTGTACCAGGTCATCTTCCTTGGCTCTGTGTTATCTTCTGGGCTTCCTTCTGATGCATCCTCAGTAGATACTTATTTGGAAGCTCAGTTCGGTTTGCAGTAGGTGCATCATGTATTTCTTAGGATCTTTTACCTTTGGAATTGTCATTGGTCTTCTGCACTGTGAGAAAGAAAAGGAATGGGAAGAATGTGAGGAAGAAAAGGAATGGTAACAATGTAAGGTTTCTCTCATCAAAACGTGTATATAGATCCCTAGTAGAACTATCAACAATTTGCTTATCACTTATTCAACATCTAAAATCCAAAGTGAATTAAAAGAAAACAACCAGAGATATTCTCATCAATTAAAACTCAATTGAAATAAACGTTTTAAAATAAAACTTTGGAATGACAAACTCTAAGATTGATATTCGTTCTAAATCTGTACTGAAATTGAGAGAAATTTAATTTTGAATGACAAATTCTAAGATTGATATTCGTTCTAAATCCATACCGAAATTGAGAGAAATCTTGAGTACGTTTGCAGAAATTAGGGCAAATCACCAAAAGTTGCTCGTAATTAACGGAATCATACCTGAAAGATGTGGTTATCACTTATTCTACAATTAAAAATCCAAAGTGAATAAAAGAAAACAAGAAAGAAATACAAAGAGAAGATAATATGGACATGAAAGAAAAAACAAACATGGAGATATTCTCATCAATCAGAACTCAACTGCAATAAACATTTTAAAAGAAAACATTTCGAATGATAAACTCTAAGATTGATATTCGTTCTAAATCCATACCGAAATTTGTTGGGATATAAATAGACAACTCACACACACAAAATTGGATAGAGGATGAGAAATGGAGACTATTCACGGTTTTGAAGAGAGATGTAGCTAAAACTCACTCTTTTAGATTGTTTCACACAAGTTACATCACAAATAGGTCCCCATATGTATATATAGGCCTTTGGCGAGCTTTCTAGATACATTTATTGACATTTGGTGGAGTCATACCTACTCCAACTAACCCAACACTTTTCTAGACGAATTTGACTATTTGAAATTTATAGACTTCTTTCTTGAAACTTCTTTTACAACTTTTTCCCAAAACACCCTTACAAAATGTTCACTTAAAAACTTAGGTTTAATTTTCAACACCCCCCTTTAAACCTAATTTTCTACCATCAATCATTCCAAGCATCCCCTTCAGATAATTAAAGGAATCAGTTTTGAGGGGCTTTGTAAAAATGTCTGTAGCTTATTCTTCTGAATTTATGAAAATGAGCTCAATTTCTTCATTCCTTACATGTTCCCGAATGAAATGAAATCTTGTGTCAATATGTTTACTTCTCTCATGGAAGACAGGATTCTTTGCTAGAGCAATCGTAGACTTGTTGTCAACATGTATCTTTGTGGGCTCCTTTTGATGAAATTGAAGCCTTTTCAGAAGATTCCTCAGCCATATAGCATGACATAATCCTGAAGAGAATGCAACATATTCGGTTTCACATGTGGAAAGTGTCACGATTGGTTGCTTCTTTGATTACCAAGTGAAAGCGGCATTGCCCATGTAAAAGTCAAATCCAGAAGTGCTTTTTCTATCATCCACATCTCCTCCCCAATCGCTGTTCCATTAGCCTACAAGTTTAAAATCATTAGATGGTGAATAAAACAAACCTTGATTGCTTGTACCTTTTATGTACCGAAGAATTCTCTTGGCAAACAATGTAGAGTTTACTGGAGTTCCTTTATCATACTTTGACAACTTGATTCCACAATCAATAGGCGTACTTACCGGCTTACAATCATCCATCTTGAATTTCTTGAGAACTTCTTTAGCATAGCCTTCTTGAGATATAAAGATTCCTTCACCCATTTGTTTTACCTCTATGCCAAGGAAGTACGACATAAGGCCAATGTCTGTCATTTCAAACTCCCTTATCATTGTCTCCTTGAAGTCCTTGAACATGCTTGGATCATTTCCCGTAAAAATCAAGTCATCTACATACAAGCATACAAGCAACATGTCTCCATTTGTATTCACTTTAGTGTATAGGGCATATTCATAGGGACATTTAATGAAACCATTTTCACGAAAATATTGGTCAATTCTACTATTCCATGCCCTTGGTGCTTGCTTTAAACCGTATAGAGCCTTTTTCAATTTCAAGACTTTGTCTTCATGTCCTTTCAAGACATAACCCAATGGTTGTTCAATATAGACCTCTTCTTCAAGGAAGCCATTCAAGAAAGCGGATTTTACATCCATTTGAAATATTTTCCACTTATTTTGAGCCGCTAAGGAAATTATTAATCTTATAGTTTCTAAACGGGCAACTAGAGCAAATACCTCACTGTAGTCGATTCCGGGCCTTTGATTGTATCCTTTAGCCACTAACCTTGCTTTGTTTATCTCAACTTCACCGTTTGCATTCTTCTTTACCTTGTACACCCATTTCACTCCAACAGCTCTTTGTCCCTTTGATAAAGATGTCAACTCCCATGTGTTGTTTCTTTCAATTGCATTGATTTCTTCATCCATGGCATCTCTCCATCTCTTGACTTCCATAGCATCTTCAAAACCTATTGGTTCACAATCAGCAAAGAGGCAAAAAAGTGTTAAATTATCATGATTTTCACTTACCTCATAGATCTCCCATAGGCTTCTCATCCGTTGTGGTCTTTTACTTGAACTTTCTTCCAATGAGTCATCATGTGAGGATGATGATGGAGGTGAAGGTGGAGTAGTTGGTGATTGCGGCTCTTGGTTTACTTGATCATCTTCATCAAATAGATGGAAGATGTTATAGTCATCCTCTTTTGTGTTCCAATCCCACCTTCCTTTTTCATTGAACTCAACATCTCTACTTATGACAATTTTTCCATTACTTAGATCATATAACTTGTAGCCTTTTGAACGAGCATCATAGCCAATGAAGATGTATTTTGCACTTTTGTCATCTAGCTTGGTCCTCCTTTGACCCAGCACATGTGCATATGCAATGCTTCCAAACACCCGCAAGTGTGATACACTGGGCTTTCTTCCACTCCATGCTTCTTGTGGTGTTTTGTTCCATAAGCTTCTTGTAGGACAGTGGTCATCAAATAAACCGTACATTCTACGGCTTCGGCCCAAAATTCTTTAGGCAATCCTTTACTTTTTAACATACTCTGGGCCATGTTAAGAATGCTTCTATTCTTTCTTTCATATGAAGGGATTCAAACTCACCTCTAAGAGTTTGGAGATGAACTTTCTTCACTTTGTCAACTCCTTTATAAGAGTTTTGAAGGATCTCCCATGCTTGCTTTGAGTTGGTGGCGGATGCTATTTTCTCAAAAGAGGCTTCATCCATTAATCCTTGATAGATGAGGAAGAGAGCTTTCTTGTCTCTCTTTCTTGCATCACGTAGAGTGTCTCTTTGATTTTGAGACAAAGTGGCTTCATCATTTGGTTCAACATAACCTTTCTCAACGATCGCCCACACATCTTGGGACCAAAGCAACGCCTTTATTTGGATGCACCAATTCTCATAGTTTTCTTTAGTGACTTGAGGAACTTGAAATGGCATCATTCCGTTCGCCATCTATGGACCTTTGTAGCTCTGATACCACCTTGTTGGGATATAAAAAGACAACTCACACACACAAAGTTGGATAGAGGATGAGGAATGGAGACTATTCATGATTTTGAAGAGAAATGTAGCTAAAACTCACTCTTTTAGATTGTTTCTCACAAGTTACATCACAAATAGGTCCCCTTATGTATATATAGGCCTTTGGGGAGCTTTCTAGAATTGTTTGGGGAGCTTATGTATATATAGGCCTTTGGGGTGTTTTCTCAATACTTCTAGATACATTTATTGACATTTAGTGGAGTCATACCTACTCCAACTAACCCAACACTTTTCTAGACGAATTTGACTATTTGAAATTTCTAGACTTCTTTCTTAAAACTTCTTCTACAACTTTTTCCCAAAATGTTCACTTAAAAATTTAGGTTTAATTTTCAACAAAATTGAGAGAAATCTGAGGAAAGATTGCAACAATTAGGGCAAATCACCAAGAATTGCTTGGAGTTAATTGAATTATACCTGAAAGATGTGGTTATCACTTATTCAATATCTAAAATTGAAACCGAATTATAAGAAAACAACAAAGATATACAGAGATAAGATAATATGGACATGAAAGAAAAAACAAACATGGAGATATTCTCATCAATTAGAACTCAACTGCAATAAACATTTTGTTTGTATGACTAACTCTAAGATTGATATTTGTTTGAAAGAAATCTAAAGAACAATTGCAAAAAAACCGGGCAAATCAACCAGATCTGCTCAGATTTGTCTAAATTATACTTGAAAGATGATTGAAACAACTCAATAGTTTTCTCAATTAGGGTTCCAAGAGGAGGAATATTTTTGTTTGTTTTGTCTGAACAAGTTTAGTTATGGCTATTTGTGAAAGATAATTCTTAATTTGTGATATTTAGAACATCATTTGCCTAATTATTGGATGATTGAGCTATTAGTACTAAGATAACAAACAGATCAGCACTAATTATCTATATTCGTATGTATTTCCATGCTAAATGCATATTTCAAAAGAAAAATAAGAGTAAAAGGAGAGAGTCTGAAATTAAAAAGAGACCAAGTTAGGTGAGACCTTGTGTTGTTTGAATCTTGTTTTCCTCATATTGCTCATTTCATTCTTTTTCTCTTCTTTTTCCTCCAAGGTTTGAAGGAGTTTATTATGGGTATTTATAGAGGAAATTCTTACTAGTTTAGGCTGGGGTTTTAGAACTAATGTAAAGAAGGCTGAAAGGGTTGAGGATGGCTAAGGGAGCTAAAAGCTAGCTATAAGTCTAAGAGGTGCCTAGCAATAACTTAGCTACTCAAAGGGTTGGGGTTGCTTATGAGTGATGAGTCTATGAAATGAGTTGAAGAGTGGATATTTATAGGATGAGAATGAGATTAGAAATCTTCCCACTTTTTGTGTGGGACTAAACCATAGAGGGCTTCGAATATCAGTTCTAGAATTGTTTGGAAGGAATCTCCTAGAATTTCTTAATTTGATGAGGAATATTTCCGTCCATAGGGGCTTCAAGTATCATTTCTAGAATTTTTTTGAAGGAATCTCCTAGAATTTCTCAATTTGATGAGGGATATTTCTGTCTAAAGGGTGTGATCATTCTAGAAACGTTGTTGGACCAAAGTTATTGTACTAGTCTGATAATTTCTATTATAGATTACATGCTTATTTTAGTTGAAAATAGCATGATTGTTTATACTATAATCGACTAGTATAACTTTCCCATAAGAAACTCCTAGGAAGCACAGGTACGGCGATACTTAGATATAGCGATACGGGAGAAATTATGAAAAACAACTAAGTTTTACCTTAGAGTGCCGTATCCGATACGGCGATATAGGTGCCCGTACTTTCATTTTCAAAGTATCCATGCTTCCTAGAGAAACTCAGATTTTCTTCTCAGATCATGGCCAGTTATATTATAAACGGGCTAACTATCACTTCATATATTGATGTCATTTTCATCATAAATAGGACTGTATGTCAAAGGGCCGGGTTAGGGCAACGCTTAGGTCTTACCGGGCCAGGCCCTCAATCATTGGGGTGAAGCTCTAGCTTGACCCTAGCTTTGAAGGGCCTGAACTGGCTAGGCCCAAGCCCTACCCTCAAGGGCTAGGGTCTAGCTAGGGGCTAAAGAATAAAAATATTATATCATAATTTAGCAATTTTTTCTATATAGATTGCCAACTTGATATACAACTCTCCTCCTTTATTCAGACTTGGGACCGACAATGCAACTCAAAGAACAACATGCGAGAGTTTTAGTACCATTAGATTATTAGTATTAATACACCCCCAATTATTACCATTAAATTGTTAGTATTAGTACATTTATATTAAATAAGAGGAAAAAGTTTACAATTTAAAAGTAGTAACATTAAAACACTTCAAAAAGAGACTACACTCTTAACTTACACACAACGAATCTTATCATCTATTAGATTTAAATAAATAAAAAAAACCATAATAAGTTATTATATTAGAAAGATTTTAGAAATATACTACACTAAAGTGTTATATATACACATAGTAAGGCTTAGCTCCTAAGTTAGTTATTATAAGTATTAAGTTATCATATTATATATGGTATATCATATAGAATAGAGGGTCAGGCTGGGTTGTGTGCTTATCGAGCCCGACCTTTAAGTAAGAGAGTCTTCTAAAATTGGGCCCGGCTCGACCCTAGGGCTTTATTAAGATAAAAAAGCCCTCTATTTTAGGACCAGGTAGGGTTGAGTCCCCTCATCAAAGGGTTGGATTGACAACCCTAATCATAAAGAATTAGTCTAGGGATACTCCCAAAGTGTACTCCTAAACATACTCTCAAATCCTATCCGTTTATCTCAATTATTAAACGGTTAGGATTAGAGCTGATGTGGCATTAGAAAAGACAAAAGAAAGCCAACTCAAATCCTAACCCTTAGTGGTTGGTTATAAACGGTTAGGATTAGGGAGTATATTCTGGAGCATATTTGGGAGTACCTATAGACCGACTCAATCATAAATGACTTCTTTCGTTTGATCAAACATGTCATCTTTTACAACAAAGGGCCTAGTCCATTAACTTAAAATAAAGTTTGTTGTGTATGATATAAACAAGGGAATTGACCATTGAAGGAACACGGAGGTAAAGCCAACATTTTTCCTTTTTTTTTTCTTTCTAAAAAAAAAAAAAACTTGGGTGTCCCCAAAGGAATAATCCCCCAGGGTGCGAGGTGAGCCAACACTTTTTTTTGAAAGGTAGTCTTCCGGATTCACTATATTTAATTTTCTCTTATGTATTTTTTTTTTTTTATGTGTCCCTCTTTAAGGTGGTGTTACCCACACCTCACTTTTTGATTACCACACTCCAAACTTAAGAATTTAAAAAAAAAATTTAAGAAAACACAAAAATAATAAAAAGACCATTAAGGTAACCTACCGCTAGGGTTTACCCACCTATCATTGGTTTTTAGATAAAAATATTAAAAAAATAATAACCCTAGGAGTTAGTGAATTTTAACCGGTGTTAAAAAATTCATATTTTCTTTCTAAAACTAAAGGATAGGTGGGTAAACCTTAGGAGTGGGTGAATCTTAACCATAGTTAAGAGGTGTCAAAAGGGACAAGTGGCGACAACAATGGCAGTATGGTTATAACCATAGAGAATTTAAAGTCACAAACAAATTGGACCTAATTGTCTGCTTCCACTAACGGGAGTATTTTTATTTTATTTTTTAAATTTTCACTAACGGGGAGTTATTCTGACATAAAATGACAAAAACACACCAACTAACCTCGTTTATTTTAAAATGTCACTTTTACCCTTTGTAAGGGTGATGGGTGTGATAAGCTAGGGTTCCTGTTGTAGCCCAAAGGCTACAGAAGGCAAGCTAATGGTCATGCCACACCTGGGGTAGTGTATATTGCTTAACATTTACAGTGACCCTCATTCAATTTTAAGGGTTAATCTGTTGTTGGGTTCGATTGGTGTCTGGTTGGTAGCTCTGCTAGCTATGTTTAGATGGATACATTTGTGATTCAGAGGAGGCCGGGGCGGGGTTGCTCTCCCCCCTCCCCTTCCCAAAAACAAAAAAAGTTATACTGACACAATATCTAAATTTTGTATATAGTGGCCAAAAAAATATTGCAATTTTTTTATGAGTATAATATAAAAGGAGTGCGTTTGTTTGTTTTGTCCCTTTTAACCCTAGTTAAGATTTATTAACTTAGGAGTTAATTTTTTAAATAAAAACTATGGGTAGATGTATAAACCGACATGTTTTAATCAGGGGTGGAATGCACATGGGAAAAAACTATCTCCATAATATGACTATATAGTTAATTTTAGAGTAGTGATTAGCCCACCCCGCATTTGACTATAAATTAAATGCCTTCCCATTTCACCCTCTTTAACTGTTGTTAAGTTGGTTAAGCTTAACCAACTTTTTAAAAATATTATTTTGAAAAAAAAAAAAAACAAGATTAAATGGATGAACCTTAGGAGTGAGTGAATCTTAACCACAATTATTAGGTGTTAAAAAGGTAGGTGGGGACCAATGAAAACCGACATTTCGTTATACTGTGGAAATACGTTGTAAGTTAAGATTTTTTTTAATTTTATTGATATAATGGCTCTATTAAAAGTGAGGACTCATGTTTTTCTTTTCTTGTTACTAGACCTTTTTTCGTATGCAACATTAACGAAATTTATAACCACGAGAGTACTATTACTCAAAAAAAAAAAAAAATCTTGGGGGCTATGCCACCAAACCCTCAGGGCCATACCCCAAATCCCATTAATTTTCTTGGTATGCATATTTTGGCCGCTCCAAGGAAAAATTCCTGGCTCAACCCGAATGCAGGATGATTTGGAGAGCACTATACGTCATTTTAGAGGATAAATAATTGCGACCCCAAATCACATGATGCTATGTAGAGCACATACATCATTTTAGAAACCTTTTGAAAATATATAGAGAATTAAGAAACGAAAAAAATTAATGCTATGTTTAGTTGCCAATAAATTTGAAAAAGTGGAGAAAAGAAAATGAAAAGAGGAGAAACCTTCAATTTTTTCTTAGTTTGATTGAAGCATAGGCTAAACTGATATATATGGAAAACAGAAAACAGCACAACCAGCTCAATAAGCACAAGCGATCACAAGTGCAAGAACCCACAGGCAAATCAAGCAAAACATAACAGAAATATAGAAAAGAATGACATAAAAAGATGATAAAGAGGAAATAGAAAGCCAAAGCTGTAACTGGATCACCCTATGACAAATAAATCCACATTCTCAAGGTCCCCCTTGTGGAATCTAGGAGCGGATCCGCACACTCTTCAGTTCATCTCTTTTCATATTGTCCAAAATAATGTCCCAAATAAGAAAGTCTTTAGCACAAAAATGGGAGTCTCCAATCTCGCCAATAGCATAAAGAAACCCTAAAATGAATTCAAAATGACCTATGCCACACCCAATCGCAAAAATAAAAGATTTCACACCTCCATTGCATAAGGATAATGTAACAACAAGTGACCCACATACCCCTCCGACTTACAATATATGAAAATAACAATTAGTCATTTTTCACCATCTATTTTTTGAATAGTCACAAGTAATAACTTTGTCTAGAGATACCAACCAGAGAAAGAGAAAGAAAGATACATTAAATGGAAAGCCTGAGTTCTAGATAGGCCTCTAAAAAAGGAAAAAGAAGAAAAATCTCACACCACTAGAGCAAATGATCTTACTAAAAACTAATCATAGTTGTCTAAAGACTAAATATGTATATCCCTAAGATGAGGATGAATCACTACCTTCTCAAGTCTACCCAAATGAAAAACTAATTCTTTCAACTCTTGATCATCAAAATTGTGTCTAAGGCTACACACTGCCACACCACCTACAAGCTCAAAACCGGACGTCATTGTGACATCTTTCTCTTGGGTAAGAGTGTACAAATCTTCCAACTTTGCTCTAAGAGACAACAAATAACACCATAAATCCTCTCAGAATTTTACGCCCTTATCACATCCCACATGGTAACTAATGAAATTAGAAAACTTATCGGTAACTCCCATTATGGCCTTCCAACAACTCACCCATACGACCCCTGCACTTCTTGTGACTCCCAGATTGACCCCGACCCCATATCTAGCTACAATAACAGTCTTCATAGACTCTTCATCTCTTCAGCAAATCTTAAAAACCACTTCCCAAATATTGCCAGGTTGAAAGAGACCAATGGCTTAGTCTCCAAGGCCCCAGATTCTTAAGGTCTGCAAATTGAGCTCCACTTTATTAGAAAATATCTTATTGTAATAAAGTGAATGAGATACATTGTATCATTATCAATGTATCTCTTCACAATTAGATAGCATCAATTAAATTTGAATTTAGGATTTGATTAGGTATGATTAGATTAGGATTATCTTTTAGAGATCTTTCTATATTAGGAGTCTTGAAATATCTATTTAAATCATCTTAGGGTTCTTGTAAATTATCCAAGAATTATCAATAAATCTATTTTCTTTATGGTATTAGAGCGGGCGATCCACAGCTTGTATTGATAATTATTGTTTGATTACATGCTTCCGGTGGGCGGCATTTCCACCGCCTGTCAGGTTTGAAGTTCCTCCATTCTCTTTCGTGTTTTCCTTCCATCAAAGCCACCATAGATGTTAGCATGATTGGTCCAGTTTTTTTTAATCCTCTTTGATGGCTACCATAATAAGTGTATCTCCTTTTATTTGATTGAAAACCTCTCTAACGAGTTGCAAATCATTCTTCGGGTACTTTGGGGAGATGATCATAACAATGTGATCTAGTGGGCTACCGGCTCCGACAGACTCATAAATATGAGCGAGATGCGACAGAGATAGACTTCACAGACTGACGGTGACTACCAAAAATGTTAGTGGGGCGTTTGGAATGAATTTTTTTGGCTAAAAATCAATTTTGGTAAAATTGACTGTGTAGAAATTAATGGTCAAATAATCATTTTTTCAAATAATAGTGTTCGGAGAATACCTAGGTGAGTCTCTCAACTTTGTATTCTCTTAAAACTAATATTTGAAAATATGATTATTTGATCATGAATTTCTACAAAATCAATTTTATCAGAATTGATTTTTGGCCAAAAAAATTCAATCCAAACACCACCTAGATGTTTTAGTTCTTCATGCACAAAGGGAGAATTCAATTTGCAGCAAACCCATGAAGATTTTCAATCCACATGTGTTTGAGCGGGAATATTATAGAATATCTTATTGTAATAAAGTGAATGAGATACACTGTATCATTATCAATGTATCTCTTCACAATTAGATAGTATCCATTAAATTTGAATTTAGGATTTGATTAGGTATGATTAGATTAAGATTGTCTTTGAGAGACCTTTCTATATTAGGAGTCTTGGAATGTCTATTTAAAACCTCTTAGGGTTCTTGTAAATTATCCAAAAATTATCAATAAATCTCTTTTCTTCATGGTATCAGAGGGGTCAGTCCGACCCTACTATAAATTTCTCCTTGGTTCCATTGTTGAACTAGCCTTTCCAGCGGGCGACCATTGTTGCCACCCATCCATCCTGAAACTATTTTTTTTATGCATGTTTCTATTTCTTCCTCACACTTTCTTTGTTTAGTATCTCTCTTATACATCTGTTCAGTAGATAACTCTCTACACGTTTCCCTTACCATTAGCACCATCATTGTTACACACATTCAATTTCATGCATGCATGTTCTGAAGACTTTCCATTAGTTAAGTTGAATGCCAATGATATTTAATCAATTAAATCTGATGGTGTGGACTCGGCACTGGATCAACAATGGTGTTTGTGGTGTTTTTAAATTAAAAAAATTATTTGTCAAAGTCCTATTGTCCTCTATCAATTGAAGAATCCGGAGATCTATTATCTGGTTTTAAAATGTGGTGTCTATGTTTCCTCAAATATAGCTAGAATCCATTGTCTTTCTTGGACACCAATCGTCCTTGCCCGAATATGTTGTCTCTCTTGTCCAAGCCCACTTAGAACTGATGTCAGATCAGTTGCGTAAAATACCATTTGGAACTATGGAGAACAAGAGAAAACCAAAACCAAAACCAAAGAAAGAAAACAAACTAATAGAAGACGCAATCACAAGAGATAAGATGCCTCTGAAGAAAGGTAGAAAGACTCGTGTAAAAAGGAAAACAGATGCCACTCCTGTACTAGCTCAATGTGTAATAGTCCCATCAAAAAGCAGTGTCTTCTTGCCAGTTACCATCTACTAGTGCGCCTGCTGCAGGAAAAACGGTGGTTTCTTCTGATGGTTTTTCAAGTTGACCAGTTACAACATCTGATGACAATGGTCCGGTTTCACAGAATGATAATATCTCAGTTATTCAAGATTTCGAAAACAAGCAAGTCTTTCAGAATGTTGCAGAACAGGTGACTTCATTGGATGATTTTGCATGGTTGGACTATATTGAACCAGGGATAGCATCTGATGACCATGTTTCAGTTTCACAAAAGAATGATATTTTGATTATTCAAGATTCCGAAAACAAGCAAGTCTTTCAGAAAGACAACACTTTACAGAATAGCCCCGAACCGCTCAGCCAGGAATTTTTACCAAATAGGGAACCAAATCTGGAATTGGATTTTTCTTGTTGTGGGAATTCTCGCGAGGATGAACTCCATGCATCTACTGGTTCAAGGTTCTAAAGTTTTGTTGCTTCCTTGTAAAGAAGAAAATTCAATTATCAAGCAGGTGGTGAGAGGTGAAGGTGAGGCATCCTCATCTGTTGTGGGCTGCCAGCCAAGAAGATTTGTTGGGACTTTGATGGCTTAGGTGACTTATTTAATAATGAGCCTGAGATGGTCTCAGCACCCAGTTCCTGTTTAGGTAATAATGATTTCCAGGCAGAAGTTGCGGAAACAGGTTTCTTGGCTGGAAACATCAGTGAGTCTGATCCTGATGAAGTTGATAATACGGATGCCCCTGTGTCTGTAGATAGTAATTGTTTGGCTTCTTTCACGATACCTGAGCTTCTCTCCAATTAATGAGCATGCGTGGCACTGTGAGAACTGTTGGAAGATTTTGCGAGGCCAAAGGATAGATGCTAGGAAGAACCGGCCAAAAACCACATCAAGGACTCGGATAAATGGAGGTGGACTAGGTAATGGAAAAAATGAAAGTGATACTGTTTCCACTGCTACTGCTGAAAGCTTGGTTCCCGGCCATATCTCGTTGTCAAGCCAGCTATCAGGATAATATATATTGCTCATCCGGACAAAGATCTTAATGAGCTGAATAACAAACTTCAAGAGCTATTAACTTCGTCTGATCTCGATCTTTATAAATCCTGCAGCCAAGAAAGCCTTAATTAGCGATCAAGCCAGTGATTTGTGTAGTGTGAATGAGCCTAATAGTAGTGGATGTAACCTTGGTCAAGTTCAAGGGAGGGATTCCCAGTTGCTGGCAAGAGAATGCGAGTCAGATGGCAGTGAATGTGAGGAAATGGACTCCGAAAGTGTGTAGGTCTAGAGAAATTCATCTAAAACTAAAAGGATTCTCATTAATATACTTACCATTCATTCATCTTAAGAGGTTCAGCCAAGATGCTCGTGGCCGTCTAAGTAAATTAAGCGGTCATGTCAATTTCAGAGATACAGTTGACCTCAGACCGTATATGGAGGCCTCGGATTGTCTCTGGCGGGCTTGTCTCAGGGTTCCATAGAATAGGGGACAAGTGGTGGAAAAGTCAAAATCATGGGGCCCATATTTTGACTTCTCCACACATAGTTAGACATGTGGTTGTAAGTGTGAAAATAAGGGGGAGAGATATCAAATGGGGGAGAAGGCAGGATCATGGGAAGAAAATGAAATCTCCCCATTTTTATGCCAACTGTCGCCCAATATATGGAACCCCGAGAGCCTTTTCTGGCTTCGCTAGAGACAATCCGAGGTGCCCTTTTGGTTCTACGTCCTGCTAAACACTACTTATTCTGTTATTGTTGTTGTTGTGATATTTGTTTAGATGTTCCCTTACTTGGAACATTTTCTTCATCAATCTCCATTGATTGTTTTGGAGTGTCAAACTCCACCTGCACCAAATCATCCGTACTCTCCTCCTTTACTCCCTTCTGCTTGCTAGAAGTTTGCATAGTAGATTTATCAAAAGTTACATCCCTACTCATTACAAATTTATGCAATTCTGGACACCATAATATGTATCTCTTCACACCACTTGCTTAACCCAGAAAAATCGCCTTCTTAGCTCTTAGATCAATCTTACCTTCCTTAATATGGAAGTAAGCAGGACATCCAAAAACTTTAAGTGACTTGTAATCAGCTGATTCATCAAACCATACCTCATGAGGAGTGGTGCACTCTATCACTGTCGACAGTGATCTATTCACAAGAAAACAAGTTGTGTTGACGACCTGAGTCCAAAACTCTTTACCCAACCCAGTGTTGGATAGCATAAATCTTGCTCTCTCTAATAGGGTATGATTCATCATTTCTGCTACCTCATTCTGCTGTGGTTTTTCCCTTACTATAAAGTGTCTGGCAATTCCTTCGTCTTCACAAAATTTCAAGAATGTTGTATACTTGTACACACTCCCATTATTGGTTCTCAACCGCTTGATATTCTTCCCAGTTTGTTCTTCCACTTCTTGAATGTATCGAACACTTCATCCTTTCTTTTCAAAGTATAAATCCATAAGAAGTCATCGATAAAGGAAACAAAATACCTAGAACCCCCTTTTGAGGTTATTTGTGAGGGACCTCATATATCCGAGTGGATGTAATCCAGAGTGCCTTTTGTGCGACGAAAGTTGTACTAAAATTCACCTTATACTATTTACCAAACACATAATGCTCACAGAAATCCACCTTCCCGATCTTCACCCCACCAAATATGTCTCTCTTACTTAATTCAGTCAATCCCTTTTCACTTATAATATGCCCCAATCACATATGCCATAAATGTGTGGATGCTGAATCACTGTCTCCTGAAGTAGACACCAATGTGCTACCTGTTCCTGTATTCTCAGATAGAAAATACAGATTTCCCACATTCCTACCTTTCATCACCTGTAACGCACCTGAAACAATTTTCATAACTCCATCTTCCATTACAATCTTACAACCATTAGAGTTTAAAGCACTTAAAAAAATAAGGTTTTTCTTCAAATCTGGGACATGTCTGACATCTATCAACACAATCCCATCATGCATCTTGATCTGATTGTTCCTATCCCCACTATCTTACAAGCCATGTTATGTCCCATCAAAACAGTACCTCCGTTCACCATTTTTTTAAAAAAAAGAGAAAAACTACCAATTTATTAATAAGAAAAAGCAATGGGGGACATAAAACCTTACCCCTACAAGGACAACCCAAAGACACAGACCTTAACTGTGAAAATAAAACTACTCCTTAAATCGAGTATGTTTCTTAACCTCACTCTTTGGTCTACCTTGCGAAGAATGACTTGTTGATGCTTTATTCTTCTTATTTCTCTTTGAAGTCACTGTGTGAAAACCATCTTCTTTTCGGATTCTTTAAATAGGAATATTGTCAATAAATATTTTAACATAGTTCTATTCATTTATCTTAGTAGAAGCCCCAACTCCTTTGCTCACTTCTTCACCTATAGCTAGTTTAATAGAGGAACCTAATGATTTAAGTGTTTGCAAATTAAGATCTCTCAATTGAGGATTATTATCTACATTAACCCCACCAGGGACTGCAGCAGATCCCTCATGCTCCACCGCTCCAGACTTAGCCGAAGCCAGAGCAAATAGATGATTAGAAGGTGCAACCAATTGTTCAACACCATTCACTGACTTGGCTAAGTATTCCATAGTCAAACAGGCTGTCCCACCAATAACAACATAAAAAAAGTGTAGGCCATCCCAAGGTCCATCTAGCGCTAAAGGTGCTTGAGGCATCATAGAAGCATTTCCACAAATAGTTGGTGAGTTGGGTTTATCCTTCGTAATAGCTTCCAAAAACCTGTGGTTATTTTCCAGAATAGATATTGACAATCCTCCCTTCTCTAACACCAAGTCCCCATTCCTTCCATTCGGCTCATTGGCAATGCAATCCACCATCGGTGATTGGTTATCTTTCTCAAAAAAACAATCACTCTCAGAATTTTCAGCAATTTCTACAACTAATTTTATGCCCGTGGT
This sequence comes from Tetracentron sinense, assembly GCA_015143295.1. Taxonomy (NCBI): domain Eukaryota; kingdom Viridiplantae; phylum Streptophyta; class Magnoliopsida; order Trochodendrales; family Trochodendraceae; genus Tetracentron; species Tetracentron sinense. The sequence continues at coordinate 38,099,111 of CM026563.1, forward strand.
ATCATTATAAATAATACTATTGTTGAGAGGGACAAGAGAAGGAATCGGATCCATAGTAGCATGCACATCGTCTACTGGGCGAACCCTCCCTTCAACCTGCTCAAAATTCCAAACCTGCATATTAGAATTTATAAGATCCTCAACTGTTCTGACTAGATTTCCAATGTTTGCTATATCCTCAACAATAGTTTCAACCCCATGCAAATGATTATCCTAACCATTTTTATCACTAGAACCTAGATGATTCTTCACAGCCCATTTAGTTTTCAGCTCTTTACTGTGAAGTAATATTTGTGATATTTTCACGAATGGATTCATCTATCTTTTTGTTCACATTCTCAGATTCTCATTTCCCCACTTTACACTTCGATTCTAGATGCCCGATTTTGTTACAAGTAACACAAAAGGACATATCTTTCTCATATACTAAAGTGCTCAGTCCTAACCAGAACCAATAGAGCTTTTCTTTACTAAGGTCCACTTCAACACAGTTCCTAGCAAGGCTTGGCCGAGATATGCTTCTGGTAGGGCCATCAATGAGCAGAACTTTCTCCACTATGTTGCCTATGGCGATAAGATCTTTAGGGTTGAACAAATTTATTGGTAATCCTGAAAGATGAATCCACTTAGGAACTATAGCTGGCTAAGAACCCGACTAGAAATACGGAGTCCACTTGATAAATCTAAACAACTTACCTTGAACATAGCAGTTGTCTTTGAGCCAACCAACAAGATAATCAGTCTTGGATTTGAATCAAATGAGCAGATGATGAGGATCCATGATCCCAATCGAGAACGCCAACTTAATGTGGAGGACCTTCTGAATATGAACTTTTAGAGTGTCGAGGGAAGGCCTACCATACGAGCATTTGGCTATTAATGTAGATCTGAATGGTGCAGCTGATTTTTCAATCTCTTCTGAAGAGAAAAATAGAGCAAGTTCCCCTTGGAAGCTTTCAATCTTCTTCTTTGCTTGTGGATCATCAAAAACACCAACATTAACCTCTTGGGGATTGAAGGACATTGTATTTATAATTAGAGACTGAAGATAGGAGCGATCAGGCGGCCTCAATGTGAATTCTCCCACAACCAGGTTATCCAAACCAGGGATCTCCATGTTATCCAACTGGAACAGATGAAGGCCAAAACACAGCTAGATCGCTAGCAATAAGTTGGAGAAAAGACCCCTTTCTAGGGTTTCCATGAGAGCTTGTCAAATTTTTCCGTTCACCCCTTTATGAGTAGTAAACGAGTCCTTTGTAGGACACATATGGTATGAACAACCAGAATCCAAAATCCGTTCATTTGAAGTATCCCTACCCGAGAAATTACTGACAACACATTTGCAACATCATCCTGTTGCATAGTAAATGGACCTTGGAGGAGGGGTGATTAGGGTCAATGGCACAATAAAAATTTGTCTTTGACTAATTTGTGGAATTAAAGAATTTTAGGCAATGCAATAAGCAATAATTAAAAGAATAAGAAAGAGTTAAGGAGATGCAGATACCACAAGTTTGTTCACAAGGTTCGACAACTTGTCTACGTCCCCGCCTTTCATCTTCCCGCTTCAAGGATTCCCACGATTTTACTCGTACAAGCTTCTTAACCGGGTGAAGCTCAAACCTTTTACAATCTCTTCACAAACACCTTTACTGCAAGAGAACACCCTCTCTTGACTTCACAAAGATCTCCAGCTTCACAAACAAGAATCCTCGATTCTTGATTTCACTTAATACAAAGTTGTGATTGGATTTTAATCTAGTTACAAAGCACCTTGATGAGCTAAATAGGATTGGAATAATACATCTACAAATCCCTCAAATGGTTGGGAGTTTAAAAATCAAATAGGAGAATTGGGGATTTCTAGGATTTTCAACGTGTGATTGATGAAAATTGAATGATTTGATCAATGAGTATTCAATAGAAGATCAGTGGTTGTTGTATGTTCATAAATGAACTCAATTTATAGATCTAGGAAGATTATAGCTATTGGGAGTGCATTTAATACGGTTATGGCTGTTAAAAAAACTAGCTGTTACGATTTTCCCGCAGGCACACGTTGACTTTTAGGTCTGAGTACTGTTCAGATGTCAACGTCTCAGAATCAGAAAATCTGTCTGAGACGTTATCTCTTCCAAACGTAGACGTTTGAGTCTAGCATATTGCTAGACGTTGACGTATGAAAAATCAAAAATCTTCCTGAGCTACTGTTATACCCAAACGTTGACATTTGAAGAGGGACTCTTCTCAGACATCGACGTCTGCATGGATTTTTCACAAACTTCTTTATTTTGAAAGACCTTTAAGATGAGAATGATTTCATGAGTCTTTGGGCTTTCTATTATCATGTTTTTAGCCATGTTTTAAGATGTCCTAAGGCATTGGAATATTATCCAATTATATTAAGGATTCCTAAGGTCAATCTAGGCTTTTGAGCTTTTAAACCTTCCAACCAATTGAGGACTTTTACAAAAGTCCTAGACTCTTTTAAGTAATAAAATATAAACCTTCTTAAGTCTTTATTCTTCTAGACTTGATCTTAAATGTGTTTTTTTTTTAGCTTCATGATCCGACTTGGGCTATTGGTGAGATCTTAAATCTTCAATTAACTCTACAGATGATTTGATTTTACTTTGAGTTCTCTTTTGACTTTCTCTTGAGTGATCTTTTGTCTTTGAATAAGAGTAAGACTTCTTAGCCTTTTGCCTTGATTTCTCTATTGACATTCGCTTGATGGATCACTTTGAACATGTTGATTCATTCTTGAAATGTGGACTAAAGTTCCTTAAATCTGAAATTGACTTACACTTTATAGAACAATTAGTACAAAAAATGTTCATTGCATTATTGTGTTATAATCAAAATTATTAGGGGCACACAGGGTTGTAACTTTTAGGCTAACACATCCAAGTCATTTTCTGCCACACTTGCTATATCAAAAGTTGTACCTTTATTTCTATCGTCCTTATTTTTAAATTTTGGATAGTCTACCTTGAAGTGCCCCTTTTTGTGACAAAAGTAAAATATCGATTCTTTTCAACTCCTTGATTTAGATATGTCCCTTCCCTTACTAAATTTCTTATTCTCTGTCATTCCCCTAATAAACGGGCCATCTGCCTTTGAATCGCTTCCAAGAGTCTTCTTCCTAAATTCATTGGAAAGAAGCATTGTTGTAGTGTTATCGTAATCGATGGTATCCTTCCCATATAGAAATGTAGTAACTAAATGCTCATACATATCGGGAAGAGAACACAAAAAAAGAAGGGCCTTATCTTTTTCATCAATCTCAACATCTATATTTAGTAGTTCAGAGACTGTTCTACTAAAATCATTAAGATGATCATGCATGCACGTACCTTCTTTCATTCAAAAAGTGTACAATTGCTTCTTGAGATATAATCGGTTGGTGAGAGACTTCGTCATGTAGAGACTTTCAAGCTTTGACTAGATTAAAGCAGCCAACTTCTCATGCATCACAATGAATGTGATCTCCTTAGCCAAACACAGCCGAATGAACGTCCTCCCAATCATCATCCGTCGTGTCTTCCAATTTACCCTTCATGCCTTTCAAGGCTTTATGTAAATCATATTGGATTAAACCACCTTCACTTAGACTTGCCAAAGCCTAAAATTATTTCTCCCGTCAAACTTCTCCACCTCGAACTTTGCATTCGAAACCTTTGACAATTTTGAAGTCATCCCTTTCCTCGAAAACCCAAAGCTCCGATACCAATTTGTTGCAGAAAATACCTTTTGGAATTATTGAAAACAAGAGAAAAGAAAAACCAAAGAAAGAAAACAAACCAATAGAAGATGCAATCACAAGAGACAAGATATACGTGGTTCAGCCAACTGCCTATGTCCACAGGTGATGATGATCGGAGTTTTCACTATGAGAATCAATACCGGAGTTACAAGAGTTCTCTCTCACTCTCTAATGGCCTTCCTTTACAAGTTCTCAAGCATACACAAGCATACAAACCCTAGCTTAAAAGGATCTATATATACCCCATCTAAACCTAAAAAGGAGTCTTTATGGAACTAAAAATCTCATGAAACCGCTCAGGCGGAATAGAGTCTCCGCTTGAGCGGATTGGACCCAAGATCAAACTAAAAAAAAACTTGTTCTTAGCACAACCTCCACCCGAGCGGCCATGATCTCTACATGAGCCCCTGAGCGGCCACTAGCAGATTTGCTCAAATTGAGCCATTTTTCTACAAGATCTGCCACCAGCTACTGCTTTTGGAAGAGGAACCGATGCCATTGGCAGTCACCGCCTCCATAGTAGCCACATTTGTTACCTTACCATTGCTACTACACCATTATTGTTGCTTAAAAAAAATCACAATCTCTCCTCTCATGGGTTTGTCTTTTTTGTTGCCTTGGATATCATTATGGTGTATCTCATATACACATAGTGTGGTTTACATTCATGGCCTTATCACCTAAGCCCGCCAACTTATACCATTATCAGGCCTATTCACTTGGTTCCTTTGAAGCCCACTCCAAGGCTTTTAAAGCTGCATTTTGGACCCATAAGGGCCCCTTTACCCAAGCCCATTAGTGACTTCTCAAGCCCATAGAGGCATTATTTCGAGTCCACAGAGACTCATATTTTCAGCCCCACAAAGGCCCTATTGTTCAGGCCCATTGAGGTCTATCAATTAAGCCCATTGAGGCTCCTTATAATTTGCACATTAGAGGCTCTTCTTTGGCCCATTAGGGGCCCCATATTTGGCCATCAAAGGCCTTCTTTTTCATGGTATGATAACAAATCCAGCAGGTATTCAATTGTGGAGGCATCAACTATGAGCAATACATATACAGTAGCAAATGACATGGTCAACCAAGCACACAAAAATAATCAAACCGTGTCAAGTGGAGATCAAGAATGTGTCAAGCGGATTTCTACGAGTGACAAACTTGTTTAAGGGGGAAGTGTTAGAGTATAGTAAGTGTCACACCCCGAAACCTATACACAATAATACTCATATTTGCATAGATATTGAGGTGTGAACCGGAAACAAATTCCAAGATATAATAAAAATTAAAATAATTAATAATCCATTGAACAAATATAAAATATCCAGCACAACTAAAGACTCAACCACATGAGTTCTCTCAAATAAACTACTAAAAGGTTCCACATAGTTTACCTCACTATAGTTCTCTCACTCTCTATAGAAAAGAAAACTCTAAAACTTATCCCACTGGCTTAAGCGAGAATGATCCCTATCATTCTCAATCACCATCTGAAAAGAATAATCAACAAGAGTGAGCTCATAGCTTAACAAGAGAATATAACTATAGCTTAGATGCATTAACATTTTATGTGATAAAATGACTAAAAAATTATGCATATTAATTGAATTAGTCTTTACTTATGTTTTTGTCCTGCCAATAGGGGTCTTACACAACTTATCCTATTGACTACGGAAATCCTTAGTGTCTCACACAGCTTACCCTATCCCTCAGGTCTCACACTATTCACCCATGGATAATGAGTATCTTACACAACTCCAGTCAATTCTTTGTTTCTGGGTTAGTACTCTACACCACCTTGAAACCATTAATTGGTGGTACACATCTTCACCCTAGGATCCATTCATGGAAGTCTTACACAACTCACTCATTGAATGACCCTTACCAAGGTTTATCACATTGATTATTACAACCCCATTATATTAAAAAATGAATTCATCGCATACATAGTAGATCTCATAATGTATTCAGAATTCATTCATTACAGTAATAAAGTAACATGCTCGAGAATAATTTAGGAATTGCATTTACATCAGTACTCATTCTAGATTCAAATCCATATTTGTATAATGAATTTGACCCAAAAGGGGTCATTTAAGTTCAATCAAATTTCATTTATTATTAAAATCTGTCAAAACAGCTAATACATGCAAAACACACCACCACTAGCCGACCGCCCAAGGCACCGGTCGACCGGTCTGTGCTAAACCCGAGCAAAAACCCGAGTTTCTCCCAGATTTTGCCCCAGACCTTCAATAACTACAAATTTGCATGATTTTTATTTTACATATTGTTTCAATAAGTTATTAACCTTTTCTAGATTAAATTGTATCTAAAATTCATAATGAAACAAGGATTACAGATGTTTAATTAACTCTAATTATCATGTTCTTATAAACTAACAATCATCAATACAAGTAAAAACACATTAACCATTGTAAGATTACAACACGCACTACGCCTAAACTACAAAGGTATTCACTTGTCTTTAATACCAGATCTCGAGAAGCAAAGTAAGAAGTTGGTTGCTTCGGACAGATTTGATGTTAACCCGGATGATCCAAGACTTCAATCTCCAATTTCTCTACAAACATTCACTGAACTCCAAACCCCATAACCGTGCTCCTCTCTTCTAAATGTGCGTATCTTAGCCTCCTTAATTAGGTTTTAAAAAAGTGGCTAGATCATAAACATATTCTATTTATACTAACCCTTAATTATAGAATTACTAATATAACCTCACTAAGGTGAGTTTGATTATAACACAGATTAAACCAATTAAACACCAACACTGGGTTAACCCTAAGCCACCTAGGTTAGCCACTAAGATCAAACACTAATATTAATGACTGGACTACCCTCAGGGTGTACAATTACTAATTTATTCCTTGAGTGTATTTAATTAAAATTACGGTCACTACAGCAAGAGTATTGTAATAAAGTGAGTGAGATATAGTATATCATTCAAGTGTTTCTCATTACAATATTAGATTAGAATTAATCAAGGATGAAATATATTTGTTTAGGTATGATAGATTAAGTTGATTTACTTTTTTCCATAAAGTATATCTTGATATCTCTATATAAACCCTATTTAGGGTTATTGTACTCATCCAAAATCTATTCAATAAAATAATTTTTCTATCACACTTAACCAAATGATGAGAAATATTCGTTGGATCTTCTCTAACTTCTTCCCCACAGACACAGGAGTAGAGAACATGGACATGAAATAGATTGGCAGACTACAAAAGGAGTTTTTGGATATAATTAATTAAACACTCTTTGACAGGCGAATGAGTTTCCACCTAGCAAGTCTTTTAGAGAAACTATTTAGGACTGCTTATCAAAAAGCCTTTGTTGTGTAAGTGGCTCCCTAAGACTGAAGGTGTTGAGAAAATATATGAAATTTTTTATTATAGCAACATTTCTTACATACAAAACTAAATACATATTATCACTAAAAATGTTATTGTACATCTTCATAAATATTATACATGCTCAAAAAGATAAAACTATTTTGAATATTGTGTCCAGTACTATATCAATACCTTTAACATATAAGACTTAAATTATTTTAATGCATTACAACAAAAGTAAAAGTCACAATATGAAGTTGCTTGCCCACATTATAGTCTCTTAAAATAATTTGTCAAATTCATTACACCAAAGTGAATGTCACAACCTTTAAACTATAAAATTTAACTACTAACAACCCATTTATTTAATGTTAATAAATCAAAATAATAAATTGAGTATAATGTGAAAAAATAAATCTAAAAGACAAAATCAAAGCCACGTAGTAAGTGATTTTTTTTGGTCAAATCGGATCTATAAAATCTCTTTGTTAAATATAAACACTGAGGAAGAAATGCTTGCCTATTGGTTGAGTGTGCTTGGCTACTCACTTAACCCGGGATCAAGTCTCGAGAGGGTGTGATGTTGAAAAATTCACCCGACCACTGAACAGATGCTAGCCTTGCGAAGGGTTGCGGCCTTGTTCATATCTGTTATTAGGAAGGCCAAAATCATTGCCAAATTTTATCTAAGAGATTAACGATCATGGCAAAGAGAGATGGTAACGGATTAAAGAGACTACCACCAGAACCCACACTCAATATTTTTGTCCTATCAGGCTTTTTAATGAACTTGTATGTTTTGTGCTTGGTTAGTGAATCTTAACCATAGTTAATAGGGATTAAAAGGGACACGTGTTGACTTATGGGTGTGATTGAACTCTCCCCAAATTCAATCACGATTGGCTCTGATTCGATCTCATATCCTTCTTCTTTTTGCGAGGCCCAGCGATCAATGCCCAACCTTCACCCTTTCCCTTTGTAGATGGTGCTGTGAAGACTCGGGCCGATGGATAGGGGCTAGTTAGTTTTTTTTTTTCGCAGTTAACTCGTTTGGTAACTTTATTGGAAAAGCTGTTTTGGAGCGTCACCTCATTTGTCAAAAGCATTAGCTATCTGTAGCGGCCAAGCCAAAATTCTCTTGTAGGAGGGGCTAGTTCAGAGTGTAGCCCATGAATTCTTTTTTTGAAAGCCAAGTTCAAGGGTCATCATGTCAGTTTGTGTCCATTTGTAAGATTATAATATTTAATTGTAAGATTATAATATTTTCTCAAATGCCCAGGCTACACCCATATTAGTACTGATAGGAATTTGTTCTCTAAATTTTAGGGGGGGGCTTCACCCCCCCTAGGCCCAATGTGGCTTCACCCCTAGTTATCCGTTTGGCCGTGCAGATGGCCATATGGTGGCAGCTATATCATTCTAGGATCCTATCCGATGCACAAGTGGTAGTCCGACTGATTGACAGATTATAATGAGATAGACAATAACTTTAAATTTTTCCACATTAGCAAGAAGTGGAGATTTTAATATTTTAACAAATTAAAAAATAAAAATAGGAGAAGTTTGACATTTGTAATCACCACGTTGCGTCTATGGAAGATTGAGACTAGGGCTAGCATTTTTGTAATGAGATATCAAATATTTTCAGAATGCTCATCATCTTATATCTCTGTATAGCGGCATTTGATTGTCTCTGGCGAAGCCAAAAACCCCTGGTCTCGAGCAACCATAGAATAGGGGATAAGTGGTAGAGAAGTCAAAATCAGAGGCCCATGATTTTGACTTCACACACTATATGACTCATGGCGGTAAGATGTTGAGATAAAGGGGGAGAGATATCAAGTGGAGAGAAGTTAAAATCATGGGGAGAAAATGAAATGACTTCTCCCCTTTTTTATCGCCACATGTCCCCCTATTCTATAGTTGCCTGAGAGGTGTTTCTGGCTTTGCCAAGACAATCTGAGGCCCTGTATAGCTAGCTCTTGTCAGAACTGTCCAAGCATTTATTGTTCAGTTTGTTCCTCACACGGGCGGAGTAGGGGACGAGGGTGCCATGCCCCAACCCCACCCCACATCCTCCCACCCCCCACCCCAATACACACACAATTTTTTTGAAAATTCAATGTGTTGTATTTAAAAAAAAAAAAAAAACTACATAATATCTAAATTTTATATATAGTGGCCCCAAAAAAATATTGCAAAATTTTTTATATGAAAAAAATAATAGGATTGATTTTTTGTGTTCCTTTTAAATCTGGGTAAGATTTATTATCTTAAGAGTTAATTTCTTAAATAAAAACCAAGGTTAGATGTATAAGCCTTAAGGGTAATTAAATCTTAACCACAGTTAATGGGTGTTGAAAGGGACATATGTCAAGCAGGGGAGGCACGCATTCTACTGAACACGGAACACGGTGTGAAAAAACAATCTCCATAATATAAAAATATAATAATTTTAGAGTAGTGATTAGGGCACCTCACATTTGACTACATAATCAAATACCTTTCCATTTTATCCCTTTAACCGTGGTTAAGTTATTATTATTTTTATTTTTTCTAAAAACCAAGGTTAAATGATTGAATCCTACGGGTGAGTGAATCTTAACCACAGTTAGTAGATATTGAAAAGGTGGCTAGGAACCAATGAAGACCGGCATTTCGTTACATAATGGAAATTGTGCAGTAAATTAAGTATTTTTCTTTAATTTTATTTATGTAATGACTTTGTCAAAAGGGAGGGCCCATATTTTTCTTGTTAGTGTACTTTTTTTTGGAATGCAATATTAAGGAATTTTATCACCACAATAAACTCATTACTCTTAAAAAAATAATAATAATAATAATTTAGGGGCGTAGCCCCCAAGGCCCCACTGGTTCCTCCACCATACACCCGGCTCACCAGCTTGCTTGGTTGGCTGGTTGTAAACACCTATATGGGCTTCATATGTAGAGGGGTCCTCCTCATTTTGCTTCTTAATGAAAATAGATACTTTTCACACACCAAAAACACAATGGTATAGCACAAGAAAATAAATTGGAACCCTGGAAACAATGCGGAAAAGTGTAGAAGGTTCTTAAGCTACTAGATTAGCGACATATGGATTGATCAATGCCATCCATTACACTTGGCGTTGTGTATATAAAGGGTCAAGCTTGAGTAACTCGTAATAATTTCTTTGCTATGGAATCAAACGGGAGGAGCGGATCATATTGCAGACATCAACTCAAATATGACGTGTAAGGTTATTTATTTATTTTTTTTTTCAGATATTTGTTCTGCATTACTAGAAGTCTAGAATTGATTTTTTACTGCATATTTATTGGAAGAAAAGCTTCGATTTTTCATAGTGTATACTGTCATAAGCATTATCTTTATGATCATCTTAGCTGTAAATTGATCTTTCTTCGGAGATCCGCTCTCTTCGTCCTTTCCTTTTCTTCCCATAAGTTTCTTATTCGGTTGATCCAATGGTCAAAGACTCAAAATCAATTATGGATGACTTTGCGTGTACAAGGCTGGGAGGATGGGACCTTCCCGTCCTGACTGAATGTATTACTCTTGGCATCAAATCCTCTCCGGTGATAACCGGATTTGGCAAATCCGGTTATCACCCCTAGAGGTCACCACGTGTCTCCTTTGACACCCATTAACCATGGGTAAGGTTCACCCAATCCTAGGGTTCACCCACCTATGTTTGGTTTTTTTAAAAAATAATAATTCTTTTTTTAAAATTAAAAAACTGTTTTTAATATTAAAAAAACTCTAAAAACAGTTTTTTAATTTTAAAAAAAGAATTATTATTTTTTAAAAAAACCAAAAATAGGTGGGTGAACCCTAGGATTGGGTGAACCTTACCCATGGTTAATGGGTGTCAAAGGAGACACGTGGTGACCTCTAGGGGTGATAACCGGATTTGCCAAATCCGGTTATCACCGGAGAGGATTTGATGCCATTACTCTTTCTTTGTATGGCTAAGTTTAAGCTTGGCTTGAACATGCTTAATGTCTTTTGAGCTTCACCTGAGTTTGATTCGAGCTCAAATATTTAGGGCTTGACTTAAACAAGCTTGATCGAGCTTGAACTTTATTCAAATCCAGCCGATCTTGGTTTAACTAAAGCTTGATTCACATAATTATTTTGTTTAATTTTATATGATTTTAATAAAAATATTTATTCATAATTTATAGTACAAGAAATTACAAAAAATTAATACATTATATACTAAAATAAGATTTGGGGTAGCCCTTGGATCTAAAGAGTAGAGAGTTAGATGAGAGTATTTGCTTTTAAATTATTTAACTTCTTAACATTTATTGTTATTATTATCTCTTAAATTTAATTATTACGAATTAAAAATTATTACAATCTATATATAAAAATATTGTTTTATATTAATATAAATAATCTTATCTAAAACTATTGTATATATACATAAAATTGTGAGCTTTGCTTGTTTAAACATTTGAGTTCAAAATAAAAGCTTGACTGATTCATTTGAGCCTAAACTGACAGCTTGGATTTAGCTCAAACAGGTTGAGCCGATGAGCTAACATAGCTTGAGTGCTGCCTTAGCCATACCTCTTTGATACCAAAACCAAATTCAAATGAGAATATTGCCTGAGTTTTGTGCTTGTGTGATGAGTTGTCATTTTTTTAATCTTTTTTTTTGGGATTAGTAATCAACATTTTATAAAAATAAACAGTAACAAAAAGAAAATGAGTTACAAGCATATAAACTCAAGAAGAAAAATAGAGTAACTATAGAATCGAATAGAGATTACCACCTTAATTATTTTGTAGCAAGAACCCTAAGAGACAATAGATACTAGAAACTCTCACAAATCCTCTCATACTCAGTTGATTAACTATCGTTGGTGGGACCAATTTGAGAAACAACAATTTATGTGGAAATGATACCATTCAACGCCTGGGTTTGTCCCAGTGGTAGTGTATCTCCCTATGAGGAGTAACGACTAGCGTTCAAGTCCTGGTGTGGCTGCTGAGCGCCCACCCTTGAGTTCTAACCTTTTTTTTTTTTTGTGACGAGGGTATCCGAGCCTCTTAGAGCACCCGACTAGTTCCCCCGGGCACGTGCAGAGCCCTCTCTCCACACACACCAGGAAAGTCGGGATAAATCCGGAGGGTGGCCAACGAGAGCAGGGAATCGAACTCAGGACCTCCGCTTCGTGAGGCGTGGTCCTGGCCATCAGCCCCAACCCCCGTTGGTTCCCTTGAGTTCTACAATCATTAGCTATCGATGTTAGGGGTTAGTAGGTTGAGTTCTAACCTACTAACCCCTAACATCGATGGCTAATGATTATAGGACTACCACAAAAAAAAAAAAAAAAAAAAGGATACGATTCAGAGGTTGGGTTGGGGAATTAGATAGGAGTTTGGTGTCGGAGTCTTATCTATTGTGACAAAGATCCCAGTCAACAACAATCTTCTACCATTGTATTTGACCATTATGTTGTATATGGTTGGGCAGTGATAGGCTAGTGATAGGTTGATAGCCCCAATGCTACATGCTACCCCAACAACACGTGTCTCATTCAACACTTATTAACTTTGGTTAAGTTTCACTAATCCTTCGGGTTCACATGCATACATAGCACACATTAATTGAGTGGTCCAACTATGGATTGATCAATGCCATTTCAAAAAATTAATACATTATATATTAAAATAAGATTTGGGGTAGCCCTTGGATCTAAAGAGTAGAGAGTTAGATGAAAGTATTTGCTTTTAAATTATTTAACTTCTTATGTTATTATTATCTTTTAAATTTAATTATTAAGAATTAAAAATTATTACAATCTATATATAAAAATATTATTTTATATTAATATAAATAATCTTATCTAAAACTATTGTATATATACATAAAATTGTAGCCCAGACAGGCCTGGCTTGAGCTTTGCTTGTTTAAACAATTGAGTTCAAAATAAAAGCTTGACTGATTCATTTGAGCCTAAACTGACAGCTTGGATTTAGCTCAAACAAGTTGAGCCGATGAGCTAACATAGCTTGATTGCAGCCTTAGTCATACCTCTTTGATACCAAAACCAAAACCAAATGAGAATATTGCCTGAGTTTTGTGCTCATGTGATGAGTTGTCATTTTTTTAATCCATTTTTTTTGGATTAGTAATCAACATTTTATAAAAATAAACAGTAACAAAGAGAAAATGAGTTACAGGAAAATAGAGTAACCATAGAATCGATAGAGATTACCACCTTAATTATTTTGTAGCAAGAACCATAAGAGACAATACACACTAGAAACTCTCACAAATCCTCTCATACTCAGTTGAATAAAGCACCACTAAGGGGATGTTGGCAACACTATTATAAATTATTTATAATAAAACACTTATTTTAAAATAAATTAGTACTTATTTTTATCAATAAGTAATTAAGTACTTAATAGTAGCTAGTGTTGTCAAACGCCCGACTAATACGTGAACAATCACAAGATAACGAAGAGGGGGAGTGTTCAAACACTCTTGTTCGTAGGGACAACCAGCAAGAGAATGTGCTTCATGCATGGTATGAATTTGACGTGTATACAATTGCTAATTGCTTGTTATATTTTTTTCACAATAATGTTATCAATTTTGCAACTTAAAGTTCAATAGCATCAATATAGTACTAGCCTAAAAATATGTAATATCAAAGGCTGTATTATTATCAAACCTATTTGATACTCATTACATATTCATGTATACCAATAGGATTTTGCTAGCCCCAGTCGCAAATCTTCCACAGACGCAACTAGGTCGCTACAATTGTCAAACAATCTCTAATTTTGGTTTTTTTTTTTTAATGTTAAAATTTGAAACATCTCGACGCATTAGCCTCAATCTTGCATCTGTAAAAACATTTGGAGTAAATGGGATTGGGGCTAGCACTCCTCATACCAATATTGCACAAGAGTCCATTGTAGTCAAAATGCTGCCTAGAGCACTATCTGGCCTAGCTAGAATCTCTATTGCCTTAAACTCTTCTATTTTAACATTCATTTTGTGTATGCAGGTATCGTAAAACAACTTTGTTTTCACTTTAATTGGTGGTACCCATTTGAGAAACAACAACTTTGTGTCAGTTGGTGTTGTAGAACAATTTTATTGGTATGACCTATTTGAGAAACAACAGTTTTTGCAAGTAGGTGTCGTAGGACAACTCTGTTTTAACTATCGTTGGTGGGACCCATTTGAGAAACAAAAATTTATGTGGAAATGATACGATTTAACCCCTGGGTTTGTCCCAGTGGTCATGTGTATCCCTATGGGGAGTGACGACTCGTGTTCGAGTCCTGGTGTGGCTGCTGAGCGCCCACCCTTGAGTTCTAACCTACTAACCCTCTAATCCCTAAGATAGATAGCTAAGATAGCTAATGATTGTAGGACTACCACAAAAAAAAAAAAAAAAAAAGATACGACTCAGAGCGCCCACCCTTGATGACCACATGTCTTTTTGACACCGTTTGAGGTGGCAACGTGTCTTTCTTGACACCCCTTGAGGTGGCCACATGTCCTTGACACCCCTTGAATAGGGTTAGATTAACCCACTCCTATGGTTCATCTGCCCATCCTTGGGTTTTTTTTTTATAAATATTATTTTTTTTTTTAAGACTTTTTTAATATTAAATTTTTTTTTAAATAATTAATATTTAGAAAAAAAAAAACTAAGGATGGGCGGGTGAACCCTAGGTGTGGCCATGTGTCCTTTTTGACACCCCTTGAAGTAACCACGTGTCCCTTTGACACCCCTTAACTATGGTTAAGATTCACCCAGCCTTAGTGTTCACTCACCCATCCTTGGTTTTTTTTTTTATATTAATTATTTTGTAAATATTAATTTTTTTTTATTTAAAAACTGCTTTTAAGTCTTTTTTAATATTAAAATATTTTTAAAAAGAATTAATATTTTTTAAAAAAACAAGGATTGGCTGTGAACGGTTGAGGTGGCCACGTGTCCTTTTTGACACCTGAGATAGCCACGTGTCATTTTTGACATCCCTTGAATGGGGTTGGATTCACCCACCCCTAGGTTCACCTGCCCATTATTGGTTTTATTTTTCTAAATATTAATTATTTTTTTTAATATTTTAATATTGAAAAAGTCTTTAAAATAATTATTAAATTTTAAAAAAAGAATTAGTATTTAGAAAAAAAAAAAAAAAAACCAAGGATAGGCTAGTTCACCAAAGGGGTGGGTGAATCTAACCCTAATTAAGGGGTGTCAAGGACACGTAGCCACCTCAAGGGGTGTCAAAAAGGACACGTGGCTACCTCAAGGGGTGTCAAGAAGGACACGTGGCCACCTCAAGGGGTGTCAAGGACATGAGTCCATCACAAGGGGTGTCAAAAAAGACACGCGGGCAATTTTGTATATGAGAAAAATGGAAAATGAGAACTTTAGAGGGTATTTTTTGTAGTTCATCCCATTTTATCCCATGACATTATCATTCCATCAGTTGACTTTTAGTCAACTGATGGAAGGGGTGTAAGTGTCAATATTTTGAAAAATAAGGATACCTAATGTATTTTCTGAAATATGAGGGATCTGCGTAATCTCGTCAAACCTCATGGGTGTAAATGTATTTTTCTCTTTTGATAAACGAAAAAGATGAGTAACCTCTTTGAGAGGATCAAACCTCCACGCTTAAGACAATTGTATTTCTCTTCAATAAATAACCTAATCTAATGATAATTATAAATACTTAAATATGTTACTCTCTAACAAAGAGGAACCTAAGCAAAGAAGGAAACTAACCAACTACGCAAGCTATAATTAGGGAAAGTAATGTAACAAATGTGAAGTATTTTAAGGCGTGTGCTCCACCCCTAGCCTGCCTTATGGGCGCCTCCTTACCTTTATTAGTATATCAATGATGCTTCGAAACGAAAAATGAAGTTTTTTTTTTTTTTGGTAAGATAATATAATATAGAGCCACTAATTCTCCTTAGGCCCAAGAATATAAACTAATATGGAAAGTTCACTTCCTTAGAAAAGTTTATTTCCCATGTAGCAAAAATTATCCAATCGAAGATAATTGTACAATATCAAATGAGTTGCTGTTATTCTTAATCAAATCAAGTTGGAGGGTAATAATTCGAAGAATGTTTGGATATCATGAAAGCAAGTTGATTGAGAACAAACCCAGCAGCAGAAGCACTTGCAGTAACATAACTTTGCCTTCACCAACAATATCACTGCGTTCTAACTATTTAAGGGATATTCAGCACAGGATTATGCACCTGAATGTGCAGTACTTGGTATTGGGAGAATGCAAGACCAAAGAACCTAAAACTGTAGCTTACCAAGAATTTTCCATTGACCTGATCCAGCGCGATCACCTTCACCAATGCTCCGAAAATCTAATGACTTGGTGGATGACATGTAATCAAACCCTGAAAAAGTGCACTAGTCTGAACCAAAAAAAAATATATAGGTATTGTTTTTTCCAAAAAAAATAATAATAATAATCCTTGATAAGGCCACTATTTTAGTCTTGTGGATCAAGAATGTACACATTCGTGTGCAGAAACTTGCATTTTTTGCTGATGTAGTTGTCTTCTGGCCACCTTGTAATGCAATCTATCGATCAAAAACCCCATCTAACCACTGGCATGACCATGAGTAAAAGAAAGAAATCTGATGTTTTCATTAGTGCATGTGGACAATAATTCAACATTCACCACACTAAGAATTTCCTCTTAAAACAAAGAAAACGTAACACAAAAAGGAACTTCATACCGAGTTAAGAACATCACTTTGCTTTGTCAAATGGCACCATTGTTGCTCGGAGTGATAACCAATACCGGTTCTTGGAACTTACTCTTGGTTCTTGGAACTTACTCACATGCAAATCTCCAGTATCTACAGATGCACTTAGCTCTTAAACCAAGCTTTTCCATGTATATAATTGATTTTCTACCATCAGCTTCTTCAGCAAGTTTACACTTTCTGAAGGGAAAATTCTTCATATCTCTTGAGGCACGAGATTCTTCTCCTAACACTCCTTAGGGTGAGACTGACAAAAAACCAAGAAAATCAAAGCACAGATGATGTTCATGCCAGACCTTGAACATAAAGGGCCATATCCACAACAGACAGCTACAATTCCCCATGGTGCAACCCTCTAAATTTCCTGGAACACGCATTGGTCCAGGTTAGTAAATTTGTAAGCCCGCTAAGAAATTACAACCTCCTGCATGTTCAAGGATGCCATCTTAAACCTATACTGTGCATCTGTTTGCACAGTTTTCTTCAGAAGCATTGCTTTAGGGTCATGACCAAAGTGAAACCACTCTATATACAGTGAAAATTATTTGGATTAGGATACTGGTCAGTACCATAAAAGCATATGGCTTGAGTGCCATAGAAATGACAATGCTGGCCGATATTGTCCAAAAATACCAAATGAGGCCTTGCAGAAACAAAAACAAAAATTGCATCAGTCACCAACAACACGAAAGGGAAGTAATGCAGTGCCTACTGAGTGCAGAGATGTAGCTTATGTGGCAGTGTCCAAGACTCCAAAATCCACTGTCAAAAGACTCTTAATCCAAAGCATGGGAAGGGATAATTGATTCAAAATATTTACAAAATGACAACAGAAGCTAAGAATTGATGGGAATAGTATTATGCAGAAGCTAAACCAGGGACATTATTTTCCAGATTATTGTTCCAAAAAACCATGAGATCACAAGCCAGTTCAGTCCTTGCTGAAGGCATTAGAAGATGGACAGGTATCGCTGAGAAGTTAATAGTATAATTGAACGGGCAACCCAATTACGACAAGTTGAAATATTAACTTACTTAAAAGAAAATTAAATTTGGAAACTGATTTACTCCAATAAATTAACAGGATATTCCGCAGAAATCATGTCATAGGTCCAAAATGAGAACAAAACACCCTGTTTGGAGAATAAGATGCTATTAACTCTCACATACTGTTAAATCATATAGAGAGTTGCAGAAATGAGACTAATGCTTACATAGTGATGTCAGAACTAAGGAATCACAGATCTGGACATGGTGAAATGTACAGTTCTACATGTTTCAGTAACTTAGTATTATAACTGAGGTGGGTTCCACACCTTTTATTGTTGGGGCCAACGGCCAAAGATGGAACATGAATAAATGATGAAGTGTGGCTATCCATTGTAGATCTGCTCGAGAATTATTTATATTAACAAGTAGTATTAAAAAGTGCTAACTAAAAAACTCGTTAACTTAAAAACATGTTGGATGGAATGAGAAATTTTGAGAATAAACCTAAGACTTCCTGTGGAAGCTTTATGATCTCTAGGTGTATAAGATCTTACTTTCAAGAAGCAGGTCTAATGGAGTAATGTCATAATGACTACATGCACTGATCTGGCTATCATTCAAAAGATAAGGTTCACAAATTTCCATTTTAACACCCAAGTATGCCATGTCAGTCCCCTCTAAATTGTGTGCATTGTAGACTTTAGCACGATGTGGTGAGTGCTGCGTGTTTATAGCCATGTGGAACCCTTCGAACCCCCACTCAGGGCTCAGTCTATTATTTTGTCACAACGGTTAGCATTGCAGTATATCGTAAGTTAGGAAGGCAGTATAGTTTTTCATGCCATGATTTCATAATACTGTAAGCCCATATTTTGGTGTGGAGTTGCATCTCAAAGAACAGGGAAAATGCAGAAATTGAGTGAGACTGAACTCTTCAGCCTCCGGTCAAACAACAGAAAATTTTGAATTATGTTAACATTGCAGACAGATATAATTTGCTAGAGATGTTTCTCCTGTACAGAATGATGTAAAATATTGAAAATTTGATAAATTATAGGTACAAAGAGAAACTTCAGTTTGATGAAGCAACAAATCAGTAAAGACAGCATATGAAACTAACAAGAAAATTAGAATAGTTATGAAAATAAAAATACTAGAGACAGCATCATACAAGCCAATTCAGCTCTTCACAACAGGGTCGGGGCCACCTTGGTTCAATCCAAGCACAGTGTACTGGCTCTTTCGTGCCATAGAAATTCAAATTAGATTTCTCACTCTCAGAAAAGTGGTTACTACACGCCCCAAGAGTGTAGGACACGCCTTCCTTGCCTCTAAATCTTGGGAAGTACACCTTATTCTCCATTCCCCATTTTTTTGTCATTTCTGTTTTCGTGAGAGATGCAACACGACTAATAAACAACGTATGATCTTCCAAACATTTTGTTTCTTTCCACACCATGATGGAACGGTCTAGCCTGAAAATACGAACCCATTTCGCCAGATGGCCCACAAACACAGATAAGAGATCTCCATTGCACTCCACCAAAAAATTTTGACGGGCCGAAATACATGGCTTCTGAGGGTTGGGAAGAATATTAAACTCTCCCTCATTGGGATCAAAAACTCCCAAGTTCCCATCCTGACCCAAACAGTAGAAAGATCCATTATAGAATACCGGATTGTTAAAGGATGTGAGGAAATGTAGATTGCTATCAAGATTAAAAACAGTCCATGACTTATCTCCGCGGCGACGAACACCTATTTCAATCCATTCTGGAAAGTTGTTGTCAATGCCAAAAACAACACAATCCGGGGAAGTTGGTGAGGAGGAGAAAGATATACCTTTAAAGAAATAGTTGATGATTGAAGAACACAAGAGTGCAAACCTCGAGACATTAGCAACCAACCATCCTTTGAAAAGCAGATTGTGGCACCAGATAAATCAGGGATATCCATGAAATAGTACATACTTGAGGTTGGGTCGAAGAAACTGCATTTACCCATCTCAGTGTGAATGGACATAAGCCACGGACATTGGGTTGAAGATTCTATCAGAGCATTGTTCCATTTGGTTGGAAGTGCAGCCAGCCTCCACGTTTTACAAACAAGACTAAATTGCATATAATCCACTAAGAGGAGATGCCTTGTGATCAGCTTTAGAAGATCATTTGGAAATTCGGACCAAGCTCTTCCTTCCACTTCCGTTTTCTCCACTCCATCCTCTCTTATGATGGCCTTCTGGGTATCTTTGACTTTTGTATTCTTCTCTTTTGGGATCCTTTGCGCATGTTCTATTGAAGTAACAGCTGACCTATATAAACTACAGAACATCAAACCTCAATATATATAGACATTAATATGAAAAGTACTTCGCAAAAAGAAAGCAATAATTATAATCTGAGTGTTACCTGTGGACAGGCATTATCCAGCCTAGTGAAAACCAAGGGGAAGACAGATTTGGACAAGGCAAAGAAACCGAGATACTTTTGTCTTGTAAAGTGTAAGTGTACATGCTTTTATCCTTCGTCTGTGTAAAATATATTCAGTTTCCTTTTACTTTTAAGTCTACTGTGGAACACGACAAACAAAATTCATCCCCCAAGAAGAACACGCTATCACCAATGCTTTGCACCTTCGCCCAGACCATGCTAGAGAAATCCATCCTGAAAACCTCAATATTGCTGGCTTCCTCCAAACCGAACCCAGTGTAGATTCCCATAACAAGAAAAATCTCCCCACAAGATTCGACCAAATATTTGTCAAGGGCTTCCGACATCAGAGGAGACTTGAATGGTTCTACCTCCAAAATCCTGACTGAGAGTCTTCCCGGAGGAACTTTGACGATGACTGCAAGCTTTCCTTGAAGAGTAAGAGCGTAAATATTTCCATCAGAGCAGCTAATAGCTCTTCTTAAAGTGTGATTGTCCCCATCCTCAAGTTTATAGTACTGTTTAGTCCATTGTTCCTCACCAAGCCGGCAAAATAGAAAGAATGTAGTACGCATGTTCCAGAACAAAATCATACAGTTGGGATCATTTGGAGGAGCTGTCAGAATGCAAGTGGTGCCCCCTTGATCATATTTTGATTTCAAAGTCCACAAATTGTATTCTACTTTTAATGGTGGTAGCTGAACCGTCTCCAATGATACAGGATTCCAAAGAAAACAGTGTTCTTCAAAATCACGATCTGACATAACCAACCAGTCATGTTGAGACGCATGAATGAACTTTTGGCGCATCTCAGGTGTACTCCTACTATAATTCTTCTCTTGTTCTAATTTGCTAAAGAGCATTTGATTTTTTCCACCCTTTCCATGAGAGAATACTGATAACTATAGTAGCAGAATATTTTATTCTGCTACTTTCCTCTTGTAGAGCAATATTATTCTCTCTTGTAATCTTTCCTTTTGTATGAATTTTCTATTTATGTATTCTCTTGTAGAACTCTATATAAACCCCATTGTAATCTTTCATTTTGTATGAATTTTCTATTTATGTATTCTCTTGTAGAACTCTATATAAAACCCATTGGGTACAGGAATATATACTTTGGAATTCCCCAAAACTCTCATTGTTATCATGGTATCAGAGCGGGTTTCTTACCTGTAATTTCTCGCCGGATCTATAGTCAACCGGAAGTTGTTCTCACTGGAAAACAGTCAAATCTGCTCCTGCCGGAGAATATAAGATCCTGTTGTTGTCGCCTCACTATCTGGCCATTCTCATAGACAGCAGGGCTGTTCTCGCACCTTACTGTCCTTGCATCTTGATGCCATCTTGTTGTGCAGCGTCCCAAGTTGTTCACGCAGCCATCGTTGTTGCTCTCAAGCAACCTTTGGGGTTGCCGCAACACCCCTCTCTGGTTTGGGACAGAATAGTGGACAAGCTCATAGTGGAAAGCACTCAGACATTCATCTTTGCCACATAAAGTTCGCCGGATCTCATTGTCATTGCTTCAGTCGCTGAATCTCGCCGGATTTTTCTAGATCCACATGACTCTGGTGTCAAAACCAGTTGGAACTCACTATACTCTTTCTTATGCAACCATGAAGAAGCTAATATTAGAGGTAAATTTGTTTCCTTGGTAAAAGATTCTTTTGTCAGAGTATCATTACTTCACTTTATCACTACAAGACAAACCGTGTCTTGCTTTGGCTTGGCTTGGCTAGGGATTAGCTTGGCTAGTATTTCCTTTTAGGCTAAATTAATAGCCAAAGGATTTAAGTAAAGAGAATGAATAGATTATTTTGATACATATTTACCTGTATCAAGAATTACATCTATTCAAGTATTTTTTTCTATAACATCCATATATAATTTAATAATTCACCAAATAGATGTTAAAACAACATTCTAATTAAATGGTGATTTAGATGGAAAAAATTTATATGGATTGATAATAACTCATGGATATAGTACAAATATAATGGTGATTGTGAAGTAATCATTTGTCTATATGTAGATGGTATACTGATTTTTGGAACAAATCAAAAAATCATAAATAGGACAAAAAATTTGTGTCATTCGAATTTGACATGAAGGATATTGGAGAGACAAATTTAATTATTGAAATTAAAATAATTATAATGGATGATGAGATAAGTTTATCTCAATTTCATTGCATTAAAATTATTATTAAAATACAATTATTACGATTGTAGTAAGATTTGTACTCCAATTGATCCTAATGTTTATTAATCACCTAATGAAGGAAATAGTATAAACTAAAATGAATATGCTAGTGTAAATGGAAGCTTGATGTATGTTATGAATTATGAACTGTATTCATATGTAGTCGGGAAATTAAGTAGATACACTAGTAATCCCAGTAGGGAGCATTGGGATGCAATTAGCAAAGTGATTAAATATTTAAAAATAATCATAAATTCTGATTTTCATTATGGGAGATACCCTTCTTAAATTGAAAGGTATAGTAATGCTAATTGGAATTCTATTTCTAATGAATATAAAATAACAAGTGGTTATATATTCATAATTGGTTGTGGTGATGTTTCTTAATATTCTAAGAAACAATTAGGTCTATTTCTACTATGAAATCGGCACTAATAGATCTAGTTTAGTATGAGAAGAAGCTGAGTGGCTTCAGAACTTTTTGTTCGATATTCCTTTTGGAATAAAATTATCTCTGCAGTTAAAATTAATTGTAATTGCAATGTTGCAATAAGTAGAGCTAATAACACTCGATATAATGGTAAGTCTCAAATTATATTTGAGAAGATTTCCAAAATTATATTCGAGAGAATTCTTATAAGATGGAATTATATTTGAGAACTCCTATGAGATGGAGTTATATCTGAAAATGAAATCAGATGGCCAGAAAATTTGGCAAATTCCTTTACTGAAGGCCTAGTAAGGGAAGAGTACATTGAGAGGATGGGACTTTAGCTAATTGAAAATAAACCAACTGTAATGGCAACCCAACCTGAAGATTGGAGATCCCAAGAACAGGTTTAATGGGAAGAACAAGTTACTGATTGGTTTGAGGTGATGCACTATAATAAAAGAATAATATTATTATATCATTATTCTTCAAGTCCCTTCCTATGGTGTGAATAATGCATAAAGTATGTGACGATTAGAGGTTGAGGGTTTCCTCTTAATGAGATCTATAGCTCTATTGAGTGGGATGTAGAGTCACATAGGCATCCTTGATAGACTCACATATATAAGTGTGGAAGTTAGGCCGCTTCCTATGAGAAATTGGTTATTTCTCTAGAGCACTTATTAAACCGGGATAAAAGCACATGGCCGAAAAGTGTTGGCTTAGACACCTGTAGACTCTGTAAGAGTTAATATGTTTAAGGTATAAAGACTCATCACTAAAAGAGCTCAGTTTTGAATATCAAGATCTATGATCTATGGTAACTGAATCTCTGGTGAGAATTTTACTTTAAACTATGCAAAGGTTCAAATCTATGTGACACATTTTGCTTATGCATTAAATCTAATTTTACCCAGCAACTTTATTTTTTTTCTTTGCAACTTTATTATTTTTGAATCAAGTGGGGGACTGTTATACTTTTGGGTGATTGTGATTCAAAATTAATTAAATAAAAGAAATTAAATATTAATTTATTTAATTTTATTATAGCCATTAAAGACTTTAATGGTGGGAAACGTTTTAATGGTTTATTATCATAATTATTGTCACTAATGTGACAGTTTTATAATTCAAAAACCTATTTAGTTTTCTATATATATACTATGTAATGTTTTTCTCCATTTAGAAGAGAGAAGATTAGAAATGGGACACCCTATTTTGCATGATTTCATGGGCTTGAAAAGCCCATTGGTGCCGAGTATTGAAAGAGAGTAACGATGAGATCCGGACTCCAGCATGTCAAAGATTAAAGCCAAAAGCGAAGCCCAAGCCCAAACCAGCCAAAGCCCAAGAGGTCAGGCCCTTTTTCACTCGAAATTGACCCGCGCCCTTATAAAGGGCGCGCCCCTATTTTTGGCCTAATTCAGTTCCCGCGGCTTTTTGAAATGCGCGATTTACGAAAAACCCTAATTTCAATTTCGTTTTGCGTGCCAATGTATTTTGGGGTTATTCTTTTTAATCCCTCATCGCCCAGAAAGAGCGAAATCCTTATTTTTCACCTTATAAAAAGGATCCTCACCCCAACACATTCTTCAACTTTGAAAAGGCCAAGCTTTGCCAACTCATAACCTTGAGAAACCCCTAATTTCGGTGGGAGCCTTCAAAAAACCCAGAAATTCCAACCATCAAAGCTATCAACCTAGGGTTGATTTTCACCAACTTTGGGAAAAAAACCATTGGAGTTCGGATCTCACGGAATCATTCTCTTTTCTTCAAACACTTGGAGCATCTAAAAGGGAAAAGGTATGCTACATTCTCATCTTCTACTTCTACCCGTCCAAGTCTCTTCTTTCCTCACTTTCTCTTAGTAGCTCGGTGATTTCCCTCTACACGGTTATGTGGAAGTGGAAATCCGGATGAAGGAAAAGGCCGGAAGACCAGATCTTCGACTTATTTATTTCATTTTGATTTATTATTTGTTAGTAGTTCTTTGTCCCTTTTCCACCCAAACGTAGGCGGAGTCCCTCTTAACTCGGTCGAGGAGAGAGCGTGAATGTTCGCCGATTTAGGGAAAATGGGTTTTGCTGTGCAAGTAGAGAGAAAATCACCCTAACTCGGTCGAGGAGGGGTGGCTTTCCAATATTGAAATAATAAAGAGAGACAAACAAAGAAGAGAAATTAATTTTAAATTAATTTAATGGAGAAAATTAAGAGGTAACCGTCACTCGACGGATGAGGTGGGGTGCCTAACACCTTCCCCAACTTATAAGAGAATCCTCGGGCCCAATCTCGGTTTTCTTTTAAATCGAGGGTTTTATTTGTGGGTGACCAATCACACCCGGATTTTGATTGGTGGCAACTCTAACGATCTTGGCTTCTCATCAGTTGAAAAACACGGATGTGGGGAGGAGATCGACCTGGGCCGGCTATCGCACAACTGGCGACTCTGCGGGGATTTAGAGGATTCAAGCCTCGATTAAATTTTCTCCATTAAATTAATTTTTTGTTATTTTCATTTTGGTTTGTCATTTATTGCTTGTTTTCTCCTGCTTTATCTTTTGCACCATTGTTCACCGCATTTACTTTTCCCTCATGTTGTCCGAATCCAGACTGACCCCCATTTTTGGAACTAAGTAGTTGAACGACCGTGGATAGCATCCTGGAAACTGCGACGAAACATTCCGACCCAGATCGCTTTGAATAAAAGAAGTGCACGGAACGTGCATGGATATTCTGTGATTGTGGGACCCTTTTTAGGTGGAATTTAGAACCCTGTGAACTCCATATAGGAATACTTGTGAGGACACATTGACTTGCATGGTTTTGATAACAATATTGAATGATTGAAATGTTTAGAATAGTCATCTGCATAATGTTCAACTGAGTGGTGCCGTAAGTCTTTGGTATCCGTACTGGATATTACAGAGCAACTACCTAAAAAGCTCAGGCATTAGAACATTCCCTATTCACTATTTTGGTTATCTCCATACTTTGTTATACGTTGATGATCCGAGATTTTTAAGTCTCTATTGATGGACACTTATGCAAACGGAGGCCCTACCGCAAAGAAGCCCCTACAGGTAATAAGAGAAAAGAGAGTGAAGCATCCGGGACAACGGCTGCTACATATGGGCATGTTGCCTATGCTCAGAATACTCAACCTATGCCCTTCCGGTACCAAGCTCCAGTGGTGAATGCAAGATATGTCCAACCCTTCTAAGTCTCGGCTCCACAACAACAACAGCTGCAGCATCAACACCCGAATCAGTACCAGAACCAGGGTCAGGGTCAGGGTCAGAACCAAGGTTATCAAAGAAGGTACCGCCACTTGGATCCCCTCCCTTCTCGTCCATCCGAAATACTGCGCACTTTGTTGAAAAAAGGCATTGTAAGTCCAGTAGAGCCTGGAGTGCAAGATATCACCTCCAAATTCTACAACGCAAATCAGAATTGCGAATACCACATGAATGCCCCGGGGCATTCTACAGACAGATGCTGGATACTAAAGCATAAGATCCAGGATTTGATTGAGAGTAAGAGGATCATCATTCCACCAGCACCCTCCGGAATTCATCAGATCCCCCTACCAACTTATAACAACAACGGGGCATCTACCTCTAGAACCATCAATGCCCTTGGGTGGGACGACCTTGATTTTGATCCATCTCAATTAATTCAGAAACCCGGGACAAAATTCAGGGTTTATTTCAACAACAAAAAGACTTCACTTCCAATTAATACCATCAATGACCGGCACCCTCAAGCCCAAAAGCCGCCAATTGTGTTCAATTGGCCTTCCCCTACTGTCACACCACCCAAGCCGATTGTATTCGACTGGCCTACTCCTCCGCCAGCCCAAGAATTGAAAACAATTGTGCTTGATTGGCCTGTTCCTCCAACTAGCCAAGTTCCTACCCCTCAGCCGATCGTATTTGATTGGCCCACCCCAAAACCCCCTGTGGATCTGAAAAGAATGTCGTTCAACTATAACAACATCCACCAGCCAAAAAGGGGAGAGGCTAGGGGAATCATTGCTGATGTTAACAACCTTAACCAGTACGGACAGGTCTATAAATCTGACCCGTCTAAGGTCAAGGGAAAGGGGAAAATAAATGAGACGGCAATGGAGAAAGAAGCCAGATAAAACAGAGAAAAGGAAGCCCAAGAGGCAGGAGAGAAAGAAGGAAGAGAGAAAGAAAGAGAAAAAGCAGAAGAGAACCGGAAGAAGGAAGAGGAGAGAAAGAATCAGGAGAGAACTCGAAGATATAAGGTCAGTGACGAATCAGTCCTGGAGGCCCTCAAGCAATCCAAGAAGGCGGAGTATTCAGTTTTGGAACAAATGAACAAGATGCATGCCCAAATCTCAATTCTCGGTTTGCTCTTATTCTCTCAATTACACCGTAAGACCTTATTGAAAGTTCTGGATGAGGCTCAGGTGCCGTCGACCATCTCTCCAGAAGACCTGGAAAAAGTGGTAGGGAACATCACGGCCCTTACCACAATTAATTTTGATTAAGAAGAATTGGGTCCCGAAGGGACCAATCATGCAAAGGTACTACACATCACGGTACTATGCAACGAAATGATTGTGGCGAGGGTCCTGATTGACAATGGGTCAGCCTTAAATGTCTGCCCACAAGCCACCATCCAGAGTCTCGAAATTAGCGAGGAAAACATCAAACCCAATGGGATGACTATCCGGGCTTTTGATAGCTTTAAGAGGCAGGTTGGAGGAGAGATTGACCTAGAAGTGACCATAGGCCCACATAACTTTGATATCACCTTTCAGGTGATAGATATTCTGGCTGCTTCTAACCTCTTGCTTGGTCGTCCCTGGCTCCATTCGGCTGGTGCAGTACCATCATCTCTCTATCAAAGGTTAAAATATATTAAGGACGATGAGGTTATCACGATTCTCGCAGAAAACATGCCCTCAATAAGACATCAGTCTGATATTCCTTTCATCGACTTGGAATATCCCAAAGAGGTTCCCGGGTTTCATTCTTTTGAATTCACTTCGGTGAACAACATACCCAGGATGCGAGATCTGATGGAGCCAGGAGGCATTGACGTTAATGCAATGGTAACGAAAATAATGACTAACCAAGGTTATTTGAAAGGTGGAGGCTTAGGCCGAAACCTTCAAGGGATTACCACTCCTCTAATACCAAAGACCTCACCCCTTAGGTTTGGTTTGGGCTATACACCAACTGCCGAAAAGCAAATTCAAAAATCTAAAGAGTTGAGGATGGCTAGGCTTGATGAGTCTTAGAAAAGCATGGGAAGGATTCCTCACATCAAGGAAACCTTCCCTTATCCATCTTATGTCATTCAGCCAGAGCTGAAAAGTCAACCCAGGGGTAGAGTTGAAGCAGAACATGATGAGATATTTGATTTGTCACTTCTCTTTGGAGAAGTGACATTAAATGGTTCTAATTCTTCGACGATGTTTAGTGCTTCAGGATCACAGGAAATTTCGCATGAAGAAGAGCAGGAAGGATGTGAGGTAATGATGATGGATGATCAGCAAGATGATGAGTAGGAGAGATTAATTCGCCCACTACGAGCGAATGAAACACTCAAGAATTGAGAAATAGTTTTCCGACGGTGCCCAGCCAACCACGGTAAGAAAGCCAAGATGGCCCTTATAAAAAATTTTATTAAATGAAGGATCGCTATCGAGGGATGGGCCTTCATCCTCGGCTAGTGTTAATTTAGAAGGTCATTTTATAAAAAATCCAAACAACATTTTTCGTTTTCCTAGTCAGCTACCCAGGCATGGACCTTCGACCTCGGGTAGCATTAATTTAGGAGGTCACTTTTCAAAAAATCAAAAAAATATTTTCAGTTTTCTTAGCCCAAGTTATTTTCAAGGAAAAAACAAAAGAATAATCTTTAAAGAATCTGGAAAAGAAGATGAACTTATGGAGCTTGAAAATAAAGATGACGAAGAAGATTTGGAGCCTCCAAAAGAGATACTAGATCTTCTGGAACGTCACGAGAAAGGTGTCCAGCCTAATGTAGAAGAGACCGAGTCAATAAACCTGGGTACTGAGGAAAAACCCCAATTGGTGAAAATCGGAACTCAACCCACCACCTAGCAGCGGATTGACCTGACTGAACTTCTGAAGGAATACAAGGATATTTTCGCCTGGTCATATGAGGACATGTCATGGCTTGACACAGATCTGGTTGTACATCGGCTCCCACTCATTCCTGAAGCTAAGCCGATCAAGCAGAAATTAAGAAGACTCCGACCTGAGTGGGCATTAAAGATCAAAGATGAAGTCATGAAGCAGTTCCAAGCAGGCTTTCTTGTAGTCTCCTCATATCCGGAGTGGCTAGCCAATGTGGTTCCAGTGCCAAAGAAAGATGAAAAAGTCCGTATGTGTGTCGACTATTGTAATCTAAACAAAGCAAGTCCCAAGGATGATTTTCCCCTCCCTCACATCGACATTCTCGTCGATAACACTGCAGGCCATGAA
Organism: Tetracentron sinense; assembly: GCA_015143295.1. Lineage (NCBI taxonomy): Eukaryota > Viridiplantae > Streptophyta > Magnoliopsida > Trochodendrales > Trochodendraceae > Tetracentron > Tetracentron sinense. Next base: position 38,128,564 of record CM026563.1, read on the forward strand.
ACACTCTCCTTCATGGATGGATTTTCAGGATATAATCAGATAAAAATGGCTGAAGAAGACAGGGAGAAGACTGCTTTCATAACTCCTTGGGGGACCTTCTGCTATAGGGTGATGCCATTCGGACTCAAGAACGCCGGAGCTACATACCAATGTGCAAGACTACTCTATTTCACGACATGATGCACAAAGAAGCTGAGGTATATGTTGATGACATGATCATCAAGTCACTAAAAGGAGAAGATCACCTTATGGATTTAAGGAAATTATTCAAGCGGCTGAGGGAGTTTCAACTACGACTGAATCCTGCAAAATGTGTATTTGGGGTGTCTTCGGGTAAGCTAATTGTTTTCATTGTCAGTCAAAGAGAGATAGAAGTGGATCCGGCAAAGGCGAAGACGATAATTGACATGCTAGCTCCAAAATCAGAAAATGAAGTACGTGGCTTTTTGGGAAGGCTGCAATACATCAGTAGGTTCATATCCCAACTATTACCAATTTGTGAACCCATCTTCAAGCTTCTCAGAAAGAACTAACCTAAAGAGTGGAACAAAGAATGCCAACAAGCCTTTGATAAGATCAAGAACTATCTGCTTAATCCACCAGTATTGGTTCCTCTTACACCTGGCCGACCTCTACTTATGTACCTGTCAATTTTTGAGAACTCTATGGGATGTGTACTGGGGTAGCACGATGAAACCGGAAGGAAGGAAATAGCTATTTACTATCTCAGCAAAAAGTTCACTGATTACGAGACGAGGTACTCAACTCTTGAAAAGACTTGCTGTGCACTGGTCTGGGCCTCGCAACGCCTGAGACACTACATGTTGAGCCACTCGACTTTGCTGATAGCTCGGATGGATCCTTTTAAGTACCTTTTTGAGAAGCCGGCACTCACAGGGCGAACAGCATGTTGGCAAATGCTTCTCTCTGAGTTTGACATCACTTACATGACCCAGAAGGCAATCAAAGGGCAAGCCATTGCAGATCATTTGGCCGATCATCCACTACCAGGCTATGAACCAATGAAAACAAACTTTCCGGATGAAGCTATATTGTTCATGACTGGCGAAGTAGAAGAAGAACAAAAGGCCAATTGGAAAATGTATTTCGATAGGGCGGCAAACAAGCATGGATATGGAGCAGGTGCAGTCCTAGTATCTCCCGAAGGTAAACAGATCCCTATTGCAGTGAAAATGAAGTTCGAGTGCACAAACAACGTTGCTGAATATGAAGCTTGCATCATCGGTCTACAAGCAGTCGTGGATTTGAACATTAAAGCAGTGGAGGTCTTTGGAGACTCCACTCATTATTTTCCAAGCCACAGGGGATTGGAAAATAAAGGACTTTAAGCTAATTCCTTACCATAAGTACTTGGACGACATCAGTGATAATTTCGAGTACATCACATTTACGCATTTACCAAGAACAGAGAACCGGTTCACAGATACCCTAGCCACCCTGGCCTCAATCATCGGCATTCCTGAAGAGGTAGACATTCGGCCAATCGAGATTGAGGTTAGGGATGAACCATCCTATTGCATGCCAGTTGAAGAAGTGGAAGAAGGTGAGCCTAACGAAAGGCCTTGGTACCATGACATAAAGCAGTACCTAAAAGATCGAACGTTCCCACCTGAGGCCAATGCCAACGATCGACGGACCCTTCAAAGATTAGCCGGGCAATTTTTTCTGAGTACAGGGAGTCTCTACAAAAGGACTTTCAATCATATACTCCTTCGATGTGTGGACTCAAAAGAAGCTGAAAAAATTGTTGAAGATGTCCATCAAGGGATTTGCAGACCACACATGAACGGTCACATACTAACCAAGAAGATCTTGAGAATGGGTTACTACTGGACGACCATGGAACGAGACTGCAACGAGCACGTGAGGAAATGTCACCTTTGCCAGATCTATGCCAACAAGGTACAGGCCCCGGCCACAGAACTCCACAATTTGACAACTCCTTGGCCTTTCTCCATGTGGGGCTTGGATGTCATTGGGCCAATCAATCCAAAGGCATCGAATGGGTACAGGTTCATATTGGTCACTATCGACTATTTCACAAAGTGGGTAGAAGCAGCTTCATATGCCAGTGTGACAAAGAGTCAGGTGGTGAAATTCATAAAGAGAGACATCATATGCAGATAGGGGGTTCCAAGTCTGATCATCACTGACAATGCCAAGAATTTCAAGAACAGACAAATGACGGCATTATGTGAGCAGTTCAAAATCACTCACCATAACCCCACTCCATACCGTCCTCAGATGAATGGAGCAGTTGAAGCAGCCAACAAGAATCTGAAGCGGATTATTGAAAAGATGGCTATCACCTACAAAGATCGGCATGAAATGTTGCCATTCACACTCCATGCATAGAGAACTTCAATCCAGACATCAATAGGGGCGACCCCTTTTTCATTAGTATATGACATGGAGGCTATCTTGCCTATTGAAGTTGAAATACCATCACTCAGAGTACTCATGGAAGCTGAACTCGAAGAAGCAGAATTGATGATCAGACCCCGAGATTGAATGTCATTTGTCATGGCCAATGTTACCAAAGGAGAATGGCCAGAGCGTATTCAAAGAAAGTCAGACCCCGAGAATTCAAAGAGGGTGATTTAGTACTCAAAAAGATGTTGTCACACCAAATTGATGCACGAGGAAAATTCAAGCCTAACTATAATGGTCCATACGTGGTCAGAAAAACAATGTCTGGAGGAGCTCTCATATTGGCATAAATGGATGGGGACGATCTCCCTGAGCCAGTCAATTCAGATTCAGTTAAAAGGTATTATGCATAACTCAACTCTGTAGGAACATGGCTAAAATTAAAATGAAGGGAGGCTTTCTTTGCTCTAACCTCCACAATTCGTTCAGCTATCCTTTTGCCTAACCCGTTGAGCCTGAAAATTCAATTCACCCAATAATGACATTGTTTGCACCCCATACTGGGGTAATTTGGGAAAAAACAGAAGTTAAGTCAATCAAGGAGATATTCAACTTACTTACACTGAGGCAATTTTATTCAAATCAAAAGATTCATGACACTCCAGTATTCTGGGGCATTTTTTTTACTACCCCCTCAAAAAAAAAAGGGGGTAGAAAGGAAAATTGAATAGCCCAAGCTGAAAAGAAAATGGAGAAAAGACCAACACGGATACCCAAAACAAGCAAATGTCATACCTACTCCTAACATGTGCGGAATTTTGAGCCTTATCCCTTCGTTTCAAAAGCCACAACCACAGCCCATGTTTCGTCCCATTGCCGAGTCCTCTCCGATTAATGATGGTCATAATTACTAAGGTTTGAATTGTGCCTAATCTCTTCCTACTGGCAAGGATGGGCAAGATTACTTGAGAAAAGACTATAAAAGAAAGCATAGTATGAAAGGACACAATGAAAACCCGACAAGGCTTTGTGAGTAAAAACATCATATCATGGCAAGAATCAATTGCCACGGGCTTGGTGAAAAACCCCTTGGGGCGCCAATGTGCAAAAATTACGTGGGTCAGACTTGGTGAAAACCGTAACAGGCACTAAGGGTAAAAGAGGCATTTTTTTTTTTAAAAAAAAAAGGGTGTCTTCTTTGTTCCGGCCGGGAGTCAACACGAATAGCAGGAGTTTTTCAAGACCGGCGGTTCTTACTTGCAACTACTTGGGATAATTCAAGGTATTCACGGTGAAGTGGCACAAGGTAATTTTATATTAGTCTGGATACCATAAAAAAATGATGTGGTAGTATCCTCTAACCAGAATTCTTTAAAGATTAAAAAAAAAAAAAAGGTGTGTGCTTGCATGTGCCCGAACTACGCTAGTCTGATTCCCATCATAAGGGATACGTAGGCAACCTTCATAGGTGCGACCCCACTAATGGAAATTTTTTTTGGTTTGTTTCCTTTCTTTTTTCTATTTATTGCATGAAAAAAAAAAACTAGTATTTTTGGTCGATGACGAGAATTCTTGAAAAATCAATTCCTTTATTGAATAAAACAGAGTTCTGAGACCCATAAATATAAAAACAATGTTTTCTCTAGAATCAAACTTTAAAGCAAGTCCTGAAGCCTCATTCTGAATCCGAAGAAGCTCCGCCTTGGTCCTTCAATTTTCGCCAAAGACGGGCCAGCTCCGCATTCAACTTAAGGATCACCTCTCGGCTAGTAGACTTTTTCTCACCAATGGGATTCTGGAAATACTGAAATTCCTCATTCACTGTTTCTAGAATATCAACTTGAGCTTTTAGATCATTTATACGATCCTGGTAGGCAGCAGCTTCACTCTCCATTTTGGCAACCTCAGCTTTCAAATCGACATTCTCTACAAGCAGGGAAGTAACCTTTACTTCTAACTCTTTATATGGGGGTTGGTCATCAATAAGTAGATCATTCATTGGCTCTTTTCTCTTTTCACCAATGTAAGGATGTGAAGGAGAAACGTAAGGAGGGTAGCAGTCACCCAACCATCTGATATACTCAATAGTAGCCAAAGAGTCCTGACCATCACCGAAAGTGCTCCTCACTCTAGATCTCCACCCAACAAGAAGGCGAGAAATGAGTTTTTCAGAAGAGGGCCCAAACTCAACCACATCTGTCATGACTTCGATGGAAGGGATGTCTTGGGTGCGCCCAAATTGCCGAACTACCCTATTTGGAAAATAATGACTAGAACCCCTGAGACCGAGAAGAATGAGGTGATGTTTTCCAGATATACCTGAGATGATCTCTATAACATGAAGCCAGGAGCACTTCCAAACCAACATGTCAGGAGCCAATAAGACAAGTTGATCGTACCACATCTCTGGACTATCCAGAAAAGGAGGAATTTCACTAAAGGAGCAGTGCGATTCGATCAAGTCCTGTCGCATGAAAGCCAGAGTAGCAAGGGGGTTGCAGCACTTGAGATGTTCCAGGAGCCATACCTGTAATAGGGAGATACACCCTCTGAAAAAGCCACTCCTCTTTTGGACACATTGATCCAAAGCCCTAAAGGTCTCAGCAAGCAACATAGGGATGAAGGAGTGACCGGTCATTACCTGCTCAACTACTTCCAACACTTGCATGTCAATGAATTTGAAGCTCAATGGAAATAATACATTCCCTACAACTGCAAGAGCCAAGGCACGAAAGCGGTACTGAGGCCAAGAACCCGGAAGACCCACAAATGACGGTGTACTAATCCAATCGGGATTCCTGGGAGAAAAGTAGTCCACCAAAAATTTCAAAGAACATCGGAAGTAACTTTCATCACCATCTAACTTTTTGAAAAAGCCCCGCTTCACCCTGAGGAAGGAAGATGCCTTGCTTTTCCAACTAGCCCGATAAGAAGGAAGAACAATTCTATCTTGATCGAAAGGTATGACAACAATCTTCCGTATTCTTCCAAAGTCGGACAAAGTTCAAAAACCCTTGAAAACGTGGAATTCCGGGCTCCAACACCCTAAAGCAGCCTCAACAAGGTGGCCATTGATTTTTACGTTGAAAAGAGAAGCCACATTACCTAGCTTCAATTTCTGGAAGGCTTCTTACTCTGAGGAATCTAAGGAGTCCAACCATCGCTTTAGTTTCTAATCGTAATGCCGGTGGTTCTCTAGGTTCGGCAAAGTCTGAAAAGGGAAGGCAGAGTCATCATTAATGCAAACTGAGGGTTCCGTTGCGTCCGAATGGGTTGAAAAGTCTTGGATCGAAGTTTCAAAGCCTTCACACAACAGGTTTTGCGGCAGAGAATTTTTGCAGAAGAGAACTAAGTTCGGAATACTATTCTGTTCGCAGGTTTTATAAGAAAAACCTTCAGAACTCGCGCCTTTTAAAATGGCGCGGAATAAAAAAATTGAAGAAAACTGTACCGTGCCCTTTAAAACGGCGCGGCCATTAATTCTGTCCGAAAACAGTATCTTCTATTTTTTTTCAACACGCAATTGCGCGAGCTGTTGCTCCTGTTTTGGGTACCTGTTACAGGGATCATTCCATACTTTCACATCCATACTATTCAAGGCCGCTGGCCATTCCCATCCTCCAGAATTTTTCAAAAAAAAGAAAGTTTTTAATTAAGAAATTCATGTTTATATTACAGGATAATTTACAAAAGGAGCCTAAATGAAGAAAGAAAAATCTAATCTCCCCGCCTCAAAGCTCCAAAATCACGGCATGTTCACAGTGACCGCTAGTCCTCCTCCTCGTCCTGCCAAAAGAAAAACAGGGAGTGAAATCATGCTGAGAATATGTTTTATCAAGAACAATTAATAAGCATATTTATTAATCAAGTACTTTACCTATGCAGGACCTGCCTCGAAATCAAAGCTCACATCCGGGCGAGGCCGACACTGCAAGACAAAAAGGATGAAAGTCAAGGAGCATGGATGCGGAAAAATCAAACCAAATTCAAGGATGCTTTACCTGATAAGGAGGAATCGCCTCAAGAGTGACTAAGGGATCCTCAAGGGTCGCACACCGGTCCCTTAGACGAGCCTGAAAAGGAAAGTAAAGTGGGTCAGATGAACTGTTAGTATCATTTCAAGGAAAAGGAGGGGGGGGGGGGCTTACATTTTCTTCAATCAGTGCTCGGTTATCCTCCTCCAGGAGGCAAGTAGCAGTCTCTGCAAGGAAGCGATGAAGTCAGGATAACAAGATTAAAAAACAACAAGCAAGAGGAAATTGATAAAAAGAAAAGCTCACCATCTGAAAATATTTCTCAACCAACCTCGGTGGCCCCAGGACAAGTGGAAAAGGGGCGTATGATGGGACCAATGGACACGCTCCGGAACCAAGAAAGGAAGAAAGAATGTGTCACGACCTCACCAACCAGATGATGGATAGGGACACCGGCCGTGCACATCCCTTCCATGAAAGTATCGGGGGCCAATACAGGTGTCATCTCTGGAGGAGGGGGCAAGTGGAGTCCAAAACTCCCCATCGCTCTGGTGAAGAACTCGCTCTCCTAGAAAGTACTCTCAAACCCCAAAATATGAGAAGGCCACACGACGACCCATGAAGCGTCTCACCCCTCTACAAAAGAGCTGGATCATGTCATCAAAATCGGAAAAGGGCTGAAGAGTCACCTACATTCAAAGTAACGAGTGGGATAAGCTAAGGTGAATAGAGGACAACAATCGTCAACAAAGCCAGGTATCGACTTACCCTCCTCAAAGTCAGATAATCCAACTCTTTTCTGGCCTTATCTAGGAGATGGCTATCAACCTTAGAGGAAGGCGAGCTCCACCGCGATGATTGCGGGAACGAGGTAACATCTGGAATCTTTAGGCTCGGGCAAAATGGATCCAAGTATTCGTGAGCCCACATCTGAAACAAATAATGAGTTAAGAAAAAGGGGGGGAGGGAGTAACAATGCCAAAGAAAATGAAAAACAAAAAAGGGATACCTCAAGGAAATGATAGAAGAAGCGGACCGATCGACCTTCCCCACGGGAAACTCGGCGGAGTCCTGCCAAAATGCTAGCGTAAATAGCTCCTCCCCAGTCGAAGGTGTCGAAACGGTCAATGGGATCCATTAGGGGAAGGAAGCTCGTCTCCACACAAGATCAATCGGTCATGAAGAAGCAAGAGCCCAAAATGAACAAAAGGAAGACCCAGAGCACACTCGTGAATGCAGGAGAGTTGAGATCGATAACAGCAATAGCTGTCGCCTCCAGGATACTGGCCAACCAGGAGAGCTTCACCTTGCCTGCTTCCCATCCACTATCCGCTACCACGGTCTCCGGCGAGACCCCCATCAAGCCTGCAGCCCGATCCATAGGAATGACAGAAAGAGGCGGAATCACCTCGCCAACGATCGGAATACCAGTCAACATCACAAAATCGAGGGGGGTGATCGCCAACTCGCAGCATGGAAAGTGAAATGTGTTGGTCTCCCCAAACCATCTCTCGCAGAGAGTAGCATCCAGTCTCCGGTCACTCTGGATCCGAGGAATGGTTAAGAAGGGACCAAGCGGATTCCTTCCTAGTGCATCTCTCAAAGAAGGAGACGCCCTCTGGTAAAATGTCAGGACGGGCTTCCACGAGCACCTCTAGCCCGTAATAGGTGACCTCTGCAAAATCAAAGGGAAAGGTAAAAGATTAATCATATGCAACAAGCAAAGGTAAATGACTAACTTTGTCAAAATTATACATCTTTCTTACCTCCTGAGTTTGGGAAATTGCCGAGATATGTCCCCCTAAGTCTCTCAATAGAGGTGTATCAGGGATACCTAACACCACTTGATCTGAGCCCGACTGTCTCCTACCCCTCAAAGAGGTAGCCCTGGCGCCGCTAAAACTCGCACCTACTCGCGAGCCCTCCCTCGGTTGTTCCTCCACCTCTGTGGGAGGAACATAATCATCATCTTCCTCTGGGCGAGCCGAGAAGGATTCCCCAGTCTTCGCTCTCTTAGGCCTAACCATATCTACATTAAGAGAGGGGCACAATCATAACAACATTTTTTATTTTGTGGAAAATTGAAATTTGATATTCCTAACATACATTTCCAATTAAGAATATGATGAACAGGAAATCAAAATAACAAATAAAGCCAACAGGTATGATTTTCAAACTTGCGATACTTTGAAATTATATGTTGCATAAACTGACAAAAAGAATTCTCATTACGTGCAGGAATTTGGAGGACCGTTGATGCACAGGGATAATACAACAGTATCATGATTGTTTTCAAAGTCAAGCTAGAGTTCAAAACTTAAAAAGGAAAAAATGCTCAGGCTGAATTCAAGGATGAATCAGTTTTGTTCCTGAACTGACAGTCAAGCCTGGAGACCTCATCATCTTTGTCTACCTACTAGAAGACCTACTGTCGCTGCAAAAAGGGAGATCCTGTGGATAGACATCCATCGTAATCCAAGGCATTGAGAAGGAGGAAATATATTCTAATGAAGACTGTGGGCTCTACGGGGTTATATTATCAAACGTCATTGACAGTAACCTAGATACACTCTGATCTCAGGAGGCCTAAATCCCCACTGATATGGACGTTTTTAAAAGGGGTAGTAATCCACTACCCATCTCTGAGCAATAAAGATAGCTTTTTTAAAGTTACCCTTTTGTGGTTGAATCAGATCATTATCTACACATCTAATGCTGGTGGAGGAAAAATTCAGTGGGGATTATGTATGCATGGGTTATGCACGTATGATTCAAGGTGGAACAAATACACAGAATAGAATTTTGTTAGAGTTGAGAGTGCGAAAATCACCAAAGCAGGAAGCAAAAGTGGAGAACAATAGCAAATGGAAAGAGGATTCATACATAAAGAAGAAAAAGAAACGTTTGGAGGGTCTTAAAGCATCAAAGTTAGAGAAACTTTCAAAAATCCAGGCTATAAAAGAGGGATTTCATGTGGCTTACCTTAAATCAAGCAAATGCCAAGAAATTTGAGGGGAAGATCACCCAAGAGTTGGAACCGTGAGGATAAATTGCAAGATTGGGGGTTCTCTTGATGCCCTAGATCCCCAAAACAGCCCCGAAATGCTGAAATTGAAGAATCGCCGAAAAAAGAGGGCTCACCGAAGAAGATCGCCGGAAAATGGGGAAGACACGCCGGAGTTTTGGCCGGAAATGAAGTGGGGTCCAAATGAGGGAGTAGATCTTTAAAGGGGACCACAAGGGAAAGTGAAGAAGAGAACAAGAAAAGAAGAAAAGAAAAGGAGAGAGGGGCTTGACGCGTGAGGAGTCATACAGACCCCTCGCCTTCCAGAACGCCACAATGCAAAAAAAAAAGGGGGGGGGGGCCTTTCGACAGCGAAGCATGATCAACTTATTTGCCTACAGCCAATCAATGACTGTCAGGTTAGGGGGTCCCGCTATAAAGTAAATCTTGGGTTTGATTTATCAAACTTCATAAGCATACCAAGTAACAGTGTGGTTTATTCCATAACCACATCCATTAAGTTCCCTTTTCTGATTCGATAACGTACTTCGTACACCTTGAAGTTAGATTAAGGATTTAAAGAAGATATTTTGGAAAAATTATTTGAAACTCTTTTTTCACATCACCGTCTTACTTTGCGCAGGACTCGGATCGAGCCTGTGAGGGGGATCGAGGTTCCATGAGAAGGCCCACATGTCCGACCCATCTCCGTTTATTTCCACTTTTTTTTATCGAGGTTTCAAATTGTTTTGATAAAATGATTTTTTTTAAGTATTTAAAATAACTTCAAGGGGTGTATGAATAATCTTCACATCCAAAATAGGCTTATGTCTATTTTTCTTTGCGGTTATTTGCAAGCAAATCCGGCAAAGAGGGGTAGCTGTAGACACCCTATTTTGCATGATTTCATGGGCCTGAAAAGCCCATTGGTGCCGAGTATTGAAAGAGAGTAACGATGAGATCCGGACTCCACAATGTCAAAGATTAAAGCCAAAAGCGAAGCCCAATCCCAAACCAGCCAAAGCCCAAGAGGGCAGGCCCTTTTTCACTCAAAATTGTCCCGCGCCCTTATAAAGGGCGCGCCCCTATTTTTGGCCCAATTTAGTTCCCGCGGCTTTTTGAAAGGCGCGATTTACGGAAAACCCTAATTTCGATTTCGTTTTGCGTGCCAATGCATTTTGGGGTTATTTTTTTTAGTCTCACATTGCCCAGAAAGAGCGAAATCCTTATTTTTCACCTTATAAAAAGGATCCTCACCCCAACACATTTTTCAACTTTGAAAAGGCCAAGCTTTGCCAACTCATAACCTTGAGAAACCCCTAATTTCGGTGGGAGCCTTCAAAAAACCCAAAAACTTCAACCATCAAAGCTATCAACCTAGGGTTGATTTTCACCAACTTTGGGAAAAAAACCATTGGAGTTCGGATCTCGAGGAATCATTCTCTTTTCTTCAAACACTTAGAGCATCTAAAAAGGAAAAGGTATGCTACATTCTCATCTTCTACTTCTACCCGTCCAAGTCTCTTCTTCCCTCACTTTCTCTTAGTAGCTCGGCGATTTCCCTCTACACGGTTGTGCGGAAGTAGAAATCCGGGTGAAGGAAAGGGCCAGAAGACCAGATCTTCAACTTCTTTATTTCATTTTTCTTTATTATTTGTTAGTAGTTCTTTGTCCCTTTTCCACCCAAACGTAGACAGAGTCCCTCTTAACTCGGTCGAGGAGAGATCGTGATTGTTCGCCGATTTAGGGAAAAAGGGTTTTGCTGCGCAAGTAGAGAGAAAATCACCCTAACTCGGTCGAGGAGGGGTGGCTTTCCAATCTTGAAATAATAAAGAGAGACAAAAAAAGAAGAGAAAATAATTTTAAATTAATTTAACGGAGAAAATTAAGAGGAAACCGTCACTCGACGGATGAGGTGGGGTGCCTAACACCTTCCCCAACTCATAAGAGAATCCCCGGGCCCAATCTCGGTTTTCTTTTTAAATCGAGGGTTTTATTTGTGGGTGACCAATCACACCTGGATTTTGATTGGTGGCGACTCTAACGATCTCGGCTTCTCATCAGTTGAAAAACACGGATGTGGGGAGGAGATCGACCTAGGCCGGCTATCGTACATTATGTTTGAGAATTTTTTATTTTGAAAGATTGCTGGGTAAGAAACAGAGTAAGGTTTGCGACTATAGGTTATGCACGCCTATAGTCAAGGTTAGATTTGTGTGGAGCTGTTGTATCCTGGAGGCATCGTGTCTGTCAACCCAGTGCATTTGTGGGGGGCGCGAAATGTCTTAAAGAGAGCGACGTGATCCGCCCCTCACTTCACACTAGCTACCAATTTTTTAACCGTTTTCAAATGCAGAAATTTCTGGATTGAAGGTTGATGTTTTATTTGTGTTCTTCATACTGCCATTTTTTGTTGGACTGCATTTCCAGGTAATTTACCCCTATGGGAACAACAATTGGTTCCTTGTTATTGTGTGTGCTTTGGTTTTTACACTCTCAAATTCCTTAAGGTGTACACTCTTTCACTTTCTTCATGGATAGAGATTTTTCTTCTCGGTATCTGTTTGATGGCAGTAATTATGGTTTGTGGTCCATTCAATTTACAAGTTTTCTTGAAGGACGGGGATTATGGGGTATAGTTGATGGCATGGACCCCCTTCCTAAAGCGGATAAGCCCAAAGAGCTAGCTGAATGGAAAATTATAAATGGAAAAATTGTAACATGGATATTAGACTCTGTCGAAAAATCTATTACAGTAGAATTGACTCCACATAAGACAGCACAGGCTATGTGGGAACATCTGCAGGTAATTTACTAGCAAAGCAATGAAGCCTGATTATATCGTCTAGAACAAGAATTGACACAACTCTCCCAATGTGATACGGTACAAGCATTTTATTGCGAGACATACGAACATATGAGAGTAATAACATGTTTAAACACCAAAAGCCCTTAGAGGCATTAAACCAAACACACAGAGTGCATAATTGTGGTAGTTTATATCCAAGTATAAAAACAACATCACACCCCATATCAAACTAATATTTATAGTATAGAATAAAAAGAACATCATGTGGTAACTAGTATTATCACAAGATTGGTAGTAGAATGTATCTACCTTGGTGAAATTGAGGAATTCGATTCCAAAGGCTTGGAACAAGTGAGAACCTTGAGTTCTTAGTTGAAAACACCAAAGAATGGAAGATCTTGATCTTCTCTTCAAGCTTGAGCAAACCCTAGCTCTTCTCCTTCTTCTCCTCTCAAATCTCTCTCAAAATTATGCTCTAAGGGTTTCTGAAACCCTAAGGCACGAGTTGGGCCTTTTATAGGGAAAGAGGTGATGGTTAAAGACTTGGACCTTCTCCAATCCAATTCTAATACCTTATACACTCAAAACACACTCTTTGGGCTATATATACTCATGAACACATGCACATCATATATCCAAACATTTTCATTAGCATAAAACCCATTAGTATACAAAACTCCACTTTGAACACTATTCACCACCATTGACTACTTAGTGAAATAAAGATTCGGGGTTTTACATCTATAACTGATTGAGAGCTATAAATTGAGTTCATTTATGAACTACCAATAACTATTGAACTACCCAAGATCAAATCTTTAATTCTCATCAATCCTCACCAAGTTTTTCATCGTACATATCATTTTAAGAGACCTAGAAATCCCCAATCTCATTCGATTCATTCAACTTCTATTCTTTGTGAGATTTCTAAAGTTCAATGAGCTTAATTGTTGATTGCAAATCCAAGTCTCTATTAGTAAAGAAAAGCCAAGAATTGGTGGATTCTAACAATTGAAATAGTAGCTTCAAAGAAGTCAAGAGAGGGTTGTGCTCTTGTAAAGATAGGTATGATCCTTACCCTGAAAAGGATTGTGAAGGTTTAATCTCACCTGGAAGAAGGATTGTAAATGCGTGATTCTCCCCGGAAGAGAATTGTAAATGGTTTGGGCTTCACTCGGAAGAAGTCCATATGAGTAAAATCATGGAAAATCCTTAAAGCGGGAAGCTACAATGTGGGGACGTAGGAGGGTTGTCAAACCTTGAGAAAAATATCTTGGTGTTTTCATTCTCTAACTTTCTCCTTAATTTTTAGTTATTGCTTAAATTTAGAATTGTTAGTTACATTCCCTTAATCATTTTAATTCTGCAAAAAATGGATAAAAACAAATTTTAAATTTGCCAAGACCCTAATCGCCGCCTCTAGGATCAATACTTGGGCAACATACATGGCGACCTAAGAAGTTGTGAAAGAAATAAGAAAATACCCAAATCACATTTACTCAGGGATAGAAATACCCTCAGATTACACCCACAATAGGACAAAGAAAAAACAAGTGATCCACTGTTTCTTCCGCTTGAAGGTATAAGAAGCAGTTGTTAGCCAATCTCCAACCTCTATTTTCTAAGTGATCACAAGTAAAATTTTTATTCAAAGTTGCATTTCATAGGAAGAAAGATACATTGGAGGGAATACTTGGATTTCATACAATTCTATTAGAATCGACCATTCAAGACCCCATAGATTGTACTGAGAATCAACCATTATGACTTGTATACCAAATTCTAACATCTCTATCATGGGGGCTCCAAGGGATGTCCCCAAGACACAAAAGGAGATGACCCAAATCGTTGATTTCCAGTCATTCAAATCCCGCATCAACTTCGAACACCACACCACTCTGAATCCCACAACTCAAATAAACTCCCACTAGAGCATCCTATCCACGATTAAGAGGAATATCTTACCAAAGTCATCATTCACACCAAACATCTTTTCAAAACCGAATCTCTGGGCCTCTAACCACATTGAATTTAAAATTAGACACAACTAAATTAGTGATAGTTGTGATACCCTTCCACAACCCGACCCTGTAAGAACTCTTGACCATCTGAGGGACCGACAAGAATTCTCTCAATATTTGGGCACTATAACGAATCACCACAAACTCTCTTTCCTCTTTAACTCCAAACTCATTTATTTAACAAGTCTTATTTAGTTGTACCCTCGACACTTTGAGCGACTTCTCAAGGGAAGCGGCAACTGATCGAGGGATGGTAAATGTGGACATGAAGTATGGAGAAGAGTGGAAGACTATTGAGGGTGCTTTTGATAAAAGTTAATTTCTATCCTTGTAATAATAATGATTTCCAAATTGATAATCGATTAACAAATCTCTCCAAGACCGGGACTGAAACAACCTGCTCCGAAAAGCATACCAAGATACACTGATGGAAGAGAATTCACTTTACAATTAAGACAGAACATTAATAATTCTACGTCCAACACCTCTCCTACACTCACAATCTCAGACTTGACCAAATTATCCCTCAACTCTGAGACGACCTCAAAACATTTAAATAAAAACCTGAGAAATATCAAATTCGGATACAAAACTCAGAAAGAAATCAATGTATTGTTTACGAATTATGTGTATGAGTTAGCCTATTGGGGTGTTTAAATGTAGTTTCCAAAATAAAATAAACTGCTCCTCTAGTAGTTGCTGCGATAAGACCGCTCAGAGGAGCCACATACTCCCAACGATTATATTTGTAAGATCCGAATCTGATCCGATCTGATTAAGGTTAATTAAAAAAAAACTTTATTTTAATAATATAAAAATCTAAAAGTACCTCAATTAACTCTAATTAATATATATATTTTTTAAATTAATACTTTCTGCATAGAAAATCTATGTAATATATTTAAAAAGATTTTTAAAAGTTAGTATAATTGAATCAGATTTTAATCGGATCGGATAACCCTATATCTGGATCTGATCCGATTATAATCAGATTCCACTTATTCGATCCGAATTTGATCCGATGGATCACATATAGGGTCTCCGGCTAATCGGAATGAATCCGGATCAGATCTGGATCCTATTCCGATCCATTGACAGTCCTACCAACGAAGCATGAGGAAGGGTGATTTTCTAAATTGTTAGAAAATAAGAGGACTGTTCCTAAATACTGAAACATAATAGGGGTTTCTATATAAAACACTATATAAATACATACTAGGGCCTTGGGGTCCGTAGTCCGTACCCAACCCTTCATCTATGGACTAATCTTGACCTTTGATTATGCTGTATTAAAAAGAAAAGATACCTAGAAGCTAGAGATCCATCTGGTTATCTCCCGAACCCAAACCAAACCAAACCTCCTTCCCGTCGATCTGTGTGTCTTAGGAGAGAGAGAGAGAGAGAGAGAGAGAGAGGCAATGGATTGCTTCTTTGTAGATCTTGCCGTCCGGAGTGAAGACACGTTTTGTTTCGGTACAAATCCATAGAGAATTGAATGGGGATATGAACGCAGATCTGATGTGAAAGGTTAGTTTTTTTTTTCCTTTTTCTGATTGAACATATTATTAACATCCCGGATCTGATAAAACCAATCGTGCAGGAAAGAAAAAAACTTCATTTTTATACGATTCGTCTGTTTCATGTGACAATTACAGATTTTTTGCTGAATATTTCAATAAAAGCTTCGATTTTTCAGTCTATATAATGTCAAAATCATGATTTCTATGATTAATTTCGCAAATTGATCTCTTCTCTTCCTCGTCTCCTCTGCCTCTTCCTCTTCATCTTCCTCTTCCGATCAGTCAGAATCAATTTTGATGGTCCACGTGTACGGTGACGAGGCTCAGAGGATGGTGCCTTCCCGTCCGGAGTATTACTATTTCTTGTGGTAGCGTCACGCGATTTTGCTGCGTCTGATTGACACATTCCCTTCGTGCACGACGCACTATTGCGCGTGAAGCTCCTATTCTCTCAACTCTCCCAACCGGGACCATCTCCTTACACGTGTTAGAACTTAGACCCGATCAAAGCCAAAAATAAAATAAAAATGACATCCCCTAATATTTTGCGCGCATTATTCTCCCATTTTTTAAATTAAATTTTAATAAATATCTTTTCCAGTGAAATATTCCAAAATTTAAAGAGATTACAATAAGATACCTAATAGGTTAAGATACTTACAACCCTTGAACACTGTTCTTAGCCTATTTAAATTAGAAATCTAAATGTTAGAATACTTGACAATTATGTAATTATTAACTATTTAGCCGAAATTATTAGGTTTAGAATTAATAATTTAAGAAGTTGTATTAGTTTAATAATAAAAATTTAGAGTATTATATTCAGTTTTGGTAATTTAATAACTAGATATGTGATTTGCATCTAATAACTTTTATGTAAAATATGTAAACATATTAGAATAAATTATAAAAAAAATTAAAATTGAGGAAATAGTTTATTAATTGTGGACACAATTTCAAAAATAAATCAGAGAATATTTGTCTAATCCCAACAAATTGCAATTTCAAACTTTGCAACCATGTAAAATTGACATATTTGGTTCGGCCCGGATTATTGCAACACAATAAATGTTGTGAATAAGTGCATTTGTGAATAATCATGTTTGGTCAAGCACTCGATCATTTAGTCATTATGACAAAGAGGACACTTTGTTCATTTTGAAAATAACATTATGGGTAATATCTCTCTCAAGCTGAAAGGAGGTATTATAAACCTCACGAGGTGCATTTTGAAAATAACATTATGGGGAATATCTCTCTCAAGCTTAAAAGGAGGTATTATAAACCTCACGAGGTGCAAAATTGGGTGTTTAAATATTATAAACCTCACGAGGTGCAAAATTGGGTGTTTAAATAATTATCGTAGAATCCTTGAAGGTGCATAAATAGTCATTCTCGCCCATAATTACCCTCCTACGAGATTATGAAATCACCGGTTATTTCATAATCACTTATGACGAGTTGGGCCAAATGTTATCATTCATAATCTTGGCATAAGTTATTAGTGAAATTAACTTCAATAATTCAAACCAAATGACCCTTAACTTGCTGAAAAAATCAACTATTTAGACTGGGCATCCAACAATAGAGGGAAGCGTACATGAAAAATAAAATATATAACTTATGAAGGTCATAAAGTTACGCATACAGATTCCTTAAAACTAAATATACACAGTTATGAAGGCTGTGGCAGCCATTACAGAAGCAAACAAGTTCGAATTCCTGTTAGGACATGGTTCTTGAATGTGGCAGCTGACGTAGTGGGACCAAAGGGTTCCTTATAGCAAAGTGGGACCCCCTTTTCTTTCCTCTTCATTATTGAAAAAACTTATAAAACTAAGACCTGCCTAAAAACTGTCATGTGCCCCTTTCCCCAAAATAATAATCCAAAACACACATATTTACATTCTTATAATATGAACTAAATTAATAAATGTGATCTCAAGTCAACTTTTTTTTTTTTCCGGTCGGTATAGTCAAACATATATTAAACAAATAGAACAACAAAGAAAGAGTACAATGTTTTAAACCCAAGATGAAACAAAAGAATACTTAACAAGTAGGAAATAAAATGACCGCATAAAGGTCCTATGTATTGAGGGAGACGTACTGACAACCTAAGATGACTTTCTGATCTGCTTTCTCCTGTCGAATGCTTACTCATGCTAAGACCAATAAATGTATGTGAGAGCAAATGCGATGTAGAGAAGAATTAGAGTTCTTGAAAACTATCTTTTTTCGTTCTTTCCAAATTACCTACGAGATGGCCCCAGGAAGGACCACCCAAACTGTCTTCGGCGCGCTATCCTCACTAACCAAAACCCAGTAGGATAAGAAGTTGTGAAAGGACGAAGGAAATACCCAATCCACCCCTACTCGGGATAGAAAATACCCCGAGATCACACCCACCTTAGAGCAATGCAAAAGCAAGTGATCCACCGTCTCTTCCGCATTAAGACACTAAAAGCAATGGTTAACCATCATCTAGATTTCAAGTGATCACATATAAGAATTTTATTCAAAGTCACATTCTATAGGAAAAAAAATACCTTAGGGGAAATTCCTGAATTCCACACATTTCTATGAGGGAAAGGAGCAGTAGGGGATGACCTTAATGACTGTAGTAGTGATCTAACTGAAAATTGCATAGTTCAAAGACTCGGCGAGTCATTCGAGTAACTTGGCCGAGTTACTCGACTCGATTGAATTTTGAGTCGAGTCGCCTTAAAACTCGAATGAGACAACACTATTCAGCGAGTTACTTGGGTAACTCAGTCGAGTTTTTCGACTCGCCCAACTAGGTA
Source organism: Tetracentron sinense (assembly GCA_015143295.1). Taxonomy (NCBI): domain Eukaryota; kingdom Viridiplantae; phylum Streptophyta; class Magnoliopsida; order Trochodendrales; family Trochodendraceae; genus Tetracentron; species Tetracentron sinense. The sequence goes on from CM026563.1 coordinate 38,147,087, forward strand.
AAGTCACATAAGGATATTTTTATCATTTTTATTTTTTGAAAACCTAAAATCAAATGTCACACTGTTTTTATATTATATTTTTTGGGGGCTACAAAACCAAACCTATCATGAGTTCTGTTAAACCTGTTTTTAAGCTTGAGGCTGCAAAATTAGCTTACTATGAGTTCTTTTAACCCAGCGTTTTTCAAGTTATTTTTGGTTTAATCTTGAATAAAATGCCAAGAATTGGTATATGTATTACATATATATTCCGAGTTAGACCGAGTTAAATTTTTTTCGAGTTTTCCGAGTTACTCAACCCAACTAACTTTCGAGTCGAGTCGAGTCGAGTCGAGTCGAGTTTTCGGGTTTTTGAACCATGGAAAATTGACCATTGTTGCTCCAAGACCAAATTCTAACATCTCTGCTTTGAAGCCTCAAAGAGGCAGAACCAATGCGTGTAAAAAGATGGCTCAGAGCTCAAAACTGACATAAATATTTTTGCAATGTTCTTTTTTTTATGTTCTCCTAATATGAAATTTTTATGTTTTCATTAATCTATTTTAACCCTTTGTATTGAATACTATTTTAATAAATACAAGGCTAGGTTTTTATTTTTATATGAGAAGAACCATTTAATGAATGGAAATGTAACATAAATACAAGAAAAGTCAAAGTGTATTTATTGTCTCATGTATCTAAAGATTGATCTCAATTAAAAAGACTAAGTTACTTTTAATTAGTATGCAAAATAGTACGTAAAGAAAAACAACTAGTGAGTTTTCTAATTAATTAATACAAGGCTAAAAATGTCATAATCAACGATAACAAGTTCACCAACTGGGTGAACGGTACCAATACAAGGGTAAAAAAGATGTTAATAGAAGACAGTCACAAAGACGTCTAAAAGAATGGGGTACAAAAAGCAACGAGAGGTCAAACCCTCTATACACAAGAGATTGTCTGTGGGGGGATGGGGTGCCAAACCAAGTTTCTGGGTCAAATAGGGGAAAGCTATTAGGCTTACCTTATAATCTCTCAAGCAAGGTTCTAAATGTCGATATTGCTCGATATGTTGAGTCGTAGTAAAAAGATATATCAGGGATATATCATTAGATAAATCGTTTATCGGTGATTTTTGGAAAAAATGACAAAAAAGTGGACAAACTTGAAATTTTGTAGTGGAACTTTAGTAAATGTTAAAATAGATGTTAATACTCGTTTGAGAATAAAAACATTTTAAAAAATAACAATTTACATAAGAGACGCATTCGGAAAGGGGGCAAAAATGTGCGTTGACGACACAATGTATGATTGATTCATATTCCTAAATCATAACTAACTTGCATAAAATGTTTCATTCATTTCTCAATCAATCATGAATTTATAATTCATAAGATTCATAACAATACAAGCATTCATAATAATAATCTAACTCACTCAAATAACTTACTCCAAGAACTATAATCAAAACCAAAAGGAGTTACACAAAGGCTCGACTGCCACTAGCAAATGAGGTTGTACATCTCTATACCCATATAGATTTGACTCATACACAAAAACATATCCATATGGATATTAGCCATCTAGTTGTGCATAGCTATGTTCTTGAGAGCACAATTGTCACAGATAATATTGTACCCCTATATTGATATTCATACGGCTTATACCAACAAATTTATCCATATGAATTTTTTGAAATTTAAATTTAGGAGTATTTTAAATGGAGGATACCCATAATATGCTTATTTTTTTTATAAAGCTTCAATTCAAAATCTTTTTCTACTGAACTGATAGTTCACTTTTTGACCCTATAGATGAAAATATTTTTAAAAACTAAAATATGAGACTTTTTTCACTGGACTTTTAGGTTTTAGTAATGTTTTGATATGGTAGAATTTATGATATTTTAAAATTTAAGAAATACCGTAGTATGTGAAAGTTGAAATTCTCAAAAAGGCGCTAAAAAAGCAATTTTTTTTCTTGAGCTAAAAAGTTGGTTTTTTATTCTTCAGGAATTTAGATCTAGGATAATTTTTATTGAATTTAAATGGGGGTATAACCTTATTTATATATAAATTTCTTAAGTAAATAGTAAATGATATTTTATGTAAATAAGATAGAGTGAAGCAATGAGCTTCACTCTCATATCCAAAAAGCATTTTATTAAAAAAAAAATGTCAGGCGATATTGCACGATATCGGTGATATATCCTTGATGTTGTGTAAATATTTTTTAAGAGCATGTAGATGTGTCGCCGACCACTGATATCGATAAATATTGGCGATATATCGTTGATTTTTTGAACCTTGCTCACAAGGCAGCACTGGCATCCTTCCTCCTAGTAGTATGCAGATTCAGAGATACAGAACCCAAACATCATCACCAGTAAAGGCAAGGAGCTTCACCACTTGAAGCTGAAAATAGTTACAAAGCTATAGAAAGGGCTATAAAAAGGGTGAATAGGTTTCCATTTAAGTGAGACATCAACCACTCCATAAAAAAAATCAGAAAAAAAAGAAAAAGAGAGATGGGAGACATATAGAGCCCACCTCTGTCTATGACTTAATCCCTAACACGCTAATAACTTAATCCCAAAATGCAAAACAATTAGTAAGCTGAACTCTTATACTAGACTAGAAGAGAGTTCTAGGCTTGTAGCCAAAAAACACCCTTGTAAAAGTTATTGAACTATAAGTGGACAAATACTACCTAAGGAAGTCGTACTACAATTATAGTTTATATATGTAAGCCGTTAAAAGATGGTAGAATAGTAACTTCAGTAATATATATATATATATATATATATATATATAATGTATAACGGCCATGCCATAGAGGGTGTTACCTAAGCCCAGCCCTCATGGCAATGGGCCTAGATTTTTTGGGCCCAACTTGGCTTGCAGGCCTTGTGAAAAAAAGCCCTCAATTTTGGGATTTTGAGGGACGGGCACTCTCATCGAAGGGCGGTATTGACAGTCCTAAAAGAGGAAGAGGAAGAAAAAGAATGAGGAAGAGAAAAGAGGGAAAGAGGGATTAGAGAGATTGTAATTATGATTTATTTCTCTCTTCTCCTTTATATATTATTACTTAACTGGAGAATTACATATTTACCCTTATGTGTGTTAGGTGTACTAGACACGGTAAGTGTAAAACACACGGTATAACTAATAATATGAAATACCATAAATACCCTTTTCAACACTCTATCTCAAGATGATGAGTAGATATCTATCATGCTCATCTTGCCTAACATTTCAAACAACCGAGCATTACTAACTGCATTGATAAGAATACCAGATAGTTAATCATTAGTCTTCATATACAGAGTGCACACTTCGTATCGAATGAATTGTTCCCTAATAAAGTGACAATCTATCTCAATGTGTTTGTTCTATCGTGTAACACTAAGTTATGAGCTATATTAATTGTTGCCTTGTTGTCATGGAATAAACTCATAGGTCCATCAACTGAAAGTCCCAACTCTTAAATGAAGATCTTTAGTCACAGTAACACACATATACCATGTATTATCAATCGAAACTTTGCCTTTGCCCTCGAACGAGCAACAACCGGTTGTTTTTTGCTGCGTCATGTGACTAAATTTCCTCAACCAAATGCACAACAACCAGATGTAGATATTTTGTCATCTTTAGCTCCTGCCCAGTCTGCAATCTGCATCTATATAGGACTTAACTCGCAAATGTATACCTTCTGAATAAGAGTCCCCTACCTGGAAATGACTTCAGATACCTCAAAATCCTATATGCTGCTTCCAAGTGTGTCGACTTGGGTGCATGCATAAACTTGCTCACTATGCTCTCAACATAGACAATATAAGGCCTCTTGAGAGAGATAGATTAGTTGCTCTACTAATCGCTGAATACTACCAACATCTTGCAGAGGACCCCATCCTTCTCATCCACTTTGAGATTCTGTTCAATTGGGGTGTCAGCCGGTTTAGCCCCAAGTTTTCCAGTTTCCTGTAAGAGATCTAGGATGTACATTTATGAGATATAAAGATGTCATCACAAGATCTAATAACCTCTATTCTAAAAAGTACTTGAGAAGACCCAGATTCTTGAGCTCAAACTCATTTGCTAGATATATCTTCAGTTGTTCAATCTTTGTCATGTTACTTCTTGTGACAACAATATTATCTACATACATGATACAGACTATAGTGTCATTCTTGGTGCGCTTGACAAATAAAGTATGATACTATGATCACCCTAACTTTGTGAGTATCCCCTCTTTACAGCAATACTAAACCTTTCAAACTAGATTCTAGGAGACTGCTTCAAGCCATATAATGTCTTCTTCTGCTTTTACACATTTTCACCCCCTTCAAGGTGAAATCTTGGAGGAGGGGACATATAAACTTCTTCCTTTAAATTACTATGGAAAAAAACATTTTTGACATCGTGAATAAAGTTTCCGTAATTTTTCCTTAGGAAACCTATCTGGTTGAAGTCTTATCATGATATAGACCAAATTCAACCAAACATTTCTAAGAAGAAAAATAAGAGGAAGAAGCTTAACTATCTAGAGATAGGTTCAGTCTTCTCCAGACTGTGGATAAGCAACTAAGCTATTTGGGAACAAGCATGTCCTTATCCAAATAATAGATAGACAATTTGACTTGGTGATAAAAATTTCCTAATATGGACATTGGATTAGAGTAAGTGTAGGATGTGTCAATAATTCTTTAGAAGTGAGATTCAAAGGTTAATGCATTCGGAGTTGAAGAGGCCTTAGACTAAGTGAGTCTTGTTTATTTCTAAAGTTTGCTGTGATTCTTTAGTGGGTAATTTCAAACTTCAAAGTAAGTTCATTAGGAATTGAATCTTTGGATTGTCTGGGCTGACTAGAGTAGCGACTTTTGTTTACAATCAATGTAGTCAAAATGCCATCGCCTCACCTCACTTAGCTAAGAGCCCTATCGCCTAGATTATGATCTAGGCAAGCACTCACTAAATCTTATCTAATATAACTACAAAAAGTTAATTTTGGTCACTTAGACCTTGCCTCACCTAGGGAACCTATTATTGCCTAGGCATCGACTAGACACTTTGACTACATTGGTCATTATTAGGTGGTTGATTAAGAGGTCTACGTAAAGGGTGCAAGTGGGTGATGAAATGCATTATTACCAGAGCGAGAAGCGAAAACGAGAAGCAAAGCGACAACGAGAACCGGGAAGCGAGACTCAAAAAAACCTTAGGAAACAGGAAGCGAGAAATGAGATATAGGTTCCTCATTATGTTATTTATGAGTAGTTATACCTTTGATTTTATCTTACATGAGATTTTTGTAGAAAAGTAGGTGCCCTAGGTTTTAAACAGATGATACTTGCTTAGAATCTACACCCTAGGTTATAGATTGTGGTCTACCACATTACTTCACACATACAGCTCCCTTTGACTACTAGGTGAGACGTGATGGAAGCGAGCTTCCTAGGAAAAGAGTCTGTTCGAGGAAACGAACTTCTTAGAAAGCGAGTTTGTCTGAGGAAGCGAGTTTGGGAAATGAGGTTCCTGGGAAGCGAGCTTCCCACCTTGTATATAGCTTCCTGGCAACTATGATAAAATGTAACAATAGCAATACGAATTAAGAAACTCAGTTGATAGCTTTTTTTGGACGCTTTTGGTGTATGGCCTTATGCGTCAAAAGATAGACCAAAATTTTGAAAGGAACGGGGTTGGTTCATGATAAATGAAGATTTGTTTGGAAGGTTTCGTTGTGTATGGCCCTATTCGTCAAAAGATAGACCAAAATTTTGAAAGGAACGGGGTTGGATCATGATAAACGAAGAAACCATGGCTAGTGGGTGTATTAAGGTAATCAAGTTTTCTTTTGAAAAAGGATAAAGGGAGTAGGATTTCTAGAAGTATAAGAACAAAATCTTGGTCCTCGCTAATGAAAATGACCTTGTGGAATTAGCTGATGAACGGGGAGTTATTTACATCACCCGACAATAAATAGGTCTCCATTTTATGTCAACTGGACATATTGCTCATTCTTGTAGAGTGGGAACGCATTTCCAAGTTACACTCAAAAGATGCTTCCATATCCATCCCTATTACAGGCCAATGTATTAGGCCATTCCTGTTCCAATTTATGATAAGGTATGCGCCCTTAACTTTGAAGAGATGGAAGAAGAATGGTGGAATTCTTTCAATTTTATCACTCATATAATTGATTTCTTCCATGTGAAGTTGAAGTCACTTAAAGACAAAGATAGAAAGCATGGAATCAGGTGGGTTTCAAAAAAGTTGGAAAAAATCGATAATGCTGGAAGGAGAAAAAGTAAAAGAGAATCTTCTCAAAATTAGTTTTAATTATAGAAGAAGGGGAAAGCAATAACCAGTGCAAAAAGTGACAAGAGGGTGGAACTGAAAAAAAAATAAGTTTGGATTTTGCTTGGTCCTTCATTTAGAGGACAAAATACAAAATTATTTCATATTTTCAAAGAGATTTGGATTTGGCTTCTAAAAGGAAATAATCGAAATATATTGGAGAAAACAATTAGAAAATTAAATGGCTTCAAATGGAGGACAAATACGATTTTTTTTATATTTGCTTAATGTGAGGAGAAGGGTCAACTCCACAAGTAGACTAAAAGTTGGAGGCCACTTTTTTGAGCGGTAATACTAAGATTATACAAGAGATACTTTAGTACAATATAAATCTTTACTCTGTGGAGAGATTGTTGATACTTGTCCTTGTTGAGTTGATCTTCTGGATATGGAATGTAGTGAAAGGGCTGGAGAGGAAGTTCGAAGAAGAGGAGGTTATTAAACCATTAGATTGTAAGTGGGAGATAAAGCCGGTCAAACTGGTTCTTCAATATTTTTTCTACGATCTGTCGGGATTTCATTCGAGAGGACTTGCTGAAAGATGGTCAGAGAGGCAAATTGGAATTTGGATTCTAACACTACTCATGTACAAAGTGGGATGCCACTTTCCAAGAAGCTTTTTTATAGGTAAATTAGAACTAATATATATCAATTAAATTACAAAATAAGGATCTCAAGGTTGTGAACCTAGATAGAAACATGAAATGAAGAAAGAAGAAAACGAGAGTATCACTAATTATAAAAGACAAAACAAGGGATGAATTTGCAGATCTTCAAAGTCCCTCCTAATGGAACACCAGGTGATAAGCAACCGCCGGATCCTGGAGCCAATGTTACCTAGACACGTAGTACGGGTGCCAAGTGTCCAGGTATCTAAGGGTGTTAGGCACGACAAGCTCTGAAAATGCCAATACGGCAGCACAGACGTACACATTTTAAAAAATGATTATATATATATATATTATAACTCAATTTTTAAATAACAATAATAATACAAAGAGGGGATCACCAGTCCCCAATTTTTTTTTTTAAAGTATATACCTAAGTTATAAAAAAACTCATATAAGGATTAGAAATGAACAACAAGAGAGAGAAGAGAAGAGAGACGTATAAAATTGCGTCTATGTTTCCAAAAAAGTAATACATTTTGACAAAAATTTTCTTACAATTGTATTTTTAAAATGACATGACATACTTGAAGTACCATGTGCCTAATTATAATGTTGATGTCACCATGACATGGTAAAGGCATGTACCAAGGAGTGTCGTGTCGTGTCGGCAAGGCAAGGCAAAATTTGGGAAAACTGAAGTGCCTAGGTAACACTCCTGGAGCAAACTTTGTCGGGAGAGCTAGATACATCATTAGAAACTTAATGATTCATTTCCTTCCAAATGGACAAGGTTACTACCCCCGGTACCAGGACGCATAGGAACAATGTAATAACAAGTGTGTGATCTATTGATTCCTCTGATTCATGGGACATTAAGCATCGATTATCCATTCTCTACTCTATTTTCCTTAAATGTCAAATGTAAGAATTTTATTTTTATATGCCACCCATTGGTTACCTAGTCATTAAGATTACGTCTAAATCTAGGACACCAAACAACTGATTTGGCAACCCACTCAAAATAGGATGCCACTTACCCATGTTTCCAAAAACTAACACATACAAATTCTCAAAATCCTCTCTCAATGAAGACAGGTCACACCATAAATCCTTTCAAATTTCCACAAGCTCCCCGCTACCTATTCTAAATCTATTTTGTTTCAAAAACTTATTACAGATGTTCATAATGGCCTTCCAAAAACTGACCCCATGCAATCCCAACAAACCTTCGATGCCCAACGATACTCCTCCCCAAATTTCGCAATAAAGACCTCTCTCCACAGATTATCTCTATCGCGGCCAAACTGCCATAGCCATTTAGCCAAGAGTTCTTTATTAACTTCTACCAAAAACTTCACTTCCAAGCTGCCAGACTTTATTAAATCACAGATTGAATTCTTATCAACTATGTGATATTTAGAGATCTCCACCCTTCAATTCCACATGAAATCCCTTTGCATTTTCTCTAATCTATCCCCGATAGAGACTGGAATGGTTAGGAGGGATAAGAAATTTTTTGGCTTACTGCTCGGAATTCTATTGAGAATGTAAGTGTTGCCCTTTTGGAGATATAAAGATTTTCACCCTGAAAGCCTCTTTGAAAAACTATCCATTACTGGGTCCCATGTTGATAGCCTAGAAACTAACTCCAAGAGGCAGACCCAAATAGGTTGCGGGAAGGAAGCTTGTTTTACCCCTTAGACTCAAAATTTACCCTACCGATATCAGAGTAAGTCGAGGGGTGGGAGTTGAACACACAACTTCAAAATATCTAAAGAGGCATCGGAGGTAAACTAATTGCCTACTGAATTACTGTAGATGAGAGATGGAAACCCTCAAAGACTTGCTCTGCTACTCTACTAATCAACTTGCTAAAAGTCTCAGTGATCATGATGAAGAGAAACGACGAGAAAAGATTGCCCTGACGAACCCACTAGAGCTATTAAAGTACCCAATAGGATTGCCATTGATTAGGACATAAAAGGATGCAGTCAAATAGCAAGTTTTCATCCACTTATGTCATCTAGTACCGAAACCCATTCTACCCAACACATCTTCCAAGAACACCCAATTGATGTGATCATAGGCCTTTTCCATATCGATCTTACAGAGAATACCAAGCACCTCGGATCTGATCCTAGCATCGACACACTTGTTTGCAATCTGAACTCAATCCAAATTTGTCTGCCTCCTACACAGGCTCCTTGTGGAGAAGAAATATTTTAGATGTCAACATCATAGAAGCTGAAGCACTTAGTAAGGTTTTATGTAGGTTTTAGAGCTTAACATATTTTTGGCTGGTTTAAAATGATGCCAGATGGTCCAATAATGTTCAATCTCCACTAAACCAAATCATACCATTATATTTTTATTGCCTCACGGAGGAAGTGACCAATTTACCGGGCTACATGTTAACTTGAGGAAGAGCTTTGATTAGGGTGGGAGAGGACAAATAGTGCATTTCGAAGATTGTACAAGTTATAGGGGCTTGTAGGGGGCCGATCATTTCCAAAGATAATGAGGACTCGATGTTTGAAAGAGTGCAAAGGAGATTGGCAAATTATAGAAGAGGTACCTCTGTTCACTAGGTGGGCGAGTTACTTGATCTCCAAAATAACTTAGTACCCAGAGTGTAAACTTTCCATGCTTTGGATGAAATTTTCACAAAACCTAAGTTGTGAATTCTTGAATCAGAAGAACAATAAAAGCAACTAAATATGTACAAATCACGCTTTCAATTTCAACATGCAATTTCCAGTATTCCAAAAGGAGTTTAAAACTTCAAAGTCTCAAATCATTAGCAGAGTAAAACCATCATCTTCAATATCCTGTCTTCCAAATATCAGTCATATCTAGTATTATTTACATCAGTGTCAACATCTTCCCCTTTATTTACTTACCTTGGCGCTTGGCATAGTTGAAGCCTTTCATTTTCCTAGGTTCCTTGATATTTCTTGGTTCTTTGTTATGCATCTTCAATTCATGTTGATTCTTGAATTCTTTGCCGCAGTGATTACACTTGATTACTTTCTTTTTTTTCAATTCTCCCATTGAATTGCCCTGTTAGGTTGAAAAATATAATGAGAAAACCCAGGAACTGCTCAGTTTAGGAAATTGTATAGAGATTACTTTCTGGTTTTGGTTCCCACATTTTTTAAACAATTAACTTAGAAATGAAATCCACAAATTAATCTACATTCTAGGAAAAAATGTATATATAGAAAGATTATTTTCTGATTTTGGTTCGCTAGCTCAGTTTTGAATAGAAATGACCGATGCTCTAAAAAAGATAATTCACAAACAGTTACATTAAAATTACTTCTCCCATTGAGTTTACTGGTTTTTGTTTGCTCAGGTTTGAAAGTTTCTTAGAAATGAATGATGCTCTAAAAATTAAATCCACAAATCAGCTTACTTCTGGTTTTTGGTTCGCTCAGTTTCAAACAATTAGAACTGACCAGTGATCTAAAAAAAAATCGACAAACTAATCTACATTGTAGTAAAAGGTATATAGAGAGAGAGAGTGAGTGAGTGAGCTCACTTCTGGTTTTGGTTCGCTTGCTCGCAGTAGAGAGAGAGAGAGAGAGTTTGTCCGCCGAGAAGGAATTTCCCAATTCGAATAGGAACATTGATTTTATAGATGGACTCCTGGCCCTCTAGCCAAAGGTGCCACCCTCGTTTGAGGGAGAGGGCTCTAATGCATTACCCAAAAGTAGTTAGTTGCCCTAAAAGAGGAGTGCTAGCCCTACTCTCACTCTCCACCAGCCAATGGTGCCACCCACTTTTAAAAGAAATTTATTATTACCAAGGCTGAATGAGACAGCTTAGGGCCTAAAGGGGAAATATTTTTATAAATTTTTTTTGTTTCCCCAAATATATGTGTTGGCATGACAAAACAAATCACCTTACTACCAAGTTATAGTCAACTTCATGTATTTTTTGAATTCTACTTCTAGATCCGAACATGAATCTTTTGATAGACATGTGACAAAAAATTAGCTTGATTTGAATCATCCAATTAGGCCTTAATTGGTTTGCATTAATCTTTTAGGGTTCACCGGTCCCTCCCTAAGAGATACATGCTTACCCAATAAGGTCTGGTAGGACACTCCTAAAAATCCAATCAGGCTAATTTTGTCTTCGGAATTCGAAAGGCATGTCTTGCTCTTTAATTGACTGTGGAGTTGATTTATAGTCAATTGTCACCTCTTCTATATATATATATATATATATATATAAATAAGTATAATGGTTTCATCAATCAAATATGATTGAAAGGCAGTCCTAATTTGGCTCATTGTAGACTTGCCCCTCTAGCTCATGCAACTAAGATGTGGAGTATTTTAATGTGTGCGTGCCACCCCTAGCCTGCCTTATGGGGGACTCCGGACCTTTATTTATTTGTAAATGATGCTTCGATACGAAAATGAAGTACACCATGGGCCTGTCCTAGTGGTAGTGTTTCTCCCTTTGGGGAGGTGTGACTCGTGTTCAACTCTTGTGTGGCTATTGATGCCTACGGCGAGTGCTAAACCCCTAACCTAGGTAGATAAATGATTAGGACCAAAAAAAAAAAAAAGGAAAAAGTTTTTTTTGTAAAATAATATTATATATAGCCACTAATTCTCCCTTAGGCCCAAGAAACAGTGGGAGAAATGCACTAATTCTCCCAACGCGGGATTTTTTTCTTTTGGTGGACTAGCTAACCCTGTTGCACCCAAATGTACAGTACTTTTTATTGGGAGAATGCAGACCAAATAACCTAAAATTGTAGATTACCAAGAATTTGCCATTGAGCCGTCCAAGCTCACCTTCACCCATGTTCCAAATCCAAGAATCTAATGACATCTTTGAACACGTGTATAATAAAACCCTGAAAAGTGCACTTGGCTTGATAATACAAAAGCATATGCTCAAAAAGAAAACATCCAGCACAAATCATTACAATTGCACAATTTATGCTGAAACAAAGAATGAGTTCAGCAATATTTACATTGAAAAACAGCAATCCTCCTACCTAGTTACCCCAGAAGTATAAAAGGGCACAGTTTTTTCAAACAAAAAAGAAAGTGTACACATTCCTGTGCGGAAACTTGCATTTTGCTGATGTAGTTGTCTTCTGGCCACCTTGTAATGCAATCTATCCATCAAAAACCCCATCGAAACATTGGTCTGAACCAAACGACTGGTCATGACCATGAGTAATAAAAGAAAGAAATCTGATGTTTTCGTTAGTGCAATTGCATAATAATTTAACATTCACCACTCTAAGAATTTCCTCTTAAAATAAATAAAAAGTAAACACAAAAAGGAACTTCATTCCGGGTTGTGGACATCAATCTGCTGTGTCAAATGGCGCCATTGTTGCTTGGAGTGATAACCAGTACCAGTTCTTGGAACTTACTCACCAGTAAATCTCAAGTATCTACAGATGCACTTAGGTCTTAAACCGAGTCCTTCCATGTATATAATTGGTTTTCTACCATCAGCTTTTTCGACAAGTTTACACTTTCTGAAGGGAAAATTCTTTCTTGTCTCCTGAGGTACTTGGTTCTTCTCTTTAGTATGAGACTGACCGGGGGGGGGGGGGGCAGGATTTTCTAGTAGTGGGGGCACACACATTGGTTGATGAAAATGGTGGTAATTGTTGATGGAATTGTGGAGAATTATTAGGTTGGTATGAAATATTCTCGGTCTAGGGGATGAGTACGCCCCCCAAGAATTTTTTTATGACTCAAGTTTTAGTACATTTTGTCCATACACATTATAAATATCTTACAGGTATTGTTTTTCTTTGTTTATTGGACAACTAGCCCCTTGCCCCATGTCTATGCTCTATTAAATAATTACATAATATAATATAAAACATGTATTTGTTTTTACTAATTCAAGAAATGTGCCCCCTTGCCTCATGGCTATACCTATTAAATAAGTAAATAATATAATATAATATCCTTTTTTAGGGACAACTTTCCCTTACCATAATTATTTCCAGTAAAATATTTAAACAAACAAAAAATGGTTAAAGGGGCGGCACCTGCATATGAAGATCGAATAACGCAGTCAATTGTGATTGAACTCGGGGAGAGTTCAATTGTACCCACGGGTCAACATGTGTACCTTTTAACCTTTATCAATTGTGGTTTAAGATTTACTAACTCTTAGGGTTTAACAATATACCTTTAGTTAATATTATAGAATATTTAACTTTAGTTATGAATTTTAAATCTTTGGATTAATATTTTTTCAATAAAGTTATATTGTTGAACCTCAAGCATCAGTGAATATAATAGAAGTTAAAAGGGACATGTGTTGACTTGTGGGTGTGATTGAACTCCCCCATATCAATCACAATTGATTGATCTGATCTCACTTGTCCCATTTCCATGCCTATGCCTAAAACAATAGGAGAAAAAAAAATAATCAAAAGTTGAGTCGGGGCTCGTGCCCCCACCTGGCTCCGCCCCTGAGACTGACAAAAACCAAGAAATTCAAAGCACGGATGATGTTCATGCCAGACCTTGAACATAAAGGACCACATCCACAACAGACAGCTGCAATTCCCACATGTTGCAACCCTCTAAATTTCCTGGAACACGCATTGGTTCAGGTTAGTAAATTTGTAATCCCGCTAAGAAATTACAACTTCCTGCATGGTCAAGGATGCCATCTTAAACCTATACTGTGTATTTGTTTGCACAATTTTCTCAGAAGCATTGCTTTACAATGTTTGGTTGCCGCGAAAATAAGTGAAAAGAGAGAGAAGAAAAGAAATTTGACAAAATCCAACTAAGAATTGTATTAAAAATCTAAACTTTTCTTTTCTTTTTTATATTGTTACCTATTTTCTTGACAACCAAACACAACATTAGGGTCAAGAAGGTGAAACCACTCAGTATACAGTGAAAATTATTTGGATTAGGATTACTGTTGGTACCATAAAAGCTTATGGCTTGAGTGCCATAGAATTGACAACACTGGCTGATATTGGCTCAAGCCATAGAATTGACGACGCTGACTGATATTGGCCAAAATACCAAATGAGGCCTCGTAGAAATGAAAAAATATTACACGAAAGGGAAGTAATGCAGTGTCTACTGGGTGCAGAGATGGAGCTTATGTGGCAGTGTCCTAGACTCCAAAATTCTTTATCCAAAGCTTGGGAAGGGATAATTGAATCAGAATATTGACATATAATGAGAACAGAAGCTAAGAATTGATGGGATTTGTAAGATGCACTAGCCAAACCAGGGACAATAATTTTCACATTATTGTTCGAAAATGCCATGAGATCACAAGCCAGTTCAGTCCTTGCTGAAGGCATTAGAAGAATGGACAAATATCACTGAGAAGTTAATAGTATGATTGAAAGGGCAACCTAACTATGACAAGATGAAATGTTTTAACTTACTACAAAGCAAATTAAATTTAGAAACTGATTCACTCCAATAAATTAACAGCATATTCCTCAGAAACCATGTCATAGGTCCAAAATGTGTATAAAACACCCTGTTTTGGAGAATAAGATGCTATTAACTCTCTCACATACTGTTAAATCATATAGAGAGTTGCAGAAATGAGACTAATGCTTACATAGTGATGTCAGAACTAAGGAATCACTGATCTGGACATGGCCCAATGTACAATTCTACATGTATCAGTAACTTAGTACTATAACTAAGGTGGGTCCCACACCTTTTATTGTTGGGGCCAACCAGTCTTACTTTACAAAAGTGGAACACGAATACATGATGAAGTGTGGCTATCCATTGTAGATCTGCTCGAGAATTATTTATATTAACAAGTAGTATTAAAAAGTGCTAACTAAACAACTCATCAACTTCAAAACATATTGAATGGAATGAAAATTTTGAGAATAAACCCAAGACTTCTTGTGGAAGCTTTATGATATCTAGGTGTATAAGATCTTACTTTTAACTTTCATGAAGCAGGCCTGATGGAGTAATGTCATAATGACTACACGCACTGATCTGGCTATCATTCAGAAGATAAGGTTCACAAATTTCCATTTTAACACCCAAGTATGCCATGTCAGTCCCCTCTAAATTGTGTGCATTGTAGACTTCAGCACGATGTGGTGAGTGCTGTGTGTTTATAGCCATGTGGAACCCTTCGAGCCCCCACTCAGGGCTAAGTCTATTATTTTGTCACAACGGTTAGCATTGCAGTATCGTAAGTTAGGAAGGCAGTATAGTTTTTCATGCCATGATTTCATACTACTGTAAGCCCATCTTTTGGTGTGGAGTTGCATCTCAAAGAACAGGGAAAATGCAGAAATTGAGTGAGATTGAACTCTTCAGTCTCCAGTCAAACAACAGAAAACTTTGAATTATGTTAACATTGCAGACAGGTATAAGATGTTTCTCCTGTACAGAATGGTGTAAAGTATTGAAAATTTGATAAATTATAGGTACAAAGAGAAACTTCAATTTGATGAAGCAACAAATCAGTAAAGACAGCATATTGAAACTAACAAGAAAATTAGAATAGTTATGAAAATAAAAATACTAGAGACAGCATCATACAAGCCAATTCAGCTCTTCACAACAGGGTCGAGGCCACCTTGGTTCAATCCAAGCACAGTGTACTGGCTCTTTCGTGCCATAGAAATTCAAATTAGGTTTCTCACTCTCAGAAAAGTCGTTACTACATGCCCCAAGAGTGTAGGACACACCTTCTTTGCCTCTAAATCTTGGGAAGTACACCTTATTCTCCATTCCCCATTTTTTTGTCATTTCTGTTTTCGTGAGAGATGCAACACGACTAACAAACAACGTATGATCTTCCAAACATTTTGTTTCTTTCCACACCATGATTGAATGGTCTAGCCTGAAAATACGAACCCATTTCGCCAGATGGCCCACAAACACAGATAAGAGATCTCCATTGCACTCCACCAAAAAATTTTGACGGGTCGAAGTACATGGTTTCTGAGGGTTGCGAAGAATAGTAAACTGTCCTTCATTGGGATCAAAAACTCCCAAATTCCCTTCCTGACCCAAACAGTAGAAAGATCCATTATAAAATACCGGATTGTTAAAAGATGTGAGGAAATGTAGATTGCTACGAAGATTAAAAACAGTCCATGACTTATCTCCGCGGCGACAAACACCTATTTCAATCCATTCTGGAAAGTTGTTGTTAATGCCAAAAACAACACAATCCGGGGAAGTTGGTGAGGACGAGAAAGATATACCTTTAAAGAAATAGTTGGTGTTCAAATCCGGAAGTTCTATCCTAGCCTTTGTAAATGGATTGAAGAAGAACACAGAGTGCAAACCTTGAGATATAAGCAACCAACCATCTTTTGAAAAGCAGATTGTGGCGCCAGATAAATCAGGGACATCCATGAAATATGTCATACTTGAGGTTGGGTCGAAGAAACTGCATTTACCCATCTCAGTTTGAATGGACATAAGCCACGAACATTGGGTTGAAGATTCTATCAGAGCATTGTTCCATTTGGTTGGAAGTGCAGCCAGCCTCCACGTTTTACAAACAAGACTAAATTGCATATAATCCGCTAAGAGGAGATGCCTTGTGATCAGCTTTAGAAGATCATTTGGAACTTCAGACCAAGCTCTTCCTTCCACTACCCTTTTCTCCACTTCTTCCTCTCTTATGATGGCCTTCTGGGTATCTTTGACTTTTGTATTCTTCTCTTTTGGGATCCTTTGCGCATGTTCTATTGAAGTAACAGCTGACCTATATAAACTACAAAACATCAAACCTCAATATATATAGACATTAATATGAAAAGTACTTCGCAAAAAGAAAGCAATAATTATAATCTGAGTGTTACCTGTGGACAGGCATTATCCAGCCTAGTGAAAACCAAGGGGTAGATAGATTTGGACAAGGCAAAGAAACCGAGATACTTTTGTCTTGTAAAGTGAATGTGTACAAGCTTTTATCGTTTGTCTGTGTAAAATATATACAGTTTCCTTTTACTTTTGAGTCTACTGTGGAACACGACAAACAAAATTCATCCCCCAAGAAGAACACATTATCACCAATGCTTTGCACCTTCGCCCAGACCATGCTAGAGAAATCCATCCTGAAAACCTCAATATTGCTGGCTTCCTCCAAAATGAACCCAGTGTAGATTCCCATAACAAGAAAAATCTCCCCACAAGATTCGACCAAATATTTGTCAAGGGCTTCCGTCATCGTCGGAGACTTGGCTGGTTCTACCTCCAAAATCCTGACTGAGAGTCTTCCCGGAGGAACTTGGTCAATGACTGCAAGCTTTCCTTGAAGAGTAAGAGCGTAAATATTTCCATCAGAGCAGCTAATAGCTCTTCTTAAAGTGTGATTGTCCCCATCCTCAAGTTTATAGTATTGTTTAGTCCATTGTTCCTCACCAAGCCGGCAAAATAGAAAGAATGTAGTACACATGTTCCAGAACAAAATCATACAGTTGGGATCATTTGGAGGAGCTGTCAGAATGCAAGTGGTGCCCCCTTGATCATATTTTGATTTCAAAGTCCACAAATTGTATTCTACTTTTAATGGTGGGAGCTGAACAGTCTCCAATGATACAGGATTCCAAAGAAAACAGTGTTCTTCAAAATTACGATCTGACATAACCAACCAGTCATGTTGAGACGCATGAATGAACTTTTGGCGCATCTCAGGTATACTCCTACTATAATTCTTATCTTGTTCTAATATGTTAAAGAACATTTGATTTTTTCCACCCTTTCCATGAGAGAATACAAGCCAGGGAACTGGTTGAGGAGCAGGTGGACGAAGGCGCTCTCTTCTCTCTACTATCTCCATTTCACGATTTAGTTGACACTAAGTCTTCCCCCTACATATGATAATAAAAAAGAATTCTATAAATGATATAACCAAAAAGCACCAGAGCTCACAACAATAACAAAACAATAGCAAGTATAACATTATATTAAAATTCATGTAATCAAAAGTATGAGGAGAAAGATTAGAGTTGAATATGAATGCATTCAAAATTATGGATAAGCTCCAATAGGTGTTAATTAATATTGTTTGGAGATGTTTGACAAAGACCAAGTACAAAAACAATGAGGATGGGCGAGTTGGTGCAAGTTAGAGGCTAACTAGGCAAAGGGAAGGTAGCAAAGGATGGATGGAGATGGAGTTAGTGAGAAAATATTTGATAACACATGCTCAACCGAAGATATGGCTCTCGATACACCTGAATAGCAAAACATAATTCATGTTGTCAACCAAAATAATTAGGATAAGACACCAATGAAGAAAAAGATGTGTCAAGAATGTATGTTAAACCAAGGTGAATGCCAGTAGAGTACATATTTCCAAGCACCATTTATGAATCAGATTACATAAATAAGTTGGACAAGAAAATTTGTGTTGCACGGAAACTTTATTACGGATATACATAGGGATGGAGTTTACTTGATGCCATGAGTTATACTAAAGTGACCATATCACTGCCTTAGAATATTGGATCTATTATTCGAGGAGAGATTGGGGAGGATGTTGCCAACAGAATTAAAGCTGGTTGACTGGAAGTTAAATGTGCTCTCGGAGTATCATATGATACTCCAAAATAAGTTGAAGCCATGAGATAATTTTGAGGCCATGAGTATCACGTGATACTCCTAAATATCTCCGAAATAAGTAGATACTCCGAAAGGTAAGCATCACTTGGTGAAGCAGTTACAAAAATAAGTTGCACCGAGAAATAACTATATTGCAGTGCGACTTTAATATGGACATGCACAATGAATTTTGCTTGAGTCTTGAGGCCATGAGATATCCTAAAGTGACCAATTTCACTACCTTGAAATGTTGGATTAATTATATGCCAGGAGGGAGAGTTGGGTAGGACGTTGCCTATAGAATTAGAGCTAGTTGAATGAAAATTAGTATGCGTTTTGGGAGTATCAGGTGGCAGATGTATACCAATCAGAGTAAGGGAAACTTTGTAAGACAACAATAAGAACAAGTATGCTTTATGGAGCATAAAGTTTGGCAATCAAAAAACATCATGTTCGTGGATTACGCGTAGTGCGGATGAGAATGTTAAGATGGATGAGTGGCAACAATAGGACGGACAAAATTAGATTCGGTACATAAGAGGGAACCTTGGAGTAGCACAAGAATAAAAAAATTGAGCAAAAGTCAACGAAGATGTTTCAGTCATGTATATGACATCATCAATGACAAGGAATTCTAGTATAGGTTGATGGCTCTAAATGACAAGGGGATGACCAAAAGTGAAATGGATGGAAGTGGCAAGAAGATATTTGAAATCTTACGATCCAAGGCAAAAAAGATCAACAGCCAGCCCCAAGTTGGTTAAACTTGGACATGGTGATGAGTCACGAGAGCCAGACCCAGATCTGTTTTATGGCTCAAACATTAGGCCAAAGAGAGAAGGGACACAAGCTGTAAGTGACTAAAAGGATCACAATAACATATATTGTGCAATAAGATAATTTGTTTCTAAGAATTGCCATAAATAAATTGAATAATTACTTAAAACCTATAAATCTAAAGACAAAAATCCACAGAAGCGTTACATTCACTCAAAAATGTAAGTAATAACATAGCATTATGTAGATGTATTCACAATAAATCATAATTTATTAGGTTTAACCCCCCCCCCCCCCCCCCCCCCCCCCCCAGTTTATGCTATACATTTTGATTCCGAGCTAGAGGAGGATATGAGAGTCTTACACTAATGATAGAGTTTCTTAGACCATCATGATCGTCTAACAACACAACATAGAAGCTGCAGCACATTTTTTTTTTCTTTTGATAAGTAAAGATAATTCATTGAAAGAAAAGGGCAAGCCTCGAATACAAAAGGGCTGTCCAATTTGTTGAGATATGATCCTTTATGTAGGTGTGCTACACCAAATCACCCATTAGGGGCATACTTGTAACTACCCTATTAGGGTTATTATAAATAACAAGAGATTAGAAAGAAACACTCTCTAATCACGTCCTTCTCCCATTCTCCTTCTACTTCTCCATCTTTCTCCACTCCCTCTTCTAGGGTTTGATCTTCAACTTTCTATTAGAGCGATCTAGGGAACTCAAGAGGCCAGGAGGACATCTACGCAGACATTTTTTTTTTCTCCAGCATCTTGCTGACGTCAGCATGGTGTGTTGTTGACGTCAGCATCCGTCCAACCAGTGATGGTGGCTGCTAATGCCAAATGATAGCTTGGCATTTATAGAGATTTGTGCTAAGTTTTGTGAAATATTTCGGCACATGTGTTTTTCAGATTTTTTTTGCAATATTATAGAATACGCCTGTTTTCGGTAAACTGAGTGGTGCACATTTTTTGGGTGTTATCGAAACCCCAATCTGGGTGTGGTTGGATTGAAATTTCAGTACCTTTCTAATGGAAGTGGTTTCACTTGATTTGGAGAAGTTTTGAAGCACCTATGACCAAATAAGAGCCCACGTTTTGACGTGGTGGAATAGTGCTTGTGCCCGCAGGCTATTTGTTTTCTCCTAAATCCTTATTATTTATATTTTGGGATGAATCATGGCTGGTTGCCATCATGAAGTGCAGCATTGGTCTTTCTAATGTGATGCAAGTTTCCTCCTTGGAATTTGAGGGGTTTGGTGGCCCTCTTTAGTTGTTTTGCCCTAAATACTTGCTCTTTTTACCCGGTTTTTTGATTTTACAAGCTTGTAAGCTCTAGATGCCAGGGCTCTTCCTATATCCTTTCTGTCTTTTTAATATATTGCATTGCTTTATCGATTAAAAAAAAATACTTGGTAGTTGGGGCTATTTTTTGCAAAACAGCGGCCTATTATTCTGATTTGAATAGTTTGGAATAAGCAATGGCCAATGATTGTGTTTCTGAAGGGATATTCCGATGCTACATCGAAGGTTCCAAGCAGTAAGATCACTTCCCCGGTTGCTAGTAGCTATGGTGATAATCCGGAGGTGCTAATCACAACCGTAAAGTTGGATGACACCAACTTCCTTGAGTGGTCTCAGTCTGCTAAGATGTATATCGGCGGGAGAGGGAAATTAAGGTACTTGACAGGTTGAGTGAAAGAACCAGCTATAGAGGTAGAGACATATGACAGGTGGGAGCAAGAGAACCTTATGGTTATGTCATGGCTACTGAATTCCATGCAACCATTGGTTAGTCGAGGTTTCTTGTTTCTTCGGACAATGAAAGATATCTGGGATAAGGTGACTAGAACCTATTCCCAGTGTCTGAACATTACCAGGGTGTACCAGTTGAGGCAAGAGATAGCTACTCTTCGTCGGGGGGAGAGGAGTCTATGTGAATTTTTGGATACCTCTCCACAAATTCACCCCATAGCTACTCGATATATTAGTGAATTGCCAATGTCAATTGCGACATCTATACTTGCTAGCTATAAATGATATCCAAAGACTACCCTCTTCCCCAAATCTCTATAGCTATTTTCCAACAATGTATTATTGATTTGCTTTGGAGGATGAAGACCCAAACCTCCCACCTCTTTTGGACTGCAAATTTTTTAAACACCATCAAGAACTATTTTTTCATATCGTTCACCAATTAGATATAGTGATGCAATAAGTGTCACTTTACCCTTAATAGATACCGCCTCTTTCATGATGCAAAACATCCTCTCAAATCATTCCACAACTAAATCCCGTACTCTTAGACAGGTAGTTGGCCTCAAGTGAGAGACTTATATAGGAAGAGGAAAATGCCTTAGTTTCACAGCCAACAGCCCAAAGCAACAACTAACTCGGCTAAGCTATTTCATGTACCTACCGCATAAACACTGCGCTTTTACTGAGGTTGATTTGAAGCCCTGACACCTTCTTGACGCCTCGAAGCAAAAGTGCATCTTAGATATCTTAGTTGCTTATAATTTGCCTTGCAAAAAATATGGAGTCATCCGCAAATTGGAGAAAAAAAATGAGTATCAAACTGGATTGTAAAATCTTCCCACACACCTCCCATTTCAACTATCTTAAGCATATTCAACGCTTCTATCATTGAAGATGAACAAGTACGAAGACAAGGGTCTCCTTGACGCAATCCTCTCTGGCTATAGAACAAACAAATCAGCGACCCATTTAACAAGATTGAAGAAAGACACATATGAGAAGAAAGCCTTCATTTATTTTCTCAACTTCATACTAACATACACTTTCCTTAGAATGTAGGTCGGAAAATTCCATTCAAAATGGTTGCAGGCTCTCTCCTAGTAAATTTACATACCACCCCAAGAGACCCACTTCTAAGGTGAGAAGCGATTTACACGTTTGCAATCAGCACCATACTAGAATACGCTATCTAGTCACAAAGGCACCTTAACTAGAGCTATCAGCTCCCCTTATAATCTACTTCAATATGGATGCCAACGTATATGCTATTATTTTATAAAAAATTCTCATAAAGCTGATCAGGAGAAAATATTTTAGCTCTTCTCCACCACCCTTCTTCCGAATGAGGGTTTTAAATGTAGCATTTACATTAGTCTCAAGGGAACCCCTTTCAATCTTTTCTACTACCCCCATGTCCCATACAATCAACACACCTCTAGGCTCAGCAGAACCAACAACGGTGTGTACTCCCCTGCTCCAACTATCATCCTTCCCACACATCAACATTGCCTATCAATCCACCAAGCTTAGCTTTGTCCCCAGCAGAATTGCAATACTAACCTTCTAACTTGTTAACAATGCTTGTATTATGGCTCTTCCCTCCTTCGTGCCAAGACCCTCACATGCATTAATTGAAACTGCATAATTAACATTGGTCCCCCCACCCATTCATGCAATTATCTTTGCATTTGCTGCCGGATTATGAAGAAGGGTGGTGCGGAAGAGCTAAAAGATTGGGGAGCAAAAATTCTGACCATATCCCTTGACTTGAACACCACATTAGTCTCAAATAAAGTTAGGGTCTTAGCAAATACCCAAATAAATCGCCTAGGCAAAGCCTAAGCTACACATCCCCCAGAAGCGCTATAGCCTTGAACCTTTGAATAAAACAGTTTAGTCACATTTTTCTAAATAAATACTTTATTTTCTTTTAATCATCATTTTCAATGAGAGATGAATATATTAAATTTCTATGGTTTTAATAAAGAAAGTGAATTTGGTTGCCTAGGCATCACCTAAGAAATGCCTTGCATAAGAAACCTCACATAAGCAGGGTTGTCAGAACTAGACTGGATCGGCCGGTTGAACCGGGAATCGGTCCCCTTGCTGGTAATCAGAACCCCCATAACTGGAACTAATTAAAAACCGTGATATTTTTAAAGAACCAGGAGAACAGGCCGGTTGAACCGGTAACCGGTGGAACCAGCAACCGATTGCCAGAACCGGCTGGTTCCGTGGCAAGAAGATAAAAAGGCGGTAAGAACACCAAAGAGGATTCGTGTTTCTGTCCCATTTCCAGTCTCGGTAACTTCTCCTTTCTTTCTGTCAAGTTACGGTTGGAAGACAGCCTCCACATCTCGGGGTAGCAATGATCGGAATCCTTCCAAGGATCAACTAATGTCGGATCAAATGGTTGAAGCTCTTGATCTCGAGATACAAAATTCGATCCGTTCAACATTTCGAGAATCAAGCCGCAAATCGCATGGAACCTTGTTCGTCGAAGAAGACACCTCCAATGCCTTGGAGCGTTTTCGTTCGGTGGAGGAGATGCGGTTGAAGATGAAAGACCTGGGCCCCAATACCATATCTTATATTTTTCCATCCTCTTCGAATACCCAAACTGATATACAAATGTTTTCATTATCCGGCACCACTACCTCGTGGCCAGATCAATGTGAAATAGATGAGATATTTCTTTCTCATGGCTGTTCAATTGCCTGCTTGGAAAGTGAAGACAGGACCCAAACTCTTTTTGTTAACTTTCCTTTTTGATGATAACTGATAACTTGTGGGAGAAGTTTTTTCCAAAAGGTAATGCATAAAAAAAAAGTTCTTAAGAGAAGTAATTCAGCACTTCTCTCCACAACCAATCCCAAGAAGAAGTGGGCAATGATGCTTCATGCTTATAGTCAATGCCAGATCCAGACAAACATATTTTTGAAACAAAGTCTCGAATAACATGCTTGGAGATTAAAAAACAAGTTTTTGGAGGGTTTGCTGATGAACCGGTCGGACCGGCCGGTGGAACCAGGAAACGATCCTTCGGCTGGGCCGGTATGAAAACAGTGCACATAAGTAACAACTATGAATTCAAAAAATAATTATTATTATGCCAAATAAAGCTGGCTAGCTGTATTTATTTATTTCTCTCATAATATATGCTTTACATCTAACAGAGTCAAAAGATAAGTACTAATGTAGGAGTAATGCGAAACCTATCAAAATAAAATTGAGATTAAAATAATGAAGTCTTACAACAATTTAACATGAATATTAAACAACTTCACAACATAAAATGAAATGTGATATGAAAAATAAATGCATTACAAAATAATTTTTATCCAAAAATAAATGGCGCCTCAAAAGAACTATTGATCACTTCCAACGGCGACTCTTCAAAAAATCGAAGGCTCCAGATGAAATTGCTAATTATAATTTTAGTGCAGAACTTTACCAAAATAAGAATTTTTCTTAATGAAGAATCATCTCAATTCCTATAAATATACTTGAAAGATACCATTGTATAACATGCGATGTCAAATCCATGCATTGAGATGCATGGCTTCTATCTATGGACTACTTATTTTTTAAAAATCAATGACAATACAAATAATGTACAGATCAATATATTTAGGGACATTTCTGGTAGGCTGGCACTTAGGCAACCACATGCATTCTAGTGGGTGGTAAGCTGGTAGCCCAACTAGGCAAGCCTACAATAAGCAGTTATTATAAATTAAATGGGTGATGACCACCATTGAATTGATTTCATATAGAATTTTCCCTTGGTAAAAGTCAACTAGATATAGTCATACATGATTATCCAAAATCTTCATCATTAGAATAAAAAAATCATTGTGATGCAACATACCTTTCACTAAAAAAACTAACACTAGAATCACACAGGGTGAAGCACTCCACGTCTAAAAATGAGGAAACAAACCCATGCCCATATTTTCTAGTTCTCCAAGGTTGACAACCCTTGTCATAGACTCATAATTGACAACTGAAACCATATATATATATATAATACAATAAAAATACATATATACACCATTATCACATTGTCTAAAAAAACCTATCCAAAATCTAGTTTTGCATTCACCCCCTCTCACATCTTGTCCAACAAACTTCTTTGATAAGCATATAAAGATCAAGGGTTTAGCAGTCCCTGAGTATAAAACTAAAGGGACCACGGTGGAGATGGTTGTGCACAATTAATGCTAGAATTTTCCAAATGACAAACCAAAGAAAAGAAGCTTGCATTGCGAGAACAAAAATTGATAACTTCGATTTCCACCAACCAAGGTTCTTTTATAGTAATGGAGGGTGTCCCAAAGCCTTTGAGCCAAGGACTAGTCCCTTTGGGTATCCGCACCAATTTTCAACCTTTCCTACTCAACTTCCTTTCTCAAGCTAAAACCATTGTTGGTGGCGACCATGAATCCAACACCTTAACTTTACAAATAAGTCAAAACCCAAAAAGATAAATGTCAAAAGAAGACCAAAAGATATTCATAGGGAACTAAAAAAACAAGAACAAAAAAATCAGTTGCAATGAGAGAGGAACAAAAACATGCAATAGCATTACCTTATCCTAGTTATTTGTTTGTCATACATAGTTGTGCAATTATTGGTTCTCAAAAGATTAGTGAATTTGACAAAAGCTTCCTCAATTGAAGCTATATTTGTTGGTTGGTTACTTCAAGACAGTTGCACACGATGACCACAAATTCTTTAGTCAATTTCGGTTAAGAGGCGCGACAAACAATTCTTGAAGATAGTTGGAGCCTCCTGTTTGTGCAAGGGAATATGACAACTCTATCCTCGGGATTCAACCTAGTCAGGAATCGATCCGTTCCTCTACAGATCAACACTAACTAGTAGGAACTATACTTAAACCTCCTTTTAGGATGCCCACAGATTAGTTGATCAAATTAAGGTCTCAGTTATCTCTTCACAAGGATAGCAATTAGTTACACAGATTGTATAAACCAGATTAGGCTATCACAAATGATTGCCAAACATAATTACTCTCTAGGAGCAATTCTGTAACAGTTCTAGGATTGGATCTGTATGGATTCTGGAAACTAGATTTTGAGGAATCAGTTCTGAAGAGATACACTGTTTGGAAACAGATTGTCTATGGGCTTTGTTTAGTAACAGTGCCCAAAGGTCAGTGTATTGCTACACTGGTCGAGTTCTCCTTCTTTTCTCTGTTGTTGGTAAATCCGGACAGTACCCTATTTGGTTACAGAGCGATCTCAATTGGCCAGACTAATCGTCAGATCACTTCTCTGTTTGGTGATAGAGGATCAACTGGTCCGAATGGACTGGTCGAATATTGTGATCTAGCTTTCTAGGTTGAGTCGTCTTCAACCTTGAGATGAGCTTCAGATCTTAAATGGAGTTCTGGAGCTTTCTTCTCTGGTTCGGGTTCTCTTTCTAGGCTCAATCTCACAAAGGTCTGATACGAATTCTAACTTATGTAAAATTCTCCTCTTCATCCTCATCTTATATAGGCGAGGGCTAGGCCTTAGGAACCACTTGGGCTTCCTAACCGACCCACTCACTAAGTCTCTTGGGTTTCCCCAACTGACCCATTCAATAGCCCACCAGGTTCATCGAATTTGGACACATACCCATGATCCGTAATGGATCACGGAATGCGAACCACCATTTTAATCCTGATCAGATCTACACCGTTGATCTGACTTCTATTCTTAAAAAGAATAGGCGACTCAAGCGACGTGTGAAGTGCGCCTCATAATGTTCATTGCCCCTGCACATGCACGTGCTTTTGTCGCGCTCGGTGCAATGCACCTCGCTAGTGCACCCACACTTGGTGTGTGAGCACACACAAGAGAACAATCTCTAAGGAGAGGGGATTACTTATTAAGTGGTTTCAACTCTCATTAATTTCCGATCTGGGACTAATAAAAGTCACAACAGTTTTCTTTTGAAAACATGGTTTTCCTCCCCCAATACCACTAGTGTAATAACACCATTTTAAATCCAACCAAATGCTTTTTTTCCAAATCATTAAAACCCAACTTTTATTTTATTAAAACCAATTAAAAAAACTGATTTAATAAATCAAAATCAATAATAATCACTAAATCAACGTTTGAAATTTAACAATCAATAACCAATTTATTCCAATTAGGTTCTCTATAAGGACCAACACTAGTCCAATTCGAGGTAGGGTCTCCTTCAAAATTAATATTAGCACCCTAAATATTGTACATTGACTCGTCTAAACTCATGCTGAGAATTTTAACACAAAAATTATTTGTTCAAACAAAGCGCAAAAAAAGGAAGATGGCATCATGATCCCTAGCTAATAAATACTCAATAACGAAATTACAAAACAAAAGGTAAATTCCTCTGCAATCATGTTTCTCTACCAATACAAAACAAAAGGTCAATTCCTCTCTTCTCATGTTACTCTACCAATACAAAACACATGCCTTTTACTCTGCCAAAAATATAATTCGGTTCCTTAAAGAAAAAACACTTCCATACCTGCCTTCGGAGAATTCGGATTCCGCGATGTTATTGACGAATGAAATAAATATGCCCTTCAGCCACAACAAGAACTAAATAAGAAAAAACGATTTTTAGGTCAGTAACATAAGAAGAAAAAATTGAATTTTTGCAATATATAAACAACAGAAAATTTTTGTAGAATTCCAGATTCACGATCGAAAAGCAAAGAGTAAGGCAATTGAGAAATCGACAAGAAAAGATCGAGAGAAAACCTAAACCCTAGATATTCGACATTGAAGAAACATATCAAAAACTAACCGTTGATCTGCAATGTCTCTGCGAGCGAGAGCTGAGAACTACTTCAGTTATATTGAATCTTCTCCTTCTATTTTTACATTTGCCTATTTTTCCCGCGGGAAAGTTTCCTAATCCGAATCGCGTAGGGATTCTCTTCTGTGCGCGTCGCACCAAAGCAAATTTGATCCGACCCGAATTTAGGATAGTTGAACTTTCGTACTTTATTGGAACCATAGATCAAAATTTCTGATCCGACGATTACTTATTTACTTTTCCTCAGTATTTTCATAACCGGACGAGTAGTCGAACAGGCTGGGTGGTCTGTTCCCGGTTTGACTGATCCGGTTCAACTTTGTCCTTTTTTATATTAAATTTTATTTTTTTTTCTCATTTTAACTAGTTCTGACTGTTCTACCACCGGTTCTGGCCGATTTTTAAAAAGCCCGATTTTTTGGGGGTTTTGAGAACTAGTGAGGGGACCGATTCCCAGTTTTTCCGATTCAATCGGTTGGTCCGGTTCGATTTTGATAACCATGGTTTTCCTATTTCATGTTGGGATTCTGATTGAGTTTTATTTTTCTCCACCAATTTATTATTGGAACGAGTCTAGTGCTAGACTTTTTAGCCCGATGGGTCATAATGGCATCGATATTTTCTATGGGATAGGACATGAAATATTCACCAAGTTTTTTATTTCATTGAAATTTTGTGAAATTTTGGTTTCGTCCAATCCCAACGACATCAATACAAAGTGGATTTCGGCCCAGGTCAAATGTCGGATTTTGAAGATCTCGGAATTTCGGCAATATTTCGGAAATTTATTTTTGAATAGGTCTTTTTTATTAAAATTCTGAAATATTTCGATATTTCTATTGAAATTTCAAAAATTTATATATTAATTTTAAAAATAAAATAATAATATTTACATAAATAAATAAAATTTTAATAAAATATTATTTTTAACATATATATTTAATAATATATATATATAATATATATATATATATATATATAATTAATAAAATGTTAATATTTCGGAATTCAAAATTTCGTCGAGATCCCACAATTTTTTGGGATTTCGGTTCGTGTTGGCTGATCGAAATCTCTACAAATTTCAAAATTTCAAACCTTGATCTTCAAATAGTACTTTTGATGAAAAATCAATCTGATTTATTTCGGATGTACTCTTCGCTTGTAAGAAAATAAATGAATCAGGATCAAACCTATAGGACTTAAGGAATGATGTTTTTAATCGTGGATACACACACACACACACACACATATATATATATATATATATATATATGCTTGATATTTGTATCAAACCTGTAAGGGATAAAATTCGTAAAAATGATTAAGTGTTGGAGAACGAGCTAGTCTTCGTTATTATGCTAACAGGTGGGAGACACGTGTCCAAATGGAGTATTGACCCGTTGTCTTCTTGATAACGTACTCATTGTCTTTGTGAGAATGTATTCGTTATCTGCAAGACAAATGTGTCCGTCCTCTTTGGACAACTGTTATTTTATCAATGATCGTATACACAATGGGCCCGAGCTTAAGTCAATAATGAGACTGACTCGCAGAAGAAGTGATCAGGAGGCGATCACTTGACTCTGTTGGTAGGTGAAAAGCATTGTCTTGGCGTTTAATGCTGGCCACTTCTACGTGCTGTCAAACCCAAATCGACTCAACTAATAGTAGGCTCACACATGTGACACGTAAGGCTCCAAATCTGTCTGACATATTTGGTAATGATCATAAAGCAAGTGGCATGGTCATCTATGGGTATCCTGAGCTAAACCTATAAATACCCCCAGAGACTCAGTGATTCAGGACCAAGAAATTTCATATCATTCACTCTTATTGCTTTTACTATTCATCATCTTCTCCACATACTTACTTTGGCATCGGAGTGTAGGACATGGTGCAAACCCTCCATCTTCAACCTTCTTCCAGTAAACCAGAGCTTCTGAAGCAGCTGCTAACGTGTGGGCTCTCCAAGAATTTCACACACAAAAATTGGCGCTGTCTGTGGGAAATAATAAACGAACCTCCCTTTGCTCATCTTATCCATCTTAGTCATCATGACCGATCAGACTCCTGTGCCTGTGGTTGAGAATCAAACCCCTCAGACCATTCCTTTTGCGCCTACTATCATACAGACTTTTATCCCAGGAGTTGGATAATCTTCTGGGCAACCTGAAAGAGTTGTGCCTCTATTAGACCCAATCTTGCTACTGTTGCAGCAGCAATAGGCTACTCTAGATCATATCACCAGCCAGTAACAGTTGTTGCAAGAGAGACTCGATGCTTTTGAGCATAGCAGGCTTGAGACGGATGTTGAACCATCTCAGAGGCTCTCTGTTAGGCGCCAGCTCATCTTCCCTTCCTCTCCCCCGAGAGCATCAGCACGGCTAGCCTCGCCACCAGTACAAGAGAACCGTGAGGGTAGATTTGTGCTCATCCCTCCTGTTGGAGAAGCTGCTCATCCCCGTTCTCCACCTACTCATGTAGGACAGCGGGATCAAGCTCGTGCTGAACTAAGGGATATGGAATATGTCTGTGGTGATCAGCGGGATTCTTATGCTCTAGTCGAGCCACGAGAGCAACGGGTTCGTAGTGATCCAATAGATGCCTATTACCCCCGTGAGGAGCCACGGGTTCATGATGCCCAGGAGCCGGTTGGTCAGGTGCAGGGTGGTGGCCAGAGGACGGGGACTAATGCTCAAAGACATGGAGGCCCTTATCAATGCCCGTGTTAAGAGCTCAGCAAGCGGGAATACTTCTGATCAGTTTGCTCATAAGTATAAGGATGACGTGGACACCTCTCCCTTCTCCAAAGAGATCAACAAATCATACACTCACTCGTGTTTCATGGTGCCCAACTTTGTCATGTTAGATGGAAAGAGGGACACCATTGATCACCTGTTCGATTTCAAGAATGATATGGCCGTTCGTAATCCTGATGATAATCTTCTGTGTAAGACCTTCTCGAGCAGGTTAATTGGAGCAGCAGCAGGATGGTTCCACAACCTGCCCCCTGGCTCAATCAAGAGTATGGCCGAGCTCATGTCAGTTTTTATTGACCAGTGTATTGTGAATAAAAAAAAGAAAGCAGGTGCAGATTCTCTCTTTACTTTAAAGTTGAAGCCAGCAGAGCCCTTGAGGGACTTAATTCAGCGATTCACTGATGAAGCCTTCTATATCGACAAGATTGTGGATGATAGTTGTATAGCCGCTTTCAAGAATGCTTTGCCAAAGCACTCAGAGCTGTACAAGTCTCTAGCTCTTGACTACCCCACCACGCTGGAGGAACTGATGGTTCGTGCTGCCAAGTACAGGAGATACGAAGATGACACCACAGTCATATCGCGGCCAAGGGGGAAAGGAGTGGAATCTGTGCGGAGAGCAGGCAGAGCGTCATCATCAGAGAAGAGGAAGAGACCGAGGTATGAGTCTTTTAGTAGCGAGGAGCCACCACGAAGAGCAACATGAGAGATAGTGGTATATGTGGAGCAACGGGATCAGTCGGATCGGCGCCTGTATGAAGTGTATCAAAATCATATCCAGCAGCAAAGCAAAACGGACAGGCGTCTTGTTCAAACCAATCAGTAGCAAGAGAGGTGTCCTTATCAGCCTACCCAGGAGCAACCCAGATATGATCAAGGCCCTAGAGAGTGGGGAAATCAGACAACGAAGGAGTCCATTTCCAGCCCGGACCGATCAAATTAACTTTACAATCAGTCTGGTGACAATTATGAGGTCGATGGAAGACAAACCTTTCTTTGAGTGGTCTGCATGAGCTGATCATGATGTCACTTTGGGACCACGAGCACATGAGTATTTCCATTATCACAAGTGTTGTGGTCATCTGACTAACCATTGTCGGATCCTAAGGGAGAATTTGGAGAGGCTAGTCCAAGAGGGCTACTTGGGGGAGTACGTGGATTCCAATCCTAGTGGTGTAGTGCATATCAGGGAACCACCATCTCAGCCCCGTATTGAGGAGCCTTCAAATAACACCAGAGAAGGAGGGGGAGCGCCGATGGGTACCATTAATGTCATCCACCATGGTTGGATGCCAATGGTAAACTTAGAGCAAGAGTTTAGAGCGAAGTCAAGGAAGCTGTCTCATATGGCTGAAGTGTGTCAGGTGCAGTTAGCAGCGAAGGGCATCGAGCAAGCTCTTATTTTCTCTAATCACGATATGTCAACTATGGTCAGACCTCGCTACGATGCTCTCGTTCTCACTATGTAGATAGGTGACTTCGACATCAAGAGGGTGCTCGTTGACTTTGAGAGTGGAGTAGACATTCTTTATCTTCATGCCTTCACCCAGATGAAGCTGGATCTCACTACTCTTGTTGCAGCTCAGACCCTATTGTTTGGGTTTGATGGCAGTTCGATACAGCCCATGGGGGAGATCGTCCTGCCTGTCGTAGCCTGACCAATCATTTTGTTAACACGATTCTTCGTTCTTGACGCACCGTCTCCATACAACGCCATTCTAGGGTGATGGTGGACTCATGAGATGAGGGCTGTTCCATCTTCATATTATCAAGTGCTGAAGTATCCCACCCAAGATGGGCCCAGGGAGATTAAAGGAGACCAATTGGTATCTCAGAAGTGTGATTACACTCCACCCGATGTGCCTAAATAGCAATTATAGGTCGAGGCCGTAGAGGAGAGGAGCTCGGGTGAAGAAGTGAGCAGACCGTCCGTTGAGCCTATGAAAGCTGTCAATTTAGGGACGAACGAGGAGCCGAAGGTGCTGCAGATCAGTACCAGTTTGACAACGGAGGAGGAAGTCGAGTTACTGAACTTTCTAAAAAAGAATCTTGATGTCTTTGCCTGGTCTCACAAAGACATGATAGGGATTAGCTCAAATATCATTTGTCACCACCTGAATGTTGATCCCGTTGTCCCCCCAGTCAAGCAAAAGCCACGAAGACTTGCCCCAGCCTATCATGATTCCGTCTACAAGGAGATTGACAGACTCATCTAGTACAGATTCATTCAAGAAGTGCAATACCCGGACTGGATAGCTAATGTGGTAGTTGTGCCAAAGAAGAATGAGAAAGTGAGAGTCTGCATTGATTTCACCAGTGTCAATAAAGTTTGTCTTAAAGACTTCTTCCCTATGCCTAGAATTGATAGACTTATTAATGCTACTGCTGACCATGAGATGTTGTCCTTTATGGATGGTTATTCGAGTTATAACCAAATTCTTCTAGTAGAGGATGATCAAGAGAAGACTGCCTTTATAACAGAGCGTTGTCTATTATGTTATTGTGTTATGCCTTTCGGTTTGAAGAATGCTGGGGCCACTTATCAACGTCTAATGAACTTAGTGTTTAGTCCAGTGTTTGGCAAGACGGTGGAGGTATATATCGATGACATCGTTATAAAGAGTCGAGTACGAGCTACTCTTATGGTAGATTTGGTTGAGCTTTTCTCTATTCTCTGAGCTTTTAATCTGAAGTTGAACCCAGTGAAGTGCGTGTTTGGTGTTACTTCGGGTAAGTTCCTAGGCTATCTTGTTAGTCAGTGTGGCATTGAGGCTAATCCAGCTCAAATCCATGCTCTGTTCGATATGCCGGAGCCAAGGACGAAGAAGGAGATTCAAAAATTAACGGGACGTATTGCTACCCTCAACCGCTTTATCTCAAAGTCATATGACCATTATAAGCCTCTCTTCGAGCTGTTGAGGAAGGACTTGGTATTCAAGTGGACTGAAGAGTGCTCTCAAGCTTTTGCTGCCTTGAAGGCATATTTGAGCTCTACTCCCATTCTCTCAGTACTTGAACCTGGTGAAGTGCTGTTTCTTTATCTCTCCATCTCAGAGCAGGCTACTGGCTTTGTACTGCTCAGGAGTTGTGGTGATGTGGAGAAGCCTATATATTTTATCAGCAAAACTTTTCTCAAGGTGGAGTCCAATTATAGCAAAATCGAGAAGGTATGCCTTGCTCTAGTATTTTCTGTTGAAAAGCTTCATCCTTACTTTCAATCTCATACCATCTTTTTCATCACAACGTATCCCTTGAAAATTGTGCTGGGACGACCCGAATTGGTGGGAGGATGTCAAAATGGGCTGTGACACTCAATGAATTTGACATTCAGTATCGAGCAAGGATTTCAGAGAAGGGGCAGGCCATGACGAGTTTTGTCTCTGATTTCCCCATAGAAGAAGCTGAAGCAGAAGTAGATCCTAATCTTCACGAGCTCCTAGATGATGTGGACAACAGAAACGTTGAGCAGGACGGAATGTGTGTGCAAGACAAGTCGGCATCATGGAGTGATTGAGTCTTATATGTAGATGGATCTTCCAACTCCAGTGGTTCAGGACTTGGTGTTGTGCTTATTAACCCAGAGAATGTAAACATCCAGAAGATG
Source organism: Tetracentron sinense (assembly GCA_015143295.1). Classification (NCBI taxonomy): domain Eukaryota; kingdom Viridiplantae; phylum Streptophyta; class Magnoliopsida; order Trochodendrales; family Trochodendraceae; genus Tetracentron; species Tetracentron sinense. Next base: position 38,181,326 of record CM026563.1, read on the forward strand.
ACGCGTTTGGGCTTTGCTGCCTCCAACAATGAAGCTGAGTATGAAGCATTGTTGCTCGAACTGCAAAGTGCACATAACTTGAGGATCACAAAGTTGAGGATGATCTGTGATTCTCAACTTGTGGTGAATCAAATGAATGGTGTCTATGAATGTAAAGATGATCGGATAGACGATATGTTGCACTTCTTCGTACTTAGTGTGAGGTCTTTGTCGTTATTGAGATCAAGTATATTCGGAGAGATGACAACAGGCATGTTGATGCTTTGGCCTACCTTGCTTCCATGTTGCAAACTGAAGAGCCTAAGGCAGTCCTTATGGAGCATAAGGAATATCCTTCTATTGAACTGCAGCCACAACAAGAAGTGTTATTCATTAATCTGGTTCTGAGCTGGATGACGGGCTCGGGCTTGACAGTGTATTTAAAGGACAACATCCTCCCTATCGATGTGAAAGGGTCATGGCGTATCCAGTACAAAGCACCTCGTTATGTCTTATTGCATGGTGAATTGTATAGAAAGTCATTCGGGGGTCCTCTTCTGAAGTGCATTCATCCTGTAGATATTGAAAGGATTCTTGCCGAGCTCCATGAAGAAATTTGTGGTATTCATTTTGGAGGAAGGACAATCGCCCACCGAGCTCTGAGGCAAGGTTATTTTTGGCCTTAAATGCAAGCTGATGCTCAGAAATACGTGAAGAAATGCAACTAATGTCAACGTTATGCAAGGTTGATCCATGCTCCAGCTCAAGAGCTGAACACCATGTCTTAGCCTTGGCTATTTGCTCGTTGGGGGCTTTGATACTGTGGGACCCTTTCCCAAAGCTCCAGGCAATTTGATCTTTCTTTTAGTGGCCACTTATTACTTCTCTCATTGGATAGAAGCCATTCCCCTTAACCGTATCAAAGAGCAGGAGGTAAAGAAGTATCTCTGGGAGCACATTATCTGTCGTTTTGGCATCCATCAGTCCATCATCTCTGACGATGGGAAGCAGTTTATAGGGAGAGTCATTGTTGAATTTTGCAAGAAGCTTAAGATTAAGCACATTTTCTTGTCATGTTATTATCCTCAAGGGAATGGACTGGCCGAGGTAGCCAACAAGAGTATTCTGAATGCACTCAAGAGAAGATTAGAAGATTCTAAGGGGAAGTGGACCAGTGAGCTGCATAACGTGTAGTGGGGGTATAGGACAACGCCAAGGAGTCCTACAAATGAAACTCCGTTCTCTTTGGCCTATGGAATGAAAGTTGTTATTCTTACGGAGATCAATCTGCCCACAATACGTTCTCGAAATAACAAGAAGGCAGGAGAGAAGAACAAAAACATTGAGCTTATGACTATTCATCTGGATTTATTAGAAGAAAGACGAGAAGATACCAGCATCCAGATGGGAAGATATCAACGATAATTAAGAAAAGCATATAACAAAAAAGTACATCGAAGAGTTCTTCAGATCGAAGATCTCATCCTTTGAAAAGTATTCCAAAATACTCGAGAACTTAACAGTGGAAAGCTAAGGCCTAACTGGGAAGGATCATACGTTGTAGATCGGCTTGGAAGGGAACATTATGAATTGGAGCAATTTTTTCAATAAACTATGAGCTGCACAACAGAGCCATTTACATTCATCTATTCTTGAATTTAGTCATACAATTGTTTAGTGAATTGTTCAAGTGTTGAGTGAGATATCTTGAATGTCTTGCCAAATCAAATGGTTTTTCATCTGAATAGGGTATTCATCATGGGACACAAGTGGCTTATCCAAAGGATGTCATCTGAACAAACCAGAGGCTTATCTTAATGACATCCTCTAAGCGAAGTGCCCACCACGAGTTACCATAAGTTCATCTAATGAAATGTCATTTGTCAGATTACATTCACGATATACTACACTTTGCTACATCTTAGTGATTTTTCCTTCTGTGAGCATTTACATCCTGTCATCTTTCAAATGAGATTATCAAACTACCAGTGCCATTTAATTTAAGTATGTTTATCTCTTATTGTTGTATAATGCAAATGTTTGTTTCAGAAGGCATCAAAGTGTTGTTTTCAGAGTATATCTATGTTCTTTAGGCTTTTACGTACTTTGTGCCTTACCAAATTTGAGATTAATTAATTTATTCCCTGTTTTGTGTGATGTGTACGAGTTACTCTCTTTATGCCTTGAGAATAAGTCAAAGTGAGATATACAAATGCGAAAAGAGAAGTACAAATAGTGTGCAAGTACAATTCAAGAGGCAAAGAAAAAATTAACCGGGTAAAAGTACAACATATACAAGATAAAGCAAAAATACAACAAAGACAAAGAAAAAGATTACAACGAAGTCAAAAAAGAAGCAGACAACGGTCTTCAGGCAAGAGGATTTCAGCAGCAGCGGTGGCATCGAGCTGGACAACGGAGATTGGCTCAACATCGATGGACGCATCAGGAGAAGGAGGATCAGAAGGAAGCTTGGGCAGAGCAAAAGCAGGGACTGCAAATGGAAGAGGTTTTTCAACCTCTTCGACTTCGGGCTCTTCATCGAGTCGGATAACATTTGGGCTTTGGAGCTCGGAGTAAGTAGTCACGTCTTGTTCAGTGTCTTCCACCAAACGTCCTTGTTCTCCGAGTGCCCTCAGTAACTCCTTCTCAGTCTCCACCTGATCTTTATCAATTAATTTATCCATCTCAATCTGATAATGTTTCTAGAGATTTTCTGTCAGAGTTTGTGCTGCAATCTTAGACTCCTCAAGTTCTTGTGCCAAGGCTGCCTTTGCTGCGTCGGACTCTTCGAGTTGCCTCTCAAGGGTCTGGGAGATTACCTCCAGCTCACTGATCCAGAAGACGGCAGCCTCAGCTTCTTCCTTTGCCTTTACCTCTCCTTCTACTACCAGTCGCGCATCTTCCTAGGCTTTGTCTTGATGTTTTTGAGCCGAGATGGTCTTGCCTTCGAACAATTGTCGGTCAGCTCGGGCTTGTGACAACTCGAGATATAGTGTCTTTCTCTCCTCAGTGAAGTCCCTTTCCAAAGAGGTGGCTCTCTCTTCCCAGAACTCTGCTGCTACATTGAGACTGGAGTAACGTTGGGTGCAGCGTTCGTACATCTCAATGTATAAGTTGTTTATTTGTGGAGAACAAGACAAGTTCAGTACAACGTTAAGGACAACGAAGAAATGACAAGTGCAAGGCAAAGGTAAGGCTTTACCATTGCGAGAGCTCGGTTCGTAGTATGGTACATCTTGGTTACATGAATTTGTTTTGTTGATTCAATATCAACAGGGAGTCTTATAGCATAATTCATGGCTAAGGCCACGGAGTCAGTGGCCATCGCCGAGTCCACCACATCCAGTTGTCCAAACCTGGTGAAATCAGGAGTCCTGGGAGTGGATCCTCTTGGTGTACCCAATTCCCATTGTGCAGGGGCAGCAGTAGTTGTTGCAGAAGCAGGGGCAGCAACAGCTTCTGGAGTAGTAGCATCGTCAGGGGCAGTGCCAACTACTAAGGGTCCAGCAGTAGTCTCTGGCTCCCTGATTTCTAAAGGACTTGAGGACGGAATCTCAACAGCCTTGTCTTTCTCAAGATGTCTCTCTTCCTTTTCTTCCTTTTAGCCTGCAGGTCGGCCAGAGCATCGACTCTTTTTCTCTTTGTTGGTTCAACGGCAGCAGAGTTCGTTGTGGTGCGAGGCTTCTTGGGAGGTAGAGGCAGAGCTGGTGTCTAGGTTGATGTTTGAGCTTTCCTAATGAGGGGATGGATGGGTCTACTTGCCATTTCTTCTTCTTCTTCTTCTCTTTCGGAAGTAAGGGCAGGAGGAGTAGTACTGGCAGGGCAGGAAGAGGACGGACCTCATTGTCCTTGGTTAATGGAAGGAGTTGGATTGGGCACGCTGTATATCCCCCATCTTTGCTTCTTCAGTGGCTTCCACCTAACGTATTCTCCTCCTCTTTCTTTACTGATGCTCATTAGTATGCGCTCTTCAGCTGAAGTGAGATCCTTGAAATGTATTCTCTTCGGATCTGCAAGAGATAAAAGAACATCAGTATTACAGGCAGAAGACAACGGATAGAGACAACATAAGAAAAAAGACAACAGACAACTGACAACAGGAGTAGTTACCTGGACCCTTTTGAAAGACATTGGGAACAGAGGAGGTCTCCAATCTCCAGGCCTCAGAGACAATGAAAGGTGTCACCTTCCAATTCCTTTCTATATCAACCAAGCCCGAGATGAAGTCGGGGACTTTGGCTTTTTGATTCCAGGAAAATTATTTCTTGAGCTCGCCCTTACTTCCTCAACACTTGACTGCGTGATGGAAGTGAAAGAGATGCCTGGCCTCGATGTTGTATCCATCCTTGATGAACTTAATCACCAAGGACATATATTTATGGAAGTTCGGGTGCATTTGACCCAGGGCGAGTTGAAGGATGGAAAGAAAGAATTCCACAATGGGATGCAAGGGGAACTGAAGTCCAGCCTCGAGTTGAGCGAGGTAGACAACGGTGCAAGCATAAGAGTGCTTGTCAATGAAAGCATCTTCTCTCTTAAAGAAGAGGTGAACATGGGAAGGGAACTCAAAATGAGCTTTGTAGTGGTCGAGGACATCTTTTTGGCATTGTTGAAGTTGGGAAGTTTCGGCAATGTAGGTACCATATGGTGCACTACCAGAGCAACTAGCCTCACCATCGCTAGGGGCTCTGACTTCCTCATCCTCTACCCTAATGATTTCTAAGGAAGCCTCAGCAAACATGATGATAAGGGAAGGATTAGTAACAGAGATGCAAGGAAACAGAGAAATAGGCCAGAGAAGGACAGAAAGCTAGCAAGCAAGAGCAATAGTAGAGGAAGAGACAGAAGAGCAATACAGAAAATGTAAACAAAGCGGAAGCTTACCAAAAGTCTGTAAGTGCAGGAGAGTTTGAAAACTTGAAATCTTTGGCTGAGGCACAAATTTGGTAGAGTAACAGTACTTCGGAGGCAAGGTGAAGAAGACAGCATTGATCCAGCATATTTATAATGACTCAAAGTTTCAGGACAAGAAAGGCCTCCATCGATGTCATACACGTATACAAGAGTAAGGTTAGGATGGTCATTTCCATAAATTTAAAATAGCGTGTCAGAAATAACTTCGTGCAGGATGGAATTATCCTTCATCTCCATCGTACACGTAAGAGAAGGTAAGGGTAGGATTGCCTTTCAGGCAGACAAAGTAACCGTCAAAGGAGATAATGCGCATTGAGCTCCGCAAAAGGAAATAATGACAGCCTGCCATACATTAATGAGGGAATGACAGTTTCGCACGCATGAGACAGCTGGCACGGTGGTTCACATTCTATCGTATAGCATACGCAACGTTTCGATCATCAAGAAGGGTCAGGTATTCTTTGCTTGCCTTGAGCTATTTATGACGCTTCGAACTACGTTCAAAGTATCATAAAGGGGCAAATTATAAGCGATAAAATTCATAAAAATGATTGAGTGTTGGAGAACGAGCTAGTCTTTGTTCTTATGCTAACGGGTGAGAGACACGTGTCCAAATGGAGTATTGACCCGTTGTCTTCTTGACAGCATATTCATTGTCTTCTTGATAACGTACTCGTTGTCTTTGTGACAATGTATTCGTTATCTGCAAGACGAATGTGTCCGTCCTCTTTGGACAACTGTTATTTTATCTCTGATCGCATACACAACGGGCCCAAGCTTAAGTCAACAATGAGATCGACTCGCAGGAGGAAGTGATCAGGAGGCGATCACCTGACTCTGTTGGTAGGTGAAAAGCATTGTCTTGGCATTTAATGCTGGCCACTTCTGCGTGTTGTCAAACCCAAACCGACTCTACTAATAGTAGGCTCACACGTAAGACTCCAAATCTGTCTGACATATTTGGTAATGATCATAAAGCAAGTGGCATGGTCATCTATGAGCATCCTGAGCTAAACTTATAAATACCCCCAGAGACTCAGTGATTTAGGACCAAGAAATTTCGTGTCATTCACTCTTATTGCTTTTACGGTTCATCATCTTCTCCACATACTTACTTTGGCATCGGAGTGCAGGACAGGGTGCAAACCCTCCATCTTCAACCTTCTTCAAAGACAAGGTTTTGAACTAACATTTTTTTTTTTTGGAATATTTGAACTAACATTCGATCCAATAAAAATAGAGTGTTGCTTTTTTTGTTGGAATATTTGAACTAACATTCGATCCAATAAAAACAGAGTGTTGCTAAAGACAATTGAGTGAAACTTAGCAATGAATTGAGGTGACAAGCCTTTTTGCAGACGAATCACTCTTGTTGCGGATACAAGTTCGTCTAGGACGTAATCTTTGGACTTCCGTTTTTTTAGTGCTTCCAAGAGCTGGTTTACATACAATTATTCAAATTTATACGTACTGTAGATTTGATTTCAATCTCTTAACAAGGAATAAAGTGAATGAAGTTGATGTTTGTTCATTGCTACTTATCACGGGTATCCATGGATGGATAAGCAATGTATCTCTCCGACAGGGGAGCCGGCGACCGAAGCCCCCGTGAATGGCACGATTAGGGTTTTATAAATGAGACTATCCATGGAAGATTTGCACCTATGATATCTTATCTCGATTGGCCAGGTGCGGGTGCATTTTTGCATAAGAACATGAACATCTTTCTTTGGTAGGGATAAAATTAATAAGTAACTATTGGAAAAATCATGTAGTGGTGAATGAGAAATTGACCCCAACAAAGATACCTGATGTTGACCCAATTGACCTGAGATTTTTTTCCCCAAACCGACCCGGGTCTCTGGGCCTGAGCTTGGGCTACTGGGTGTATGTTCGTTTTTGGTCAAATTCCGTTTAAATCTTGGGTCAAGTTTTACCCGCTTTGATTCATTCTTTGAATGAGTTTTCCGTTGGTGTTTCAAACTTCCTGTAACTAGTTTCTTTCCGTTTTTGTGTCTCTTTCAAACAGTCATCTCTGTTCGAATAGACACAGGGAAGTCTATAAATTTAGACCTCTATTTTTGCATTTAATCAATCTTTTTTAAAATCTCTCTTGTCTGCATTGTTATTGCTTCAAGTACAAATGTTGGTCGGTTTGTTGGGTTCTGCAGATTAAAGTGCTGCATCTCTAGAACTGAAATCCGTTCTATCTTGAGAGACGATTACTCATCAACCTTAAAACCTTGAGCACCGAGAGAGAGTAAATTTGCTTTAAGGAAACTATGATTCACATGGCTCGGATCTACTGTTTATTTGTTGTTTATTCGTAGTACAACTACAGTGAGTTCTTTCTTTAATGTCTTAATTTCTTTATTCCTTTCATTGATATATCTATATTCATTAATTATTTTCTGAATAATTAGAACTACAGTAACAATAACCATGGTCGATCGCTTTACAAAGGTCTGAGATGAGTCTCGTGCCCCATGCATATTGATTCTGTTATTCCATAATGATCGAGATGGAGCACTAAGTGCAGTTCTGTTCTACAGTACTGGTTCATAGTTTGGGAATACTTAAGTCTATAGTTTCAACTATTCTTATGAAGGCACCACTAGAACACAATGTATAGCTTTAATTAATTAAAGACGATTGATTTTGATTTGTCACTACTTAAAGAATAATATAAAAGCAGAAAGGGGCACTTCAAGATACAAACAACACTATTAATAAAGATAACAACTTCAACCAAAAAAAAAAGATATAAACAACCAGGAGTGGAGCTAGGATTTTCTAGTAGTGGGGGCACGCGATAGTTCATAAAAAATGGTAGTAATTGTCGATAAATTTGTGGAAAATTAGAGGAGTGCTAGCCCCAATCGCATTTACTTCAAATTTTTCCATAAACGCAAGATAGGCCTAACACTTGGAGATTTTTTATTATTTTAAAGGTTTAAAAAGCAAAAGTAAAAGAATATTTGACATTTGTATGGCCCAATTGTGTCTTTGGAACATTTGCGACAGGGGCTAGCAAAATTCAGAAAATTATTAGGTTGGTACAAACTAATCTGAATCTAAGGAGGATGGGGGTTTAGGGTCATAGGGCCCAATTTTTTTTTTTTATGACTTAAGCTTTTGGGGGCATTTCGCTCATATATTTCATACATATCTTACGGTTATTTTTTCTCCTTGTTTACACCCTTGCCCCATGGCTATGTCCATTAAGATAATTAAATAACATGTTATAGAAGATATATTTTGTTTTTAATAGTTTAAGGAACATTGCACACTTGCCTCATGGCTATACCTATTAAATAGTTGAATAATATAGTATAATCGTTTAATTCTGGTTAAGAATTTTATATCTACGGGTTAATATTTGTTATTATTATTATTTTTAAATAATGCTATATTATTGAAACCTGAGGGTTAGTGAAGCTTAGCCCCAGTTAATAGAGGTCAAAAAGGTCATGTGTTGACTTGTACATGGGAACGATTGAACTCTCCCTGAGTTCATGTCCCAATTCCCAAGGTGAGATCGGATCACAACCAATCGCAATTGGACTCGGGAACAATTCAATCGCACCCACAGGTCAACACGTGTCCTTTTTAATCTCTATTAATCATGATTAAGATTCACTAACCCTTAAGGTACATCAATCTAACTGTAGAGACCTGAATCTTTTTCATGTCTTTATTACTAGTATTAGGGATATTATAGTCCTTGTAATGTTTTAATGTTTACATATTTATATCTAATTGGTATAGTGTGTTTAAGGCTTAATCAAACTTGTAAACGGAGGGATGTCATATCACACCCTGAACTTTAGGAAGCTCTAGTTTTGGCACCGTTTATTGGAATTGAGTGATTCTTGAACCATTAGAAAGGTATTGGAACCCTCTTCGAAGTTCATGTGTAATGTTTTTCCATATTTTTAGTCTAAACTAAGTCAAAAGTGGGTTTTCTGATGTTTTGTCTGATGGAATTACAAATCAGTCAACTTTGGGGACAATTTGGTCCATAAATAAAGTAGAATTTGAAAATTCTAAAACAACAAAAATGTCTCTTTTCGAAAGACGAATCCAACACAAGTTGAATCGTCGAAATCCGACGAACGAGTTAAAAGTTATGGCCAAAATAGAAAAGTGGGTCAAAAATCTGCAGTACACCGATCGTTAGGGATCGCTCGGTTCACAACCGATCGCTAGGTCAGAATTAGCGATTAATCGGTCCACAACTGATCGATCGGTAGCTATCGATTGGTTAACTTTTTTGTATGAGGAATTTTTTCAAAGAGGGTGTTTTTGACCGAAAGCTCGGTCAAGAATACCGGTCGAGCGGTAGGCGACTGATCGCTCGGTCTTTCGTGTTTTTGCAGAATTTCTGTAAGGGCTTTTAAGTCTTTTTGCTCTCAAACCTTGGGACTATAAATAGGAGTCCTATTTCGAGGTATTAGAATACTCTACCTACTTCTAACCTAATTTGGCAAAAAGGGAGAAAAAACCTAGGGTTTTGAGGGAGAGATTGCTTGGAGAAGAAGGAGATAGCTTGGATATCATAAGGAAAGCTTGAGGATCTTCCTTAAAGCTTCTTGGGAGCGATTTGGATCCAAGGTAATGATCCCTAAGGTCAATATACTCTCCAAATCAACCCTATTATGATATTTTGTGAATATTAATATGATAGAAATAGAAATTAAATATATTTTTCCCTAATTTTATATGAATTAAGCTATCATGGATGGAAATGTAGATTAATGATGTGGATGTAATGTATGGAGGATGGGAAATACTATGGAGGATGGGATGAATGTATGGATGTGGATGGTAATTAGGTTGTATGGATGGATTATGGTTTGACGAAGTGTTTGAAATGTGGAAAGGACAATGGACTCATAATCTACGTACCTAAGGTGTTTGTGAAAATGCTTGAGAGGATAAATACTAATATGCTATATTGGATTGTAGGAAATTGATTATGAATTGTGCTAAGAACCATGATGAGATATGTATATGTGATTGTTCTTAAGTATGTCTAATTACTTGCATGGAAATTGATAGTCGGGAAGGTATGAACTTAGAGAAAAATCTCTCAAACCGGGAATTCTCTAACTATTTGGTATGAGACAGTATAGCGGAGTTTCCATGGTGGGAGATCGGAATCTAAACAATTACCAACTCGAATGTTAATTTCGACACTTAAGCACAGATGCACGTGTATGTTAAGATAAGAGTGTCACAAGTCACGCATGTGGACCACAAGCATAAGCATGACATACGTATGACATTCTGAATAAGCATAAGCATGGTATGATCCGTATCCGCCAAGAACGGCATGTCCATTTTATAATTTCTTAGGCATAGTCCGTATCCGCCAAGAACGGCATGTCACATCACTGTGTGATCTGAATAAGTGCATAAGCATAAGCATCTCACAAGCACGTGGTCTCATAAGCATAAACATCTCATAAGTATATTGTCTTCTAAGTCTAAGGTTCTCACAAGTACATGAGTCAAGGTGATGATATGATGTATATGAGCACACGTTCTTCCGTACTCTGATTATGTAATTATGCTATTGTTATGGTTCTAACTAAGTGCATGTATATTATAATTGTTGGTTGGATTTTATATATACCGAGTACTTTTGTACTCAGCCGGACTTTGTCTTGGCAGGTTTAGAGTAGAGGCACACGGCGGAACCATGGATTGAAGAGACTTACGCCGAGGAAGGAGGTGAAGGTGAGCCTTCTGAGGAGGGAGTCAGGGGCTTTGATAATTACCCCTATTAGCTTATGTTTTGTTTGGTTTAAGAGTTTTGTAATAGACCTTTTTAGATGATGTTGCTCATTGGATTATTTTACAGTTGGATGTTAGACTATTGTTTATTGTGGGTGGTTATGTTAAGCATAGACTTGAGCAGGATGACTCGGTTTTATATAAATCAAAATTTTATTATCCTCATTTTGGAGACTCGTGTAGTATGCCTTGTATGTATGGATTTTTAAGCAAGTTTAAGTAATGTGACGATTCCAAAGTCTTATTTTAGCCTTGTAGGATTTTGGGGTCGTTACACTAACCTTGGTTTTTTATAGAAAAATTTAAACCCTAGGATTAAAATTTCTTAACCCTAAGATTAATGTTTTTTAATATCTTATTTGAAAAAACCAAGGTTAGATTGTTGAACCCTAAAGATTAATGAATATTAACTATGATTAATGGGGGTTAAAAGGGACATGTGTTGACCTATGAGTGTGATTGAAGTCTCCCTGAGTTCAATTGTGATTGGTTGTGATTTGATCTCTCCCATAGCTATCCATGCGTTAAAAAAATAATGTTTTTACAAAAGTTGAGTGGGGGCACGTGCCCCCACAGGCCCCCACCTGGCTCCACCCCTGTAAACAACACTATTAATAATGTCATTCCATGTCTACTAATCATGATAGCACAATTTACCATTTTGCCACCAAAGACCACAGTGTAATTAACCAAGAAAAATGCAAGTTTATTTAATAAAATAAAAGGAGGATATAAGCATAAGCTAGACATAATCTATTACTAACCCAGTAGACCACGAAGATGCTCGATAAACTATTAATATGGCGTGTATCCTCATATTAAACGACCGATGCAAAAGCCGCTACTTGAACTGGTAAGATTGCGCGCGCCCTGCGCTTATTCTCCTATAATATATGGTATCAGATTGCAGAACTGCGCTTATTCTCCTATATGGCACCTTACACCCATATAGCGTTGGCCCGTATAAGCCATGCTCTGAGAGAGCCATTGAGTTGAAGGGTCATGACCTCGCTAGCTCCGCCTGCCAACTCGCCACCGATGAACACGGCTGGAACGGCTGGATTACGGCCCATTCCCAACAGTGCCCTTTCTAATTCTCTTCCATTTGGGTCCTCGTCGAGCTGATGAACTAAGGGGTAGGCTCCATGCTCTAAAATGAGTGTATTGATAGTGTGGCACATGCAACAATTGGTCCTACTGAAGATCACCACCGGATTTTGAGACGCCAACGTCATCACTCTCTCCATAGTTAGGATTACTGAACAAGATCTTACGACAAAGGGCGCCGGAAGATCGTCGAGTGTGGATAGAAAGAAGGGAAGAAGATGGCAATGTGAGTTGTTGAAACACTAAGAGGCTTTGCTGTGAGGAACTTGAGCTCTCATGCACACCTATTTATATAGGCTGAGGCTGGTGGTGGACGACATTGTTTAACAGAAACAAATTGCAAAAGAAGATAGAAAAGAGAATGTTAGTTTTAGATATTTCGGTGGATTCCCAAATAACCCTTATCAGTAACTGACAGTGACTCTTGTGCCTCACTGTACAGAGAATTACCCGTGTTACATTTGATAAATCTTTTTATGTACTGCTAAAGGAATTTTTGAAACAATAGTTAGCTGTAAGAACGTTCTGTAGCATCGTAAAAGGTCTTTCATAATGTCACATGAGAAAAAATGGATTAGCTTTACATTCTTTAACTTTTCATTAACTTTTCAAAAGATGGTGAAGTCTTTTACTTATATTTTTTTGACAATATAAATGTCAATCTTAACCTATTATCGTTATGTGGTATTGTGAGAGATCTTTTATAGATATCGGCTGTAAAAGATTCTTTGTAGCCGATTGTTGTTCAAATTTTTGAGATTGCAAGGAAAGTCATTTCCCAAATGGCAAAGTTTTCCTTAAATTGTCCTAGCTAGACCCTTAGAGTTGGTAATTCTCTTCTCCTAAAGGCAGTCATTCATCCCACATGTTAGAGATAGGATCATAATCAATTGCAATTGCATTCAAGCCAATGCAATTGCATATGTGGCTATTGTAGATTAGGCATTGGCTTGAAAGCAATTGCAATGAGCTGTGATCCTATCTCGACATGTTAACCCGTCCGTTTTTCGGGGTTTTGGTAGATGATAGTGATCCGACATGATTTGATTCGGTTCTGAGGGCAATATTCGGTCCGGCCCGACCCATCTAGAGCTGTCACCTATCCTATCTTATGATTGGCATAAAAAACAGCACTATATCTATATTGGAGCATCTGATGAGTTGGAAAAACTTGGGGTTTTATCCCTTGAGACCAATTGTCAATCCCTTTTATGTAATAAGATTCGCATCCATTTCATGAAAGCCAAAAGAAAGAAAAGTAGAAGAATGAAAAGAAAAGCCACACTTCAATCACTAACCATTTCCCTCATCACAGATTATTGAATGGTGGTGATGAATTCAACGTAGACAACTCTCCGTACCAGCACCCAATTGAGATAATGCAATTTGGGTCCATGGCCCATCAATCACCCGTTCATCTGACTAGGTTGCTGGGCCATTCTAGGAGATGATGCACCATGGCCATCGTCAGATTATACCCAAAACCCGCAGACTGAATGTCTAACTCATACCCTAGGTAACCAAAGCGTTGAGCGAGAGCGGGAGCGAGAGCAGGAGAGCGTCAAATTTTAATTTAGAATATAGTCAAGAGCGCCTCCGGAGCGTCGCCATATATATATATATATATATAATATTTTTTTTTGAAAACTAAGGTTACATTATTAAATCTTAAGATTTAGTTGATTTTAACCAAGATTAAAAGGGACACGTATTGACCACCGGGTGCGATTGAACTTGGGGAGAGGTCCAATCCCAATTGATTGTAAATGTGATCACTTTCGGAGAGAATTTTGTTTTGGTTAATAGGCATGCATTCATTCAAGAAGGATGAGAAACTAGTACAAAGGTATCCTAGTTATCCCTTTGAGGAAGAATCAACGGAGGAGAGAGAGCCTAATACAGAGAGGAGCGGCTAATGCTCTCGTTTAAAGCCAAATTCAATCCCATTTGATTGTAAATGTGTTCACTTTCTCTCCACCAAAGTAATAAATAAAATAAATAATATGAGAGGAAAAAGTTGAACCCTGCTGACTTACTTTACAAACTGAAAATAAAAATAAGATGGGATGAAAAGACTTGTAAGGACAAGTCTTTTCAGTTTTTAATCTCAAGCCATTAACTCCTTTTCATAAATTTTAAAGTTCTGAACACCTCGATTGTTTCGTCTTCCTTTCATCTTCTAAAACCGTGACCCTGAGGTTAATTCGCTCTCAACTCATGAGAGTGAGGCTTGAGAGCGGGAGCAGGTAGTGATATGGACGGTTTGGGTTACTAAGCTCATACCCCTTGTTGAACCCATATAATTTTGAATAATAAATGGACAATTCTGTTATGTTTTAAACTTTTATGGTAGGTAATTACTAACTAGTAGAATCAATTCGACCAGAAAAAAACCGTAGTTAATATATGCCTAAAGTACATTATAGGATAATGCTTCTGAGATCATCCTGGTAGAGACTTGAGATCATCCAGGTAGAGACCCTCCTAGCCAGCATGGTAGCATGGGTTTTTTTCGCAAAATTTCGGTTTCGGACAACCCCAACGAAATCGAAATTGGGTTTATTTCGAAAATCAGATTTCGGCCAAAATTTTGGATTTTGAAGATTTCGGAATTTCGGCCGAAATTTGATTTTTTAATTTTTAAATGGTTTTTTTTTTTTGTTTTTTATTAAAATTTCGAAATATTCCGAAATTTTTACTGAAATTTCAAAAAATTATATATTAATTTTAAAAATAAAATAATAATATTTATATAAAATTTTAATAAAATATTATTTTTTAACATATATATTTTAATAAATATATATATATATTTTAATAAATATATATATATATATATATAATTAATAAAATATTAATATTTTGGATTTCGAAATTTCGCTGAAATCCCACAATTTTTCGGGTTTTCCGTTCAGGTTGACCGGCCGAAATCATCGAGAATTTTGAACAAATTGAAGCCTCTCCATGGGCAAAACATCATACTCAATGACAGCAAGGTGAAACGTACGCTTGTAGCCTCGTACATAAAAAGAGGCAAAGATATATACCATGGAATCCCACCACATGCATTATCTTCTTCTCGCTTTGCTATTAGAGAAAGAGAGAGAGAATGTCAATTTACAACAAGTAGTGTATAAGATAAAGAAGAATGCGAGTTCGGATCGTGGCATCACAAATTGGACAAAGAAGACAACACCATCCAAATACAGAAGTATAGAACACTCTCCCAACCTTATTCATTCCAAATATCGAACAAAATCTTACTAAGACTATCTATTCTAAAATTATTCTCATTCATTTAAGGGGGGTGTTTGGATTGGATTTTTTTCCTTGATTCAATCACTTAAAATCGATTTTAAAGGACTTTAGACTCGAAAATCATGTTTGATTCACTCAGAAAATAAAAACCAATTTTAATAGAATTAATTTCTCAAAAACCAATTTATTTCAAATCTGGATAGAGGTTATTTTGAGAGGGGAAATTCTTTTTATTTTATTTTATTTTACCTAAGAGACATTTACATATTTCTTCAATTTTGAAAAAAATAATTTTTTCATTAATGTGAACCAAACAAGTTACACCCTGGGAATAGCCCAATGGTAGGTGTATCCCTTCCTTAGGAAGGAGGTTCCGGGTTCCATTCCCAAGAGGGTGAGAGTGGGTTGCACTCTCTACCCACCTTTAACTTGGACCAGATATTAACTTGCTTAGCGGGGTTGCGGCCTAACCGTGTGTCTCATACAAAAAAAAAGGTTTATTTGCATAAAATCACTTTTCTATTAGAAATCGATTCTATACAAAGTGTGAAGCAAACAATATTTTGTTTATTTGACAATTGCTTTCTGTACAATCAATTCTTATCACAATTGATTCTAGGTAATAGAATTTGATCCAAACGACCTAGTTCTTCTCCGAATCTCCAATTAGATTAGATTGATAGTAAATTCTGCAAACTGTGACCAATATTCAGTGCATTTGATTCTCCGCGTCGGAATCTTTGTACGTGTGTTGTTGCTTTCTTGGTCTATTCATCACGTGGATTTCTATTCTCTATATGCTTTGGGTCATAATCGATCCAGCTACATGCAACACGTGCATGGTGTGCCCATTGATGCAGATTCCTGTGAGTATTTGCTTGATTTGGTCGATCTTTGTTTGTGAGTGGACCTTGCATTACCGTGGTATATAATCGCCTGAGAAACATTTCTATGGTCATCTCTTTTCACGAACTGTACAACTAATTGGTAAACATTGATTCATAACTGGTTTTTAAGGGCAAAATGCATAACCAAAAGGATCAGTAAGGAGATGAATTCATAGCAAAGATTCGGAGTGGCGACGAAAAGGCTCCTGAAAGGAGAAGTAGACTTTCCTATCTTTGATCCTCGCAAAGCAAGCACCCAATGCAGTATGTATTAGTAGGGATGGCAAATGGGTTGGGCTGGTCCAAAGCCCGATTGTTCGGCCCGAAGTATGGGTGGGTTGAGCCCTCCTTATTTTGGGATGGGCTGAGTTTGGACAAGAATATAAGCCCAAAGTAAATATTGGGCTGAGCTAGGGTTGCACTTAGCTTAGCCCGAATTCATCCTGGACTGAAATAAAGATAATTTATATTTTTTTATATATAGTATATTTAGAGATAGAAGGCCCACTGTCTAATCTCATTCTCATCCAACTGCAATTGATGTTCTTCTCATGGAGAAACTGTTTTTGTGTTTTCTATCTAAGAATGTTACTAAGTTTCTAATAGTATGTTATTTTTAAATTTAAGCCTAGCCTTGTCTATAAAGGTTTTAAAACCAGTTATTTTGTTATTGGACATACACCTCCAAGAACTAATTACTAGTTAAAAGAATTAGGTACCAAGAACATTGGTTGATTGATTATACTAAACTAGAATTTTGTTTACTAAACAAGTTCCTATGCTTTGCAGGTAGGTGTTTAAAGGAAAGTTAACAAGTAACAATGGGAGAAATCAACCTAAATTTGGCCCGAAATCATCCCACAAGCTGCTTAATTTGGGCCACCTGAACTGAACCCGACCTTGGCCCGAAGCCCGATATTATTTGTGAGTCAAGCTTGGACTAAGGTGCTCAGGTTGAGATTAGGATAGGCTGGGTTGGGCTTGGGCTAAGGTTTTGAACTTTGGGCTGAGCTTGGGCTAACCTCGGCCCGACCCAGCCCGGCCCGATTGCCACCCCTATGTATTAGAGATTGAATCACAGCCAATCGCGTTTGAACTCAGGGAGAGTTCAATCGTACCCACAGGTCAACACGTGTCTTTTTAACCCCTATTAACCATGGTTAACATTCCCTAATCCTTAGGATTCAACAATCTAATCTTAATTTTTAGGGAAAAAAGTATTTTTAAAAATTTAACCCTATGGTTAAGAAATTTTAACCTCGGGGTTAAGTTTTTTTTTAAATAATTTCTAAAAGCCAAGGTTAGATTATTGAACCCTAATAACACTCTCGATCCGACACTGGTCTCTGACCAAAGGCAACAGATGAATAGCTCATGCATCCCAGGGCGAGGTCTGAGTTGCTTGTAGTGAATCCTAACCATGATTAATAGGGGTTAAAATGGCACTTGTTGACCTGTGGGTGCGATTGAACTCTCCTTGAATTCAATCGCAATTGGTTGTGATGCGATCTCTATGTATTAGGGTAATATTATATTAGAAAAATAATAATGTAATATTTATGAGATACGCAGGATCTCATAGATAATTTTAAATTACCATCTCAAATGCATATTGGTATGAGTTAGGTTGATTAAGATTCTGATTAAATTATTAGGATATCTTTCTTTCTCATCAATGTCTATTAGTCTATATGTAAACCCTTCATAAGGTAATGTGTAATTCATTGTTCGTTCCAAAAAAATGGATTCGATACAATTGAAAAAGAAAAGAAATGATCCAAACATAAATAATTTTCCAATGTTATTTCGTAGTGATTCACAGAGAGTTTCATTTGTAATACAATTAGATCTGCTCTTCATAGACAAACTTGAGATTTGCGATCCCAGATAAGATCGGTTCAAGATCATGAGATCCTTTTTTATTAGATATAGGAAGGGTTGTTGCACAAAATGTACTAAATAATTGCCTCATAAATCCTATATCTATCTATATGAAGCCAACATTATCTGGCTCTACCCGAACTTTTCTGATTCACCCCAACATTGCCCACTTGTCCGACCGTTGCTGAGCAATTTTTGGATAGCAAACGGGCCTCCCCAAAAGGTAATTTTAATGTGGCTGATTTACCCTCTTTTGCGATCAGTTTTGCTACAGTGTTTGATGCTCTAGCTAATTGTCCACCATTTCCAAGTGTTATTTCTATGTTATGTGCGGTCATGCCTAAGGGCATATCGATTGAAGTAGAGAGAGAGAGAGAGAGAGAGAGAGAATTATTGTAGGCATTAGACAGGGTTATATTCATTAATACATTTATAAGTGTCATAAAATAATGAAAATTTTATTTTGTCCCGTCTATCACGTCCATTGTCTAGTTTATCTTGTTCGTTTAAGGGTATTTCTCAAATTTAATTTTGAGAACGTCTTTTTTTTGCTCCGCTAAAATTATGCTAAAAACGATCGTTCCCTAAAAATGAGGTGTCAAAAGAGTCTATGTCATTTTTGTTCTCAGAATAAGGAAAATTGTTCCCAATGAACGATGCCAAATGACCCAAGTGATCTCTCCAAAATGAGTACTCAACATTTAAAAAAATGGAAGTCATGCAACTACCGATCTCAAGTGGACCTCATTACTGAGTTTGCCCAATTAATTAGGGGTTGTTGACCAATATAAGGTTGACTATGGGTGTTATTCGACTTGACTCAACATAAATCTCCTTAAGTACTTATAATAAATATACATGGTTATATAAATTATATATTTGTTGGATATTTGTTTTGAATGTAATTTTATTATAATTTACAAAAACCAATTTATTTATTAAATTATATACAATTATTTATTTTAAAAGAATTATACCAATTGTTGGGTCCCTTGTCAGGTTGTTTACTTCTCTACTCGACTGGTGGATTGGGTTTAAGTGAGTCAACCTTATGAAAAAGCAAAGCTTAGGAGTGTACTTAGGTGGCATTTGGAATCTCTAAACTTCAAGTCTATTTTTCTATACGTTTATTGCGAGTCTATTTGTCTATATGTCTATTATGAATACACACTTTTGACTGTTTGGTAGCATGTCTACTTGCTATAGAATTTTTTTTTTTAAAAAGACAAAAATATCTCATGTCTAAAATTAATTTCAAATTTTTGTTATTTTTTTTTAAGAAACACATCTATGACTGGTTAGACGACGGAACAGATATTTTCATCTTTTTATTTTTACTATTTTGCTCATTATTATTATTATTATTATTATTATCCTAAAAAATAATATGATTCCTTTCCTTCAATGCCTCAACACACCACCACCAATATCTTCAAAAGAATACTTATCCTCTTCCTCTCCCTGGAGAGGCCATTTTGTCAGCCAAATCACTTGTCTAGTTAGAAGAAGCACAAAACGATTCAAACAGAGAGAAGAAGTCTCCCAAGTAAAACTCAATCCGAGTTCTTAAAACGCCAACCCTACCAGTACACTTTGGGTTGGGCCACATTATTGTCATAGGTTAGATCGGGTTGGGTTTGTTGAAGTTTAAAAGGCATTGAAAATCACTTTTTTTTTAAAATCAAAATGAAAAATTACATTCACACCTAAGAGTTAGTAAAAATAAGTATTAGTCTAAGTATATATATATTATAAGCTACAACACCTAAGGCAATCAAGAGTTCAAGACACATTCACGCATACAAACTCAAAGCCTTAAAATCTAAACTCAAAGTGTGGAGCATTGAAGTATTCGGAAAGATAGAAAAAGAAGAATTAATTATAAGGAGAAATTGATCTGTTGGACAGTCTGGACGAGGCGAAGCAACTTTTCCTAGTAGCTAGTTTTTAGAAGCAGTTATTATCTCACATCCTTAAGGAGGAAAATGAGCTGGAAATAGAAGTCTAGAATTCAGTGTGGCTAAAAGCAAGTGATAAGAACTCAAAATTATATTCCATACATGTGTTGTGCTAATGTCAGGAGAAATCATAACAGCATTACTAGTACTAGTGGAGGTTGCACGTGCAGTGCATTTAAAATAATGACAAAAAAGTAATAGAATAATATGTATCCATGAAGAAAAGGCACAAGGAAGAATGAAGGATACATCTTTAAAGCTAAAACCTTGTTTTCCATAGGAGTATTTTGCATTACAACTTGCAATCAAACTAATCTATCACCACAAAAAAAATTCATTAAGAGAGTTCAAATGACACAAAAATTAGAATTATAAAATAAGAAAAAATAAAACAAAATAATCACTTACTTTGTCGAAATTTAAACCCATTCTCTTATCGTCATCCCGTCTTGTAAAAATCCAATAGAAAGAAGAAAATAATAGCAATTTTCAGATAGTAGTTATACAAGATTGACCAAATTCCCATTTGCAAAATCACCAGTAAGTAATACTATGGAAACTTTTAAAAGAATTTAAATTCAAAAATTCAAATTAATATGAATTTAGGGAGATAGTACTTGGTAATGGGTTGTAGTAACCTAAAACTTTCAAATGCTTCCAATCTCTTGGAGATATGCTACCAGCAGTCATAACTCTATAGACTGACTTGTTTTTGCTGCCAAACCTCGATAATGGAAGCTTAACAACAATTTTCTAAGCTTGATTTTCTCTCTTGTTTACTTTTTCTACACATATTTTCATCACTCCAAATAGGAAAAAGAATTTAATTAGTTGATGGAAATTTTTAGACACCCACTTGAGATCGTTTTGAATTTGTATACTAATATTTGTACATCGAACGAGAAAAATAGGAAGATGAAATTTAAAATTATAAAATAAAGGAAAGGGTGGAAGTTGCTTAAGAGGCAGTGAAGAGTAAGATGAAAAATGACGGCAATTAGTCGATTGACGACTCGTGTATTCCTAGTGTCAGTGGATGGACAGTCAGCTAGCTGAGTTGGATGTCGAGCTAGCATTCAGTGATGTGGTGGAGATGGGCTTTGGCTTGTCTCTGGCGAAGCCAGAAACCCCTCTCGGGGTTCCATACATTGTGCGACAGTTGGCCAAAAAATGGGAAGAAGTCATTTCATTTTCTCCCCATTTTTTTGACTTCTCCCCATATGATATCTCTCCCCTTTATTCTCACACACTTATCACCACATGTCTTATTAAGGGTGGAGAAGTCAAAATCGTGGGCCCCATGATTTTGACTTCTCCACCACTTGTCACCTATTCTATGGAACCCCGAGATAAGCCCTTTCTGGCTTCGCCAGAGACAATCCCAGGCCGGTGGAGATGTAGACGGCGAGCCTTGGGTGAGGGGTTTTTAGACTAGCATGAGAAAAAGAAGTAGCAGAGGAAAAGACAACAATGGTGAATGAAGTGATATGGGTAGTTTTAGAGGGAAAAAGTTTAATGAATTTTTTTTAATGTCAGCACTTTTACGCATAATGATGAAACAAAAAAAAAAAGGACAAAGAAACAAACAAAAGAGCGGAAATGGATTAAACAAACAAAAGAGACGGGTAAAAGCGGTAAGAAAGTAAGAAGGTTAGAAATATTAAAGATGATGGGGGTATTTTAGGCAATAAAAATTTTGACAACAATTGTGTGCTTCTATAGACTTTTATAGAGTTACTAGTGAAGTTGGGCACGTGCAGTTGAATAATAAGCAGTAATAAGAATTGATATAAAAAAGAAAAATTAAAATACCATTAGTAAAAAGACTATCTTAAAGCAATTTGCTTTCCATTTTGACAGTTGCTTTCCATGTTTTTAAAGTAGACCTATCTACCAAGTTTTGCATGTTGGTGAAACATCATTTTAGAAGCATAAGAATTTTTTGTAATTTGGGATCACATTTAGAAGAGGAGCTCTATTGGGATAACACCATAAGTCATCAGGTGAGCAAAAGGCCTGAGCTTCCACCATGGGTGTCAAACACACCATGTTGTTTATACATATTTGAAGCTGTAGAATTTTTTTTATGCACAGAGTCCACTCAAAGAAGTTGTTGCTCTACTGGGATAACACCATAAGTAATCAGGTGAGCAAAAGCCCCGAGCTTCCACCATGGCTGTCAAAGACAAACACACCCATGTTGTTATATATCTGATTCGATCGGATAGATAAGAATACTTAAAATGTGAATATTCGACTATAATGCATTGACATTGAAGAGAACCAAGGGGGGGCTCAACTAAAAGAAGTCATAAACATCAACTTTGGTAAGATACTGCATGAAATTGATGAAAACACCTTAAATTCACTAGGAAAGCCAGAAAAGACCAAGTCAACGGGCATATAAACTAAGAACTAGAGAATTAGCATAAGCAGCACAATCAAATGACCTATTTCTTTACTAATATATTTCCAACATCCAGCACACCAAATGACCTATTTCTTTACTAATATATTTCCAACACACCAAAAAATCCATGCAATTTCTTCAAAGATGAAAAAAAATTGTTTCCATCATTATAGAAGACATTAAATGATTTAGATTTTTTGGTCATTGATCAAGGAGAACTACAAGTGAGAGTAAGTTATGAACAATTTCATAATATTATAACAATATTTCTTGAAAAGTAAGCTTGTACCTATAGAGGTTAAGTAGAAATTAGATATTTGGGAGTTAGGTATCTGGAGAACATAAATGGAAAGCAAAGAAAAATTACTTCAGTTATGCAAAAGCATGAATTTTAAGTCAAGTTGCAGATGTTGATTTGAGCATTTTCATGCGACGTGAGTAGGTCCATTATCCAATAACCCGATCAAGGGATCTAAGAAAACAGGCTTACCTAATGTGTTGAAACCTTTGCTATATCAAAAAAATTACATACACACTGAGATTCTGAATGAAAATCATTAAAGTATCTGAATTTAGTAGCATTCTGGCCTCATAGTTGTATTGATTGGTGAAATTTTATATCAAAATGTAATACTAATTTTTTTCAATTGAATGGATAGTTGATTCTTGATAGAAGTTAAAATTTTACAAGATCCAGATAATTGATATTAATAAAGGTTTGATAGGATGAAGAACAGTAAATATAAACTAAAAGTGTTAAAGAGTAGGAATTTTTTATGTCAATTATTGGAAGTATAATAATTGAGCTAAATTCAATCTTTGTTTATAAATTCAAACAAAGCACGAATGTACCTGATCTTGTGGAGTTTGCAATAATTCTGATTTTGATATGCGCTGTTCCTATTTCGTTATTGATTGAGCAGATCTATGAAATTGCAATACAATAATATAAGTAAAATTCAGCAGTATGTGATTAAATTTTGAGAAAAGAAAAGAAGTTATAACATGGAGTGTAGCAAAATTATGACATAATTTTGACACATTTCTATCATAACTTAACAATGTCACGGAGAAGAAAAAGTAACTACTTAACAACATTTATTATATTTACCTAGTGCAAAAATTCTGTGTCACCCAACCTCACACAAGTAACAAGCCTTGTTCTTTCTGTCCCATTATTTATACAAAGTGTAAAAAGTGTATTTACACATATACAAAGTTTTCGTAGTTTCTGAGACACATGGTTAGCTTTTAGGAGGAATCTCATCGACTGATATGACATTGAACCTTTGATCTGTATTAGCTTCATATATATATTGATGAGATTTTAACCAAAAGATGAATTCTTTTCCATTGCATTGATTGACAAGGTTTTCGATTTCATTCATGTGTTCCTGCAATGAATATATAAGAGAAATTAATTTTAGTACTAAATAAAATAAATATTTTTTTATACTAATGTGAATTTCATTATAATTATACCTGAATTGAAAATTGCATCAAGTCAACCGATGTACATGACATAATTTTTTCAGCTTGTTCCCCAAAGAGTGTAGATCGTGATGTGCCTCGAGATGGCCGTTTCCTGTCCCCCTGCCAGTGGGGAATCCGCTCCCGGGTCGTTGCTCTGCTGCGTCTGGCCCGTCCTCTAGGCACCTTTGGAAGGCAGGGAGTGTGACAGCGTACACGCTTCCCCGGTCCTTCTCATCAGTTGCAGGGTTTGGTGGCCCGAAATTGACTTGGCTTCGCCAAAAGGCCTCATCTCTAGAAGCCCGACTCGCGAGGAGTCCCTCTCGCAGTAGGGAATCTCCCCCTCACCGCACTCTTGTGACATGCTATGTTTCCCCTCTCCATTCCCAAGTAAAGGGTGAGTCCCATGCGTCAGTTTGTGGATCGCGGTCTCACACACTAATCCCTACAGGTGCCCGTAGTAGGCCGGCCACCCTACCTAAACCAATCATCATATCAGTCCCTAGGCCCCATTGCTGGAAAGGGTTAGCTTCAAAACCGTACGTGGAGCTTCCGCCTCATACAGCTCCTCTAGGGATGGAGGTAGGCCCAGCCCAGGCTTGTGTAGTTAAGGTTGTTGTACATGACCTCATAAGAAAAGAATGAAAAAACGATGTTTCCTTGGCGGGCCACACTTCAGAAATGCCCTAGGGGGTCCTTCACTTACTTGTGTGAGCCCTACACCTTCCCCCTCCCTTCACCACCGCCGCCGCCTATCAAACAAAAATCTCTCTTTTCCTCTCATAAATTCTGAAAACCAATGGGCATTGGCCCTATTTGTTTGAAGATCCATGAGAATCTCGTTTCACTTTTTTAGAGTAAACTCTGATCCCTTTACTTCTTGGAGTACCTCCATTCCCGTCGGGGAGAACCAGAATCTATCCCCCCTTGTTCTAGTTCTAGTTGGGAAGCGATCTGCGTCTTCAGCCGAAGGGTTCTTTCAGCACGAATGACAATACGCCTCATTTCTCCTTCTTTCAATGGCGTCTTCTTGAAGGTCAGGATGTGCTCTATAATCTTATCTCTCTTTTGCCTCTCTAATTCCTGCGGCTCCGGGACCATCCCGTTATTTTCGGGAAGGTTGGGCTGGCCCCCCCCCCCCCCCGTATAGGGACTTCTTGACCGGGTTGGCCCAAACGTAATTCAAGGTCCGGGAGTACCATGTATTTTGCCATGCCCGGGATGACTTGCCAACAATCCCCAAGCCATTCTATAAGTGAATAGCTCAGCATTAGGTGAGCACCTAGATAAGAAATCAAATAAATGAAGATTTCTTTCTTTTTAATCTCCATCTCAAAGGTATAGATGCAATTTAGCATAAGAATTTCTTCATTTTCATTGTCAATGTAAGAAGAAAAAAATACAGAAATATAGAAAAATCCGTCAATAAATGACGAACTCCATTATACAGATGATAGGACTGGGCTAAGACAGTAATCTCGACGTAGATTAGGATGAGCTTTGATGAATAAAAGAAGAATAGGTAGAAATTATAATAGGTGAAGCAAATCAAACCCATTTTTAGAAGATAACTAAAAAAAAACTACCGTGGATAGGAAAGCCCTGAAGATTCTATGGGAAATTGGAAACGTCGAAGTGAGCTCTGGCTTATAAATAGGAAGATGAAGAGATAACGAGTGAAAGATATTCATGATATTAGGATCTTAGGATATATGCTCATTCGCTGACTTTAGCGTCACATCAAGGTGACAGGATTCGAACCTATGGCCCTCTGTACCCAAAACAGATGCGCTGACCAGATTGCACTACACCTCGTCTCAGCCCCCCGGAGTCTGACCACCTGATCGATGAACACTTGAACCAAACTCGCCCATCCTTTTTTGGCATAGGGACGCAAGATCCAATCCGAGTAATCAATCGCTTTTCTAAAATCTGCCTCCTGCAAGATAGGGCCCTTCCTTATTTTAGGGCAAAAAGCCGTATCGCGCTAGGCGCTCACATTTTTTGGCTTCCTCTTTCACTTGAATTTCAAAATAAGGCTCGCTCCCGGCTATGTGTCCTTTGGACCCTTCGCCCGCTTAGAAGTGGATTCGAACCACTGACACAAGGATTTTCAGTCCTTTGCTCTAACCAGCTGAGCTACCTGAACCACTTTCCTAAAGTTTATTTTCTTCATCGAATCGAATAGTGCCCTACCTTACCACCTTTACTATACAGGGGAAAAGCCCTAGCTTTTAGTAGTTCTCTGCGTGCTCCTTTACTATACAGGGCCCCGCCTACAAGGGCAAGTTCTTTCGAGCAGCTGGAGTTTGCTTGCTCAAGAACCGAGAGCCGTCCAGTCCCTAGCCGGCCCTCATTCAGTCAGGTGTTCTTCGCTATAGACGCCACAAAGAACAAGAAAGAGGCTCTCTGCTCCTAGTCACTAAGTAGTGCTATTCTATCCTCCGGGGGACTCCACCAAAGGGTTCTTTCTCTCACGTAATTTCGCTCGCCCGTTCCACTTCCGTGCCGGAGGAAATGGGATTCGAACCCATGATACAATCTTCTTGTATGTCGATTTAGCAAACCAATGCCTTAAGCCACTCAGCCATACCTCCAAGTTGTTGATCGGAATGGGATGTGCCGGGTTTGGTTGGTTGCCCGAAGGCTATCTGATCCGATCAACTGCGTAAGCCATAGCGTGCTAGCACCCCTATAGAGTCAGGCTCTTCCTCAATGCTATGAGCGAGACTCCATCCAAATCTGCCACTCGTTGGGCGACTCTTTTCTATGAACACCCCACCACTGAATGATGAACTTTTCCAGTCTTCGCCTCTGACCCAACCAAGAGAGAACACACGGTCAAATCAACCCCTTACCCGCTCGAATGGAATTCATATCTCCTTCGTCTGGTCGAGAAGGGAGAAAGCCTGGGGAACTGGACCGTGACTCTTTTATTACATTACATTACAGAGAAGTCCATTCTCATCATGATCGATCCAGGTCCTACCATAGTGCCCGGAGAACCAGGCTTGCTTAGCTTAGTAAGCTAGCTTGGTAAGCTAAGCGCGAAGGATTTTTTCGTTGATTGCACGAGCTAGCCAGCAAGCAAACGCCGGCATCAAAGCCTATAGTATAGTAAGGGCACTAGAGTGCGTTGTATTTTTTTAGCTTCCTACTAACCTGCCTTACTTGATAGGGCGAGTCACCCTTTCCACCCTTTCATACTTGACTAGCTATCACTATTGGTCAAACCAGCCTTCCCTCCCCTAGCTGGATATCCAGGACTGCATATCCTTTGAGTTGATGATGGAATGGACCACTCACCCTTTTTCCATGACCTCATATCGATATGTATAATTGACAGAAACCACGTATTATGAGCATAAAGGCTCGATTCCTAGCCAGTATCTGATTC
Source organism: Tetracentron sinense (assembly GCA_015143295.1). Classification (NCBI taxonomy): domain Eukaryota; kingdom Viridiplantae; phylum Streptophyta; class Magnoliopsida; order Trochodendrales; family Trochodendraceae; genus Tetracentron; species Tetracentron sinense. Next base: position 38,208,389 of record CM026563.1, read on the forward strand.
CCTCGGCATATCGGTGGGTGGCCGTGATGATGACCTACTCCTTTTTGAATGAATCCCTCGCTTTCTGTGGATCGAACTGCTACTGAATGATTGCCCTCTGCTCCAAGAGCCTATATTCCCGACATGGCTGGTTCAGCACCTCTATTCCTACTCGAAATCCTACTTTTCAAGTTGGCCTTCCACCACCAGCTGATGCGGTTATATAGCCAGCATTTCAGGCAGTATTGGAATAAGCCGGCCCAGCCGAGGATCCGATCAAGTACTAGTCCATAAAGCCGAAACCTTATCGCTTGTAAGTCAGTGTATGCCTGAATGAGGAGAAGCTATTGTATCCGACGGTTAGGCGGGTGAAGCAAGAATCAATATGATATTGTTCCCCAATGTTCTTATGAATCTTAATAAGAGGCACACGACCTTCTCCCTCTCCAACCTTATTCATTCTACAGAGCGAGTCCGGCCTAGCAGTCAAACTGAAGTCCCTAGAAGCGAGCAAGAGATACAGGAATCATCGCTAAAAGCAGAGGAGCATGATCCCACCTTCCCTTCAGACTTCCCTTGCTTTCGCCTAGCTGTCTATTGAGTCGACTACTTCGGGTAGGGAGTGAATATTCGATGGATTTCATTCTGGTTTCGACCCTTGATCCTGTCGAGCCACCCCTCCCGATAATTCCTCATTGTTCGATTTTATGCCAACTGGTATGTCCGGTAAGAATGTCTCCAAAAAACAATCTTCATCGTCCCCTACATCGTCTAGGACACTCCAAAGCCTGAAAATGATCACGGGGAGGAGTGAAGTGATAAGAGGCAAAGGATTTGGTCAAAACCGATCGAGGCGAGTCTCGACTTAATAAAGTACCATCAAACAAGCGATGCTATAAAAAAAAACATATAAAGATAACGGTAACAATACTTTCATGATCTTTTTCCTGATGAGAGGAAGACACAATAGTATCATCTCAATCCCACATGAAAAAAAAAATGCATTTAGATGATCCGTGGAAACATGGTCTTGTTGGTTTTTCCGGTTTCGATAGAATGAGCACTGTGAACTATCTGCTTCAAAAATATGGTACCCGTGGAATCAGAGAGATTTGCTTTAAAAAGAGACCTAAAAGTTTATCACAAATTTAGTTAGTTGTAGTATCTCTTACTCTCTCTCTCAATATATAAATTAAAATGTCTATTAATTATACCTTGGTTGTGTTGTTGCCTTTTTGGTTGAACAAGGACATGAGATTTTTTCTTTTTTTATTCTTCTGACTTCTTTTTTTGCATAAACTACATCCCATATACCAGAATTTTTGTTTTAAATCTGTGATAAGAACTAAAGCCTTAATGAAATGCACAATATTCTGGAAGAGAAAAAAGTTAGATATTAGGAAGTTTAACTAATAGATGTATAAGAAAAATAAAAATTGATTGCAAGTTAGTTAATTTACTTACCATTTTTGTTGACTCAAGAACTTCATTGATGTTTATAGTTCTTGATGTTGATGCATTTGGCATAGGTATATGAGTTATTGTTTACGTAATTCATTAAGAACGTTATTGTGTTCATGGGACCTTGCAACAAAGAAAGCATAATGTCGGTCTATTTTATTGATGTTTAATATTATTTGAAATTGAAGTCATAAATAATTATCAAGTTTGAAATGAATTGACCTTGGGTATTTCAGGGTTGATGGTAATTGTTGTTGACCCTCTTGTTGATAATGATAGACCTAAAAGAAAACATAAAAAGCATGTTAAGGTATTTAAATATTATATTAAATTTTAATTGTTATATATAGACATACCCTTAAAATTTTGATACTCTTGCACGGGTGACAACTATGATGGGTTTTGTATCAACCATGAAAAATATAGTTTCTGCCTCATTTGATGTGAACTCATTTCATGTTGACAAAATAATTGGATTCAAGCTGAGAAATATAGATAAGATTATATAAAGAGTGATAAAAAAATGTTTGATCTCAAGATTAAGAGAGTAGCATATGAAAAAATTGAAGTAATAAGATATCATACTCTCTATCTATCAACACTATTTCCCGAATTGTAATTATCTCTGATTTGATCATTTTTTATGGTAGTACATTCAAAATTAATGTCTACAATATCATACAATGTTAAAGTTAGAATTTATTACTAAATTATGAAATAATTTTGTAATGATCAAGATGATTACCTATTAGTGCTGTTGAATTGATGTAGGCATTGAGATTATTGAACGAGATAAAGCTATAAGATTCTTCTTTTATATTTTCTTCTTCTGTGATCTCTTCAATTCGGGAGTGATTGTTTATGATCCACTAATAGTTGTTGTCAACAAACCTGAATCGTGGCTCAATTGTTCGAACAAACCCATTAGAGATGTAGTAATCCTTTAGAGGAGAAATCGTGTTTTTTAAAAGATCAATATCATCATCAAAAATCATAGCTTGGAATTGTTTCCCTACATATATTAGAATGTTATTCAATATTTGTTATTTAATAAATAGATGTCACTTTACTTATTAAATAGTAATTGTTCTTACTTTGCAATCACTCAATGTCAGCCTTTGCTATGTTTTGCTACTGTTTTGAGATTGACGTCTTACACTTTTTTCATCGACTTTTATCTTAACAGTCCAATTCCTTGTGTGATATGTTATTTCTAAGATTAACTTATAATCTCTAGGCATCTTTTACCACCTGTGAAAAGAGTAAGTGGAAGATAAAAGAAACAATTCATTTAGAAAGAATCATAGTATAAAACAACTCTAAGTACAAGGGAAGAAGATTCAAATTATTTCTAAATTTTTTATTACTTTGGGATATGTAATGATATGATTTAGATATACAAATTGAAATATTTGTAAAAGAGAAGCTATGTTAAAGACATCATAGGTACTTGAGAACATAAGCTATTATCGAAAAATAAACATTCAAACAAGATTGAACCTATTGTAGAACATCATGGCCTAATGACCATTAAATATTACGAATAAACCCCAACTTATTGTCATGTAATTCCTTGAATTGTGAACTACATAATATTTTATGGCATGAATAAATAAATAAATACCTAGAATAATTTTAAAATAATTGAGTAAGTATTTATTGATTAAATTTAAATTTCTTTAGGTAAGTCGTTAACATACAATTGTGCATGTTAAATTTTTATTGAGACTAATTTTGTTTTTGATTTCAAATGGACAACAAGGTAAAAATAAATAAAAGAAGAAATCATAAAGAAATATATAAACATTCATTTATACACATTATGTCATCATACAATCCTAATAGCACCATTGATAATATAAATTCACAATTTGTAACATCTATAGGAAGGAAAATAATTATGCAACTTATGAATTTGAAGTAAAATTTAGTCTAAGTAAGCAAGAATTACCTCTGATGTTATCACATGTTGGTGGCAATTAACAAGTTCTAATACTTTTTAGTATACAACATTTGGAGTGTATACAAATTCTGATATGTTTTCTGAATTCAATTTAACAAGAACTTTTATAGCAGTTGTTGTTTTAGCCCTCGATAAGCCAACATATAATTGACCATGTGAGAACATGGGCTGAGGAGGGTATATACCCACATGTTCTAGTGTTTGGCCTTGTGATTTATTCATCGTCATGACAAAACTTAAATGAATTGGAAATTGCTTTCTTTTAAACCGAAATAGAAATTTATCATTCTCAGCAGGTTGAAGTGGAATCCTTGGTAGAAAAACGTTTTTTTCATGGTAGTGACCAACAGCTATCTTTGCATCAATCAGATTTGGTGTAAAACCAAGACATACTAATCAAGTTCCATTGCATAATCCAGCAGCTGGATCAATGTTTCGCAATAATATTATTGGACAATTGATCTTCAATGTCAATTCATGAGGAGGTAATCTATTTGGTCTTAAGTTATTCAAAAATTCTTCTTGTTGAGTTTGCTCTTCATCAATCGTAGAATCAAAGTTGTGGTATTTGATAGGCCTCCCTGGAAAATGATCTATTAGTATATCATTTATTTCATCAACAAATCATTTCATGGAGTAAATATTGCAAGACTTGCCATAAACCTTGAATCGTATGCATTCTTTTTTGAAGATTTGGGTATACGGCATTTATAAGACCAGTCCTTGATTGAACATCATCTTTATAAGGAATGACCATGTAGCTTGGAATCCTGATCTTATCATTAATGCTTGTTTCTTCTGTTCCATTCCAAAGCGCAATAAGAATTCACAAAATGAGGGGTCAAATTTTGTTTGCATATTCTCTGTCAGGTTAGTTTTTTCCAATATAGGCCATAATTTTGATGCAAATAAACTTGCATTAATTGCTTCATGTCTATTTGTTCTTGGAACGACAGGAAGAACTTGTCTAAAGTCTCCTCCAAATACTATAACTTTACCTCAAAATGGTAGGTGACAATCGCTTATGTCTTGGAACATTCGATTGAATGCTTCAATTGCTTGACGTTTTGTCATTGATGTTTCATCCCATATAATGAGTTTTGCTACTCGAAGAAGTTGAGCAACACTGCTTTGTTTACTTACATTACAACTTGTGACATCTTCAATATTAATCGGGATTTTGACACGTGAATGAGTAGTTCGACCACTAGGCATTATAGATGCAGCTACTCCAGAAGTTGCAGTGACCAAAGCAATTAAACCTTTCGATCTTAATGTACTCTAAAGAGCTCGATACAAGTATGTTTTTCCAATTCCACTAGGACCATCAATGAAGAATGCTTCATATTCTCCACAAAATATTCTTTGTAATATGATATCATATGTACGCTTCTGTTCTCGATTTAGTGTAGATATTGCAAGCAAATATTCCTCTGAGACTGGAATATTTAGTTCTTCTCCGACTTCTCTTGAATACATTTCTTCATCACTCTCTATGTCGGCAAAGTGTTGCTGGCAACGCATCTCGGTGGTGGCGAGCTCGTGCAGGGCGATGAAAAAAAGTTAACTCATTTTTGAGTTACTATCTTTTATGATGCACCTTCTCGTTTGAAGACATAACTTTTTTGAGGCGCATCTTAGGCTTTTTTGAGGCGCATCTTAGGAAGTGGTACCTTAAAGATACTTGATTTCACCATTGGTGGTGACTTGGAGATTTTGACGAGACCTTGGGCTGGTATTGTAGCAACCCATAATTTTAATAATATAAAATTATGGGTTTATGGGTCCATAATTGGTTAATTAGTTAAGTGTTTAATAAATTTGTGGAAAGTGGGTTTTATTCAAAACTGAAGTGTACCGATAAAATCTAGTGTTTTCCTCCGGAATTCGTACACAACATACTGGTCGGTTATTAGGATGATCACTTGTCGTTCTGGTTCCGTCTCACATCGATTCGCGAGACCGCAGGCGCCCTGTATGTAAGAAAATCAAGAAAACCTAGAAATTCACAGATTATCGAAGTTCAGTTGGGACTCGATATTTATCAGGTGTTCTAATAGAAATCTGTGAAACTGGTGCTACCGCGTGTCGGTAGACCTTGTGGATGACTGTATGCCGTTTCGGTAGTTCATCATCTCAAATAAAGAAACCACAACATGTTTTGTGTCTAAAATCAGAAAATTTGTGGGTTTTACAAATTTCTTCCAGACTTAATTTTTCCTGTCAAAACTCCATATTTTTCCCTAAAATTTTTATTGCGGGTATCGGACTGTCCCTAGTTCGATCACCTGAAGTTTCGGCTTCATCGCATATCATTCAGTAGGGTTACGGGGAGCTATATATGTGGAAAAACGGGATTTTGGTCAACCGGTCAAACGTGATCAAACGCCACGTGGGCGACCCATGTGCAAAGCACATGACCTCACCACATAAGCGAGGCCTTTGCCTATAAAAGGGGCAGCCCCCCCCCCCCCCCCCCCCCCCCCCCCCAATTTTCTCTCATTCTACTCACGGTAGAGAGACTCTCTCGAATTGGGTTTTAGAGAGAGAAAGTGTAGAGAGAGAGAGGAGGGAAAGTAGAGAGAGAAGGAAGAAGAAGGTATACCTTGGGGTTTTTGGGCATTCTAAGCGCAGTGGTGACATCCTCGTTTCCCTACGGAGCCTCGAAGTCCACATAGGGAGGTAAAAACACTTTCCATGTTCTCTATTTTCCCTGTTATTTATAGTCAAATTTAAATGATTATAGTTTTGTCACCCTTTATCAAAATCGAATGATTCTTGAGCCGTTCGAAAGATATGAAAACCCTCTTCAATGTTCATGTTGAACATTTTTCCTGATTTTGAATCTAAGTGAGGTCAAATGGCCGAAAACCGAAGGCTGGTTTGCTGTAATTCGTCTCAGGAACAGCTAACTATAGGGAGCCCTAGTTTTATCACCCTTTTTCAGAATTAAAAGATTCTTAAGCCGTTGGAAAGATATGGAAACCCTCTGCGATGTTCATGTTGAACATTTTTCCTGATTTTGAGTCTAAGTGAGGTTAAATGGCCGAAAACCGAAGGCTGGTCTACTGTAATTCATCCTAAGAAAAGCCAACTTTAGGGAACCCTAGTTTTGTCACCCTTTATTAGAATTAAATGATTCTTGAGCCGTTAGAAAGGTATGGAAACCCTTTTCGATGTTCATGTTGAACATTTTTCCTAATTTTGAGTTTAAGTGAGGTCAAATGGTCAAAAACCGAATGTTAATCTAGTGTAATTCGTCCCACGAACAGTCAACTTTAGGGAACCCTAGTTTTGTCACCCTTTATCGGAATTGAATTATTCTTCAGCCGTTATAAAGGTATGGAAACTATCTTCAATGTTCATGTTGAACATGTTTCCTGATTTTGAGTCTAAGTGAGGTCAAATGGCCAAAAACCAAAGGCTGGTCTGCTATAATTAATTCTAGGAACAGTCAACTTTAGGGAACCTTAGTTTTGTCTCCCTTTATCGAAATTGAATGATTCTTGAGCCGTTGGAAATGTATCGAAACCCTCTTCGATGTTCATGTTGAATATTTTTCTTGATTTTGAGTCTAACATAGGTTAAAATAGCAAAATATAGAAAGTGGTCAAATTGTTTTGAGATCCTTTCGTTATTATTGTTTTGTAATTGTGTGAATGTGTGATGTATGGATGAAAGGGTCGGAGACCCAGTGGATTGTGTATGGAATGGATGACATTGCGTGTGGATGGAGCAAAGGGTGTAGTTCTCAGTTTCGGGCTTCAATAGCTCCAAATTTAGGCTCGGTGACCGATGGGGCGACTGATTGGTACACGATGTGTTGACTTGGAATGATGTGTGTACATAAGGTAATGATTATTGAAATTTGGTAGGGGCAATGAATGTACCCATCGGCCCGGATATGTCCCTAAGGGAATGAACTTGTTTGATGTAATGGTGTTTGAATGTTGTAGGGGGAGGGACGGACCCATTGGCCCAGATATGTTCTATCGGAATAACTTGTATGATATGTTGATCTTTAAATACGTGTAAGGTGATGAAATGGTTCATCGGTCGGGTAATGTTCCACACTGGAATGGTATACCCATAGACTTGGTTCACGGGCACAAGGCCTAGCGTATTCAATTAATTAAGCAGGGCTTAGATTAATTGAGGATTTCCTATGGTTAAAAAACCTAAACTGCGTAAAATGTTGTCCATGATCCCTCTTTGGGTAGGTCTAGAGAGGCGGTTTCTATTAAGAGATGGAGTTCCTGTATGACTAATAACCGTGAGAGTTAGGATAGCATTGGGCCTATGGGCCCAGGGTTGTTTCGGGTCTACGAGCCCAGGATTGTATTGAGTTTACAAACTCAAGAACGTTACCTTGAGGGGGCATTGACCTGTATGGGCAAGTACGCACCCAACAAAGGCTATGATGATAATAGATGGTGGTATTGTTCATTCTCTATGATTGATAGTCAGGAGTGGGTGAAATAATATCCATGGATCCTCTTTGACGAGGTACGTGACTGATAGTCGGGAGTGAGTGGAATGATATCCATGGATCCTCTTTGACTAGGTACATGACTGATCGTCGGGAGTGGGTGGAGTGTTATCCATACATCATCTTTGACTAGGTCAAGAGAAATGAAGGTTGGATTGAGGGGTGGGGACCTCTATACTTCTGTATGTTCCAACAATACGTTGAGAGGTGTGGACCTCTGTACTTTGGTGTGTTCTAACAAGACTTTGAAAGACAGGTTGAGGAATGGGAACCATTGTACTTAGGTATGTCCCAAGATAGGTTGAGGAATGGGGATCGTTGTACTTAGGTATGTCCTAATAGAGTCAAGTAGAGGTAACGAATACCCTAATAGGGTGGTGATCTTTGTCCCCAGGTATGTCCCGTGGGGATGGTGACCTTTGTACTCAGGTATGCCCTGATAAAGATTGAATATAATGTTGTACTATAAAGGATGGTAACTTATTTAATTTGGTATATTCCAACAATACTTTGAGGGGTGGGAACCTCTATACTTCAGTGTGTTCCAACAAGACTTTGAAAGACAGGTTGAGGAATGAGAATCGCTATACTTAGGTATGTCCCAAGATAGGTTGAAGAATGAGGATCACTGTAATTAAGTATGTCCTGAGATGGTAGAAATTGTTGATTGTGTGTTGAGTCTAAAGACTCAAGGTTGTACAGAGTCTAAAGACTCCAGGTTTGATTTCATTGGGTGTAAGCCCGGTTAATCTCGATAGTTATCATGGTGGTATGGGATGTCATGGTAACAGGGTGTTTTGAGTCTACGGACTCTAAATTGGATATTGAGTCTAAATACTCAAGGGTAAAGTTTGAACATGGGCGAAAGTCCAGTTAATTGAGTCTGTAGACTCAAGGATAGAGTGTGAGCTATTATCTGGAATGGTAACCTAGTGTTGCAAACGATGATTGGATGAACTTAGAAATTAGAGGTTGGAAACCTCGAAATATGGTGAAATAGTCCTGAGTGATCTCAGGTCACGAATTACGATATTATTATTCTGCATGTTATTATACTATGAGAATTGAATTGTATTAATATATCATTATGAATGGATGTTATTATGTGAAAAATAGTATAGATGGATTATGGATTTTACTGGGCTCTATAGCTCACCCCTCATTTTATGTCTTCAGATTCTGAAGCGGTTGCCGATTAGCAAGGAGCTACGCTTAATAGATTTTAGAAAGTGTACCGGTGCATTTGTGGCACCAAAAGTAAATACTACTGTAGCTAGTGAGGTAACGTGTTTGCTTATGATGAATTATTGTAATGATCAGTTGTTATTACTTATGTAAGCTCTTGAATAAAAGTTTGAAAATTCTTGTATTTTCGCAGAGAAACTCTTCCACTTGTGTGGTAATGAAGAACTGGCACACGTCTCGGAACTTGATTCCTTAGATGTGGGTTCAGAGCGTCACAGGTATGGAGGCAACAAAGTTTGAAAATACATGACAGTACCTTTGGCGATGCCTTGGAGATTTTGATGGCACATTTAACTGTGCCTTGGAGATACTTGATGTCACCTTTGGTGGTGACTTAGAGATTTTTACACCGGTATCTCTAGCAGTGTTTTAGAGATTCTTGGTGTCACCCTTTCCAATGACTTGGAGATTTATACGGTACCTTTAGCAGTGCCTTGGAGATGTTTGATGACATCATTGATGGTGCCTTGAAGATACTTGACATCATGTCATCCGCTTGATAGTTTTTCATTAGTTATATAATGGCGAGACGCACACATGGTGACGCATGGGGTGTTGTGACAGCGGCAAAATGGTGGTCGAATGACTACGCAAGGCATTTTTGGGTTGTCTTCGTGACAATAAGCAGTAACGACAACCTAGGTGGTGACACGAGATTTTTACTGTAGTAGATTGTTGTCCTCCCCCAAAAAAATATCAATGTTGAAAAGAGAGATTTTTTTTTAAATATTGTTTGAGGCACATAGGGGTTGGAGGTGCTAGGAAGGGCGGCATCCCAAATGCCTTACAATTTTTTTTAATGTCTTTTTTTTTTTTTTTTCACATATATATTTTTTTAACTAAGACTTATCCAAACCAAGTTGTCTCATTCTCTTGTCTTTTCTTCTTTTTTTTTTTTTTTAGTTTTTTTTTTCTTTGGAGCTAAAGCATTCCTCAAATCAAAGATGTCTTATCCTCTTTTTGACTTTTTAATTTTTTTTTTTTACAATTGGAGTTGAAAGCGCCTCCCAATACCTTAGCCAATTTGAGTAGAGGGGGTGGGTGTGGCGCCAGGGCACACTCCCCTTGCCTTAGTCATTTTGAGTAGAGGAGATGGGGTGCGGCGTCAGGGGTGTACTTCCCTTGCCTTAGTCAGAAACGAGTTTGCTTGTGTTTTTCTTTCACCTCAATAACTAAGGGTATGGAAGTGTCTCTCCAAAGACTTTAAGGTGATGCACATGTACCCCATTTTTTTGTCCTTTTTTTCCCTTGTACCTTAATTACATCTATGTACTAGCCACTTTTTTTTTTTTTAACTTCAATTTTTATTTTAAAATATGGAGATGGGGCGCATGTGGGGCGCCCTCACTCATTACTTCAGCCAAAAATCTTTTTTTTTTTTTTAACTTTAAAGAAATCTTGCATTTTTTTTTACTTCCTCCCATAGGTGCTAAATACAAAGATAGAACCATACTTTGGTTTGTCTATGATGAAATAAGACTCACGTCTTTTGAGTTTGGAGGTGTGATTGTTCGTGTTTGAAAATGCAATTGTTCGTACTTGATGATGTAACTTTTCATACTTGATGGTGCAATTTTTTTTCATTATCATGTCGTTAATCCCTCAGCGTATGAACGAGACTTTTCAAATGCATAAGAGCCTGCTGAGACTATGTGTTCAAAGGTATCGGAACCCGTAGGAAGCGACATGCCGAGAGCAATGAAGTCTGCTGAGGCGATGTGCCGAAGGGTGATGACCTATCAGAAATCCGTGCCATAGAAGGGAGATACGAGGTGTTGGTTTTGTTTTTTAGAAACACCTCCTAGAAGGGAGGGGGGTTTGGTGCTACCTTTTTATTGATTAAGGTGAAATACAAGGGGGGGACATAAAATTGAAACCCCTAAAAAGAAACATCAGTATCTAATGTTAAATAGACCCAATTTATCAGTCCTAATATTACCTTTCAGTCCTCATGCAATTCATCATCAATATAATGTGTGTCAATAAACCGATTCATTTAATCAAAATATGAGAAACATAAGCAAAATTAAATGTTGCAACAAAAGTACCCAGTCTCTAATGCTTGCATTTATCTGGTCCGCTGCAAACCATGGAATTTAGTTAGCTAGACTTTTGCTCCTGATGTCATTCTCTTTCACTTGCTTTGACAAACCTGCTCATACGACGAGTGACTTCTTAAAGGTGATAAAACTTATGATTCTCAAATTTTCTAGATGCACCCAAAATTCCTAGAGCGTCTCATTGATACAAGTCTCGACTAAGGTTTTTTCAGAAACTGAGTCTCGGCAGTCGAAGGTGTGTTCCTGAAAGCGTTTGACGTAGTATACAAGTCCTTCGGATATTTTTTGTCTTTCACAACTGAGGTCGGTGAAAGATATTCTATCTTCGACAAAAAAAAAATTTCTTGTTGAACGCTACAACCATCTCATCCCAGGAGTGTATGGAGTTCGTTGCGAGATCGCTAGACCAAGTGTAGGCGCGTTCAAAAAGGGACTTAGGAAATTCGTGGAGGCGAAGTTCATGATCTCTAGCATGCATTCCAAGTGTGTCAATAAACCGCTTTACATGCTCTCGGGCATTTCCTTCTTTTCCATTGTATTGAGAAAAGTCAGGGATGACATACCCCTCAAGGTATCGTTTCTCAAGGATAGCAACAGGATACGGCAGGTTCAAATCGATGTCGAAACTGTCGCTAAATACATTTGTCTCCTGTAGGTTTAGCATGATGGCTACATCAGCTATTGTGACAAAACTGTCACTGGGCATCTTTAATGTATGAGGTCCCCTCGGGGGAGCGGGAGCCTCCATTGTGGTTGATATTGTTCTTGTGATGACTTGAACCTCTAAGGCTCGTCGAGTACTGTTGCGACCATCATTGGAGGCACCTTCGCGGGCACCATTAGCGGCGCTGTCAAAAGCACCATTGACATTCGTATTCATGCCAGGTCCAGTTTGAATTCCTCCACAAAATTCATTATCTGCGATTGCATTTCCTGGAAGACAGGAGTTAAGGCAGAAACGATTTTTGCTGCAAGGCTCCCAGTCTGTTGATGATGACTGGCTTCCTCACCATCTCTCTCAGTAGAATCGGATTGTGCTTGTTTCGAAGCCATTTTTCAGAAACTGCTATATTAATTCCCTAGTGGAGTCACCAAATGTAAGTTGTGGATTTTGCGAGTGCTGAGTTGGACAACCACGTGAGCACTGCAAGGATAAGGGTACAAGGAATGATCACCGAGTCAACCTAAACCTGAGTACGATCTTACTGATTGGGGCAGTTTTGGGGAGATAAATGACTATGAAATGGGGGACAGTCGAACACACTTAGGAGAGAAGAGTACCAAGATCAGTCTTAGAACCACTGGGAGCGAGTTGGAGAAGATGAGTTCCTGATTCGGAATCTCAGTCCGGTATTGTGCTGCTTTTCCGTAGGAGTGTTCTCTATTTATAGACTCGGTAAAACCACTTAATACCCAAAAATGATAAGCATTATTTAATTAATTAATGTTATCAAATCTGGATATTTCAGGTGTAAGCCTTATCTAATCCCGAATTTCTCGCATTGCTATCTTGGATGCCCATGGCGACCTTTACTTTTTCTCGTACACTAAGTGGGCTGACATAGGCAGCAACCTGCTCTGCAGTCTCGCTACTAGACGCACAAGAGCGAAGGTGCCTTCCTTTGTCAGGGATCCTCTATGCCCACCAAATCACGAGTCTCATTTTATTCACCGAATATTTCCATGTCATGAGGTGTCATAACCCATAGTCGACTAGTAATTTACCAAGGCAATGTTGCTTGTTAACCATACCTTCCATACTTGTTCGAGGTGCTGTGACCCACAGATCACAAGTGTTATTGCGGAGGTGCAATATTGAAGGTACTTGACATTTTCAATACATTCGAGGTGCGGGGACCCACATGTTAAGGACTTTATCTTAGGCGTCTGACCTTTTTTATTTAATGTTTATTTGTAATTACATACCAAAGATGCAAAGGTCCGCAAGGTGGGTAGATTAATTAAAGATAAAATGTTAATCAATTTTAGCACCCATGGTGCACCCGGAAGGGTCAGGGATGCCCAGATGCACTGTCACCTATCGAACCCAGAAGGGTCGAGTCTGCCCGAAGGCATCGTCACCTGTTGAACATGTTTTAGCACCAACAGTGCACCCGGAAGGGCCAAGTGTGCTCGGAGGCACCGTCACCAGTGAAACATGTTTTAGCACCAACAGTGCACCCAAAAGGGTCGCAGGTATCCAAAGGCACCGTCACCTGTCGAAGAGGCTCGGGATATCTTGATTTAATTTTTCTTCTAAGTCATTTTAAAGTTGTTTGTCAGGTGACACGTGTCTCTATTGTAATAAATCAAAAGTGACCATCAACAAACCATTTCTATTATCTCTCACTCTCTAATGCATATTAAACCCTAAACCTATAAGCACCTATTTATAAGCCTATACAGGAGTCTTAGACAAATATAAACAACTCATACAAAAATATGAGTTTCCAAGCATTACCCGATTCCAGGCTGCTTAAAACCACTCGAGCAGTGCCTAGCTCCGCTCAAGCGGAATGCTCTAGGACATTCCGAACTGGCATGTCACGAAACCGCTAGAGCAACACCCATTTCCGCTCGAGCGATGCCTTCGGAAATTCCAAAATCGAGTCAATTCCTACAAAAAGCATTAATAAGCATCTTACTAATACTATATGTTGGTTGGTGCCACGTGGCATACCTCAAATCTGTCGATTCTCTCTTCAGTTTGATGACACGTGTCTACTGACATGTCAATTTCATCATAGTTTATCCAATCAACTAATGTCATGTCATTTGGCTTCCTATGTAATACTTATAGTTTATCCAATCAACTTGATGCCATGCCATTTGGCTTCTTCTGTAATACTTCAAATTTAATAACACACATAACACATTAATGATCTTTCAATAACTTTTCTTTCTCTAACCGTTATTTTACTATGAAACCCAAAGGTTGGTGGACACGTGGCAACATTAGAGATAGTTATTGGGCACGTGGCAGCTCTAGAAAAAATTTAGAGTGAATTGATTCTATTGAGGATAATTCTTCAATATGGCAATAAATTTTTCATACCAATTTCAAAGGCCTCCTTTCTTTATAAATTAACTCAAAACGTCACCCTCTCTCTCCTTCAATAAGGGTTGGTGTTAAATAAATTAATTTTGTAACAGTTGGGTGTAATTGTGGGTGTTATTAAGATTGAGGTTTCATTCTTTACCATTAAGGAAGACAAGGAGACATTGAAGGAGGAAAACTAAGAATCATTAGTCTTGGCATCTTTCAACCCAAGAGCATACCTAGAGTTACAATCTCTATTAAACCCTCTCTCTCTCTCACTCTAACCTCTCTCCCTCTTCCCTTATCACAGATTTTTAACAAACCTCTCTCCGCTCGTTCAAAATCAAGGTTTCCTTTCAGTTGATGATTGTTGAGATGATTAGGTGTCCTTTTGATTGATGACTGTTGAGAGAATGGTAGTCCGCCCAAAGGTTGCAATCCTTGGATTTCTCTATCATCACTCAAGGGTTGCAACTCTTGGCTTTCTTCTTCAACCTTATAAGAGAGACCACAAATGCCAAGCATTGCCAGCCAAATCCAACCGGCAACCAATGGTGGCAGCAAAATAAGCTTTTTTGGCACATTTTGTGTGGCTGCGGAAGAGGTGGTTGCCATAGAATGACAAGAGCGACAGTACCCTATGGAGTTTTCGGCATTTTCATGGACATGGAAACGGTGATTCATGGAGAGCAGAACAGGGATTGATGCCATTCATTTTTTTAATTAGATTTGAGTATTTTTTTTAATAATCTATTATTCCGATTCAGTACTTCACAAATTCACCCCATGTGGGGTGATCATGATCCATCCCTTAGATTGGTGGTTTACCAACCAGGGTTAACCAACATTAGTTGGGATTGCGACCTATATGCAATGTTATCATAACCTGACCGGTCATTGAACTGGCTGAGTGGCCGGTTCCAGTTTTAATGGTTCGACCGTGCCTTTTTTTTTTTTTTTTTTTAAATTTCATTTTTACTCATTTATGAACGGTTCTGACAGGTTCTCAACCTATTTTACCACCGATTCCCTATTCAACCAGCCGGTTCTTCCGGTTTTGACAAAAATGACCTGTTTTTAATTAGGCCCGATTTTGTGGGATTTGGGAACCGGTGAGGGGACCGGTTCCTAGTTTTTCCGGTTCAACCAACCGGTCCGGTCCTGACACTGCCTATATATAATCGACTACCAAAAATTATTCATAGTTGTTGTTTTTCTTTTTTTTTGGTGAGACACGCGGTTAGGCCGCAACCCCGGTTAGTAGGTAAGTATCCGTTCCAAGTCATAGGTGGGTGGAGATGACAACACTCACATCCTCTGGGAGTGGAACCTGGATCAATGGAGTGGTGACTAGCACACACAACCGATGGGGCAAGCAATGCTTCCCATTCATGGTTGTTGTTGAAGGGTACTTTCATTTTCTTTTTAGTTCATATATTTTCTTATTGTCACTTTTTTTAAAAATATTTTCTCCTATAATGTAGTACCGATTAAGATTGAAAAAGAAAATAAGAATAAATGGATGCAGGTAAAACCGTTTGATTTTGTTTTCTTTGTTTTTCTGCCTTTCTCCATGTCTAATATAATATATGGAATGCCTTTATACAGCCATTCAAAGCAACTGCACATTTTGCATGTATCTCGGGTTTAGTCCCACATTGGTTGGAAAGTGGACTTGGGGCCATCAACCCTCCTTAAGGCAACACCCTTTTGGAGTGGTTGCTTGGACTTACCTTTATGGCACCTTAACGGCTACCTTAGGTCTGGTTGTGTGTGTTAATTACATGATATCATTTCAACCAACAAAAAGCAATCACGCATTAGTACAAGATCAGATCACAACCAATCGTGATCAAACTCGGGGAGAGTTCAATCACCCCCCATAAGTCAACATGTGTACCTGTTAAACCCTATTAACTATGGTTAAGATTCATTAACCTTTAGAATTCAATAATCTATCCTTGATTTTTAGAAAAATAAAACTTTAGAAAAAAATTAACCCTTAGGTTTAACATTTTTTCCTAAAACTACGGTTAGATTGTTGAACCCTAAGAGTTAATAAATCTTAACCACAATTAATAGGGGTTAACAAGGACACGTGTTGACCTGTGGATGCGATGGAACTATCCCCATTTTGAATTGCAAATGGTTGTGATTCGATCTCCATTACTACTAATACATGGCAAGCAGGTGGTTGATCATTTGGCCGTTTTTAGAGGGGTTTGACATTGTTGAATCCAAGGATCTAGATTGCTGAAATGGATTATTATATCTTCATTTGAACCTGTGGATCTGCCAAATAGGATCAACAAGCCATCATCAGCAACCTCCATTTGATATTTCTAGGTTATTCTGCAAGCCTGAAGTAGTTTGGCTATGATCCCAGCTCTCCAAGTTTACTGAAAGAATGAGCAAAAGAGAAAATAGAAAGAAGAAAAGATGAAAGCGATCGAAGGGAGAGAAGAACGAATAGTGAAGAATCTCAATGAACTGGCAGCCTTCCTTCTTAAGAACACTCAAGAACATGTGAAGTATCTGAGAACAAAAACTTCTCTCTCAAGTTTCTTACTCCAGAAATATCCAAACGTACAGGTCAAAATCATATCTGATCCCTAATTCCTATTGGTCCTCTCCAATTTATAGAGAAAAATAATTTTTAATTAATAATAATATATCAAAAATATTCCTTGATGTAACATCTAACTGATTCTGACATATGACAACGGTATTATGTTAAAAGGAGTCATTCTGTTAAAATATAGACAGAATCCGTTAAATGGAGTCTATCTATTAACAAATGGATGTATTCTGTTAAAAGGAACTTACATCTATTAAGGGAGTCTATCTGTTAAATGTCATGTGTTCTTTCAAGAAAGAGTTGACAACTCATTAAACCATCATAACCAACTTTCAGTTATGATTGAATCATTTAAACTGCTATGACCCAAACAATCATTTGGATACATTCTTCAAGGTTAAAAGAGTGAACTACTTTTAGAAAGGAGTTTATCTATTTTAACATATTCCCTCATAGCCCTCCAAACCATATCTCATAATCCTTCCCTCAGATATATAATATATATATATATATATAAATCATTGTACTTCAAAGGCGGGTCATAAGCCTTTAGATACCTTATCTAGAAAAATCAGAAGTGCTGGACAAAGGCACTATCCTCAGGATAGATGCGATATCCACCGTCAGGCCTCAATCATCAAGTACGAGAGAATGGGACTATGGAGGTCTCGTTTTCCTCCAATAGCCCACAGGAAAATGAAGGCAAGATACATCCCAGCATTCCCTCCTGACTGTCAACCCAGGAAGTAATCCATACTTTGCTGGAATAGGAGATGGGGGGAACACATAGGCCCATCCCCACGAGGAAGGCAATCAGTGCCTTTATCTCCTGACAAGGCAATAGGGTTCATGGTGATCTGAATCCATCGAATCCCTTTGGAGATGAGGCTGAACCGATAACCGCCTTTTTCGTCTCAATGGAATTTGACTCATTCGAGCTTTTGATCAACATAAGCCCGCAATGCCATTGATTCAAAACCTGTCTTAAAGAATAAGATATCAAAATTGCGTTAGAAAACATTCAGTAATCTAATTTTACTGAAGTCTTACCAAGGACAAATTTGGTCCTGATGGAGTAGGCCGCCTTTTGAGCTTTCTATCAGATGTTAAAAGCTTATGAATTAGTCAAAATCTGCTCCTTTGACCACATCATCTGTTGAGTACTTAGCTACTTCAGACCATGATGGCGTAATGAGTTGATCAACATTCTCGGAGTCCGGATCTTATTCTCGAACATGGCATACTTCAAGATATCTGAAAGCTTATCACACTCAAAAGTGTTAAACTATAAAAATAGTATAAATGAGCATCTGATACGTTATTGACTCAAAGTCTATTCTTTAAGCAAAACATATTTTAAGGTAATAAAACATTTTAAATAATCATAATCTTTTATCCATGTGGCTTCCGACTGGTTCAGAATCTGATCTGACTAGGAAATATTTTCCACGTGTCAAAGCATCATTTTTCATCACAAACAGACATTTTTGTGACTCTTCTCAACTATGGTTGAGTTTCCTTCTTCTAAATGACTTTTTTGGCAGGAATCCGACAAGTGAGTAGATTGGCAAGCGAGTGTAAGTTGGCCATATCCTTGGATAGTTGTGATGAAGAGAAGGGGTGTGGGAAGTGGCGTTTATATAGGATATATAAGGAGAAATTTTGTCACTTTGTGAGATGAGGTAGAGGGGAGGGTTGAGCATGACTGAGATAGATCAATGGTTGAGGGCCAAAACAGTAAGATGCATTACAAAAGATTTTTTTTTTTTGTAAAAATAATTACAAAAGATTGATAAAAAAAAAAAAACCTTTGTTGCATAATTAAATCTCTGGATTATTCTCATGCTTAAATTTTCTTGACTCTGTAAGTAATTTATATATATTTCATCTTAATTATAGCTATAAAGTTGTGGGATGGT
The DNA here is from genome assembly GCA_015143295.1 of Tetracentron sinense. Taxonomy (NCBI): domain Eukaryota; kingdom Viridiplantae; phylum Streptophyta; class Magnoliopsida; order Trochodendrales; family Trochodendraceae; genus Tetracentron; species Tetracentron sinense. The sequence goes on from CM026563.1 coordinate 38,227,123, forward strand.
TGTGTATTTATATTTCTTTCTTCCCTTGAATTGCAAGAGAAATCCCAATTTAAATTCTATTAAGAGATATTTCAAGCATTGACAGTAATTTATAATTTATTATAATTTAAGCAGGTGACATCCTTCAAATAAAATACAGTCCAAAATCAATAACATAATTTTATTAAATTTGAAAACCAGATTCATATAGTTTCTCTACTCTTTTTTTGTCTTACAATTATTTTATAATACCCGTGCTATGCACGGGGTTTTGCTAGTAGTCATTTTGTTAATCAACATGCTCATTCAACATTTTTGTAATGCTACCTCAATATCCATTTCAAACGGCTAATTAGAAAACTAGCTGAATTCATCGGAGTGTCCAATATATCTCAATCCAACTCCGGCGAGTAGACAAATATTATCACAATCACTCCTTTACAACCGAGACTGCAACAATCATCCGTTTCTCAAATGACAGACAAAAACACACATTAGGCTAGTGGGTTGTAGATATCAAAACTTTAAATACCTTGACACCTTTTGGTGGATAAAAACTTCTAAGCCTACCCTAACCAACTATCTTGTCCTTTTAAATTGCTAAATAATGACCCATCTTTAGACTTATCACTATCTCGTAAACACCAAAAGCCAAGTATATTTATTTTAGAAATGGAAATAGTCACTGAATGCCACCCAAGCCGTTTTGATGGGGACCATTTTGTTGATTAACACGACCCTTCCAATCTGATTGATTTTGAATATACAGTCCTATAGTTTTCATATCTCATCATATTACTACACAAGCTTAATTGACACCACCGTTACTTCACATTTGTATATTAATAATACCATCTAAATTGGTCCACCACATGATATATCAAAATAAGATAATCAACTACACACCATGCATTACATGTGAGACAATAGCATGTGCATCATTTATATAGCATAGTAAAAAAATCAATCAAAGTACTAAGCATGCAACAAAAAATAACAAAAAATACATGCCTATAGGCATCCAATCTGAGTGTCATCTAGAGTGTACAGGATATCAAAAGCTATATTGACACTCAAGCAACAAAGTCAAGCTCGTAACTGCACTTTAGAACCATATTAAACCGAGAGTGGATGGACAGCAGCCCTCTTGTATCCCATTGGCTACAGTAGGCAGCTCATTGGTCCATAATTTTCATAAAATTGACAATTTAGGGATGTCAATATTTTTCGATTTAAAAAATTAGTAGTACTGTACTATGTCAAATAAGTTAATATAGAAAATAAAAATACTCTTTCAAATCTTCTATCCAATTTTATCTCAAACAAGTTAATATAAAAAATAAATATTATTTTTTTGGTCAACAAAATAAATATATTTTTGCGGTTAGAGCAAGTAGGAAAATTAGTAGTGTTCTATGTCATATAAGTTTATATATAAAATATAAATACTCTGTGAAATCTTCTGTCCCATTTTATCTCACACAAGTTAATCTAAAAAATTAATATATTTTTGTGATTAAAGCAAGTAGAAATCACCAGAATTCCAAATATAACAAGGCAGTTGTATCCAACTACTTTTAAACAAATTATATTAATTAGAATACAACTCATGTCAACTAATATTTTCCTTTTTAAATTTCAGTTTTTGTTTCTTTTGGATTCATCGGAAAGATGTGAAAATGAGCCAACAAATACACTTGACACATCCAGTCAATTGGTGGTTGAAAATCTCACTTGACCATTGTCGGTTGGGCTCATTGCACTGCTATCACAGTGGATAAAAAACATGTTCGTTGTAATTATTGTGGGAAAACAATGTGGGGAGGGATTCACGGGTTAAAACAACACATTGCAAGGATTCCGGGAGATGCTGCAAAATATCCTAAAGTTGATAAAAGTGTGGCTAAAGAGATGACAAAAATACTTATCAAGAAAAAAGATATGAAAAGTTCTAAGGTAATCAGAAAACGAAGTTAGGGGGAATTTGGTGAGAAAAGTCTAGTGATGACGATGAAGTGGAACAACTATCAAGAAAAAGAAAGGGAAAAGAGATCGCCAAAGATTCAAATACAGTTAAATTAAAGTTATCAACTGCTATGGATAAGAATGCACGAAAGAGGGTTGTAAAAGCGGCTGGGAGATGATTTTATCATGCTGCAATTCCATTGAATGCAGTCGATTCCGTCTTTTTTTCAAAATTTATTGAAGCAATTGATAACTATGGTCCGAGATTAAAGGCTCCAACTCCTTATGAACTGTCAGGTCTGGTGTTAGATGGGGAGGTTCAGAATTTGGAATTGTATTTTATAGAATTATGGGATTCTTGGGCTGAAACAGGTTGTTCCTTATTGTCAGATGAGTGGATGGACCAACATGGAAGATATATAATAAATTTTTTGGTTTCATGTCCGTGGGGAACAATGTTTATTAAATCGGTGGATGCCTCAAATATTGTGAAGAGTGCATCAAATCTTTTCTACCTCCTTGATGGCATTGTGGAAGAAGTTGGAGAAAAGAATGTTGTTCAAGTAATAATTGACAATGTAGCAAATTATGTGGCTGCAAGTAAAATATTGATGGCAAAAAGAAAACATCTCTTCTGGATTTCATGTGCAGATAATAATGTGGATCTCATTTTAAAGAAGATTGGAAAACTAAAGAGTAAGTGATTTGATTGAGATAGCTAAGAAAGTGGCTAAATTTATTTATAATCATGCTCAAGTGTTAAGTTTAATGAGAACATACAAAGGGAAGAGAAATTTGAGACCGGGAGCAACACGATTTGTTACAAATTTTATCCTCACGGGAAGTCTTGTGGAACAGGTAAATAGTTATTTACTCTTTACAAAATCTAATTGTTTTCTTATTATTTCTTTGATTTTAATAGACTAGTTCTAAATAATTTTTTTAACACAGCGAGTTGGGTTGAAAGCTATGATGTTATCTGAAGATTGGGTTAAGTCAAGATTTGCAAGTTTGGCAGAGGGGAACGAAACGGAAAAAAATTTTGTTGGATAATAATTTTTGGAGAAGGCTTGAGAAGCTTCAAAGATCAGCCACTCCACTTGTTGAGTTATTGCGGCTAGTCGATGCTGATAAAGAATCAACTATGGGTTTGATATATCATGTCATTGATAACAATAAAAAATAAAAAAACTAAAATTGCAGAAGTCATTGACAACAACGTGAAGAAGTACAATAAATTTTGGAAGATAATTGACGAGAGACAAAATTCCACTTTTCACTCTCCACTCCATATAAAGGGATACTTCTTTAATCCAGCTATTTGCTACAAATTGAATTTTCACAAGATGGAGAAGTTCGGCGTGGATTACATAGGGGACTTATGTATATGGAGGAAGATGTGGAAAAAAATTTGAGGCTATTAAAGAAGTACGTTATTTCAAGTTATAACATTCAAACTTTAAAAAAAATTATTGATAACTAATTTTTTATTCATAATTTTTTCTAGTTCTATATATGAAAAGGCTCAAGGACACTTCGGGACGGACATGGCAATAAGAACTCGAACTAAACTTACTCCAGGTAAATAATTTTTGTTTAATATATTAATAAATCTTAGTTGTACAATAATCTTCTTTTTATATTACAAATTTTAATTATATTTTATTATTTTACAGTTTCTTGGTGGGAAAACTATAGTTGGAACTCCCACTCTAAACGGATCGTCATTCGCATTTTGAGTCAAACTTGTTCCTCAACTGGATGCAAAAGGAACTAGAGTACATTTGATCAAATTCATACTAAGAAGAGGAATCGATTGAAGCAAGAGAAGTTAGATAAGTTGGTGTTCGTGCATTACAACTTGAGGCTTAGGGAGCGACAGCTAAGGAGACACGCTTCAGATTATGATCCAGTCCTACTGGACAACATCTTGCTAGAGAGTTGTGAGGATGAGTAGGTTGCTTGTTAACCTGGTGATGATGACACACAAGCAAACCCACCAATTCCTGATCATAGTAGATTTGGGGAAGACGATTGGTTGTTGGAAGCTAGCATAGGAGAGCGTGGGAATGGAAGTGAGACTTTATCACTAGACTCTTATTCTGATCTCGATATTGATTTAAATAATTAAATTTTGAACTTGTAATAATTAGTTTGTTAATTGGTGGCTACGTTTTAAGCCATCAATAGATGATAACATTTTCAGTTTGTTTTATAAAGTTTTTGTTAATTAGTTGATTGGTTGATGGTGAATGATATTATGAAAATTCATAAAATTGATGAATTATTTGTTAAATAATCATTTATAACTTGTAAAAAATAGTTATTAATAATTCATTATACAAGTTTTTTAAATAAATTTTCTAAAGAATAATATTTTTATAATATTATTTTTATATATAATATCATATTAGATGTAGTTTTATAATTGAATTTTTAATTCATATTATTTTATATAAATATTAAAAATATATTATATTTTTCGAGTTTAAAGTTTTGAGTTTTTGCCGAGTTTTCGAGTTGACTCAACTCAACAAGGTTACGAGTCGATCCGAGTTTTTGTATTTTAAAACACTGCTTTTATCGATTTCTACCTTTACACTCTCATCTTTTCTGGCAGCTAGATGAGTAAGAGTTAATACTAACTCCTGTTTTAAATGAAGTAACCTGAAATCCTAAATTATCAAGGATTCTACATCATACGATTAAAAATTAATTGTACTTACTTAAGATATGAAATAAGTTGTACCACGCTTTATAGATCATAATGATCACCCTTATCATTTGAGCTCAACTTGGTTTGCTCTAATTAACTAGGGAAGACCAATCCTACTTCTTTTTTTTTAATGAAACATGATCCAGTAATTATTGCCAGACCATAAACTGAAAATGTCTCACATCTTGGCCCATTCCAAATTGGTACTAAGAGACTAACTTGCTAACCATTGAAACCGTGCCCCCACAAGGAAAAGAGAAATGTGAGTGTTGGGCAGTGTGGAAAGGACTGCATGTCTGCAGCTATTAGCTGAGATTGGAGTGGAAGACATGGTGAATTTCAAGATAATGTAGATATATGTTAATATTCACATACCTTGCAGGCCTTGCGTTATTTTTCATCTTCCAATAAAAATACAAGATGTCATTTGCCCATGAGCTTTGCCCTTGCAACTCCGATGGCGAGGTGTTACACTTTTATGAAGGTGGTCTTTAGATCTATATCAATCAAGTGGTCCACTCATAAATTATGAACTCAATAAGCCCAAGCCCAAACCCTCTTGAGGGACCATCCAAAATTTGTACACTCACACCCACACAAACCTCAGGCATACAAGATCCTGCAAGGGTCCACGATTTTTGGTCACTAAGTCTAACTAATAAAGATAGATGATGACCATTGCACACACAAAAAAGTAGGTGCATCATAATATTTGATGACTACATTTCATCATTACAACTTATCCAATCACGTCCTAAATTAGGAAATACTGCCCTTTCTTTCAATGTCTCCTATTCCGTAGTTTTGCTACTAATGTCACCAACATACCGAGCATCTCTATCACTCTCAATTGCAAATTGTTGAATTATAAGACGCTCTCCTAATTAGTTTTTCAAACTAAATTCTTATAAAATTTACTCGTCATTATAAATCACTAACATCACTAACTGATTATTACTACTTACTAAATAGTAGGTAAATGATAACCAGGCCAGGGGCAGAGCAAAGGGGGAGCCAAGGGGGGGCCTGGGGGCACGTGACTCCCCTAAAACTCTTGAAAAAATTATTTATGTATATATATAACATGGGGCATGGAGGTGAGTGGAAATCCAATCACTGCCAATTGCGATTGAACTCGGGGAGACTTTGTGTAGGACCTACAAGACTTCCTATCACACTTCCGTTTTTCTATTTTTATTTTCTGTTTTTTAAAACTGGAAATTACTTTCTGTTTTCAAATTCTTCAATCAGAACGTTTGGCATTTTCTAATTGTTACTTGTTTTAAACAAGGAAAAACATAAAAACGCATTTGATAAATATGAACATAATAGTGAGTAAACAATTTTAGTCCATGGTGGTGGTGGGTGGTTTGGTGATGAGTGGTGGTGGGTGGTGGGTGGTGGTGGTGGAGTGGTGGAATGGTGGTGGTGTAGTGGTAGTGGTTGAGTGGTGGTGGGTGGTGGTGGTGGTGGTGGTGAGTGGTGGGTGGTGGTGGTGGGTGATGGTGATTGTGGGTGGTGGAGTGGTGATGGGTGGTGGTGTGGTGGTAGTGGTGGAGTGGTGGTGGTGGATGGTGGTGGTTTTGGTGATGGTAGTGTGACCTTAGTAACCCAAACCATCGGTATACCCACCTGCTCCCACTCTCAAACCTCGCTCTCACGGTTAGCAGATTCTAAGGGGGGCGCAATTTTCGAATAGGTGGAACGCGGTTTTCCAATCAGTGGAGCGTGGTTTTAGTTTGGGATGGCTGTTTTCGTTTTTTATTCCAGTAAAAATGGTGCCTCGGATTCTCTCTTGCATATGCCAGAAAGTGGTCTTGGGCTACCACACATTATGCGACATGTGGTGATAAAAAAGGGGAGAAGTCATTTCATTTTCTCCCATGATTTTGACTTCTCCCCACTTGATATCTCTCCCATTTTTCTCACCACTTTATCGCCACATGTTGCATAAGAGCATTCCTAGCAGCCTCACCAAAATAATTAAAAAGTTATTTTGGTGAGCCAAAACACTAAAATTTGCTAAAATAGGTCTCGGGCATCCTCTTCAAACTAACCATTTTGGTTTGGTGAGTGCACAGTACTCAAGTGAGTACCGTGCACTCACCAAACCAAATCTTCATCTCTCCCTTCCTTTTTTTGTGGTCTGACACAAATAATAAAATAATGTTTCTCTCTCCCTTCTTTTATTGTGGTCCTACACAAATAAATAAAATAATGTTTCTCTCTCCCTTCCTTTTTTGTTTTCCCACACATAGAACAAAATAATGTCTCTCTCCTTTTTCTTTTTTTTTTGTTAAATTAGTGAGGCTATTGGGAGTGTTTTAAAAAAGTGGATAGCCAGAATAGAAAAAAGGGAGTTCTGGCTATTAGAGCATTCCTAGCAGCCAAATGGCTAAAAAGTGCTAAAAACTCTCTCCAGCAACCTCATCAAAACTTAGCAAAATAAAGATTTGGGTTTGTTGAGTGTACAGTACTCACCAAGTTTGGTGAGTTACTGTACACTCACCAAAGCTAAAATTTCTCTTTTCCTCATTTTTTTTGGGCCCACTCAAATAATAAAATAAAGGTTTCTCTCTTCCTTCTTTTATTGTGGTCCCACACAAACAATAAAATAATGTTTCTCCCTTGCTTCCTTTTTCGTTTTCCCACACAAATAATAAAATATTATTTTTCTCTTTTTTTTTTGTTAAAATGGTGAGGCTATTGAGAGCATTCCTAACAGCCTCACCAAAATGAGCCAAATAGCTAAAAAGTGTTTAAAAAAAACGCTCCTAGTAACCTCACCAATTTGATATTTACAGTTTGGTGAGTGTACAATACTCACCAACTTTGGTGAGTCACTGTACACTCACCAAAGTTAAAAACCTCTCTTTTCCTCCTTCTTTGTGGGCCCACACAAATAAAATAAAGGTTTCTCTCTCCCCTTTTTTATTGCGGAAGTGACACAAATAATAAAATAATGAATGTTTTGGCTATTTTGGTGAGGCTGGTGAGAGTGTTTTAAAAAAGTGGCTCACCAACATGACTTTTTGTGAGTTTTGGCTATTTGATGATTGAAATTTGTGGAGGTTGCTAGGAATGCTCTGAGAGTGTTTTAAAAAATTGACTCACCAAAATAACTTTTTGTGAGTTTTGGTTATTTTGGTTAGTAAAATTTGGTGAGGCAGCTAGGAATGTTCTAATGTGTGGAGAAGTTAAAACCATGAGAGACAATGAAATGATTTCTCTGCCACATGTCGCATAATGTGTGGTAGCCCGAGACCATCTAGAGAGAATTCTGAGGCCTAAAAATGGCCAGTGTTACCTTCAAGAAGGTTGACTGATATTCTGCAATCTTGTCACTTTTTTATTTTTTGTTTTGTTTATTCATTTGTCCAATCTAATGTAAGAATGCCAATCAAAGTGTAAGAAAAGTATAGATTGTGTCCGATGACTTGTCTTTTCAATTTTCTCTTCTTTAATTAATTTACTTTATTCTATTATTTTTTATATTTTACGAAAAGAAAGAAAACATTTTTAAAAAATAGTATGATCAGACATTGTGGGTCAGTGGGGGTGGGGTGGTTTAAAGTTTAGATGAAATTTGCTCTACAATTATCTCTACTAATATAAAGAGAAGAGGATTCTGTCTAAACGTTGATCGATAATTATGTTAATTCAAAAAATGTCATTTGACTTCAACCTATCTATTAGTCTAATCTTTACTATTATAATGTGAGAGGGAGGTGTAGCATGATTTTTCCAAAATTCCTAAACTACCCTTATCTTTACTATTATAAGGCGAGAGGGAGGTGTAGCCTGATTTTTCTGAAATCCCTAAACTACCCTTAGAGGGAGGTGTAGCCTGATTTTTCTGAAATCCCTAAACTACCCTTATATAAAACAAAACTTTGATTTAATGTTTTACTTTAATGTGTTAATATTTTACTGTAATTCCCAAACTACCCCTTATCTATTTGAAAAATAGAATCACAGCCAATTGTGATTGAACTTGGGGAGAGTTCAATCGCACCCATGGGTTAACACGTGTCCCTTTTAACTCCTATTAACTGTGGTTAACTCCTTCCCCTCGCTCTCACGTGCATTGCACGTGCCACCCGCTATACTAATTAATTGGATTTAATTAAGTTATTTTCATATATATATATATATACACACCGGCGCTCTCGACCTTATCTTAAATTAAAATTTGACGTTCTTGCTCCCGCTCCCGTTTCTGCTTTGGTTACTTCGGGTGTGACGCTCCATGTTTTTTGTTTTTGTTTTTTATTTTCAAAAACAGAGGTAACCAAAAATATTTTATGTTACCTTGCTTTTCAAAAACTTGTTATTAATTTTTAAAAACAAAATCATGTTTACCAAATATGTTTTGAGTAAAATTTTTAAAATTTTGTTTCTATAAACAGAAAACGAAAGTACAACCAAACGGGGCCTTCAGTGACATTTCATGTCAAAAAAATCAAACAAAATAAATAACATTTGGAATAATGGTATTGTTTGACCATGCTCATTTTTTCATGGTCATTTATACCAAGTAATGGAAGCAAAAATGAACCACGTACCTTGTCTTGTGATGTTGAGTTATATTAATGTAAAGTAGGTGAAAAAAATCGGCGCGACGGAAAAAGATAAGTTAGGCAGGTCTTTAGTAGGAGACTACAAGTTAAGTTAAATAAATGTTAAAGACAATGACATTAATGTCTATTTTGGAGAGTCAATATGAAAATTTTAAGAAAAGTAAAATACTTAGCTTATCCCCAGTTTCCATTATTTAACGAAATGGTCGGTCTCATTAGTCCACGCCCCATCCTTTAACACTCACCAATTGTAGTTAAGATTCACTCATCCCTAGAGTTAAACAACCTAATCTTAAGTTTTAGAAAAAAAATCTTAAATTTAATTTAGTTAATCTTAAGCAGAGTTAAAGAAGAGTTACACAGCGGTGAGTTAAACAGTAGACCCCAGGTCCGTTAATCACTGCTGAAATAACATGGCATGGGCTTTGAAGGAAGAGAGCTACCCAACTAACATAATTATGACCGTTGGGAGTGGCAACATCAAAACACTTTAATTGTGATCAATCCACCTCAACGGTTCACCCATTCTCTCTCTCTCACTCAAGTCTCAAAAATCAGCATTTAAACATGAACAATTTCTCTCTTCTCACTTGCATGCAGTTCGCGTGGCTTTCTCCCTACCCAAGAGGCTTTAATTTTCCTGTCTTCCACACAAACCTAGATCGCCGAAACAGATTTCTTATTTGGGGTTTTTGGCCTCTTTATGATTTGAAATCTCAGACTTAAAATCTGAGCTTTTGGCTGATAAAAATCAAGGGTTACAGGTAAGCACCACCAAATCGACACCAGCGATTTGTAGTATTCGACACGTAAGGTTGTTTATTTTACGAAAATTTTTATTTAAATTTTTTTTGTTGAAAATTTGGTTGGGTAGATGACCTAAACTTAAAGGGGATTTTAAAGTTTGGGTTTGAATATTTGAAAACTCTGGCGTGTGTTCCTGGTAGGACGTGGAAGAAAACAGCGAAACGAATGTGATAAACCCTTTTGATTTTTCCCTAGAATTTGAAGAAAAGAAGAAAATTTTTGATTTTTGGGGTTAGTTCTGATTTTGGTGAAAACCCCACCAATAAAATTTCGATCTTCTGATATTTGTGAGCAAACCCATATAATATCAGAAGCGGGCTGTCACAGTAAATGCAACGAATTCGACACTGATTGCTTAATGGGAATCAATGGCTGAAAGTTTGATTTTGCTTCTTAAGAGAAAAGCCACAAAAAGAAGAAAAATAGTAAAGTTTTTTTTATTTATGTGAGGATTTGGGCTTGTATCTGTTAGTGTTAATCCCAAATTACCTGGGGTGGGTTGATTTTACTTGAAGAAGATGGTTGGAAATTCTGAAGGACTGGCCCATAACATGTACCCAAATGGGTCTATTCAGAAATCTAATGGTGTGGAGGAGAAGCTTGACGAGCTTCGTTGCCTTCTGGGCAAAGCTGAAGGTGATTTGCTGAGGATTGTTGGTGTTGGGGCGGGTGCTTGGGGTAGTGTTTTTGCAGCTCTGCTGCAACACAGCTATGGTCATCTTCGAGAAAAGGTGCAGATCAGGATATGGAGAAGGCCTGGAAGGGCTGTTGATAGAGCCACGGCGGAACACTTATTTGAAGTCATCAATTCGAGGGAGGATATACTGAGGAGACTGATCAGGCGCTGTGCATATTTGAAGTATGTTGAGGCAAGATTAGGTGATCGGACGCTGTATGCAGATGAAATTTTGAAAGATGGATTCTGTTTGAACATGATTGACACCCCACTTTGCCCGATGAAAGTTGTTACCAACTTGCAGGAGGCCGTGTGGGATGCGGATATTGTGGTGAATGGCTTGCCTTCGACCGAAACTCGTGAGGTGTTTGAAGAGATCAGTAGGTACTGGAAGGAAAGAATTACGATGCCTATTATTATCTCTTTGGCAAAGGGTATAGAGGCTGCATTGGAGCCCATCCCCCATATAATAACTCCCACACAAATGATCAATCGAGCAAGTAAGACATCTTTTCAATTTATGGCTCGTTTGGTTTCTATAGTTCCCATGCATGTTGTGCTTCCATAAAAGGTTCTACTCAATATTGCTTTCTATGGAAACAATTGAAATGATTTTTATGGTGCTTGATTCAGTGATGGGGTGCGAAGCAAACACTTGTTTTGGTCTGGTAATATCATAGTTTCTAGTTATGTGAATGGAGGACTAAAATAGTTTTAGGAAGCAGGAGAGCTTAGTATTATCTGCATTAATAGTATTACATAATTTGACTAATATATATATATATATAATGTATATATGAGTGGGAACTTAAACATCTCATGAATTCCACCGTTTTCCAACAGGTTCGACTTTCTACATTCTTGGTGTTATATAAACACCATTTTCGTTGCCATCAATGATTCAATATCTCATACTTCCATTCTTCGGTTTGGATTAATTCAAGTGATCACAAATGCCAATGATCTTCACATTCCCTGCTGTATGTCAATATACTTTTTTTATAATCTGGTTCCGTAGACTTATAGGACAGATGTAAGATTTTCTTTTCCCTTTTTGATTGATAAAGATTTCTGTTGTCACTTTACATATCTGTGATGTTGGAGTTGTTGTGTTATCTTCCTCATGGGACAGCCACGACGTTTAACTAGATTGTGTTATTTATGTGTCGAGTCACTGAAAAACTTATCGTACTGCTACTTTTAACTTATAGTTAAGAAATGGCTTTGTATGACTTTTCCACTTTTATCAGTTTAATTTAGATCCCCTTTTATTTTACTGCTTGTCAATACTCGTAAAGTTTTCTTTTCAAAATTTCTTTCCCTTTCTAAGACCGAATATCTATGGTTTTCAGCTGCAGTTCCCTTGGAGAACATTCTTTATCTTGGAGGACCAAATATTGCCTCGGAGATTTACAACAAAGAATATGCTAATGCTCGAATATGTGGAGCTGAAAAGTGGAGAAAACATCTAGCAAAGTTTTTGAGGCAACCCCATTTCATTGTTTGGGATAACAGCGACCTTGTCACTCATGAAGTTATGGGTGGCTTAAAGAATGTCTATGCCATTGGAGCCGGTAAGATAAAGCCTTTTCATAGTTTATTGTGAACTAGATATTGAGCATTAAACATGTCTGATATAATGGCATACTAGAAACCCCTTAACTCTTCTTCCTTTGAGTATGTTGTGTTTCCAATCAATCACCTAAGGGTTGTGACAAATTTACCTAGCTGTTGAGGTAAAGGCTCGACCACGAATGTGGAACACAGGTACTTTGGGCAGCACCTCAAAGGAGTGTCCTAAATCCTAATGCTGAAATTTATGTGCCATATTTCCTGTAGTTGTGGAGTGATTTTAAGATCTTGTTGGCACCCATTATAGTAGGAAATGACAGGAGACTTCTGGAAAAAGGAACGTCTGGATTATAACTTGGATTGGTAGGTATGTGAATCTAATAATAATCTTGAACCCATTGTGGTCTCCACCTTCTCTCTGTTTGGGTCCCTCAAGAATTTTTATAAACTAGAAAGTCACATTGCTTTAACTTATCATTCTACTCTCGTGCCTGACTTTCAGCATCTTTTCTCCATTGGAGGAAGATTGACTTAACCTAGCAAAGTTCTCTTAGATTTTTTAAGTAGAAAATTTTTGTCATCCTTTGAAACCAAACATTTTGACAGCTTTATGAAACTTGATCAGCCATGCATTTTGAACTTGTAGTCAATTGATCATTAGAGCTTTGATTATCATACGCGGCAAAAGGTTAAAAGAGCATTTTACACCTCGTCCTTTAACTTTTTGAAAATACTGAGTGACGAATTTACACCCACTCCAAATCGTGATGACCTTCACCTGAATTAGTGAAAAATTGCTAAATTGGGAGTCGCTTTCTATTTTAATTCAGGGGGAGTACGGGAACCCTAAATATAACCAATGGTTAAGCCAAGTGGTCTCAATTAGAAAGCCTGGGTAAGAGATCCAGTTGCGCTAAGGGAAGGTGTTAGAAATCCACCAAAAGGAATCACCTACTTAAACTAAATTGAAACCACTTATAATTCCTACATAGAAACATGTTATAATTGAATCATGCTTGAGAATGAAAATGTTTTAATCAAAGGATTCTCAATGTTGGAAACATGCCATTAAATGAGAAACATCTAAATTGTCAGTCTACTAAATATCCCCTCACCCGACATAGAAACAAACAAATATCCAAATAGTAACACAAGGAAAATTCTTAAAATTGGAAAAGAAACTACCAACATGGGAACAAATTAAAAAAATGGAAATGAATCGAAAAGGAAACTAACCTAAGGTTTCTATGGCATTGAATTTGATTAGGGTTTGCCTATGTATCCAAAAATTGGAACCAAACCACATGTGGTTCAAACAAGCATTAAAAAACTTTTTTTAAAGGATGTTTAGGATTTCAATCTTTTTTTGATTCTTTGGTGTCCTACATAGTGAGCATTGCAGGTAGAAAACATAGATACACTTCCCAAAGTAGAAGGGTGTATGCAAACAGAAAACATGGAAAACAGGATTAATAAAAACAGAGAAAAAAAAACTAAAATTAGTCTAGCATGCCTAGATCCCAAAGCAAAAGGTGCCTAGATGAGTGAATGCTGCCTTGGACAAAATCCTCACTTATGACCACTTACAGCATAGAGGGTGGAGGTTGGCCAATAGATGTTTCTTGTGCCTCCAAGCGGAAGAGTCAGTGGACCATTTGCTCCTACACTGACTTATAGTGGTTGGCATTTGGGGATTTTTTTTTCCTGCTTGGGTGTGGATTGGGTATTTCCCGCGTCCTTTCTTAGCTTCCTACCGTGTTGGTTGGGGGACAGTGAAGATGGCGTGTTGGAGACTATTTGGTCGGTGTTGCCAGGTGCTATAGCTTGGATGGTGTGGAAAGAAAGAAATCTTAGAGTTTTTTAGGGTACTTCGGTGTCCCAATCTCGTATTTGGTCGGTGTTGCCAGGTGCTATAGCTTGGATGGTGTGGAAAGAAAGAAATCTTAGAGCTTTTTAGGGTACTTCGGTGTCCCAATCTCGTATATGTGCTCGGGTGCGTTTGGTTGGGTTGGAATGGGCAGGTATTCATAAGGAGAGGGACGAACTTTTGGTGTTGCTAGGCTGAGTTTTCCTTTCGGGGGGAGTTGTAGGACAGGAGTCAAGGCGGTGCTTTTATTCCGTTGTTTGAGTTTATTGTCTTGTAAACTCTATCTTTGCTTTGTTGCTTGCTCTTGTTTCCTGGCCTTTTTTATTTAATTGTTTGATTATTGATCCAAAAAAAAACATGCTGGCAGTAATCCCTTTTCTGCCAGAATTCAAAATGGCTAAAATCTGTTGCAGTGTAGTCAAAGTGTCCATGCCTAGGCAACCAAAACTTACATGTTATGATTACATTATTTAATATTGTATAAGATTTAATGAGTTTCTGCATAGATCATGATCTAGGTGATAGGAGTCCGGGGCCTCCTGGCTAGGCAAGGTGGTAGCCTAGGTAACATTTTGACTACACTGGTATAGGGTATTAAACTATACCCAAAAACTTATAAAAAGTTTAACTTTGTATGCTTAACGAAATCAAGTATGTTTTGAACCCACACACTCAGAATTGTACAAGGAACATACTGTAATTCAGTAATTGTTTTAATAATTTTATCAATTCGAAGAGACTTGTGGACCCGGTCAAAGTTTCACATCTCTTCTATTGGTACCCTGAGCATGTCCCAAAAATCAAATATGAGGTTAAACATGGATTAAGGCCAAAAAAGAAACCTTGGAAAAAAAAATTGAATTTCAGGCCAAACTGGAATTGGTAAGAGTTTGATCAATGGAGGTCAAACTAAAGGTAGTAATCTAACATGTGCCCATCAAAAAAATGAAAGTCAAACTTGCTAAGAATAATGGTGATATTTACTCGGATCAGAAATATGCCCCGAACCATTAGATCTAGCGGGTCAAATTAGGTCTAGAGACTGGTCAGATTAGGCTTCCAATCTGTTTAAGTCCTCCCGAAGTTAGAGAACATCGGTAGACCCAAATTTAACTAATTCGAGTAAAATTTTCTCATATATTAATTCCTTTTTAAATGCATTCAAACCACCCATTAAATCTTAAAATAAAATTAAAATATCTATGGAAAAATAGAATAAAATATAGATATGAAATAAATCTAGACAGAGAAACTATAATGATGATGATTAAAAAAAACAAGTTTAAGATATAATTTAAATACAATCAAATTTCTTAGGCATACTTAATTATCAATTAAAACAAGTAGAAAACCTATTCATGTTTTTTTAATAAAATAAAACAAAACATAGAGACCCCTGGCATGTTCTCAAAGTAAAGAAAAATATAGATCACTAAGTGGATGTCCACTCTCCAAAACAATTCAGAAGTAGACAGTCTTCAAGCTTTGGCACCTCAAAAAATGGTAAAAACTAACATTGTTTTCTTCAAAATTGAAAATAAATGATAGAGAGAGAGTGTAGATTGAGAGAGAAAACCTCTAAAATCCTCAAAACTCTATTAAATTCCCTAGTAAAGGGTCCTCGGTTTTTAGTATTTGGGTTAAGGGCTATCAATAGACGGTTTATGGGTTATGGTTTAAAAACTGGGTATTTAGACTAATCTGATTTGTGAAAAGAGTGGAAGATATCTTGGCCACTTTTTGAGAAGGGTTGGTAAAGGGTCCTTGGTTTTTAATAGATGGGTTATGGGCTATCAATAGACGGTTTACGGGTTATGGTTTAAAAACTGGGTATTTAGACTAATCTGATTTGTGAAAAGAGTGGAAGATATCTTGGCCACTTTTTGAGAAGGGTTGGTAAAGGGTCCTTGGTTTTTAGTAGATGGGTTATGGGCTATCAATAGACGGTTTACGGGTTATGGTTTAAAAACTGGGTATTTAGGCTAATCTGATTTGTGAAAAGAGTGGAAGATATCTTGGCCACTTTTTGAGAAGGGTTGGGTTAGGGGTGTATTCAAGCTGGCTAAGCCGGGTTTGGCCTTGCTCGACTCGATTTGAAATTTTTTCATCAATGCTCGGGCTCGGCTCGATACATAGTTTGAAAGCTCGGCTCGAATTTGATTGGCTAGGCTCAAGCTCGGCTTGGCTTGAGCTCCAATTGAATTATTAAAAAAGTATTTTTAAATAAAAATAATAATATTTTTATTATATATATAATAATTATATTATTTATATATATAATAATGATATATATATACATATAATATTATTTTTTATATAATATTCAAGCCGAGCTTGAGCTGATCCGAATCAAACAGGCCTTGGCTCGAGCTCGGCTTGAATACATTTTCAAACTCAAAAAATAGCTCAGCTCGGCTTGATCAAACCTATTTTTCGAGCTCAAGCCCGGCTTGATTTGGCCGAGCCGAGCCGAACTTCGAGCTAGCCCGGTTTGAATACACCCCTAGTTGGGGTAATTTTGTTTTCTGAAAATCTATTAGTATTTTGTTTATTTTAAAAATGGTATTTTGGTTATTTTGGAAAAGAAATGTGTATTTTGGGAATACGTAGGGAATCTATTTGGTAGGTCATAGGAAGTCTTGTAGGTCCTATAGAGGTGCAAAATTGGGTGCTTGAAAATGCATGCTCTTCAATCTAGTTAGGGCAATTCTCATACTCTTGTAATAGTAGTGGATAATATGGATTTTTTTTCTTTTATAGTAACACTTGTATTATCATAATATGTTCTTTGTTTATATTCTTTTGTAACTAATTACACTTCAGTTAATTTTATAGTTCGACTGGTCAGGTACTGTACAACTTGCAGCCCAAATCAGTTGCCATTTAGTAACTCCAAAAGTTCCCAAATTTAGGTATTACAAGACTTTGTATCTCATATTGCATCCAAGAGAATCTAGGAGTGGTTGTAAACTTGTAATAGATCATAAAATAAGGGAGAGTCTACTGAGATGGTTTGGACATTGTGCAAGTTGAAGGCTCTAAAAAGTCAAAAGGCAAGAGAAAGGTTAAAAAAATTGACGTGGATGGAGATTAGTTAAGAAAAATTGATAAAACACAAATCAACCAAAAGTATTGATTTTAATAGAACAGAATGACAGAACAAGATTTGTGTTGCCGAACCCCAATAGTTGGAATAAGGCATTGATGATGATGGTGATGATAGTATAGAAATTTTACTGGAATAAAGTTGCATCCCTATCATAAGTCAAGCTGATGCTGGTGTTCAGTAGAAGTCGGTCTGAGCATGGAAAACAACATCCCGGACTGCAGATGCTTCTTGTTTGTATATGAAATTTATTTACAGTAGAAAAACAAGATCAGAGGATCCATATAGTAGAGAAAGAAGAAGATCCTTGATACTAATGTATTGCATGAGTCACTCACTTTTTTGCTCTATATTGTAAAGGCTCCAAGGGCTATCCCTCTAGACATAGAACATAAAGCTCCCCAATTTATTATAGGGAGGAAGGGGTGAAAATAACTGAGGTGCAGGAGAAGTTGAGATATGGATAGAAGAGCATCTTTTGTTCGGGATTTGACGATGTGGGCTTGGAATTACCAGTATTATTGGTATGTCACTTCTTTTTTCTTCTGAAAGTTAACCATCTAGCTTTTCTCCACAGTTCATAGGTTATTAACTAGCTCCACATTTCCCTTTGAGTCAATACATTCATCTCTTCATCTCGTCCAAATTGAGACCATTTTGTTCTGTTGCTTGTGTTCCTTCCCTGGTATCATAGTGATGGTATCCTTTATAGAAACACTTGGAAGAGATGACACTCATCTCTACAGAAGTTGGTAATAGAATCCTTTCATTTCTTATCTATAGGGAAAAGAAACCACGTCTATACTTCAAAATTGTTAGAGAAAACATGTATAGCTATTCATCAGATACCCCAGACAGAAACAGGTGGCAATAGTGGCTTGCCTATCGTATGAAGTAAAGACATCTATAGACACTCATTTGTCATAGCTTGATTTCTTCAAGAAGACCAACAGAGATTTGTCGTTATTCATTTTTGTGTGGTCATCTATAGAAGTATTGATGTGTTTAACTCCACTAAAAGAAAGGTAACGGCATATGTGTTGGCATATTTGATCAAAGAAAATAAAGGTAAAGACACATGAGGTGGCTTATTCAATTAAAGAAAAGAAATTAGGACTGGTAAATGACGAATGAGGGGCATCTTAATGTATCCATGCAGAGAGTAATAGCAACCTAGTTGAGCTTAACTGCTCCCAATTTAAAGAAAATGACCAACTGCTTCATATGGAACTGAAATGACTCATCTCAGGAAGTCTCTCACCCGTGCCAAAATCCGCGTAGATTGCCTTCTCAGAAATTCAATTGTATAATTTTTTTCTTCAGATTGACGAAAGTAAAAGAGTAATAGCAGCAACATTCAAAAAGTACAAACCTTTCTCTTTCTTAGCACGTGAAATAAGGGAAGTAAACAAACAATCATACTCTTGACTAGAGTTCATATTTGATTGTGGAATTTGAACCTCACTAGACAATTAGAAATAAGTCGAGGAAGAAGCCTTGCCTATATCAATTATTTTGAAAAACTATCAAGAAATTTAATAGGTCTTTGTTTTTATCAGGAAAAGCTTGGTTATGTTGGCTCCCGTAAAGAGAATATGTAGTGCACTCATTCAAGAAAGGTGCTTCCCTGGATGGGTGGTCTGGATTAATGTGCCAGTATGTCATATATATAGTCTATTGTGCTTGACACCACTTTATATATTTTGCATTTAAAGGGTATGAAGCAAATCTTTGCTGCCAGTTGCTGTAAGTTGAGGTGAAACTGCTAGTTTCATGTGGAATTGTCGCAAGAGGAGTGCTAGCCCCAGTCGCATTTACTCCAAATTTTTCCACAGACGCAAGTTGGGGCTAGCACGTGGAGATGTTTCATATTTTAACAATTAAAATAAAACAAAATCAGACCATGGTTGACATTTGTTTGGCCCCAGTTGCGTCTTTGGAAGATTTGTAACTGGGGCTAGCAAAATCCTTGTCGCAATAGATGCTTGGTGAAAAGTCTACTTGGGAAAGTGGAATCAGGGTTTTCTCCCAAAACTTTGCTTGCTTGCTTTCAAATCTAGAGTCTCATTTTTTCTACATGCTCTAACTAGTTGAGAATCATTTTAATTGGAAGATTGCTTACATTGTGATTCTCATGGATGCATTGATCTCTTTGAGGTAACTTTCACATATGGTGATTCTCCTCATTGCCTTTTGGGTTGCCCATACTTTGTTGCATAAGTGAAAGTGGATCCTTAACATCACCTAATGGTTTGAACGTGTCCTTATGTGTAGACAGGATATCCTGATACCTGAATATGCTTATTATGCGAGTATCTGCAAGTTACAACAATGATGCAGCTAGAAAAGATTTTAAGATTTTTAGTAAATTTTATCGTGTTTTATATTACCTTGGAACTCATAACAATTTCATCTCTCTTTCCTTCATACAAAAATGCAAATGGCAATGTGTGTATGACATGCTCTGCAGAATCTTAGTGTAAAAAGTGTATATGAAGTTTTAATTATATATGCTATACAAATAGAAAATAATACTTAGTTTCAGCATTTAATTCCTTTGAGAATAATATTTGTTTTCAGAGTTTTAATCTGTTCACTTACATTCAATTTGGATTCCACAGGAATGGTAGCGGCTCTAACCAATGAGAGTGCAACCAGCAAATCAGTATACTTTGCGCATTGTACATCGGAGATGATATTTATTACTCATCTGTTGGCAGAAGAACCAGAGAAGTTGGCTGGTCCTTTGTTGGCTGACACTTACGTAACCCTGTTGAAAGGTCGTAATGCATGGTATGGCCAAATGTTAGCAAAGGGAGAATTGAGCCTGGATATGGGCGATAGCATCAAGGGCAAGGGAACGATTCAGGTGTGGACCTTAATTTATTACTTGCATCTACCCACCCACTTAGGATGTTTAGTTCTCTGACACAGGAGCATGACAATTTTGAAAGCTTTATACTCCAACATATCTGTAGAAGTGCGGTAGCCTACACTATATCAAAATGTGGTACTGAAAATTAAAATACATGAGATATTAGATTAGGACATCATAGTATAAGATGTTTTCATAAGGGCATGGAGCTTTTAACTGCATATCAAGTTCAGATGAATGGTTAATTGCTGCTTTTATTTGCGTACTCACTGCGCCTTCCACATGTTGGATAGAGAATTTTCCTCTTCCATTAATATTATACTTCTCCCTATGAGTATGAAAATATTAGTTTTCTCAACCCATATATGGTCCAATTCGTTTTATTGATACTATATACAATAGCTGAAAACTAGGAAAGAGAAGGTGAAAATTCAAGATATCTTCCTATTAAGTGTATTGGCTTGAGCAATTTTTCAAGAGCCGAACTCTTTTATGAGCATAGTTTTGAATCTATATATCTCCGTTGTAATTCACCTGGAAAATCAGCTTGTAGTTTAGGTGAGATGATAAATGTACAAGGGTCTCACACCCAAACAGAGATGGGAAATCAGGCCAAACCTGGCAAATTTTTTGTTTCCACTCACAAACTCAGATGCACCCATTATTGGTTTCTTTCTTGCTTTCTTCTTTTATTCTTTTAAATATTCTGTTAGACTTCTGTCTAATCCAGCAACAATGCTAACTCTGCCTTGTATTTCCTAGGGAGTATCTGCTGTGGGAGCATTTTACGAGCTGCTAAGTCAGTCCTGCTTAAGTGTGTTACATCCAGAAGCAAACAAGCCTGTTGCTCCTGTTGAGCTTTGTCCCATCTTGAAGACATTATATAAGATACTAATAACGAGGTATGGTGTGATGATCAGAAAACAAGTCTGCCGCTCTGGTTTATTCTCTCTTAAATGTCCCTCTTTGAACTTTTATTTTCACGTAAAGACTGTTGTGAAAAGGGTCAGATTCATGGTGTAACACAAGAATATTAACCTTCATTTCCAATCTCATTCCTCAGACATAGTCTGATTAGTCGATCTAGAGGTCATAATACCCTTTGGCTTTGTTTTTTTGGTGGGAAACATTATGGAATTCTCAGAAATAGAGTCTCTACATTTTTCAGAGAAATTTTTTTCCTCGAACTTAATAAAGCTAGAGAATTATTTGCAATGAAAGTGTCATTTTACAGCATTCCAAACACAGAACTTAGCTTTTCTCCTGAAAATAAATCAATGCACCTATTTTCCCATAAGACAAACACAGCCTTGGTTAACGTTTCAAAGACTTCTCATTCAGTTAAACTGAAAATGTGAAGTTGGGCAAGTTAATTTGGACATCCTAGAATTCTAATCAAATGCTTTGATTTATTTGGATCTTCAGGGAGTTTTCATCACAGGCCATTCTTCAAGCATTGAGAGATGAAACCATGAATGATCCTCGTGATCGCATTGAGATAGCACACAGCCATGCTTTCTACAGACCTTCACTTCTTGGGCAGCCTTGATAAACCGATCCCTCCTTGTACCAGCTACCTTGATTGGTCGTCAGGTAATGGATGGTCATTGCATATGTATGAAGTAGTGGAGAACCTATATTTTATGAAGCATGTGCCGGAGGAGCTACGTGATAAACAGGAAGATAAGTGTTGTGTAATGGATTACGAATTATCTCAATTTGTTCCATTTTTATGATTTTTTATGAGTATAGAAAGTTCCAATGGTTGTACATCCATATTTTAAACAGGAAGATAGGGGTTGTGTAATGGATTATGTATCATCTTCGTTCATTTTTTACGATTTTATGTGAGCATGTTAAGTTCCAATGGCTGTAGATGGCTTCGTTAATGTTAAATGTGGTAGTAGATAAAACTGTGGCAATAGTTTCTGCATGAATTAGACTGATAAAATTAGACTGTGATAAGAGGCTTAAACACTGACCTAGAGGGGAGCTTGGATGCAGGCATGGTTCTATTCTGGATAAACTAAATCCAGGAAAAGACCTACTTGCTGTTTGCTTGACTGACCTAAGAAAGGCATGTTTTTCCACCTTTGTATTAGGATTATTCCACTTTCCTTCTCATCCACTTTCCATTTTTTTGAACAAGAAGACAAGGCAAATTTTTATGTGGGGCCACAACTCTTTTTCCCCTTCAAAAAGGGAAAGTGAGAAAAAGTAGATTAGAAGGAAAGTGGACTTTAACATTATCCTTTTTTTTTTCAACACATTTATTTCCTTCATCCAATACAGGGCTCATTCCTCTTAAAATCTGCATATAAACGCTTCCCTTAGGTAATATCAATTTGCAGAGCTAGTCTGTCCATGTCTAGGATGAGAACTTGCCTGACTGTTTGGCTCACAAGAGAATTAGGAGCAAGGGATACACTATACAAGAAAATGGTGTTTCTTTCTGCCGTTTGGCTTGCCCCTGTTATCCATTGATCTGCAATTGGAATCATGTACTAAGACATTCAAAATTGAATTTGGCGAAACAAATTATCAGAGCAAAACTTCATAGATTTTAGATACTAAAAGGATCTTCTTCATCAACAGCAGTTATTGAAGTCCTTCATTCTACTTGACAAAATAAGATAGGTAGGCAAAAATCTGTACTTCTAGTATAACACCTTGACTGCTTTGCCAGAGCATCACTAAGTGCGAATCTAAGTATTGTTCCCTAGGCAGCCAAAAATCTTCCTCAATATGTTATGTGTGTTCCTCTTCCTCCATGTATCCTCTCATACACTGATTCCAACCTTTGTCTCAGATTATTAAATTGCACCCTTGGCAATGTCCTTCCTTACTAGTCAAGGGCATTTTCGAATACCATAATATATATATATATATATATATATATAGGAAAGGTGTGGAGAGTCAATGGAAGCTGTTCTAATTGGAATCAAAATAACTAAAGACATTGGATTGCACAACCCAATCAAAACATGGAACTCGCAAAAACATTAAAAACCACCATTCAGCAAAAAGATAGATGTTTCCAGAGACTCAAAAACTCATATTCGGATATATTCTGTAAAGGTTTCAGGAATGGCTAGTCATTCTTAGCAGGAGGCTGTTTTCTGGAGGCTCAAGAATCCAGTCATTCTTCAAAGGGTTAACAAGTCAAATGAATTAAAAGTTTTAACTCATTTTCCTTGAAAGAAAGAATAATTCAGTTAAATTTCTATCGAAACTGTTTTTGACAATAGTGAAATTATATCGGGCATTTCACCCATTTCCCGGATTAGGCCAATGGATTCAGGGTGTTTTCTCGCTTAAAAGAATGACAGTTCTGTGTTCTGTGACCCAACTAAATAGATAACACTCCACAGAATGTGCAGCTTCCACACCTGCAAGGTTAAAATAAAACTTAATAAATTACTATGAACCAAACACTCAAACATCCTACCTGAACCCATATAATGAACCGAGGTGTCCACAGAGTTTACCACTGCAATATTACAACAGGGAAGACAAAAAAAACTCAGCTGCTCCTAGACTTTTCTTTGAGTATTGTTAGAAATATATTCCTAATCCAACTTCTTTTGGGTTAGTCTCCACCATCCACGGAGGCCTGTGAAAAGGTAATTTAGCCTACACCACAAACAAATATTCAGAGCTGAAATTTGTGAATCCAGGATTAGGGTCTTTACTTGTTCATTACAAAATTGATTGTTCCTTGTGCTGCACGTTTGAGAAGCACTTCTCTTGCCTCAATTGCGATTCCTTCGGGCTGTATGAAGAATAAAAAATTGGTTTATTAGTTAAAACGTAGAGGTTTTATTTATGTGTCTCATTCACTCAACTCTGATAAATACCTCTTCTGGAAACCAAACCCCAGTCTGTGTGCTTCCCTCAAGAACTGCCAGTACAAATGCAGCTGTCGCAGTTCCCACTGATCTGAAAGACATAAATCCAGTTTATATGTTGAATTTGAAACTCCCATTAAACAAATATTGTTCAGTTATCAGACAAATTGGGATGCTAAAGATAGCTTAAGCAGTACAAGCATGAAAGGTGCAAATGCATGTCAAAGGCAAATTTTAGTGGAGATTAGGCAATTCCCATTGCCCAATGCTATAATTAAAAAAATTGTAGAGTGCTAAAACTTACTCAGACAGTCTTCTGTGACTGAATAAACCTAGAGTACTACGTCCATTTGAGCAGTCTAAATCCACCTGCACAAAAAGAAAAGAAGGATTGAATAACCTGTATGGTTCCGGGATTGTATTCAACATGAGCAGACCTGTGCCCCTCCCTTCCTCTTGTCATCTCATGAAAACACGTAAGCTTCACGAAGGCACAGAAATATATCATAGAATCCCCTACATTTATTTGTTCAGTCGTTTTAGAATCTCACCCTCATTGACACACGCTCTCCGGCAATCCCATCAATAGCTCGGACAAGGGGGTCAAAAGCTTGAACCAACTGTTGGACTTTGCTTTTATCTCTCAGAAATTCCTGCAAGAACGCTCTCAGCTTTTTATGTTTTCTCAAAGTAGTGATTCAAACTACGGTGTTAGGCCATTGTTTCTTCGCCAAGTGACCTCATAATTTGGCATGTCCAGATATAGAATAGGCAACAGATCCCATGCCACATTCCACTTTGATATGGAAATATATGTAGAAATTACCAACAGTTTGCATTTACCAATTGATCACAGTTGCTAAAAGAGGTCTACTTAAACCTTTCTACAGCTTTTTAGTGACATTTGGGAACTAAATCCAATGCTAAATATAATAACAGGGTCAATAGTACTTAGTTTATAGATAATCTAAATCTAATTATCTGGTTTTAAAAATAGATAACTAAATCTGAGAAATATAGGACATACCGCAGGAAGAAGATGTGTCATAGCTTCCATTCCCCAATTCCAGAAGAAGGGTGCAGTGCCAAATCGAGCACTGACAGTTGGTACTCCTAAGATCTCGTGCGCACTTCTTACCTCTGGCAAGTTCCTGAAACATAAACTTGTTGACTAAAAGCGGTTTGGATATAACAGCTTCATAATTTTTGTGAATGAGTGACTAAATGAAAGCTGATCTATCCCATATAAAGTGACCTTTAACATAAGAGTCAGATCACTAAAAAGTAATCCAAATTCCTACCAACAAAACCAGGAAACTGTCAACTGGGGAACTGTAAACCTTGAACCTACCTTTTTAACCATGTTAGCCTTACTAATGGTATAATATTAGACATTAGCATTACGGCTCAACTTGACATGTCAGGAGCAGTAAGCAAAATTCCATGGGATCTCTCTCAGTACCGAATCAGCTAGAAGACTTTCCCCGTTTAGATTTATAAAAATGGTGCTTCTTTTTGCTGTCTTTTAGAGTTGTACATCACCCTTAACTTGTTTCGCTTCGATAAGCCAGATTTTGTACTTCATGAGTTCACCTTGTGACCCCTGCATATCCATCTTTCTTTTCTTTACTAAATATGTAGCAGGCAAGAAAAAAAGGAGAGCCCAGAGTGGAGTTTGAAATTTCACTGATCCTTGTTTGGAGCACAATCTCACTACCTCTTGATTGCTTCACTTAGATGAGCTACACCTCTAGATCAAGGGATGCACTCTGATATTTTTATATATCTTCGTTTTTTTTTTACTGCATTTGTACCAGAAGAAAATAATATGGCACAGTGGTGATTGAAAAGCATGGTTTAAAATTTCGTTGAAATTTCGCGA
This sequence comes from Tetracentron sinense, assembly GCA_015143295.1. Classification (NCBI taxonomy): domain Eukaryota; kingdom Viridiplantae; phylum Streptophyta; class Magnoliopsida; order Trochodendrales; family Trochodendraceae; genus Tetracentron; species Tetracentron sinense. The sequence continues at coordinate 38,252,996 of CM026563.1, forward strand.
AATTTCGGTTTCGGACAACCCCAATGACATCGAAACTGGGTTTATTTCGAAAATCTGATTTCGGCCGAAATTTCAGAAATTTTTGGTGAAATTTCGGAATTTCGGCCGAAATCTGATTTTTTTTTATTTTTTAATTGTTTTTTTTATTAAAATTCCGAAATATTTTGAAATTTTTACTGAAATTTCAAAAATTTTATATTAATTTTAAAAATAAAATAATAATATTTATATAAATATATAAAATTTTAATAAAATATTATTTTTTAATATATTTATATTAATAAAATATATATAAAATTAATAAATTAATAATATTTCGGATTTCGAAATTTCGCTGAAATCCCACAATTTATCGGGATTTCGGTTCGGGTTGGCTGGCCAAAATCAACAAGAATTTCGAAATTAAGAACCTTGTTGAAAAGTAATTAAGCAACATAATAAAATGAGCTTGAATACAAGGACAATTGAGGTCAACAATGAGGTAAAGTCCAAAAGAATAAATAAATTATAAGGAATCACGTAAAGAAATATTATTGATAGTTGCAAATGAAACAAAAATTTCTTTGAATTATGGCTTCTCGTTGTGTGTTAGTACTTAGTAGTTGTACAGATGTTACAGAGACAACTACAAAAATTTGAGCCTAGATCTTCAAAACTTCTACGAAGTTCTGTAGATTCATGATTTAATGGGTATCTTCTGAGTAGCTTGCAAATAATCATATTAGATACTTGAAATGGTATTTCTGATTGATTCAAGGACATGTGATTGGACATAACGATGTCTTATTTCCTCTGCTCATGGATTAATATGCTTTATGTACAAAAATAACAAAGAAATTAAAAGAAGAAAATACATCACCACGACGAGTAGGAGAGTAGCCCCAACCAGTTTGGGGCCTTTTGGCATACTATTTATCTGAACTTAGATATACATATATATCGACTAATTTATATTATTTCGACAAGTGATCCAAACTAATGTTGTGGATGCCTTTAGAGGTGGGGATCTGATTCGCTTCAAGTGTCTATATTTTCAAATGTCATAGAATGTAGATCACTCTTTTGTTGTTAAGTGACAAGCAGCGTAGTCATGAAATATTAGCTGATAGTGATGTTTTTGATAATTCAGTTTTCTTCTTCTATAGAACTTACAATAGATATACGTTTCTCTTTCCAATCCCTTTTCCAAAGTCAATATTGAGCATTCCACTATACGGCTTTAGTTTGATTTTTTCTCCTGAATAAAAAGTTCATTAACACAGTTAGGAATCTCAATAAGAAACAGATGTGCAGTTTTAACAAAAAAATCCATGATAAATAAGTGATGCTGAAACTAACCTTTATTATATGCAACAACATCTTCGCCAAGAAGCAAAAAGCTAGTTGCTAATATTGTTGGACCAGCACCACCAGAACCTGCTGTGTAATAGTAGAATCTGAAGAGAGCATATCAGCAGTTAGATTGCAAATACTTGAATCTAATGATTCAGAGCTCCTTGATCACATCAAAATAATAATGAAATATAGAAAATATTTACAAATTGCATTCCACTGTGTTGTTTCTGCATTTTAATACTTCTCTTCTAACCTAATCTTTTAATTTAACTTATTTTACCTGAATATTTTTTAGAAATCTGTAATGGTTGCCAATGCACTCATTTAAGATCGGAAGAATTCAGAAAATGATCAAATTTGAAACTGTAGTAATTGAAGAATACATAAGATGAAATGGAACCAGGGATCTCACACAACAGAAAATAATTCAAATACCTTAAAAGAGAAAAAATCAATTGCTAGGTCCACCATATTTGCTCTGAGATTGAATCACAGCCAATTGCGATTGAATTCAGGGAGGGTTCAATTGCATCCACAAGTCAACATGTGTCCCTATTAGCCCCAATTAACCATGGTTAAGATTCACAGTGTTCAACAATCTAACCTTAGTTTTAGAAAAAAAAAAAGCTTTAAAATTTTTTTAACTCTAGTTAAGAATTTTTAACCCTTAAAGGTTAATATTTTTTTCTAAAAACCAAGGTTAGATTGTTAAACATTAAGGGTTAGTGAATCTTAACCATGGTTAATAGGGGCTAATAGGGACACATGTTGACTTGTGGGTGCAATTGAACCCTCCTTGAATTCAATCGCAATTGGCTCTGATTCGACTCATCTGCTCTTGTCTGGATTATACACTTCTAACTTCCAAGTCACTTTATGATAAGAATGGGAGACAATGTGAAATAATTAAGTAACTCAAAACATTTATATAGGTTCCTCCATGAAATGATGCTGCCTCTAAAAGCTAATAAATCAAGCAGAAACCAGCATAAAACCCTTCAATTCTTCTAGGTATTCCAACCACCATGAGTTTTCTATAATCGTCTCCAGAATAGTTACTGGGTAAACACTAAACACAAATAACTGCATTTTCCAATTCTTGATTCTTGCATTCCTTTCTCACATCAAGGTAATTACAGTTCAACTGATTGTAGAATGAGGTGTTTCCCGCTTTCATTATTGCATTTGTTTCCTGCATCGATTTCTCTCCCTTGCAATTTCTGGTATTTAGTATACTGCTCTTGTATTTTTTTTCTGTTCTTTTCTTTTTTCTTTTCTTCAAATCTTCATGAAGTAGACTCCTCTAAGTTTGCAATATCACCAGATTTAGTTTCTCTCTTTTCTTTTGTAACTTCTTGATTTTCTTGGTATTTTTTAAGAATATAAAAGGAATAAAACATAGAATCATTTGAAAAATCAAAAAACCCCAGTAATTTTATTTGATTTTATTTTTTGGATTGGATTATTTAAGCGCAGTGAATTACTGGCTGGGAAAATGGTTTTGAATGCTGCCTTAGTTCTGCTCAACATATGATACAGGGGTAGAAGCAAAACCAAAACATTTAAAAGTAAATCAAAAATATTTTTTGATCAATAAATTCAGAAATAATTTCATAAACATCCCTCATATGTTGGTTTCCTCAATCTCCAATGAAAATGCAAAAATTCTCTAAAAGGGAATCCAAAGCTTCAGAGAACAAGGTTATATCACAAAACGGCATCAAACAGCAAGCTTGTAATTCCTAGTGTTAAAATTGAATACCTTGGTACAGAGACTGGGAAAGAAACTGCTGAATTTCAATTACTTTTAAATTTTTCTGGTTGAGTAAATAATAGAGAAATCTTAATCATCATATGAGATTGCCTAAAAAACAATGTGGCAGAGAACCAAGAATGAACCTAAGATCAAGATGCAGTGGATAAAGATTTACCTTAGCCTTTCAGCCTCTCCCCTGCTCTCACTTCGTGCAGAGCGCACTAGCTCAGCAGCCATCACTGTCATGATAGTGGGACAAGGGATGAAAACATCAGACATACACAACAATTAAAGCAGGTTTGAAAGAATTAAAAACAAAAATATAATCTGGTTTAACTAATTAAAAACATTTGAATTATTTTTTTTGCACAGTCGAAACTTTTGAATTATGAAACTTGTTAACATGTAACATATCCAGAACCTTCACAACAAGGGCATTCTGCTAATAAAATTATGAAGATATGATGGGCCTTGTAGAACACTTCTCTGTGAGTGTTCCTTGATATTTCATTGCACAGCAACTCTTCTGTTAGAGGGTGCTTATGTGTGTTTAATTGTACATCTGTTACTTTTTATCAGGAATAATAACTCATATTCTGTTTCTTATCTTGTATCTACGTCTGCCTACATGCATCCATGTGAGTGTTTGTGTGCATGTTTGTTGAGCAAGAATGTATATAGTAGCACCATTGCTCACTCCAGGGTAAATTCCACCAGTTATTATGGCTGGAATATTCGCAGCTACTGCTTTACTATGAAAAGATTTTGCACGCCGTGAATAGCTTGTATCATCACACACATCAACATAAGCCGTCTGTTTGGAGAAAGAGAATATCCATCAGGACAAGGTTATATGTATGACTAATAATCATCACGGGAACGAAACAAGGATGGAAGAAAACTGAGGCAATGACATAAAAGTAAAAAAAAAACTAATTCACTCAAAAAAAAAATAAAGTACAATTCTCACCTTGGTATATATGGCAGCTTCCAGTACAGTGCACTTCTCAGCCTGTTGAAAAGGTCCTGCCGTATGAACTACGAGATCCACATCTGCGGAAGAAAAGGTACAAGTTGAGCAAGGTATATGATACTTGACAAAAGTTTTGGCAATTAGATACAAAGGATTCTAATGATCCGCACACATTCATCATGTTTAGTTTTTTCCATGAGTTCAATCAATAGATCACATTTCATGGCTATCAATTATGATTTTGCAATTCTACATTAATCATGTTCTGTTCCAAGTGTACAATCATGTCCTGCCATATGAACTACGAGATCCACATCTGCGGAAGAAAAAGTACAAGTTGAGCAAGGTATATGATACTTGAAAAAAGTTTTAGCAATTAGATACAAAGGATTCTAATGATCCGCACACATTCATCATGTTTATTCCATGAGTTCAATCAATAGATCTCATTTCATGGCTATCAATTATGATTTTGCAATTCTAATTTCCACTAGATATTGAAAAGAGGATGCAGTGTCAGCATTCAAATTTCAAACCACTAAGCGAAGAGATAAGATCTAGATGGTCCATGGAAGAAGTCTCAAGTGTGGAAGCAAAAACAATACATGACCAAGAAAATAACAGTGAGAACAAAGAACTGGACATGTAATGACTAAGAAAAGAAGACAGAACTCCTGGTGAAGCACAGCATATGGTACTCATATCTTGGCTGACTAGATTGGAGTAACCTATAGGAAACCCAAACACCTTCCTATAAATAGAGAAGTTACATATGCAAAAAAGTTTGCTAACATTTTTTTTGTTAACTTGTAAATTATATTGAATTTGTTTCAATCATTATACATGGGCTCGTGTGATAGTGCCAATGCAAGGATACAATGTCCTAGATGTGGTAATTCCAGAAAATCACAAACAGTCACACTTCCGTCAAGGATAAAAAATACGGTTTCGGGGGATGTATCGGTCTTAACCAAAACCTATACGTATCGGTTTCAGACGATACATATAAAATTTTCTTTTTTTAAAAAAAATCAAATAAAATTTTTTTTTAAATCAAATGAGTCATAGGAACCAAATTTACCAAATATAAAGTCATGGGAAATGACTCAAAGACAAAGTAGCAAACATAAGTACAATTATAAAATGAATTAAACCATAAATAACAAATAAACAATACGTATCACCCATTTCGTATCAGTATAGACATCGTACAGGGGACTACTGAAACCTATAAGTATCGCCTGTTTCGTATCGGTTTCGACGATTTTTATTTCCATGACTTCCGTACATTAGAATGACAATATCGTCTATTAGCAAGGTTACTCCAAGAATAATTTAGAGATATGAAATTATAGGCAGGGGCCGAGTTCCACTATTTAATTCCAATGCTATTAAAAGGATCTTTGTTGAAAAACCAAAATTATTAGAAGAATTCATGCACCGTTTAGAGCTGCTTCCAATGTTTTTACATTATCAATGTCGACTTCAGCAAACTCGGAGTTTTCACCAAGAGTAGCCACTAGAGCATCACCCTTCTCCCTGTCATGATACACAATTTTTGCAGTTTAGTATTCAGTATTGCATAACAGATGACAGAAAAATGTTGAGAAAACTCCAATTCAGATGCACCATTTCAAACAATCGTTAGTAACGCAATAAAGCTTTAGCCAGATCACAATTCATTATAATAGTCCTATTTAAATTGAGCATCAAAATTTTAATAGAATGGTCTCTTTAATATGCTGCTTTACTATAGATCATCATCATCATCATTAATGCTTTATCCCAAATACTTGGTGTCACTAACAAGAATCATGTTCCACCATTCGATTCTATTAAACTAAAGTGTGTTGCTCTACTTTAGCTGTAGAACCAGATAAACAGCAACAAATGCATGTGTATCAAGCAAAGCAGTTCAGATGGATCCGCATTATTACTCAAGTCCTAGATATGATCCTGGACAGCAAAAGTAATTACTGAGCTGGTAGAAGTCTTAACTTGATAGTGTATTGCATCGCACTCTAGAACATGTTAGATAACACCAATTCCTTTTAAGAGGCGGACAGCATCGCACATGCAATTTGTAGTATAAGGATGTGCAAAACCCACAAGCTCACAACAATTCCAAATCTGATTTAAGTAATCAAGCAACAACCCACAAGAATATAGCAAATTCTTCTCTACCGTAACAGAGAACACAAAAATCCAGCAACCCAACAGCATAGCAAATTCAGTTTTCCCCTTTTCAAAAATCAGAATGTAAAGTCCAATATATCAGATTTCTCAAGCATGTGGTTATCCCCAGTGCAGCAATACTAACCCAATTTCAGTCCAGTAATACAAATCAGTTAAGGTAGCAGCATAACAGTCCAATAAAATAATAAAATAATGGGATCCATGGAAATAAAAATCGCCGAAACCGATATGAAACGGGCTGAAAAAATATATGCATTTCAGTATGAACAAGGTATACAGAGCATGAATACTCAAAAGATTACGAGGGCAACAAATCTCAATCCTGCAATGGGAAATTCAGCCCGTTTGGCATCACTCCCAATGAACAATTCTCTATCCCAGTTTTTCAATCTGGAGCTTCAAGCTGTATATAATAAGGTCTATGTCTGCTTTAGCAATAGATCAGTTCAACAACACAACACCAGTCATTAAAAGGTCGCTTCAGTCGATTGAACCAGTTAAAATCATTTTCAAAACTTTGCAAGAAATTAATTCTTCTTATCTTTACATATCTAGAGCCCTCAGATTGATTTGATCTAAATTCTAGGCAATTCATCAAAAAGGGTAATTTGGACTATTAATTTTCTAAATGGGTTGTTTTAAATTCTGAATATTCAAACAAAGCAGACACAATTTGAATGGTAACATACACCACATCCTATATTTACTCTAAAACAAAAGGAACTGTAGTTTTCCGAGCAACTCATAAATAAATAAATAAGAACAAATTAATGGGGAACTGAGATATTTCTCGATACTTCAATTCAGAGATTGGTAATAAAAATCAAAAATGGGTTGTTAGAATCACCTGTTTCTACCTCCGACGATGATTCGAAGATCAGGACAGAACTTAGATAGAGCAATGGCAGTGGATCCCCCAACTCTACCAGTTCCTCCCAAAATCAAAACCCTAGAATTTCGAGTCTTGTTTGGGAGATGAACTCTCGAATCACTCTCTTTGGTACAGGCGACGAGAGTTGGGTTCAAATGAAGGGAAGCTCGCGCCATATCTCTCTCCACCACCTCTCCTTTTCCTCTCTCTATTTGTATTTCAATATCCATCTATCCGTTTATCGTTTGTGCTGACGTGGCTCCATCTCGTGCTTGCTGACGTGGCAAGTGTCCAACCTCTTGTAGGCGAGATCAAATCGCAGCCAATCGCGATTGAATTCAGGGAGATTTCAATGGATCCCACGGGTCAACACGTGTCCTCTTTAACCTTTATTCACCATGGTTAATATTCTATTATCTTTAGTGTTCAATGATCTAACCTTAGTTTTTGAAAAAATATATTCAAAAATATTTAACTCTGGTTATGAATTTTTAACCCTTATGGTTAATATTTTTTTAATATGGTTTTCAGAAAACTAAGGTTATTTTATTGAACATTAAGGGTTAGAAAATCTTAACCATGGTTAATAGGAGTTAAAGGGGACACTTGTTGACCTGTGGAAGTGATTGAACTCTACCTGAATCGAATCGTGATTGGTTGTGATTTAAACTCCTTGTAGGCCGGGGTGGGAGTGTCAATGGGCTGTGGGCTCTCTCATCACCCTTATTAAACGGGTCGGCCGTCCGCCTTAAGAAAAGTAGAGGGAAAAAATATTGTTTGAAGGGTTTAATTTAGGGCTGTCAAAGGGGTCGGATACGGGCAGGGCCGGGGTCAACCCTAGCCCTTCTCTTCCTTATAAGAGTAGGGCCCTAGCCCAGTCCTAGCCCTTCAAGGGTCGGGGTTGATTGGGCTCTAGCCTTGCCCTCAAGGGATAGGACCGGGCTAGGCCGGGCCAAAGGGTCAGAAGAGAGCCGGATTTTGTTCAAGAAAATCATTCAATATGTGATGCAATCATACAACATATTGAACTCACTGAAAAATTTGTAATGAATTTCAAGAAAAATTAGTATATAAAAAGGTTTGGGTTGTGAATTTATGTATATACCCCCATGTTAATATAATTAATGGGGGCTATATTAGTAATTTTAGAACTTAAATTAATTATTATTAAAGAGGGGAGGGTGGGTAGCGGTCAGCCCTAGCCCGACCCTATGGAAGAAGGGCTTCTTGGTTTTGGGCCAGAGAAGGGTTGGGCTTTGGTGGGTTTGGAAGGGCCGGGTCAGGCCGGATACCCTTTCACTCGGGCTTTTTTGACAGGCCTAGCTTAAATAATCGGGTTAGGCAGCCTAAAGTCGGTTAAAACCTGGTCTAATAAGCCCTCAAGCCTAAGCCTCTAAGTCCAAGCCTGCCCAACTATGTAATCGAGACGGACCACGGGCCAGCCTGACCTATTGACACCCCTACCTCAGGGCCAGAGGGTTGGGATAGGCTTCGCGTCGCGCCCCAAAATATCCCCTAGGAGTTTAGGGATATTTTAAGTGTGACTATACTTAACCTGACAAACCATCCTGTAATGAACCTAGCATAACATGATCTAATAGAGGCATAACTCAGAGTGCAGAAGCTAAAGTATTGCGGAAGCACAAACCAACTTTTTATTTTCTATATACCTGACAAGTATTCCAAGCTGTATATACAAAACATAGCAGTAAAGGTGGACATGGTCACCTATCAAAATACAAAAGTAATATAAACTCTCTCTCAATAGTCACCCCCATGGGGCCAATGGTCTAAGTCTCTTGCCTCCACTTGAGGCTCTACTATAGTCTCTACATGTGGCTCCTCATTTTCGTAGTCCTCCTCTATCCAATGACCTGGAGCACAGATGTCAAAGTGTGTACCTGCTGACATAACATGTACGACTGAGTATGGAATACTCAGCGAGTACAAGCTCCTAGCTAACAGTAATAATAACGAGCAAAATATCATATGCAAGTGCTAGAAAGAGTACAGTTTATCATCATTCAAAACAACATCATACAAAAGCATTTATCAATTCATAATTCTCATGAAAATCAAAACACGTCAGTCAGTCATTTGAGTCCTTATGAGCTTTCCTTATGAGTTTCCTTATGAGTTCCCTCATGAGTTCCTTATGAGTTATTTATGAGTTACCTTATGAGTTCCCTTATGAGCCAGAGATTAGCACCCTTAACCAGGGCTACCAACCTCCTTGACATTTCGATACTTGTGAACATTTTCTTATGAGCATGAAGTTAGCACCCTTCACTTGGGCTACTAACCTCCTTGACATTTCCATATTCAACTTATGAACATTTCCTTATGAGCAAGAGGTTAGCACCCTTCACTTGGGCTACCAACCTCCTTGACATTTCCATCTTTACACTTATGAGGTTTTGCTTATTTTTTCTTTACATTTACTCTCATTTGTTTCACTTCTTAGTGCTTATGAAAACTCATTTTATTCATAGGTGCTCATGCATAGTAATTTGTGCAACCATAATGTCATATAACATGTAAACCTTTCCATAATCATATGAGAATTCAAGAAACGAAATAAGCATATGCATACAATTTACAAATTGGGAAAGACCATGTAACTCATGCTTTCAAAATCATAGTTTATTTCTTTAAGTTCTCATTCATACATTTCATCAAACACATTGAGTATGTTCATTATGAGTACGTTGCCCTTCCCATTTTTCATCACACAACAACATTCACATCTCCCATATTCATATATGTTAGCACCCCATTTTAATTATGGTTAATTAAATTAACCATGGTTAACTTGGCTTAACCCTAGGACTAGCCCTAAGTAAACCTCATACTCTAATGCAAACCTATGGGCTCAAGGCCCATTTCAAGAAAAACCCCTAAGCCCTGTCTAACCCTAGGTCTAACCTTAGGTAAACCTTAGACCTAACCCTAGGTCTAACCCTAGGCCTAGCCCTAGGCATACCCTAAGCTAGAAACCCCTTTAGGCTCTAGGCCTATTTACATTCCAATAAAAAAAAAAAAAAGCAAGGCCCATGGCCTTTTAGGGTTTTAGGGTGGGACCCACTTAAAAAAAAAAAAAATGGAGTTCAAATGTTGGGTGCCAACCCTATGTGGCAAGGCCAACATGCGTTGGCCCACACGCATAGGAGTTGGGCCCTAAAATGGAAACCCACCAAAAAAAAAAAAAGATTTTCAAAAACCTACCACTGTTCATCGTCTTCTTCAGGAAGACGGGTACAGTGGGTGTCCTCCACCCTGGACAAGTGCCCCTGACCACCTAGCTGCTCCAACCTTTGTCCCCCACACCTAGGGGTGATCCCTCATCCTTATCCCTTCCCCTCCTCTCCTTTAAAACCCCACCACCGACCATTGTTTGGGGAGGAGTTTTCAAAAAAAAAAAAAATTGAACTCTATAACTCCCCTTCGGCTTGCTTATCCGCTCCCTTAGTCTCCACCTGAGGAAAAATCCAAGTAACCCTGAGACTTCCCTTGCAACAGCCTAGCCCCCACTGTCCACCACCATGTCCACTGTTGAAAAAAAAATTTGGAAAAAATTACAGTGAACCCGCCCCCTTTGGCCAGCCATCCACACTTCTCCTGAGCCCTTGAACCTCCATCTCAAGCCACCCCGAACCGTTTTCAAGCCATTCAAGGCTTCCAAGCCTCGCATCCACCGCCTGCAACTGTCTCTGACCTCACCACAGCCACAGCCACAGCCACAGCCACGAGGGTATACTCCCCTCATCCCCTCTTTTGTTTTATTGTTATCCTCATTGTAAGGGACCCCTAGTCCCATTCCAGGGGTCATTTTGTTTTTTTTTTTTTCCTTTATTTCAGTGGTTCCAAACCGTGAGCAATGGGGTTTTTCCTTGAGGCGTATTCACAGGCACCACTACCCTCCACCGTGGCAGCGCCCCCTAGACTCTCATTGCTCTAAAACCATAGGCCCCAATAGAGTTTTTCAAAAAATTCCAATTTCGGACCACCACTTTTAACCACGGTTTAACCGTGGTTAGACCAGGCCCTGGTCGAAACCAAGGCCATAGTTAGACCCTTCACACTCCAGGCTACCCCCTGTACAATTTCAGCATCTAACTCGCTTGTTAACCATGGTTAAACAACCCCCAAAGTTTGGGTGACAGTGTGCAAAACAGCCCACAGGGCAACTTTGGGCCTCTGTGGGGCCCACATCCGACCTCTTATTAGGCCCCGCAAGAGCCCAAATTGTTCTCCACATGGCAAGCTTCACAACCATGGTCTCGGATCCCCTGCGGATTGAGCCAACCCACGGAAAAATTGCCGCAAAGTTTGAAAAAAATATTGTTTGGGAAATCTATCGTTTTATGTGGGTTTCAACGGGGCAACTTTAGGCATATGTGGGGCCCACACCCGACCTCTCATTGGACTCCACAAAGGCTCAAAATGTTCCCTGCATGACAGGCTACCCACTGATAGTCTTGGATTCCCGTGATTCCCCGTTAACCATGGTTAAACTCATGTTAACTATGGTTAAAAATGTGATGAGATTTTGGATTTTTTTTTGCAATTGCTGAACTTTGTGAGGGTCCAGACCATGTGGGAGGCCAGTCTAAGCCCTGCCACGGTCTCTATTTCCATTTTTGACCAAGCCGACCCCTTAACCATGGTTAAACCCACCTGTGGTTAACCCTTAACCATGGTTAAGCAGCCCATGAACCCATAACAATTCTGGAAAAATTACCAAAAAATCACAAATATTCCTTGGAATCCATAAATGTCATCTATGACCATTTTTGTTTTGGTGAGAGCCCTTAACCATGGTTGAACACCATGTTTGGTAAATTTTTAACCATGGTTAAGCAGTTCTTAGGCAGAAAAAATCTGGAAAAATGCTCAAAATTTCCAAAATAATATGAGAAGCCCAAAAATGGTCTCATTAGGCCATTTAACCCTGGTTAAAACCCTTAACCATGGTGACCTCCTCCTCTTAATCGTTGTTAAGCATCCTTAACCACTGAAAAAAATCTGAAAAAATATCAAAAAATCAGAAAAATATAAAAGACCAAAAACATGTTTTTTAGGACTTCTTAACCTTGGTTAGCCGCTAACCATGATTAACTCCCCTCTAACAGCGGTTAGACTTGATCTTACACTTGACCAACCCGATCAACTAAACCATAGCCTCTGGGCTAGACCCTTGACCACCCTATGCACACACACACACACCCCTAGACTTGGTACGGGCTCATGTGCCAGAACTATGCTCGGTCTGATCTCACCCCAATGTGAGTACGTAGGTAACCCTATCTGAGTTCAACCCTAACCATCTAGCTTTCTATCTTTCTTGGATTAGCATTTGATTAAACACTTAGATATTTTAACTAATTTTGAGATTAAAGTTGGCTTAAGTTTATGAAGTAGGTAAACGTTATAAAACGGGGGTCCTGGAATGCTTAACACCTTCTCCGGGACGTAATCGAACCGCTTACCCTAACTTTGATAGACCACTTGCCTTATCCAAATCACTCGGGACTTATCCCTTAGAATGAATAGGTGGCAACTTTCAGTCAAACCACAAATGTGAAAGTGGGTGAAAAAATCTCATGCTCACAATACCCACTTAATTTATCTTATTCATTTGTTGAGAAAAAACACATATTTAATGAAAAGGAAATACTTATTATCATTCACATGCATTCTTTAGAGAAAACCTAGGTTATTACTAAGTTGACTAGGAAGGGTGTACTAACCTTGAGGATTAACTTTAAATCTTGTTGAAGAACCCTCCTTGATTGGAATTTCAACTTGGTGAAGGATGATCCTTGCTTGAAGAAGATCCAAGCTTGAATGGAGAATCCAAACCTTGATCTCCAATCCATTCTCTTCAATCCACTTCTCTTGCAATTCTGAAAAATATATATTTAATGAAAAGAAAATACATATAATCATTCACATGCATTCTTTAGAGAAAACCTAGGTTATTACTAAGTTGACTAGGAAAGGGGTACTAACCTTGTGGATTAACTTCAAATCTTGAAGAAGAACCCTCCTTGATTGGAATTCCAACTTGTTGAAGGATGATCCTTACTTGAAGAAGATCCAAGCTTAAATGGAGAATCCAAACCTTGATCTCTAATGCACTCCTCTTGCAATTCCCCAATCTTCTTCCTCTCAATCTCTCTTAGTCTCTTTTTAGGTTTAGGGTAAAACAAAATCCCCAAAGGTAACCCCTATTTATAGGCAAAGGGTAAAAACCCTAAAAATCCCGAAAAAAAATTTTGGGTTCGCTACTTACGATCGATCATAACTTATCTACGATCGATCGTAACTTATCTACGGTCGATCGTAGATCTTCTACGATAACTCGTAATTTCCTACGATCGATCGTAAACGTTACAAAGGGTCTAACCATTTTCGGAATTCTACGATCGATCGTAGATTTTCTACGATCGTTCGTAGGGTCTGTACGATCATTCGTAAATCTGACAGTAAATTCGTAGTTTCCTACGATCAATAGTAAACGTTACAGAGAGTTTAACCATTTTCGGAATTCTACGATCAATCGTAGATTTTCTACGATCGTTCGTAGGGTCTGTACGATCATTCGTAAATCTGACAGTAAATTTTCAGATTTTTCTATTTTGGTATTTCGACCATAACTTTGGACTCGTTCGTCGGATTTTGACGATTCAACTTGCGTTGGACTCGTCATTCAAAGATGAACAATTCTAGCATTTTAGAATCTTTCAATTTTTTTTTATTCATGAACCAAATTTCCCCTAAAGCTGACTGGTCTGGAATTGGGTTTTCAACAGCCTGAGTTTTCAACATATCCGACTTAAGAGATCCCACTTTTTAACAGTTAGAGCACTTTCCACTTTTATTTGACTCCCATGATCATTCCTTAATGCTTAATTGAGACTACCTGAACTTTCAAAATTCACATTTCGTAGAAAATGAAAAATTACAAAGGCTTAGAGCCTTGGCACAAGTTCCAATATGTGGACGAAAGTTCCGAGGCTCTACACTTTGGATTACCTCTGGTGGATGCCCGAGGTGGGTGCTCAGGCATCCACAAAATCATGGGACATGTGGTGTTTAAAAGAAGGGAGATATCAAGCGAGGAGAAGTCAAAATCAAGGGGAGAAAATGAAATGACTTCTCCCCCAAATTATTGCCAGGTGCCCATGATTTGTGGATGCCCGAGCACCCACCTCGAGCATCCACCAGAGGTAATCCGAAGCCATTGGGATATATTACATTGTGTAACAAGCATATGTGTACCATATTGGGTAATTCAATTAGGGGTGTATTCAAGCTGGGCTGAGCCCTGCTCGGCTCGGTTTGAAATTTTTTCATCTATGCTCGAGCTCAGCTCGGCTCGGCTCAATATGTAGTTCGAAAAGCTTGGCTTCAAGCTCGACTAGGCTCGAGCTCGAATCAATTCAAGCTCAGCTTGGCTTGAGCTCAAATTGAATTATTAAAAATTATTTTTAAATAAAAATAATATTATTATATATATAAATATATAATAATTATATTATATGTACATATATAATATATTATTTTTTATATAATATTCAAGCTGAGCCGAATCAAACATACCTTAGCTCGAGCTCGGCTTGAATACACAAGCCTGACTTGATTAGCCAGAGCCGAGCCAAACTTCGAGCTTGCCCAGTTCGTATAGACCCCTAAATTCAATAACAAGTAGAGGTCGTAATCGGGCCCTCCAGTGAGGGTACCCGAACCTACCTAACCCTCATAAGCCCACAAATTTAAGATTTTTTTTTCTTTTCCAAAGCACGTCGTTGTTGGGTAGGCAGAATTTTTGAAAGCCATCTAACTTAAGGGTAGGAGCAGAGCCACCCCCCTGAAATTTTGGGGAAAAAATAAATTCCCTATTGCATTCATAGTGGTGTAGCTTGGGGAAGGAGCAGAATTGGAGAAGACGAGAGCTCTAGTCCCCCCCCCCCCCCCCCCCCCAAAAAAAAAAAAAACAACATTTTCTTTACAAACGGATACAAACAGACTAAATGGCCCATGAACTTGGCCCTCAAAAAATTAAAATAAAAATCGGGATCTACGCCCCTGAACCCCCAATGTTAACCTCCCCTATAGGTATTATATATTATACATATATTAGTTACTTTGAATAGTAACACTTTAATGTTGTATCTTATACTAGTATTGTGTCCAAATGTCTTTTTTGTTAATATTGTGCTGAATTTATACAGACTATTATTAGGCCTTATGTGATTGTTGTATCAAATTATATAAATACCTAGTACTGTGTTTTATGTCATTACTTTTCAAAATGCCTTATGTTATGACTAAGTCAAAATTAGTACTATAATTTATGTTATAGCTTTGATAAAAAAAATTTCTAATACATATAAGATCTATATACGTCTTATGTTAGTATTGTGTCAAAATTAAATATGAAACGGAAAAACATATAGGTAAAACACATAACAAAATATATAGTATATTGTATATAATATCATTAAAAAAAAATAGTAAACACTAAACACATTATATTTTTAACTTAAATAAATATTATACTCTGCCATGAGTAAAAATTTAAAAAATAATAAATTTGCCATGCTACTCTTTGTATTGTATCACCCATCACAACACTGGATAAAAAGAGGGTTGATTTCAAGTTAGTATCTAGTGGTGGTGTCTGATTTTCTTACTCTTCTTTTAGTTCCTTGCATTGTCATGCCCTCGCCCTGACCCTTGAAATTTGGGCGTAGGACCTTGCCAATTCATGCCTTCCAAGGACTAGGGCCAAACCTTGTAAGTGAGGTCCAGGCATGGTAAGACCTAGGCTCCATTATGACCCATCCTTTGACAACTATAATTAAGGTCCGACCTTCCAATGATGGCACTTGGCCTGGCCCTCCCAAGCCTACCATTTCAAAAACATTTTTTCTTTCCCAAGGCTCTTCCCTAAGGATTGAGGGTAGGGTATGGTTGAATTTTCAAATTCCCTATAACTTAAGAGGGGGGCTAAGACCTTGCCTTGCCATGCCCTCCACATACTCTATTATGCTATCATATACATATAAAATATTATAAATAAGTTTTATATTATACATATATTAGTTATATTTCTTTACATAGCAACGCTTTAATATCGTGTCTTATGTTAGAGGGCGTTTGGCAACACTACTATAAGCTTAATAACTATGTATGGAACTACTTATTTATAAGTATTTTTTTAAAGCTCTAACCACTTTTACTTATTATTTATTTATTTTTACCAAACAAATTTTTTTATAAATAAGTACTAAATCTCATGAATAAATAAATAAGTATTTAATAATAGTGTTGTCAAACACGACTTTAATCTTTATAATAGTATTGAGCTAAATTTAGATAGATATTAGCTATATGCCTTATCACTAGTGCCTCAAGATGCCTTATATTATACTTTGTTAAAATTATTACTATGGCTTATATTAATACTTTAATAAAATTTATATATGTATATGATTTATATATATGTCTTATGTCAGTAATTAGTATGCATGAAGATCTAATATATTAAAATACATAACAAAATATAGAGTAAATAAATTATATTATTTTTAATTTTAATAAGATATTATTCTCAAAGAAAATTAATAACTCCGTTTTGTTGTTCTTTTAAGATTGAATAAAGGAAGATGGTTGATTTAAGGTCGGCATTCAGTTTTATGAGAATTTTTTTTAAAATCTTCTTTTGAGCTCGAGCCATACCTTGACTTAGCTCCAACCCTTAAAAATAGGGTTAGACCAGGCTAATTCCGGCCCTCTGAGAGTTAGGACCCGATGAGGGAGCCCTCCAGAGGGCCAGGCTTGGTAAAACCCAGCCCCATGGTATAGGGTTTTACCGTAATTTAGACAACTACAGCATCCATTCGTCCAACTTATGTGGAACTGTACGCGTGGCCGAATCCTGAACTTTTATTCCTGGAAAGGATTCTTTCTCCTTTGCTTTAAAACGACTCGATTTCACCTTCCAGTTGAAGCAGTCAAGGGCAGCGAGAATGGTGGAATCTGAGAAATCGAAGGATATGGAGGAGGGGTTGAAGCCCTTCTATCAAAGGGCAATTGAAGCTGAGGTTTGAAATTTCTCCTTCTTTAATCTAATCTATTTTTGTTTTCTTCAAAATCGTTTCTAAATGTCCCATTTTTCGATATGGTATGACCTGCGAAGTTTATACTGGAACTTCTTAGGGTTTTTTTAGTTAAGGTTTCTGAATAGACCAATAGGTAGGGTTTTATACTTGAGAAAATGGTGTGTTTTGTTATAGAAGTTAAGAGAAGTAGATTGATGGTTGTTTAGGTCTTTAAAACTGTAGTTTGCTGTAAGAACATCGTCACGTTTAAGCATACAAGAGGAATCGAAGGAGGTTGTTTTTTGTTTGAGAAAAGCTTGTCAATTTGGTTCTTCAAGTGAAAAATTAAGCGACTTGGCTCCAATGGGCTTAGAGACCCATTGATATGGATCGACAATAACTTATGCAATCATGGGAAGACATTTCTTAGTTGGTTTGTTGTATTTACTTCCTTTTTGTTGATAAATAAAAATTTGGTATTTTGTAATGACATAGACAATAGAAACCACAACCCCAACAAAATAATATGCCTTTTAGAAGCAAAGGGTTACCCTTTAGTTAGGATGGTGCTCGTATACCCCTCATTTGGAGTAAGTCTTGGGTTCAATTCCCAAAGAGGGAAAGTCCCAATGGATTGGTCCCATTAGATGATGTTGTAGGAGGGCTTTTTTTTTTTCCCCCTGTAAATCAGATACATATATTAAAATAAGCAAACTCAAATGGGAACTACATAATGAATCTAGAGGTTCATAGAAAAGTGAATCAAAAAATAAAAACCAAGTAGTAACAACGAGAGAAAAATGAGAGAAACAACATTCGTCCAACTGATAGAAGCACTTGACTTTTTTTTTTTTTTAGTTATCAATAATCAAGAATATGTATTAGAAAGCATAGAACGGAACTACAAAAGAAAAATGACAAAGGAGTTCATGAGATTATGAACCCTAAAAAAAGAGATAAATCAGCTTTGATGGCGACCCCTTGTTGGCGAGACCATATCCTTGACAAGCTGCATAATCAAGCTAGCAAAGCTCCCAGATCCCAACCCCCATGACTAATGGAACACCATTCCAAAACCAACAATCGAATCCTGGAGCAGATGCGAGAAGTAAGGGATTGAGAATCCTTAAAAACTCTCTTGTTCCTCTCTTTCTAAATTGACCAAGATATAGCGCCTCACAAGGTGGACCAAATAGCCATCCTTGAACTATCCCCATAAACCAAATACCAACAAGATAAGAAATTGTGAAAGAAAAAGGGAAAGACCTAATTCACACCCACTCGGGAAAGAAAGAAATTCCAAATCTCATGTGCGAAAGGACAATGCAAAAGTAGGTGGTCTATCAACTCTTCCGCTTGGAGGCACATAAAACATTGATTAGTCATCCTTCATCCACTAGTTTTTAAGTAATCACATGTGAGAATTTTATTCAAACACGCAGTCTATAGAAAAAATGATACTTTAGTAGGAATACCTGGCACACAATCCAATGTGGAAGGGAGTCGGGTGGGATTGACCCATGGGACTGTTCTAGAGATCTTACTGAGAATCGACCCTTGTTGCCTGTAGACCAAATTCTATAATCCCTGCCCTGAGATGCTAGGAGGGCGGACTCCATTCACTCTAAAACAATGTAGTCAAGGCGTCGCCTAGGCGACTTTGGGCCTGCGTCGCCTAGGCGCCCCTCTAGGCGGGCGATCCTATAAAAAAAAAATTTTTTTTTTTTTTTTTTTGCTTAAAAAAAATCCAAAATTTCCCAATAAATAAATAAAAATATAAAAACATGTAATGAAGTAGTAATAAAATTCTAAATCGTTTTTTTCACTAAAAGATATATTGTACTGTTTAAACATATCCAAAGCTTCATCCTTGCTCCTCAAAAGATATATTTTACAATATCTTGAGCAATCATCAATGAAAGTAATAAAATATTTCTTTCCACCTCTAGTTTGTACAAATTTTAAATCACATATATCTGTGTGAATTAAATCTAAAAGTTCTGAATTTCTTTCGATAGATTGAAATGAAGTTCTAGTTAATTTTGTTTCAACACAAACTTCACACTTATGATTTTTATCAAAATTACATTTAGGCAAACATCCTAAGTGTATAAGTTTTCGTAGAGAATCATTATTTACATGTCCTAATCTTCCATGCCACAAATTAGAAGACTCAAGCAAATAACTAGAAGATGATGCATTCTTATTCATATTCTTAGTAGGTACAATGGTCATTACATTAAGTTTGAAGAGTCCATCACTCATGTAACCCTTCCCTACATACATACCACTCTTAGTCAAGACAAACTTGTCTGACTCAAATGCTAATCTAAACCCATTCTTACATAACAAGGATCCTGAAACCAAATTCTTCCGGATGTCCGACACATGGAGCACATTGTTGAGGGTAAGTTCCTTACCTGAAGTCATTTTCAGCACCACTTTTCCTTGTCCTTCAATTCTGGAAGTTGAGGAATTACCCATGAAGAGTTGCTCTCCATTTCCCACCACTTGATAAGAAGAAAACATATTCTTATCAATACAAATGTGGCGAGTTGCTCCGGTGTCCACCCACCATTCTTTGGAATTTCCAATGAGGTTCACCTCAGACACTACAGCAGACAAATTCATATCATGGACTCCATTTGAAACCATGTCCATTTCTGTGAAGTTGGCCTGAGCAGGTTTCTTGTTTTGGCTAATTCGCTTGCTCTTGCAATCCTTAGCCCGATGTCCAGGTTTATCACAGATGTAGCATTTGCCGGTGAATTTGAATCTCTTGTTCTCTCCACCTTTATATCCTTTTGAGGAGCCTTCATTGAATTGCCTCCTCTTTCCATTTAATCTTTTCCCCTGTTCCACAACATTTGCCTTGGACTCCATTGGAAGTTTTCCGGTTTTCTTTTCAGAAATTCTGTTGTCTTCTTCGATCCTCAATCTCACAATCAGTTCCTCCATCTTCATCTCCTTTCTTTTATGCTTCAGATAGTTCTTGAAATCTTTCCAGCCCGGGGGTAATTTTTCAATCATGGCTGCCACCTGAAAAGATTCACTAAGAACCATATTTTCTGCATGAATGTCATGCAAAATTAATTGGAGATCCTGGACTTGACTGATAACAGTCTTGGAGTCTGACATCACATATTCCAGAAACTTTCCGACCACAAACTTCTTTGCACCGGCATCTTCTGTCTTATATTTGATGTCCAAGGAATCCCAGAGTTCCTTTGCTGTTTTGATTGGACTGTAGACATTATACAGTGTATTATCCAATCCATTGAGGATGTAGTTTCGGCATAGGAAATCAGAATTTTTCCATGCCTCTACAGCAGCAACAACTTGCATATCAGTCTCTCCTTCCTTCAATGCAGGAGCATCTTCTCTGAGAAATCTAGCCAGATTCAGAGTTGTAAGATAGAACAGCATCTTTTGCTGCCATCTTTTAAACTCTGTTCCATTAAACTTTTCTGGCTTTTCACCATGGTTCACAGGAACAGTAGGATGTAACGGAGTATGCATAGCAGTAGGTGCAGTGACTGACATAATTTCTGTTATACAGTATTAAGAAATTAAAGATTAATACAGTATTACAGAATGCAGGAATTTATTGTATTATACAGAATTCTGAAATCAGGAACAGCATGTAGATTTGTGAAAATAGAAACAGTATACAGAATTCTGGAAATTATAATGTGCATAGAATTTTGAAATTGTAAGCATTATACAGAAATCAAAATTTTGAAAACCAGTATTTGTAGTAAAAGATTGGATACAAAGGAAATCTGTCTTAAGATTGTTGTTTTAATTAACAGTATTTGAATTAAATAATCCTGTATTCAATCTTTATTAAGTGAAATAGAAAGTGAAATAGAACAATACTATTCAGTGTACAGAATATGAATTTGATTGAATATATATTCTGTTCATGTAACAATAAATAGAAACTACAGAATAGAATGAACTCACTGATTTAGAAACTGAGAATCAACAGATCAAGTCGAGTAGTAACTCTTTCCTTAAGACAGATTTCGTCCCTCACACTGGTGCTTTTGATATACGGACGTCTGCCTCCCAGGATAAATTGATCCTTACACAAACAGAAGAAGCACAGCAATCTGTTTGTCCAACGAACCAGAAACTATGCTATATCTCTCTCTCTTGGATTAACAGAGACTTATAAATATGCAGAAGGAATACAGAGACTTGGGAGTAGAAGAAGGAAATTCGTACTTAAGAATATGCACCAGAAAAGCCTTAAATAGTAGGCAAAGGAGACTGTCCAGTATAGTCATGTCTCTTGGGTTTCAAATTTAAATCCAACAGACATGACTGTTGGATTAAAAGAGCTGTTGGAATAACTATATAAGTTGAAACGGGCTCTGGCCCAGCAAAACAAAAAATAAATATAGGGGCCAGGCTTTAGGCCCACTAGAACCAAAGCAAGCCAAGCCAAGCCAAGCCAGCCAGCCGGACCGGACTCGGACTCGGACACAGGCACGGGTCGGGTCGGGGCGGGGCGGCGGCGCGCGCGTGTGTGTTGGTTCCACCTTGGAGCAAGTGCTCACTCCTTCGCAAAATTTGGGTGCCCCAAGGGCCCACCCTTTACTCCAAGGTAATGGTATTTAAACCACACTATAGTTTCAATAGTTTTCCAATGTGGGACTATTAAACTACACCATTCTTCAACTTATAATTTATGTTCAAGTGGCCCACTTTGAGATGAATTTCTCATTCACCACTTCACTGTTTTGGACAAGTGAATACACTACGTTGATCTCTTCATGGAGGAGAACATGAATCCACTTGGACCCGCCTCATAACCTTTGTGGGTCCCACTTTTATTTTGGGTCAAAGTTTGTAAAAAACTGTTTTCCCAGATTTTCCAAAACAGAATTTTTCCAACAATCCCCCACATGAATGAAAATTCCTGGACAGATTACAGAAATTATGCAGACACTTAAGAGAGAGTACATAAGAGGAGATATCGTGCAAAGGATAGGTAGCTTTTGGCTTTGAACCTTCCCTTATGTATAACTATCGGATTTACTGGCTAATCAGTGAACATGATGTCTTGAACTGTCCAGCCGTTATTGTAAACCAAGACAATAGAATACACACATGATATCCCCAAACATAGTTTAGTTCTCATTGTTGTGTTCATTTTGGCCCTGAACACTTCCTGGTTTCATGAGTGCTCTAGAGAATTGTAGTCTAGTCAATTCTTATAGAACCGGCCCAGTTCACACTCACATAGGTGATTCTTATTAAGAGTATTCTGCTATACTCCACTTGGTAGTCCAAGATATAAGAATCATTAATAACTTAGTTAATCCTAACACGATGCAGTCATCACTTTCTCATTTCAGAAATGGGTAAGAGACATTATCTCTTAAGTGATTAGGTCGAGTCATACACAACTTAGTTGTCCCTTTGAACCTAGATCTTGGGATCTCCATTCAACTAGGTTGGGTTTCCATTGTGAATACCCTTAAGTTATCGACTTTAACCCCATTCCCCTCGATGAGTTACTTACTTGCTCTCTTGATAAACCTTTAGTTAAAGGATCAGCAATATTGTCCTTTGATCTTATGTATTCTAAAGAGATTATCCCACTTGAAAGCAAGTGTCTAACGGTATTATGTCTACGACGAATGTGTCGAGACTTCCCATTATACATGTGATTCTGTGCTCTTCCAATTGCAGATTGACTATCGCAATGTATGCATATGGCAGACACAGGTTTTTGCCACATAGGAATATCTTCTAAGAATTGTCGAAGCCATTCTGCTTCTTCTCCAGCTTTGTCTAATGCAATGAATTCAGATTCCATTGTAGACCGTGCTATACATGTTTGTTTAGAAGATTTCCATGAAATTGATGCACCCCCCAATGTAAAGACATATCCACTTGTGGATTTGGAGTCTTTAGTATCTGATATCCAATTTGCATCGCAGTATCCTTCTAGGACTGCTGGATATCTGGTGTAGTACAATGCATAGTTTTGGGTAAACTTTAAGTATCGAAGTACCCTCACTATGGCTTTCCAGTGGTCTTTCCCTGGATTACTGGTATATCTACTTAGTTTACTTATGGAGTATGCTATATCAGGACGTGTGCAGTTCATCACGTACATCAAACTTCCTATGATTCTAGAATACTCCAGTTGAGATATGCTTTCACCAGTATTCTTAGCTAAATGTACATTTCCATCTATTGGAGTCCTTGCTATATGGTCATCGTACTTGTTAAATTTTTCAAGTACTTTCTCAATATAATGTGATTGAGATAAAGCATATCCATCAGATGTTTTGGTAATTTTCATTCCCAAAATCACATCTGCCACTCCCATGTCTTTCATATCAAATTGTTTGTTCAACAATTTCTTAGTAGTTTTGATCATTTGATCATTACTCCCTATGATGAGCATGTCATCCACATAAAGACATATTATGACATATCCTGCATCTATGTTTTTCACATAAATACATTTGTCACACTCGTTGATTTTGAATCCATTTGACAACATTGCATTGTCAAATTTTTCATGCCATTGCTTCGGTGCTTGTTTCAATCCATAAAGTGATTTAACAAGCTTGCATACTTTCCTTTCTTGTCCTGGAACACAGAAACCTTCAGGTTGTTCCATGTATATTTCTTCATTTAGATCACCATTTAAGAAAGCCGTCTTGACATCCATTTGATGAATGTCAAGATTCTTTAATGCAGCAATTGCAATCATCATTCGAATTGAAGTTATTCTCGTCACTGGAGAATATGTGTCAAAGTAATCTAGTCCTTCCTTTTGACTATATCCTTTAACCACAAGTCTTGCCTTATACTTGTCGATTGAACCATCTGCTTTCATTTTCCTTTTGAATATCCATTTATATCCAAGAGGTTTACTTCCTGATGGGAGATCAACTAACTCCCATGTATGATTATGCAGAATAGATTCAATTTCATTATTTACAGCCTCTTTCCATAAAGGAGCTTCTGGACTTGACATAGCTTCCTTAAAAGTTTGAGGCTCATTTTCTAACAAATATGTTAGAAAATCAGGACCAAAAGACTTTAACTTTTTAGCACGTTTGCTAAGTCTAGGTTCTTCACTATTATTTTCAAAGTCTTTATTACTATTCATCGTAGTATCCCTAGTTCTTTTAATTGAACTAGTCTCTTGTCCAGATTTACAAGGAAATATATTTTCAAAGAAATAGGCATTCCTTGATTCAATAATAGTGTTTACATGCATATCAGGATTTTCAGATTTGTGAATCAGAAATCTATATGCACTACTATTATTTGCATAACCAATGAATATGCAATCAACAGTCTTAGGTCCGATCTTAGTCGTTTTAGGACTAGGAACAGCCACTTTAGCCAAACACCCCCACACTTTCAAGTATTTGAAAGAAGGTGATCTTCCATTCCATATTTCATAGGGTGTTCTATTGATTACCTTTCGGGGTATTTTATTTAAAATATAATTTGCAGAAAGAATTGCTTCCCCCCACAAATTCTGAGGTAATCCCGAACTAATCAACATAGCATTCATAATTTCTTTTAAGGTTCTATTTTTCTTTTCAGCAATACCATTTTGCTGAGGTGAGTAGGGTGCTGTGGTTTGATGTATGATACCATTTTCTGAACAAAAAACACCAAAGGGTGCTTCATATTCACCACCTCTATCACTTCTAACAACCTTAATTTTTCTGCTAAGTTGATTCTCAACTTCGGCTTTGTACTGTTTAAACATATCCAAAGCTTCATCCTTGCTCCTCAAAAGATATATTTTACAATATCTTGAGCAATCATCAATGAAAGTAATAAAATATTTCTTTCCACCTCTAGTTTGTACAAATTTTAAATCACATATATCTGTGTGAATTAAATCTAAAAGTTCTGAATTTCTTTCGATAGATTGAAATGAAGTTCTAGTTAATTTTGTTTCAACACAAACTTCACACTTATGATTTTTATCAAAATTACATTTAGGCAAACATCCTAAGTGTATAAGTTTTCGTAGAGAATCATTATTTACATGTCCTAATCTTCCATGCCACAAATTAGAAGACTCAAGCAAATAACTAGAAGATGATGCATTCTTATTCATATTCTTAGTAGGTACAATGGTCATTACATTAAGTTTGAAGAGTCCATCACTCATGTAACCCTTCCCTACATACATACCACTCTTAGTCAAGACAAACTTGTCTGACTCAAATGCTAATCTAAACCCATTCTTACATAACAAGGATCCTGAAACCAAATTCTTCCGGATGTCCGACACATGGAGCACATTGTTGAGGGTAAGTTCCTTACCTGAAGTCATTTTCAGCACCACTTTTCCTTGTCCTTCAATTCTGGAAGTTGAGGAATTACCCATGAAGAGTTGCTCTCCATTTCCCACCACTTGATAAGAAGAAAACATATTCTTATCAATACAAATGTGGCGAGTTGCTCCGGTGTCCACCCACCATTCTTTGGAATTTCCAATGAGGTTCACCTCAGACACTACAGCAGACAAATTCATATCATGGACTCCATTTGAAACCATGTCCATTTCTGTGAAGTTGGCCTGAGCAGGTTTCTTGTTTTGGCTAATTCGCTTGCTCTTGCAATCCTTAGCCCGATGTCCAGGTTTATCACAGATGTAGCATTTGCCGGTGAATTTGAATCTCTTGTTCTCTCCACCTTTATATCCTTTTGAGGAGCCTTCATTGAATTGCCTCCTCTTTCCATTTAATCTTTTCCCCTGTTCCACAACATTTGCCTTGGACTCCATTGGAAGTTTTCCGGTTTTCTTTTCAGAAATTCTGTTGTCTTCTTCGATCCTCAATCTCACAATCAGTTCCTCCATCTTCATCTCCTTTCTTTTATGCTTCAGATAGTTCTTGAAATCTTTCCAGCCCGGGGGTAATTTTTCAATCATGGCTGCCACCTGAAAAGATTCACTAAGAACCATATTTTCTGCATGAATGTCATGCAAAATTAATTGGAGATCCTGGACTTGACTGATAACAGTCTTGGAGTCTGACATCACATATTCCAGAAACTTTCCGACCACAAACTTCTTTGCACCGGCATCTTCTGTCTTATATTTGATGTCCAAGGAATCCCAGAGTTCCTTTGCTGTTTTGATTGGACTGTAGACATTATACAGTGTATTATCCAATCCATTGAGGATGTAGTTTCGGCATAGGAAATCAGAATTTTTCCATGCCTCTACAGCAGCAACAACTTGCATATCAGTCTCTCCTTCCTTCAATGCAGGAGCATCTTCTCTGAGAAATCTAGCCAGATTCAGAGTTGTAAGATAGAACAGCATCTTTTGCTGCCATCTTTTAAACTCTGTTCCATTAAACTTTTCTGGCTTTTCACCATGGTTCACAGGAACAGTAGGATGTAACGGAGTATGCATAGCAGTAGGTGCAGTGACTGACATAATTTCTGTTATACAGTATTAAGAAATTAAAGATTAATACAGTATTACAGAATGCAGGAATTTATTGTATTATACAGAATTCTGAAATCAGGAACAGCATGTAGATTTGTGAAAATAGAAACAGTATACAGAATTCTGGAAATTATAATGTGCATAGAATTTTGAAATTGTAAGCATTATACAGAAATCAAAATTTTGAAAACCAGTATTTGTAGTAAAAGATTGGATACAAAGGAAATCTGTCTTAAGATTGTTGTTTTAATTAACAGTATTTGAATTAAATAATCCTGTATTCAATCTTTATTAAGTGAAATAGAAAGTGAAATAGAACAATACTATTCAGTGTACAGAATATGAATTTGATTGAATATATATTCTGTTCATGTAACAATAAATAGAAACTACAGAATAGAATGAACTCACTGATTTAGAAACTGAGAATCAACAGATCAAGTCGAGTAGTAACTCTTTCCTTAAGACAGATTTCGTCCCTCACACTGGTGCTTTTGATATACGGACGTCTGCCTCCCAGGATAAATTGATCCTTACACAAACAGAAGAAGCACAGCAATCTGTTTGTCCAACGAACCAGAAACTATGCTATATCTCTCTCTCTTGGATTAACAGAGACTTATAAATATGCAGAAGGAATACAGAGACTTGGGAGTAGAAGAAGGAAATTCGTACTTAAGAATATGCACCAGAAAAGCCTTAAATAGTAGGCAAAGGAGACTGTCCAGTATAGTCATGTCTCTTGGGTTTCAAATTTAAATCCAACAGACATGACTGTTGGATTAAAAGAGCTGTTGGAATAACTATATAAGTTGAAACGGGCTCTGGCCCAGCAAAACAAAAAATAAATATAGGGGCCAGGCTTTAGGCCCACTAGAACCAAAGCAAGCCAAGCCAAGCCAAGCCAGCCAGCCGGACCGGACTCGGACTCGGACACAGGCACGGGTCGGGTCGGGGCGGGGCGGCGGCGCGCGCGTGTGTGTTGGTTCCACCTTGGAGCAAGTGCTCACTCCTTCGCAAAATTTGGGTGCCCCAAGGGCCCACCCTTTACTCCAAGGTAATGGTATTTAAACCACACTATAGTTTCAATAGTTTTCCAATGTGGGACTATTAAACTACACCATTCTTCAACTTATAATTTATGTTCAAGTGGCCCACTTTGAGATGAATTTCTCATTCACCACTTCACTGTTTTGGACAAGTGAATACACTACGTTGATCTCTTCATGGAGGAGAACATGAATCCACTTGGACCCGCCTCATAACCTTTGTGGGTCCCACTTTTATTTTGGGTCAAAGTTTGTAAAAAACTGTTTTCCCAGATTTTCCATAACAGAATTTTTCCAACATTAAGTGAACAAACAATGTAAGAGTTGGTGATCCACTAACCTCTTACTCAAAGCACATGAACAACATTTTGTCATCCTCCTATTTTATTGATGATTGCATGTGTGTATCTTATCCAAAGATGCCAACTAGAGAAAGAAGGATATCTTCAACAGAACACTCGAGTTCCACATAATCTGGTAAGGAAAGGGGAGACTGAGACTGACACATAATACCTATATAAAATATCTCAATGAAAATTGATCATTTTTTATCGGCAAATAAGTGTATAATTATAAATATAGAAAAGACAGAAGAAATAAAACAAGAGACGAGGTTAAGGGGGTGAACCTAAGAACAACACACAAAGCTATAAACACTAACTACAAAATCTACCACATAATGTAAAATGACTAGATGACCACAAATAACGACCCCAACTTTGATCAAGACCTGCACTCCCAGCTTGCCAAAGTCTCTCCTTATAGAACACCAAGAAATAAGATTTGTTGGCACAAAGAAGAGATCTCGTTATCAAACACACGTCGGTTCCTCTCCCTCTAGATTGACCACTTTATCGCCCCAAGAGGTAAGGCCCATAGGCCCCATACAACCTACAATAGAGCCTCCAATTATACCGAAATCCAACAAGATAAGAAGTCTTGAAAAGAATAGGGGAAGGTCAAGTGACTTCTAGGCATGAGAGAAAATAATTTCAAATACCAAAGGAAAAGAACAATGTAGAAGCAGGTGATCTTCGGATTCTGCATTCTCAAGGCACAAATAGCAGTGATTCGCCAACCTTCACCCTTTATGTGCAGATTATCGCTTGTGAGAATCTTATCTAAAGATGTCGACCAAAGAAAGAAGAATACCTTTGAGAGAACACCCAACGTTCCATACAGAACGATTTGAAAAGTAGATTAGGACTGACGCACAATGCCTGTACGAAAGATCTCATTGAAAGCGATCATTGTTGTCCCTTGAACATAAGCGAATATCCCTGCGAGAAGAGATGGGGCTAGCAATCTACAAATGGTTAAGGAATTGTAGAAAGCCATCAGTTTCCAAGTCCTTAAGTTTGGATCTCAAGACTCTCGGAAACTCCTTAAGTTTGGGTCTCAAGACTCTCAACATAGGAAGTCACACTGGTGCATTGGCCACCCACTCGAAGCAAGAAGCTATAGAAGCCTTCCTGTCAAGGGCAATGGAAAACAAAATCCTAAAATCTTCCATGATGGGAGATTATTCGCATGAAAGGTCCTCTCAAAAGTTCACATCTATCTCATTCCCCACTTTGAATCTAGTATGTTTTGAGAACTCCGTCTGCATGCTCATGATAGCCCTCCAATACCCAACATCATAAGGTCCCTTGACTGCCTTGGATTCCCACACGAATTTTTCCCCGTGTCTGGATGCTACAACTTTCTTCCAAAGGTTTTCTCTCCAAAGGCTTTATCTCTCCTCCTCAAAACACTTCAATCACTTACAGAGCAGAGCTTTATTGACGACTCAAGGGTCTAACATTCAACCATCCAATTCAAACGGGTGATAAACTTGATGCCAATCAACCATATGATATTTTATGCATTTAACTTTGTTGTTCTATAGAAATCACGTTGAATATGCTCAAGCTTGTTTGTTATGGACACTGGAATGGTGAGGAGCGAGAGGAAATAAATGAGAAGGTTGTTGAGATTTTTTTTAAAGGAGAGTTAGCCTACCCCCTTTTGAGAGATAGAAAGATTTCCATCTTACCAATATCTTGTTCTTTTCAATAAACTACACTTTATTTCCAAGAAATGTGATACAACATCAAACTAAAGAGTAAAATGAGTTTACAAGCGTGTAAACACGAGAAAGCATGAAGACAAAGTACTGATGACCCCTTAACTATGTTATCACAACATCCTTCCCAAGGATCAATACTCACACCAGCAACTCTCCCAAATCCTCTCATGCCAGCCGAATTGAGCACCACTGTAAGATTGGGTGTCTAATTTAGGAACAAATGTGGGAGGAAGAAGAGGTGGAGTCCTCAAAGGCTCTCTTGTTCCTATCTTTCCAAAGCATCCGTGATATTACTTCAGGTAGAATGAGCCATATTGCCTCCCGAGCACCATCCCCACTTTACCAGAGACCAACAAGATAAGAAGTTGTGAAAAAAGACCCAATCCACACCTAACAAGATAAGCTCTCTCTTCGCAATAGAATACTTTTCTATTGATAATAAAAATGTTTTCAACACTAGATATATGAAATAACAGTTAAATTTACATTTGTATAACCTGTTATAAATTTTTGTTAGATAATTTTATTTAATCAAACAATAATGTGAAATCAAGGAAAATACTTCTTTTGCAAGGCTTGTCTCAGATTGTGGCACTCTTAAACTATCTGTAGGTTGCAAGTTAGATCCCAGACTATGTGTAAGTGTGTAACATAGTCAGTTTACAGATTTTTTCACTCATAAACTATCTGTAGGTTGCAAGGTAGGTCCCAGACTATGTGTAACATAGTCTGTTTAATTTCCAGACTGCCTGAAGTTCAAAGATAAGTTGGCACCCGCCTCTGACACTACTAATTCTTTCATTCTGTTGTCTTTGACTTTCTTAACTCCTTATTGTAGATTTCGTCTGGTACTACCTTAACTTCTATTAGAAAAATGTATACATTATTCATGCAGATGGTACTTTTCTTGAATAGTAAAATATTCTCCATGTGAATGCAGGTCATATAAAGCTTGTGCTTTTACAGAAAAGTAAGATGGTTCTAATGCTATTGCCAGCTCAAGTGCCTAGTATTTAAACAACTTGTCATGTTATATCAATAGAAATGTAGTTGAGGTTGAATCCTCTAAGGTTAAATATGATGATAACTTGATAAGTGACAACTTTGAGTAAGTCATCTGTAATTGGTAGTTATAGTCTTTGGAGTAATTGTTGTTGCGAATGACAAGAGTCCTATTATCTTATTAATTATACTTATACAATAGGATTCCTACCAAACATTTGATGGCATACACATCAATCTGAGCGCTGAGCCCATTTTGAAGATCTTTTAGCCTCATAAGTCATAATCAGCCTGATGAGGATGATCTTTGCAATCCAATTCATTCTTTGAAAATATAAAAAATAAGATATGGGAAATGTCTACAGAACAAAAGTCTGGTTAACTAATGGTTAGAATCATCCTGCAAGGTTTGGGTTATGGGATACAGTGTGTTGATGGTTGAGTTGACAAGCATCTGTTGTGTGTGTCCTGTAGATTTCCTGCAGTATACTACTACGGTAGTATCACATTAATTTTCCTATTTCTCTGTACCAAGATTCTCTTAACAAATGGGATGCACAAATCTCACAACCATTGCTAACTAGCATATGTTTATATTGAAGGAACGCTTATCAAGACTTGAGGCCATGCTTGGTAATAAGAAAGGTAGGTTCCATTGCTCCAGACTTGTCCATTAAACCCGAGTTTGTTTGCATTGATAAAGGTACATAGCTTATTTATTTTTTGTTGGTGATGAAGATGCTGCAAATGAGGAATTGTCAAAGAATGTAAATGAAATCCAGTCCAAGCTAGAACAGGCAAAAGCTGAGCAAACATCAGAGAGAGAGAAGGTGGGGCTTTTCTGATTTGTGTTTAATATTCTGATTTGAAATCTACCAAGTGAATTACAATTTTTACTTGTAATTTGTAGGCTTTGAAGGAAGTTCAGAAGCTTGCTGCAGAAAATGCCAAGCTACAATATCGAATATCCCATCTTGTTCGTGCATTGAAGGAGGCAGACTGCAAGCTAGAGACCTAGAGTCTTAAGTGAATCCTTTCTCGTGTTAGAATGCAATATTATCTTTGTTGCCTGTCTCTGGCATTGTTCAGTATCAGCCCCATCTCATGATTGACAACTTTATGCTTATCTGCGATATACATGGGCATGGTTATTGCTAGAAATTGAAATGGATATGAATTAGAAAACTCTGAAAAACAGGATTTGGGGTTTGGCTGTATATTTGTTTTACGTATAGATCAAATGATCTGGATTATACTGGATTATTTAAAGCATTATTGCAAACAAACACAGAAGAGATTACATGAATACAAAATTTTATTTTACATTAAGATCTTGTATTGGAAATAGGTAAAACCATCGTTGTGTTGAAGCTATGTACGAGGTGGGATACTCCCTTCTCTGGAAGCTTGTTTCCTAGGCTTGTTTTCCAGGAAGCACGCTTCTATCATGTCTCATTTAGTGCTTCTATCATGTCTCATTTAGTGGTCAAAGAGAGTTATGCATGTGGGACATTATGGGATATACATGAATTTAAAGCCTAGGGTGTAGACTCTGAGCAAGTATCATTGAATTTTAAGGCACTTCGTTCTCTACACATATCTCACGTGAAGCAAAATCTAAGGTATAGTCATTCATAAACATTTAACGGGAGTGTGGCACTTGTGTCTCATTTCTTCATCCTGTTTCTTGCTTTTGATTCGCTTCTTGGTTTGGTAACTATGGGTAAAACTCATTATCTAGGGAAAATTTAAAATTTTTAATTCAGGTCCAGGAAAGAATAAGAATGGGAAATCCAGAAGTATTGCAACACAAACTGATGGAGTGTTGGAGTTTGAGAAGGGTACATCAATATTCAATCATCTATATAATATTGAAATAAATTGTATTAAGTTCTGGCAAGTGGCAACATTAGAGATTCATTCATCATTCCAGAATTAGATTGTTCTGAATTCATGGGAGCTTATATTATCAATCCTTTCTAGCTTGCTATTCTTAAAAAGTGTATTAGAAAGTTCTCTAAAAAAAAAAGAAAGAAAAAAAAGCAGGAAAAAAGAAATTATCAGAAATCTTTTAGAATATAAAGAACGATAATTACTTTGTTTTGGACTTTAATAAAGAGCCTGTAGACGTTCTCCTTAACCATCAAAGTATCGACTTCGATGCTCAGGAGAGATGTGTTAACCTTCAACTCATTTGGTCTTGCTGGGAATTGAAAAAAATTGCATTTGAACACCAACTTCTTGTATTATAAAGAAAATCTGAGCTGTATAACACTCTACATTAAATCAGAACGATCTTGATTTGTGGCCAACTGCATCTCTTGGAAAAGCAATGCTTTTGTTTTCTTCTTTTATATTTTTGGAGTTTGCACTTGGTTGAGCAATCAGAAAAAACTTTAATTTTGAAAGTTCTGATTATCTAAATACTTGATGAACTTTTAAAGTTTTAACTTGTTTGTGCATTTTTTTTTATAAACTTTTCTTATTCATAGCTTGGCGATTTAGACAATCACCAAAATTGAATACATTATCTTGCCCCTTCTTATATTCCCTATTGTATCGCAAGTAGGCTGTCTTCTTCTTTCCTTCAATATCTAATCAATCCCATTCTTTTTTCCTTCAGTATCTAAGCAGTTGAGAATTCTGGAAGCATTACTGTTGGAGAAGATTCATAGTAATATAAATCTTTTTGCTTTGTTTTATCCATAATTTATTTCTGTCATAGCTAAGAATTATAATGAATGTATGAAGGCAGGCATTGTAACTTGTAAGTTAAACATAGTTTCTCTACTGATCAAAGATTGTATTTGTATAGTATTGAGTGGATATTGAAGAAGCACAACAAAATACACAATTTTTCCACATCTTAACTCGTGGGTGGGTTGGAGGGTGGGTGTGGGAGTTATGAAGTATTAGTTACATCATGTCTGTTAGTCAACATATGTTTTATAATTTTATCGAACATTGTAATTAAGGGGTGTATTCAACCGAGCTTGGCCAAGTTTGAGCTTGGCTTGAACATGCTCGAGCTTGGTTTTGAGGTTGATTCGAGCTCGAATGTGTAAGCTTGAGCTTGGCTTGAATAGGGATGTATTCAAGCTGAGCTGAACCGAGCTTGACCCAGCTCAGCTCGGCTTGATTTGTTACTCGAAAAACTCGGCTCGAGCTCGAACTGATTCAAGCTCGAGCTGAGCTCAGCTTCATTTATTAAATAATGATTTTAAATAAAAAATAATATTCACATATATATAATTATTATATTATTTTATTCACATCTATTTTATATTTTTATATAATATTCAAGCCGAGCTCGGGCCGAATCAAACAAGCCTTGGCTCGAGCTCATCTTGAACACATTTCAAGCTCAAAAAATCGGCTCAGCTCGACTTTTGAGCTCAAGCTCGGTTTGATCAAGCCGAACCGAGCCTTCGAGCTAGCCCAGCTTGGAAACCCCCTTAGGCTTGAACAAGCTTGATCAAGCTCAAGCTCCGTTCAAGCTCGAACTTTATTCAAGCCAAGCACGGGTTGCCTCAAGCTTGATTCATGAAATTATTTTATTTAGTTTTATATGATTATAATAAAAGTATTGATTAATAAATTATAACGCAAGAAACTACAAAAAATGAATACTTTCATATACGAAAATAAGATTTGGGAGTAGTCCTTCGATTCAAAGAGTAGAGTTAGTTTCTGCTTTTAAAGTCTTAACTTTTAATGTTATTATTATTTCTTAAACTTATTTATTAAAATTAAAAATTATTACAATTTATAAAGGAGGTTAAAAATATTATTTCGTATTAATATAAATAACATTACCATAAAATATTGTGTGTGTGTGTGTATATATATATATAATATTTCGAGCCAGGCCGAATTGAGCCCTAAACGACTGAGCCAAATCAAACAGGATCTAACATGAGCTTGTTTTTTTTTTTATAGATAAACTAGGAATATATATATAAATATAAAAAAGACAAGGAAATAGGAACAAAAGCATATGCTCTACAGAGTTTACAAGCAAATAAACTCAAGAGCAACATTAAGAAATAAACAAATAGTCTTGACTCCTAGTCTAAGAATTCCACTTGAACAGAAGCTCAACCCAACACTTCTCGAAGCTCCTCCCCATCAAACCTATGGCCCGCCCATTCCAGGGCAACCAACTGAATACGAGCACAAATCCGAGAGTAGGACGCCAAAATCCCCTCAAAACACTCTGAGATTTCTTTCTTTCCATATCATCCATGATATGACACCCGGAAACACCGCCCAAAGAGCCTCCCTAGCACCACCCACACTGCTCCTAGGCCACCCCGATAAAAATTTAGTAAAGGATGAGGGAAAGACCCAGTCCACACCCATGCGGGAGAGGAAAAATCCCTAGATACCAAACATCGTAGGATAGTGCAGGAGCAAATGATCTACTGACTCTTCCGCTTAGAGGCACATGAAACACCGGTTGGCCAATCTCCACCCTCTATGCTGTAAATTATCACAAGTGAAGATCTTATTCAAGGTTGCATTCTATAGGAAAAATGAGACCTTAGAGGGAATACCTGGATTCCACACTACCCGATGAGGGAACGAACCCCTGGAAACTGGACCCATTGACTGTAGGAGTGATCTTACAGAGAAACGACCGTGGTTGCTACCAGACCAAACCCTGCAATCCCTGATGTTAGTACACGAAGCCTCATCAATTTCCCAAACATTTAAATCACATCTAGGCGACGGGCCCCACACCACCCCCTCTCCCCTCCTTTCAAAGTAGTCTCTTACAACCGCCTCCTTATCTCTGGTGAGCTGAAATATCAGACCAAAGTCGTTCTAGAGTCGAGATTTTTCACACCAAACATCTTTCCAGAATCTCACTTCGGACCCTTGCCCCACCCAAAACTTGAACTGAGGAACCACCAAATTGGTCATCGCCATAATCCCCTTCCAAAGCCCCAGAATTATGAGGAGTCTTAACTTGATTCGGGACCTAACATGAAGAAGCCCTATATTTAGCTACTATCACCGCATGCCACAAACTATTCATTTTTGCCCAAATCATCAAATCAATTTGCCTAACAACGATTTTTATTGATTAGAACCAGTGACTTGAGATTCCTCCCCCCCCCCCCCCCCCCCCCCCCCTCTTCCTTGGGACGACAAATTTTGTTCCAAGCCACCAGATTATACTTAAATGAGTCGACCTTCTTATTCCATAGAAACTTCCTCTGCATACTCTCCAACGAAACGACAACGGACTTGGGCATTGTTAGCATGGACATATAATACGTCGGAAGACAACTCAATGTGCTATGGATGAGAGTTAATTTGCCTCATTTTGATAGATAATGCGTCTTCCAACCTGCTAACCAATTTGCGCACCTTTCTAAGACTGGAGCCCAAACCCCTTTAGCCTTGTAACTTCCCCCTATCGGCATACTCAGGTGCATTGACGGAAGAGCTCCCACCCTACAACCAAAGCAAACGACCAACTGGTCTATATGATTAAGACCTCTCCAACTCTCACAATTTCCAACTTGCCCAGGTTGACTCGGAGACCGGATACAGCTTCGAAATAATGGAAGAGGCACCTATGGCATAATAGATTACTTGGAACCACATTACAGAAAATCAGGGTATCATCTGCGTGAGCGCGGAAATTTTCACTCATAGAATTTAGAGTCGCCACCTATTCATTCAGAAGAGATAAGTCTCCCGAAATGTTGGATAAGGTCTTTGATCTCCGATTAGAGATCAGGGTAAGAAGTTTTGTTAAGTTCGGGGAAGGGGTTGGGCACCCCGACACTTCCACTTGTAGTGGTTCCCTACTTGCTAGGTTTAAGTCAAATTAAAATTCAAAGTTAATCAAATGCCAAAGTGTTTAAGTTAATACTAATCTAAGAAAGACAAGTTAACTAGGGTCGAACCCGGGTTGGGTTGCCTACGTACTCACATTGGGGTGAGATCAGACCGAGCGTAGTTCTACCACATGAGCCCGTGTTAAGGCTAGAAGATTGTGTGTGTGCACCAAGGGTGGCTAATGGGCCTAATCCGGTGATTAGGGTTTTGCTTGACCGAGTTTGGTCAATGTGCAAGGTATGGGCCCGGTAGGCCAAGGGATAGTCCGGTAGACTAGGATTTTGGCCCGGTAGGCCAAGGGTGAAGCCCGGAGGCTAAGGGGTGTGTTAACCAAAGGTTAGGGTTGCTAATTGGGGTTAAAAAGGTGGTTAACCATGGTTAGGGGTGCTAACCATGGTTAAAAGGGTCCAAATGTTGATTTTTTGGTCTTTTGTATTTTTCTGATTTTTTTGAGATTTTTTCAAAATTTTGTAGGGTTAATGGATGCTTAACCATGGTTAAAAGTTAATCAATGGTCATTTTAACCATGGTTAAGGGTCCAGGTAGGTCAAAATGGGCCCAGAAAGTATGGCAGGGCTTAGAATGGCCTCCTACCAGGTCTGGGCCCTATACAAAGCCCAAGAATTAAAAATTCAAAAATAAAGGTAATCGGATTACCTCTATTACAGTGAATTTTTAACCCCTGCTTACAGGAGTTTAACTGAGGTTAGGGGATGAACTAGAGCAAAGTAAGGACATGGTTAGATAGCCTGAAATCCAGGCTATCCAATGGGTCTGGTTTGGGCCCAATAGCATATCAGGTGTGGGCTCCACAGGGGCCCAAAGTCAGTAAAAAAATGAGTATGTTCTGTCAATAATCACACTGCCGACAGATTGTTAAACCAAGTTTGAGGCCATGCTAACCATGGTTAGGTTTGGGCCCAGGGGTTGAAATTTTGCAGGGGACTAGCTTAGGGTCAGGGCTACCCACTGGGCCTGGAGTATGCCCAAAAGCATGAGTGGTGTGGGCCCCGGCCCAAAGTCCCTGAAAAAAAATGTCTATATTATCGATAATCAGACTGCCAATAGTCTATTAACCAGACTTTGAAGGCCAAATAACCATGGTTAGAGGCAAGGTCAGGGGCTGAAATTTTACAGGGAGATAGCCAAGGGTCTGAGATACCTAACCATGGCCCTGGAATTGACTAGGGCCTGAGTTAACCATGGTTAACGAGGCAGTTATAGAAAAGTTAAAAAATGTCGGCAGATGAATCAACGACACTTAGTAGTTTTTTTTAGAAAATGAATTTTCCCTACTGGATCTGAACTAGCAGGGGTCTAAGGGTTTCCTCATGGAATGAGGGACCTCCAGACCCTATAGGGAATGCCCATGCAGATCTAAGAGGGTGTTGCACCCGTTTTGTACCTCAAGAGTATCCCCACACCTATGGGGAAGGTGGGAGAGCCCTATCCTTGGTCACAGGAGCTACTGTACAACAAGAAATGATAAAAGGGGACCCCTGGAGTAGGACCAGGGGTCTCTTACAATGATAAGCAAAGGAAAAAGAGGGTAGGGAGGTCTCTACCCTTGCACGGTGGCTGCACTTGCAGTGGCAGCTGAGCTAGGGTGGTGTTGAAGTTGGTGGCGCCTGGAGTTGGCCTAGGATGGTCTGGTGGTGCTGTAGAGGGGCTGACACAGGTCTGGTGATAGACTCAGGTGTTGGTGGGGGTGCTACAAGGTGAAGTGAGGCTGCCTGTGATGGCGTAGCAACACGGTGGAGATGGCACAGGGGTCAGGGGTGCTGGGCGAGGCTATGGCTGGGCTAGGGATAGCCTAGTGACAATGGAGGGATGCTAAGGGAGCTCAGGGATCCTATGGAGGAGGGTGATGAAGCTGGAGTGGCTAAGGTAGGGTTGTGCAACAATGGGGTAGCGTCCCTACAGTTTTTGGGTTGTCCAAAACCAAA
Source organism: Tetracentron sinense (assembly GCA_015143295.1). NCBI lineage: Eukaryota > Viridiplantae > Streptophyta > Magnoliopsida > Trochodendrales > Trochodendraceae > Tetracentron > Tetracentron sinense. The sequence goes on from CM026563.1 coordinate 38,291,611, forward strand.
GGGGGTGCCCTGGTATTTATAGACGAGAAGGGAGAGGCCTAAGGGGTAGTAAGGTCATCCTCCAGGCGTGGGGGACCAAGCTGAGAAGGAGCCAAGGTTGGGTAGAGCGGCCTAATACGCGTACTGGTGAAAGCTCAGGGTGGCAGTAAACTGTTTACTACTACTCTCTAATGTTTGGAATTCAATGGTGTCAGTAAACCAATCACCGACACCTTGGGCTTTTGCTATTTTGGGCCATGCCCTCTCACATGTGGGCCGAAAGTAAGGTTGTACAATTCTTTTAAGGTCTTTTGCCACCTGATTTTGAAATTGAGGGGTGTGGGCCCCACCCCTAGGCTTTTGGTTTTTGAGTCTTGGATTGCTTGATGGGCCTTGAGCCCAAGGGACTTTGGCCTAGGTTTTGGTTAGGGCTTAGGGTAGGGCTAGGTCTAGGGTTTGGTCTAGGGCTTACCTAGGGTTTAGATAGAGTTAGCCTAAGGTTTGTCTAGGGTTTAAGGGTTCTAATGGTGATGGGCCTTGAGCCCGAATGGTTTACCTAAGGTTTAGGGTTCATGGTATACCTAGGGTTTAGCTTAGGCTTAGGGCTTAGGGCATACCTAGGGTTAGGGTTTAGGATTTAACAGGGGACTCCACTGGGGATGACTAGGTTAATTACAAGTTAACCCTGGTTAAGCAGGGTGCAAAAATTGGGTGCTTACAATCCACAAACTGAAAGTTAGAGATGCGTACCTGAGCTGAACCAATCATGAATACCTCGAACACCGACCCTTCTGTTTTAAATAACATCCTACTCAAGGCTTCCGAGACAATCACAAACAGGAACAAAGAGAGTGGATCACCCTACCTCAATCCCCTAGAACTAGGGAAATAACCTACCGAACTCCCATTTAGAATAATGAAAAAATAGACAGAGGAGATGCACATCTTCACCGACTTCCTCCACTTGAGGATAAAGCCCATTCTGCCAAGGACATAGTCTAAGAATCCCCAGTTAACATGATCGTAAGCTTTTTCCATATCTACTTTGTATAGAATGTTGGGGGATCTAGATCTGATGCGGGTATCAATACATTCATTGGTAATCAGAATCTCATCTAGAATCTGTCTTCCCCCTACAAATGCTCCTTGATGAGTAGAGATAATGGAAGTCATCACTCTCTGTAGGTGAGTCGCCAAAATTTTGGAAAGGATCTTGTACACACTACTTACAAGACTGATTGGGCGAAAGTCAGCTAGATCTATCGTTCCCTCCTTCGGGATCAACACCACAAATGTACTATTGATCACTTTATCAAAAAGCGCCCTGAAGAATATAATTCCTTCATCACCTCCAGAAAGTCCCTCCCCACAATCTCCCAACAAGTTCTGTAAAACTCAATGGTAAAGTCATGCGGCCCGGGAGCCTTATCCCCGGCCATGCTATGAATGACACCCAAAACCTCCTCCTCTAATGGACCTTCCAAGGAAGAGCTTTGATCTTGAGACAGCCTCTCAAATGATAGTCCATCCAGCCTCGGCCGCCATTTTTCCTTCTCTTGATATAAGTCTCTATAGTACGATACCACGTGGTCCGCAGTCTCACTATTCTCCTCCATCCAAACTCCGCTCGCCTTAACTTGGAGATAAAGTTCCGTTTCCTATGAAAATTGGCAATACGCTGAAAAAACCTGGTGTTTCGGTCTCCCCCTTTGAGCCACCTCATACGAGCATTTTGTTTCCAACTAATCTCCTCTAGATTGAGCATTGCCATGTACTCCAACTTCTTTCCTCATAGTCCCGGGATTCAATGATTATTAGGTCCCGAGTATCCGTATAGCCCTCTCACACTACAATCTCCCTGAGAAGCCCCTCCAATCTCACCTGGATATCCCCAAAAACATCCTTGTTCCACAACAGGTGAATGTATTACACTCACGCTACCCAACATAACCATACTCTGAGGCTGGTTATGAGCAATACCGTGAGAGGAGGTTTTAGGCGTGTCTAACAGAGGAAGAGGTAACAGACTGATTTGCTCCCGGACTTCCGGGACCCTCAAAGAAGGTAGTGCTGATATGGTAGTATCCTCAGCCGCCCTAAGTGGAGACCGATGCTTGACACCCATCCCGTCGTCACTTCGTCAAAACAAGCTGGACTCTGAACCGCGAGGTGGGAACTTTTGGATTCTAGGAACTTGTATGGTGCGAGAAGTCATTAACCAAAGCTGCATCTCCCGGAATGCTATCTCCTGCTTCCAAATTACCCGACTCACCATTCTCCCAAAACTTACCCTGAAGAGGAGACCCTCCCTCTTCAGAATTCACCGCCACCGACTCTTGAGTATTTTGGTCTTGCACCTGATTCACCTGGCAGTGCTGCTACCCCTGGTATCCCTGCTACTGAGAACTGAACAACAACTCTACTTGAATGATCCTCCACCCCTCCTAGTTGCTGAGTCCCCCGAATAACCCTTAGTATCTCGAACCATAATTCCAGTATCATTGTCTGCCACCACCTTATCACACCTATCTCCCTTGAATTCAACCGGCTCCATTTGGATTTGCTATCTCCCTTGAATTCAACCGGCTCCATTTGGATTTGCTATCTCCCTTGAATTCCACCGGCTCCATTTGGATTTGCTGCACCCCCGAAACCTCTAATTAACTCCCTAAAAACTTAGGAGAATACTAATCTTCCAACCCTACCTCTAATCTCCCTCCACGTCCCTCAACTCCCGAGAACCATCTGGCTGGACACCCGCTCCTTCGATGACAGATGACATTATTTTCCCAGTCTTTGATGCAATAAGACCATTCATTCTTGCTTCCTCACCCTGCCTGAGATTCATCACGCTCGTGGGGGATACAGATAAGATCTCGGAAGCAGCTATGTATCCCCTACCTTTAGACCGAGCCCTAGGCCCTACGGAGGATCCCTCGACATAACCTTACGCTTCTCCTAATCTAGCTTCTGAATGAGAGGAAGAATCCCAAATGGATCCGGGTCTTCTGTGATTTCCGGCCTACTATCCACACTCGGGCTACTCAAAGATCCCGTTCCCATATGCTACAACTCTCCTCGCTGGCCTGGGCTTGAGCCCTGGGCCTTCCACAGACTCCCATCGTCTCCCTTAAAGCCTGCTCTCTTCTTCTCCAGCCCTACAAGCCTTATCTTCTCGAGCCCACAGTCTTTTATTAAAATGACCCCCTCCTTAGCCCAAACCGAACTTGGGCCTGGATCCTGGCAACCATGAAGGCCTGACCTTCAAACTTCCTTTAAAAACTCCCACTATTGGCTTCCAGCTGTGATGGAAACCCACCCCCTGATTTCAAAACCAGATCAGAGAAAACCACTTCGTCCTCAAGGACTCTCTCTTCTGTAGCACTTATCAGCAGAACAGTGGATTTGAGTTTCTTGACCCATCGAAGCTTCCTCCTTTGAAGTTCCTTTTTTGGTTTTTTTCGCAATTTTGTTCCTCTTCTTTTACTGACTAAAACCTGATCGTACCTGCCAGACTCAGCATCATCTTTCTGACCTTGGTTTTGAAATACTGGAAGAGACTGAGGTGTGTTTCTCACGCTATGGGCCTTGACACTCGCCAACTCACTCCCAATCCCTTCTCTGGTTTGACCTACTTTTGGGTGTCCTAATATTTGATTGGACGAGGTGTCTGCGAGATTCAACAATACGCCTTTGCCACGTGTCAAATGCTGATGGTCGTCTTCAAATTCCGACTCATCTTCAACCTCACGCCAATCCCTTTGCTCAAGTTCCAAAATCACCGACCAGACCTTGCATTGGTCACAAAACTCCCCCTTCCATCCATTTACCCCTCAACCGAACACACTCTATATGGTGTGTTATTTTCACGGAACTTTTAAAATCCCGTAACTTCAAAAGTATAAACTTGAACTTTTATCCAAAGTTCCGTGGAAGTTGAATATCCATTAAAAGCGAAACTTAGTTTCATGTAAAAAAGTTGGAACTTTGAAGTTCCATCTAAGTGAAACTTTTAATTGAGCAGGAGCCCGATAAAAAACTCCACCTCTAATTCCAAATACACTACTTTCTTCTCAAATACTTGATATATATTAATGATATTAAGTAGATCATTGGTTTTTATTCATGTTGGACATACTTTTAAATAACTTGTAGAACATTGTCGAATGATATGAGAACATTGTGGAATGGGCAAAAGGTTTTACTCTGTTGCTTACCAGAGTATCCCTCTAGTGAGCAACAGATCAATGGAAAAAAAAATGCTACCTCACCCAAAAGTCTTTTTTTTTTCCCGCCATTTTTTGACTTCTTCCCATTTGATTTTTTTTCCTTTTTTCTTATTTTTTGGACCATTGATCTGCTGCTCACCAAAGGGATACTCTGGTGAGCAACAGAGTAAACCTTTTACCTATGGAATTATGATATGAATACTTCGAGTCATAAAACAAGAACTAATTATATTCACATCATATATTAAGAAAATAAGAAGAATTATATTATATTTTATAATATTACAAGTACAATTAAGAAATTAAACATTAATGAGTTTTAAATGTTAAGTTTTTAACCCCAAAGTTTCATGTCAAAAGGACAATGGACTTGCAAAGTCTCAGGAATTTAGTCATAAAGACCCATGTCGAAAAGAACATAACTACAAATCTTTTAAAATTTTTAAAATTCAGATATTTGACGTTCTAGGAACTTTAAAGTTCGTAGGCCTTTAGAGTTCTACGAAAAGAACACAACCTAAAGGATATGAGGTACAATGAAATTCCAAAGATATTAATCGTGGAATACTTCTCATATCGCCACATACTTTAATTTTTGTCATCGATAAATCTTGCTTTGAAATTGTAGCTTGATGAATATCCAGCAGTCCCCTACATATTTGGCCTATCTAGGAAAAAATATTGATATCCATAAATGGAAGGGGAGGCCTTTGATTGCAATCCATTGAGTTTTAAGAAGCCCCATGAATGATAACGCATTAGAAGCCGGGCACCAACGGTGGAACCCAACAAATAGCCATGCCGAAGGAGGTGGCACTTGCGCGTACATAGAATAGCTATGTTCCCTTCTATTGTTGGGAAGAAAATAACTTGTTGGGTGTCGAAGGGGAGAATCGATAACTTGTAGGAGATGAACCACTTCACTCCATTGGAGCTTATCTCCAGGGCCTCCCACCGAGCTAACAACTCCCTCGGCCCACTCCCCAAATGCTTCGAAGTCAGAATCCACCACCACCTTCGGGTAGCCCCCCTGCTGCTCCACATGACTATGAATCCCCTATCATAACACCCCAGCTCTTTCCACTCGAAATCTCAGCCAGACCCTCACCTTCAACCTACTTAGCAGACACAAACCCCTTTGATATGTATACACTTTTGGTTTGTGAATTGAAGGACCCACTACATTTCGGACCAAGTTATGCTAGTACCTGTTGGAATGCCTTCCAGCCCAATTGCCAGGGTCCTTGAGGAATTATAACCTTCCTGCCTCTTCCACCTCCAGAGAACAGGGTTAGGGAGAAGTAGCTCCCCCGTTGGTTTGCCCCTTTTTCAACTATCAGGGATCCAGCCGCACCCATGAATGTTTTAAACAGATTGGTTTTGCTGAATACAATCACCTCCTCTATGGTTTTTGACAGCCAAACAATCGCTTCCTGCTCGATCCATATTACCTTCATCCTGCCCCGTCTCCCTCTTTCAGTGATTTGAATCGAACCTCCACCCTTAATATCACTCTCTTGCATTTCAAATGATTTGGTCTCCACCGTGAACAGACGCTTACAGAGCCCCACAGCCGACGAAGCCAAAGAAAACAAATGACCCAGAAAGCACCAAGACAACTAAAACAAGTGTTGTTCCCATAGGGGTAAATTACCTGGAATCACTATCCAACAAAAATTGCAGTCTTTGAAGAACTCGAACAAAATAGCAACTTTCATTATAGAAATTCCTGCACTTGAAAAACTATTAGAACATTGGTAGTTCGTGTGAAGTGAGGTGCAGATCACGTCGCTTTGTTTAAGACATTTCATGCCCCCCATAGATGCACTAGGTTGCTAGACACGATGCCTCCAGGATATAACAGCTTCACATAAATCTATCTCTGACTATAAGCGTGCATAACTTATAGTTGCACACCTTACTCTGTTTCTTAACCAGCAATCTCTCAAAAGAAAAATTCTCAAACATTAAGAAAACCCATTTATAATATTCTCTCTTACCAATGGAGGAGACATTACATAGTATATATATAGAAAACTAAATAGGTTTTTTGGAATTCTAAAACTGTCACATTAATGACTAATAATTATGATAATAAACTTTTAAAACGTATCCCACCATAAAAGCCTTTAATGGCTATAATAAAATTAAATAAATTAATATTTAAATTTTTTTATTTAATTAATTTTGAATCACAATCACCCAAAGGTACAACAATCCCCCACTTGATTCAAAAATAATAAAACCGCGAAAAAAAAAATAAAGTTGCTGGGTAAAATTAGATTTAATGCATAAGCAAAAGGTGTCACATAGATTTGAACATTTGCATAGTTTAAAGTAAAATTCTCACCAGATACTCAGTTACCATAGATCATAGATCTTGGTATTCAAAACTGAGCTCTTTTAGTGATGAGTCTTTATACCTTAAACACATTAACTCTTACAGAATCTACAGGTGTCTAAGCCAGCACTTTTCGGCCATGTGCTTTTATTCCAGTTTAATAAGTGCTCTAGAGAAATAGCCAATTTCTCATAGGAAGCGGCCCCACTTCCACACTTATATAGGTGAGTCTATCAAGGATGCTTATGTGACTCCACATCCCACTCAATAGAGCTATAAATCTCATTAAGAGGAAACCCTCAACCTCTAATCGTCACATACTTTATGCACTATTCACACCATAGAAAGAGACTTTGAGGGTAATAATATTATTACTATTATTCTCCTATTATAGTGCTTCACCTCAAATCACTCTGTAACTTGTTCTTCCCATTAAACCTGTTCTTGGAATCTCCAGTCTTCAGGTTGAGTTATCATTACAGTTGGTTTATTTTCAATTAGCTTAAGTCCCATTCCCCTCGATGTATTCTTCCCTTACTAGGCCTTTAGTAAAGAGATTTGTCAAATTTTCTGGCCATCTGATTTCATTTTCAGATATAACTCCATCTTATAGGAGTTCTCAAATATAATTCCATCTCATAGGAATTCTCTTGAATATAATTTTGGAAATCTTCTCAAATATAATTCGAGACTTACCATTATATCGAGTGTTATTAGCTCTATTTATTGCAACATCACAATCACAATTAATTTTAATTGCATGGATAATTCTATTCCAAAAGGAATATCAAACAAAAAGTTCTGAAGCCACTCAGCTTCTTCTCCTGCTAAGCTAGAGCTATTAGTGTCGATTTCATAATAGAAATAGACCCAATTGTTTCTTACAATATTAAGAAACATACCACTACCAATAATGAATATATAACCACTTGTTATTTTATATTCATTAGAAATATGATTCCAATTAGCGTTACTATACCTTTCAATTTAAGAAAGGTATCTTCCATAATAAAAATCAGAATTTATGATTTTCTTTAAATATTTAAATATTTAATCACTTTGCAAATTGCATCCTAATGCTCCCTATTGGGATTACTAGTGTATCTACTTAATTTCTCAATTGCATGAGTATAGTTCATAGCATACATCAAGTCTTCTAATTACACTAGTATATTCATTTTAGTTTATACTATCTCCTTCAATAGGTGATAGATAAACACTAGGATCTTTTGGAGTACAAATATTACTACAATCGTAATGATTGTATTTTAATAATAATTTTAATGCAATGATATTGAGATAAACTCATCTCATCATTCATTCTAATTATTTTAATTCCATTAATTAAATTTGTTTCTCCAATATCATTCATGTCAAATTAGGATGACACGAATTCTTTTGTCTCATTTATGATTTTTTGATTTGTTTCAAAAATCAGTAAATCATCTACATATAGACAGATGATTACTCCACGATCACCATTATACAAATGATTACTCCACTATCACCATTATATTTGTAATATATACATATCACTTTCATTTGTATTATATCCATGATTTATTATCAATCCATATAAATTTATTCATCTAAATCACCATTTAAGAATGTTGTTTTAACATCTATTTGGTGAATTATTAAATTATATATAGATGTTATAAAAAATAATACTCGAATAGATGTAATTCTTGATACAGGTGAATATGTATCAAAATAATCTATTCATTCTCTTTGCTTAAATCTCTTGGCTGCTAATTTAGCCTTATATTTTTTTTTTTTTATAGATTTATCAACCTTAAGTTTCTTTTTAAATATCCACTTAAAATCTATAGTTCTAATTCCAGAAGGAGGAACAAGTAATGTCCAAATGTGATCAGACATTATTGAAACAATTTATTTTCCACAACTTCTCTCTAAAAGAACTCATGTGACTCAAATGCCTCCTTTAAAGAAAAATGATCATTTTCTATAATATAGGGATAAGAGTCAGACCCAAAATCTTTAATCTTTTTAGTTCTTTTACTCTTTCAATATTCAATTTTAGTATCATCTGAATTAATTAATTCAAGAGTTTTAGAACTAAGCTCATTAGCTTCATTAAGATTTTGGTTTATTAAACCTCCACTATTTGCTGTATTAAAAGGAAATGTTTTTTTCAAAGAAATCTGTTTCCTTTGATATACTTATAACATTATTTTCAATGTTCAAGAATCTATATGTTTTATTGTTAATCACATAACCAATATAACCACATCTCTTAGATTTATGTCCTAATTTAATTATTTTAGGATAATTAAATCTAATCATTGCTTAACATTCTCAAATTCTGAAATAATTTAAATTTGGCTTTCTACCTTTCCATATTTCATATTCTTCTTTACACTATCTTCTTCATTTGAAGAAAAGTGTATACTAGTATTAAAATACTAGTTTTATTTAGACCTTGAACTTTTTTTTTATTTTTAACCGCACTATTTTTAGGATTAAAATGAAAAGATTTTTCAAAAAATCTTTTCTTAATTCTAACTCACTTTATAGATCAAGATCTAAATTCTATATATCTCATTATAAAGGCACATCTCATTCAGTCATATTCTAATATTATTATTTTAAGATTATTTAGTTTTCACAATAACTAAACAATCACATATCTTAAAATAATTTAAATAAGGATTTCACCTCTATAATTTTTCATATATTCAGTTAATTCTATTCTTTTACTTGTGTCAAACTATTTAAAACTAGTGCAATTTATTAAGTCATATAATCATATATATGACAATAAAATATATCATGCAATTTCACAAGTAATTTAAACTGATAATATAAAAAGAGTGGTTAAAAAAAAATCTGACCGTATATTGGAGTGTTGCCCATGTGTGTGCAACTCTAGAATCGCTATTGTTCCACATTTGACTGATTCATTTGGTTGGTCAGCTAAGCTTGATTCAACTTGGCTCTACTAGGCCTTGGCTTGGTTTGATTGCCTACTCCAAAGCTTAACTTGCATAAGCAAGTGTTGCATCTTCACACCAAAAGCTTGATGGGAACCGGCTTGGTCGTATTTATGTCAGAATGATGTCCCATGGTGGATATGCTACTTTAAAGAAAGCGAAGATAATTAGAAAAGGTACGCTAGTTGTACTTTCCTTTTCATACCCTTAACTTTCCCTTCACATAGCTTACAGCTTACGTTTTGTTTCTTCAAGAAGTTTACGTTTTCCAAGAGAAAGAAATATACACTTGATTAACGGCTCTCATTACTCTCCTCTTAGAATTGTCATATCTCAGCCATTAAAAACAAAAAACCGAAGAGCCTTTCTATCCCTTTCTCCCAAGTCCGTATACACCTTCTCTGTCGGGCTGATTGTTGGCCGTCCCAGCGTGTCTCCATGATTGATCCTTCCCAATAATCACGCTCCTTCTTGAGTTTGTGTACGTTAAGTTCAAAGCAACCTCTGTAATCGAGCCAATGATCTTAGCCTTAACAAGGTCGTTTGCAAGACCTGCAACAAGAGGAGCTTCTGGTCCAACCGTAACCAGTTCCACTCCCTATTTGCAACAATTGGACATTACAGCTTAGCCAGCATAAACATTGCTGCCCCCATCTTGAACTCCGATCCTCATAAGCCCATTTTATTGCAAAAATCTTCGGTAATCAGAAACGAAATGTCTTAAAATTGTTGTTCTCATAGAAATAAATTACCTGGAATCGCTATCCAACAAAAATTGCAGTTTTTGAAGAACTTAAACAAAATAGCAACTTTTACTCTAGAAATTCTTACACTTGAAAAACTGTTAGAACATTGGTAGTTCATGTGAAGTGAGGTGCAGATCACGTCACTTTCTTTAAGACATTTCACGCCCCCCACAAATGCACCGAGTTGCTAGACACGATGCCTCCAGGATATAACAGTTTCACACAAATCTATCCCTAACTATAAGCGAGCATAACTTATAGTCGCACACCTTATTCTCTTTCTTACCCAGTAATCTCTCAAAAGAAAAATTCTCAAAAATAAGAAAACATTGAGAAAACCATTTCTAATCTTCTCTCTTACCAATGGAGGAGACATTACATAGTATATATATAGAAAACTAAATAGGTTTTTTGGAATTCTAAAACTGTTTCATTAGTGACTAATAATTATGATAATAAACTTTTAAAATGTTTCCCACCATAAAAGCCTTTAATGGCTATAATAAAATTAAATAAATTAATATTTAATTTCTTATATTTAATTAATTTTGAATCACAATCACCCAAAGGTACAACAAGAAGACCCCTACAGAAACCAACCAAACAGCCCACCCAGATGCCTAAACCTGACTACTATGCAACCCTGAAAAGGAAGATGACAGACTAGGATGCTCTCTCGAGAGCAGAGGATAATGACGGACCAGGATTGAATAACCTAAACGGAACCAATCTGAACGAAACACCAGTGACAAACCCACCTGAAACTCCCAGACACGAACAGCACAAGAACGACAACTAACACTCGACTACTCGATGAACAGACATGACGAAGCTAAGAGATAAAACGCAGAGAAAATGCCGGAAACCCATCATTTTGCTTACTGATGTGTAATATTTTTTTTTTTGGAACCGTTGGACCGCTACAGCCATTCAAAAGGAGGAAAAATTACTTTGATTCGTAGTTCTCTAGCCAGTCTACCGACACACTGTCTTTGTTCTCTATCTTGGCCACAGCGATACAGCCATTCGTAGTTCAAATAAAAGTTTGGCTTGATTGGTTCGAGCCTGAAATGCTTGCTTGAGTATGGCTGAAACGAGCCGAGCTGAGTCAAGCTGACAAGCTAGCTTGGCTCGATTGCAGTCTTAAGTGTAATTATTTCCATTTGGTAATGTACATTGGAGAAGCACAACAAATTACAGAGTGTTATCTTGAGACAAAAGATATTTCTAAAGAGTGGAGATTTGATTCGGAACTCTTATGTCCATCCAAGGTCCAATATGCATATGCAGAGAGCAATCTGATCCAATGATCTCTATCATTCTACCTCGGAACGTTAATGCTAAAGCCTGGTGAAAGACCATATCAGCCTCGTCCAGGTACTATTCTATCCTGTCATGTTTATTATTAATAAGAAATAGCATGTACCATATTATATATCCATGTTTGCTTATATAATTGTATTACCAGGTCGAAGTTAAAGTAAGCTAAATCGTGTTTCAGTTATGGGTGTGATACTCAGACCTCTTCTATATCTTTGTTTGGAGATTTTGTGCATTCCATTATTTCGTATTGATAACTCCCTTTGACCTGGATCCTCCTGTCCTCACAGATAATCCCTATCAATAATACTTCACCTGGGAATCATCGGACACAGTAGTGCCATTTTACTTGTTATGACAGATCGTTTCATGCACTCAAACTGCCCCAAATGTGTTCCAGAATTTCTGTAACACCTCTATCATTTTATTATATTATACGGAAGAGAAATCAGAGGGGACATGGATATTACTTGTAGCAATCTAGCTATGCATATAAGTATAGTTGCCCGTAAGATATGGGGGTGGTAAAGATTGCTTTTTAGGAATCTTAATTCCATCATCCTCTATTTAGGTTCCCATTCTTTTGCCAAGACTTATAAAGCCTGGCACTCTGTAAGTTTAGTTGTTTGACAACATGCATTTTCTTTTGTGAACTAGATGGGTCATGCTTTTCATCTCATGGATTGCAATTCCCTTAAGACTTCAAATCCAACAAAATGAATGATCTCAAATCTCATAAAAAATGACAAGAATTGAAATCTTATTACGGTAAAAATAAATTGTTAGAAACCTTGATAAAGTGACTCAAATTTCCTAACTACCATATCAAAGTGCCAAGCTTTATAAGTCTTAGCAAAAGAACGACCCGTAGTCGTAAAAAAAGGATTGTGTATGTGAGACCCGTAGTGGTAAAAAAAAAGGATTGTACATGTGAGACGTGATTGGATTGACTTCGTAAATGATTGATAAAATAGTGTGCCTCCATAACCAATAATGTAAGCATGGCATGGTATGCAGTAGATTAAATATATTTTTTACGGGATCTTAAGATTAATTTTATAATTTGTATTATTTTGTTTTTAATTCAAGAACAAAAGATTCGAATTAGATTATTTATATACAAGGTCTACTATGTCTCAAGTGCATTTTTTTGCTACAATATCTCATATAAGGCAAAATGTAAGGCTTGGTTAAAATTGAATGGGATAATCTTTTTTCTCGGGTCCATTCTTTTACTGAGACTTACAAAGCTTTCACTTTGTAAGTTTGGAGACTTTGTGTCTGGGTTTGCAAGTCTCTTTGGTTCTTTTGGCTTTTGAGTGGAAGATTCAAATAAAAATTCATATTGTGAGATTTCAAGTCCCTTGATTTTTTTTTGTGAGCCTTGAAATCTCTCATTAACCGATTAAGTCTCACTAGAATACAAAAGAAACTTGCAAAATCAAGCACTTAAAGTCTCTAACTTAACCCGGACGGTGCCTAGTGGTCACTTGGATGAACCGTAAACTCGGAGGTCTCGAGTTCGATTCACTAGCTCCCCTCAATAACGGCTGCATGGGGTGGGGGTATTCCCTATGTTAGCCCGTGGGACTAGTATGAGCTTTCAAGGCTCAAGATATCCACGGTATCAAAAAAAAAGTCTCTAAAGTTACTCTGTAAGTCTCCGTAGAAGAACGGCCTTAGTACATGATCGGTGCTAAATGTTATACATAAAAACACCTCAAACTTAATTTGTTAATCCTTTAGAGTAATTATTTGTATTATTTTATGTTACTTAGGTCTTTATCTTTGTTTCAGGTTTATGCAAGAAAAAGAACTTAAATTGGATAATTTAAAGCTGCGAGAAATCTTCAGTTTGGCCCAATTTGATTATTCTTTAAGGTCCAAATTCATAAGGAAAAGAGAAAAGAAGAGTTATACCCCAATTAGAAGTCCTTATTGTATAAGGACTCTATCTTTCTCTTTCTCTATAAAAGGAGAGATTCCTTGTAGAGATTCCATTATGATCATTATCAGAGAGAGAATTTTGTAGAGAATTGGGATCTGAAGAAGAAAAGTTCTGGAGATTAAGGAAGCCATGAAGAGAAATGCAGCAACTTTGTCTATGAAGATGATGCATTCCTCCCTCGCGATGAACTAATTTCCATTCTAGGGTTTCGATGAAACCCTAGTCAAGTAACTGTGTCTTTTATTTTGTTTTTATTAGATTCTCTGAATTGTAAGACATTGATTGTATAAATTAGAGGGTTGTTTCAACAATCGGATTTATTAATTTATATTCGATTTTAATGAAATTCTCAACCTTGTCTTAGGTTTTATGAAATTGGAATTAAGATCACTTGTGTTAATTTTCATTAGAATTTAGACATAAGTTTTTTACAATGATTTTAATATATCGAGAGATTAAATTCGAAGATATTTTATGCTAAGGGAAGACAAATGATTACACAACCATAGATTAGTATGTATTATTCGTGCTAACCGAAGATACGATATGCTTAGAATATAATCTCTTGAACTTTTCTAGATCAGTTGAAAGGTGACGTGCTGTCACTCTAACTATAATGTTTGCAAATTAAGATGTTAGAATAAATTCAAAATAGGGTCTGGTTATTAGGTTAGTGGTAGATTTGAAAACCCTAGATTTTCTCTCTAAATGATTTAAAATCATTAGTTTTTAGTTTAATTTAGAAATCTCCCTTGAAAATTTTCACCACTAGATGGAAGAATTATTTAGAGATGATTTGGAGGAAGAAAAGTGGAAGAGATAGAGAGAATGGGAAATAATGAGAAAGAAGGAGTGAAATAGGGCTCTCACGGTTTTTTTTAAAAGAAGTGGAAGGTTGGGCCTTTTTTTTAAAAAAATTCTGTTTGGCTGGCCCGTGAGTGGGTGATCGATCCCCCTAGGGGCGATCAATCGCCAAAAACGCCGGCTCCCCCGAATGGTTTTTTTTTTTTTTTTAAAGACTCAATAAAAGTAGGGACGTGAAATTTATCCTAAAAAGACTCAAAAAAGGTAGGGGAACCCCTAACTGACTCTCTAAAATAATAGGGGGATATAAAATGCACCCTACTGATTCTAAAAAAATAGGGGACTGACTCTCTAAATGAGTAGGGTGATATAAAATGCACCCTACTGACTCTAAAAAAATTTGGTGGATACTAATCCACCCCAAACTTAGAATCTAACTCTCTAAAATAAAATACACTACAAAATCAATGGGTTGCCTCTCACAAGCGCTAAGTTTTACGTCTTCAGCCAGACATCCTCGAATTATTCAACCGTTTTGATAGACAGGATCATTTCAAACTGAGGTTTCAATTAATTCACCTGAAACAATTCCCTCTATATAGGGTTTTAACCTTTGCCCATTTACCTTAAAAATATGTCCATCTTTTGGGTCTTTAAGCTCAAATGCAGCAAGAATTTCTTATGAAATTCTTTTCCATAGGAAAAACAAACTTAATGAGGCGAACCATCACAAGTTTTGCTCCAGTTGATGGTGAGCTATTTCATGAAACTTTGGAGATATTCAAATATCTTCTTCGTAAGTGTCTCCACCACCAAATTCTAAAGTGGCAGTTAGTCCAATCTTTTTATGATAGATTGTCTGCACTCAACCGTCAGTTGGTTGATGTTTCTTGTACATGAACATTTATGATGAAAAATGAGGATCAGGCATGGGAGCTTTTTGAAAATCTTAGTGAAAACTCTCTCCACCATGCTCCGAACAGTCGTTCTGAGAGACTTACATCTTCATCAAATCCTAAGAGAGGCATCTATGAAGTTGACAATTCAATAGATGTTTCATCTAAAGTAGATGAATTGTCTCGAAAATTAGATAAACTAATGACTTCAGGGTCACCTTCCTACACACCTCCTCAATCAAATCCTAATCAAACGGAGGTGTGTCCTATTTGTTCTAACCCTGAACATTATGTTCAAGAGTGTCCATCAGCTGCCCAAGTCCCGGATCTTGTCCAAGAGTTTGTTAATGCTGCTTATATCCGTCCGGGTAATGATCCTTACTCAAATACCTATAATCCAGGATGGAGGAATCATCCTAATTTTTTATGACAGCCACAAACTCAATGGAATAATTTTTCCTTCCCTTAAAGGCCATTCAGTCGACCTTTTCAAGGTCAATCAAACTACCAACCCCAACAATTTCAACAACCAGCTCCTCCCAATTATAACTAAAGAAATTCATCTTTTGAGGAGAAGGTGTTGAATGCTTTAAAGGGCTTGGAAAACAATATACAATTGTTTCACTCACACTCTCAATCTATTCAAAAGCTTGAGTCTCAAATGGGACAACTTAATAATGCTATAAATAGGAGAGTTGATGGAACACTTCCAAGTCAACCTGTGAGTAATTCAAAAGGTGTCAATCAAGCTAATGAAATAAATCATGAACAAGTTCAGGCTGTGACAACCTTACGGAGTGGGAAGGTAGTTGAAGATAATGTAAGGGAAAATCAGGGTAAGAAAAGTCAGCCCATTGTAGGATCTTCTGAAATTGAGGGCGAGGGAAAGGATACCAATGAAAAGGATCAAGGTCCTTCCACTCTAGATTCCAATCCTGAGGCATCTTACATGCCTAAAGCCCTTTATCCTACTTGTTTGAATGATTCCTCACCCTTTGGTAAAAAGGGAAAAAAAATGGAAGACATGATTGAGGTTTCCAAACAAGTCAAGATAAATCTTCATCTGCTTGATGCAATCAAGCAAATTCCGGCTTATTCCAAATTTTTGAAGGATTTATGCACTCAAAAGCGTAAATCAAGGACTCATGTGTCCAAAAAAATCATTCTAACTGAGCAAGTGAGCTCTTTGCTTCAACATTCAACTCCTCCTAAATTCAAAGACCCGGGTGCTCCTACCATCTCTTGTATTATTGGAGAGTATACCATTGACCGTGTAGAGCCCCGGACCTTTTCACATTTAATGCATGACACTTTCGTTGCCATTTTGCCTTTAAAGATGTATAATTAATAAATAAGAAGAAATTAGAAATTCCGAAACATCAGAAATGTTCCTTTTCGAAGTACGAACCCAACGCAAGTTGAATCGTCAAAATCTGACGAACGAGTCAAAAGATATGGCCAAAACAGTCTGAACCTGCAGGCAATCGTAGCTCGGAAGGCGCTAAGGACGTAGCTCTAGCTCACAACGTGTACGTTGTGCATCCGTTGTGCAACAGACAACGGGTACGTCGTGCAGCAGACAACGTGTACGTTGTACATAAGACAACGGACAATGAGCTCAGCACCATGCACAGCACAACGTGTTTGGCACTGTTCACAGCACAACGTGTTCAGCACTGTTCACAGCACAACGTGTTTGGCACTGTTCACAGCACAACGTGTTCAACACTGTTCACAGCACAACGTGTTCAGCACTGTTCACAGCACAACGTGTTCAGCACTGTTCACAACACAACGTGTTCAGCACTGTTCACAGCACAACGTGTTTGGCACTATTCACAGCTCAACATGTTCAGTACTCGCGTTTTTGCAGAAATTTCAATAAGGGTATTATGGTCTTTTGGTCGGTTTACTCTTACCTTAAGAGTTTAACCCGAGCCTTTAGGGCATCATTCAACAATTAGAGAGTTTGAGAGAATAGGAGAAAGGGGAGAAGGCGATTCCAACCTAGGGTTTCCATTTTGGAGAGAAATCAAGGGGTTTGTGAACCCACACTCCACTCAAGCCCATTTTTCTTCAAGATCAAGGCACAAACTCGTGAGGAGCATCTCCTCAAGCTAGGGCAGCAACTCACGGTTGTTTTTGGAAGGGGATTTCTTCCTCTCTTGATCAAAGTCGGTACTTCTTACTACCCTCCTAGTTATAGCTTCCCTTTTTCCCTTTATTTCTTTTGATTTTCCTTCACTTATATATGTGTTATGAGATTGGTGGTATGAATGGTGAATGGAGGTGGATGTTGGCGAATGGATGCCGTGTGGATGATGTGATGAATGAATGGGAAAGGGCATCGTACTAATAATGAACATACAAGTGTGATGTGAGCATAACCCACCTAGAAAAGCATGATTTAGGTTTAAAAGAATGATGAATAATGAACACACCATGTTTGATGAAATGCCAAGGTGAATAAAGTGAGTTGTAAATTGGGAAATGCATAACTAATAAATTATGGATATTGCTAGGGCCTATGATAGTGTGTTTTTCTTACTTTCCCTAAATGATATGAATATTACATTGCTCAATCATTGATGTTATATGTGTTATGAAATTACCCAAATGTCATATTTAAATTTAAATGCAAGTATGTACACGGTTCCCACGAGCACGACATGCATGACATGATTTATCGAGGTTTTCAAGAACATGGTTAGAGGTGGGATATATCCTACGATATGTTTTACCTCGTTGTTCACAAGAAAACAAGAACCAACATTCCATGAGGGGTCTCCCCTCACTCACAAGTGCATATCATGAAGAAGGGCATCCCTTCCCTCGCAAGTACATACATATCATGAAGAAGGGTCTCCCTTCCCTCGCAAGTGCATTGCATAAAGAAGGGTCTCCCTTCCCTCTCAAGGCATCTCTCAAGCGCATCTCACAAGGATATCTCACAAGTGTATCTCACAAGTTACATGATCACAAGCAAGCACGCATGACATGCATGACATGACACGTACGACACGCTCGACAAGATCAAGTAAGACAAACACGACAAGCTTTCAAGAACGAAAAGATATTTCAAGCCAAGTCAAGCGCACGATGTTTTCAAGAGGTTTTATCGGCTTTCTACGAAATACAAGCATGATTATAAATTACTTTACTTCCTTGTATGATATGAATTGTTTCCGTCTAACATATATGAATTGCTCCTGATTTATGTATTGCCATTTTTATGCTTGGTACCCGCTCAGTATTCCATGCTCAGCCGTACTTCTTATGTCGGCAGGTTCTGAGGGAGCTGCTGCTCCATTTGATGTTTGTGCTCCTGGTCTATGGGTGGAAGAGGAGTACATCGAGGAACCTTTGGAGGAACCTCCCTTAGAGGGTTATCAGTAGGTGGTGTTAGATTCTGAGTGGATTAGCTGTGGGTGAGCATGAGTGATTATATCCATGTATTTTGGCGGGTCTGTCTGCACTTTCTTTTGGATTCCTTTTGTGTAAACTTGGATTCGTATATACATAGAGGTTTGTTTAGACTTCCGCTGTGCTATGCTAGAGTATGTTTCCGCTGTCATCCTCTATTGTATATGCTCTGTGGGTTTTTGCAGGTTGGTTTGTCAAGCAAGTCATGTAAGCCATGATTAGTCGTCCAATGTTCACTCTAACTCCTAAGGTGGGTTTTGGGTCGCGACAGACCGGGCCCTCCTTGATTTAGGAGCAAGTATAAATTTGCTTCCTTACTCAGTTTATGAGAAATTAGGTTTGGGGTTGGGAAATAATAGGCTACACTATTATTTTATTTTTGATGATTGTGCAACCATGAATAGGGTGGAACATGCAAAAACACTAAAATTTTTTCGATTGTTTTATTCTAAAATTTGAAAGATTGTAATGTATATTGGATAATCTAAATTTTATTGATAGGGTTGAATTTGAGAACACATAATCTCAAATACACATTGTTTTTAACCTTACAAAAGCTGAAATTTTTTTAAGTCATGAATACACTTTAAAATTTGCACGAGGACTCTAATTAATTGTCTAGTGGGGTTTAAAACCAAACTAATTGATTAGTCTTTTTGTTAATTCATAAGAATTGGATAATCTAGAAATCAAACATCAACTTTGGCTAAAAAGAAAAATTGATAGAAGAATTGGTAACCTAACCAGGTTTTCCACTTAGTAACCGGGCCTCTTGCCTCACTAAGCATAGAGTGTTTACGTCAAACCGTGTAATTTTTGGAATTGATAAAATAACCTAGTGTAATTAGTTTGAATTCGTAACCTATTTAACTCGAGTTACCCTTAAAGGTGTCTTGACACCTGGTGTCATAAAGCCATCTGGTTTGGGAGTCACCGGCCTAACACTTGTTACATGGGTTGTCTAGAATGCTTAATAGACTTAAATTTATGCTTAATGGACTTAAATTTTGCACAGTCACACTTTTAAAAAAAAGTATTGAATGAAAGCCTTAGAGTTGGTAGTTTAAATTGAAAGAAAATTCAATGATAAATGAAAAGACAGAAAAACTGTTAAAAAATAAGATTGATATCACACATTCAATTGTTTGTCACATTACACATCAAAGAAAATTCTGACAAATCTTTTAGAAACTAAATTTTTCAAAAATAGTTGAGAATGGTGTGAAATTGAGAATGTGGAGAGTTAAAAATTCAATCTTGTTAATAATTTGTAGATTATCTTGTATATATTGTGAGTCTGGAAATTTTGAAATATAATTCAATCACTTTTGAGATTTGCATGTTTTACTTGAATATATTATACAATGACAGGGTAGTACAGATGTTTATAGGTGTCATCACTGTAAACCTTTACGAGACTCTTCACTCGTCCTCTAGGACCACCTAGAGGTTTAAAAGACTTATTGCATATGCAAAATGCAACTAGGAATCCCACGAAAGGGGATGTAATTTTGGTTTAAATTCTAGTTTTATTTTATTTTTCATTGCTCGAGGACTAGCAATGTCTAAGTTTGAGGTTGTGATCGGTGCTAAATGTTATACATAAAAGCACTTCAAACTTAACTTGTTAATCCTTTAAAGTAATTACTTGTATTATTTTATGCTACTTGAGTGTTTATCTTTGTTTCGGGTTCATGCGAGAAAAAGAACTTAAATTGGATAATTTAAAGCTGCGAGAAATCTTCAGTTGGGTCCAATTTGATTATTCTTTAAGGCCCAAATTCGTAGCGAAAAGAGAAAAGATGAGTTATACCCCAATTAGAAGTCCTTATTGTATAAGGACTCTATTTTTCTCTATAAAATGAGAGATTCCTTATAGAGATTCCATTATGATCATTATCAGAGAGAATTTTGTAGAGAATTGGATCTGAAGAAGAAAAGCTCTGGAGATCAAGGAAGCCATGAAAAGAAGTGCAGTAGCTTTGTATATGAAGATGATGCATTTCTCCCTCGCGATGAACTAATTTTTATTCTAAGATTTCGATGAAACCCTAGCCAAGTAACTGTGTCCTTTATTTTGTTTTTATTAGATTCTCTGAATTGTAAGACATTGATTGCATAAATTAGAGAGTTGTTTCAACAACCGGATTTATTGATTTATATTCGATTTCAATGGAATTTTCAACCTTGTCTTAGATTTTATGAAATTAGAATTGAAATCACTTGTGTTCATTTTCGTTAGAATTTAGACATAAGTTTTATGTAATTGTTTTAATATATCGAGAGATTAAATTCGAAGATATTTTATGTTAAGGAAAGACGAATGATTTCACAGTCATAGATTAGTGTGTATCATTCGTGCTAACTGAAGATACAATATGCTTAAAATATAATCTCTTGAACTTTCTAGATTAGTTGAGAGATGACGTGTTGTCACTCTAACTGTAATATTTGCAAATTAAGAGGTTAGAATAAATTCAAAATAGGGACTAGTTATTAGGTTAGTGGTGGATTTGGAAATCCTAGATTTTCTCTTCCAAATGATTTAAAACCATTTGTCTTTAGTTTAATTTAGAAATCTCCCTTAGTTTAATTCATTATTTTAGTCAAATAAAATTCAATTACCCATCTTATTAGTTTAAAATTAATCTGAATAAAAAGCAACGAAACTAGTAGAGTCCTCAGAGGAACGATACTCTTACTAATACTATTCTACGGAATTATTACTAAGAATGAATAATTTAAGATTAACTGACAATCAGTACATATTACTAAAAGAGGAGTGCTAGCCCAAGCTGCATTTACTCCAAATTTTTCCATAGACCCAAGATGGGACTAACACGTGGAGATGTTTCATTATTTTAATAGTTTAAAAAGTAAAAGTAGCTCTGGACATTTGTAGCACCTCAATTGCGTCTTTGGATGATTTGCAACTAGGACTAGCAAAATCCTTACTAAAAACATGGCAAGAGAATTACGAAAGATACTTGCAAAATCAGGCACTTAAATCGCAAATGTATTAGTCATTACAGCATACAAATCTTGGTTAATCAACTATATGTTCACACACACAATCATACGATTGGAGATCGGGAGATCCAATGACCATCATCACACCATATTAAAAAAAAAAAAATTGTTTTCCTAAATGCACTTTCACACATAAAAGGGCTGTGATAAGTAGCGTTACATCTCTCGATCACATGGTTGTGTGTGTGTGAACATGTACCCCATCCTTTCCTGTATATACAGGATGTGGCAAGACAACTCACCTGATTGTAAATTATAATCAGTTCCACTGTCAATTGAGGGACACCTGACATATATTATACAAATCTAATCATCTGATCCCAAGGTGGGGACTTTGATAGACCATTGGCAAAGAAATTAGCATGGTTGGATGTTTTAAAATCATCTGAATTGGTCATCATTAAGCCCCTAGGGGTTCATTATACCCTACCTAGTCTATAAAAATTGCTGATTTTCCGATGTCTAACCAGATGGTCTAAAGACTCTAAACACCTCGAACAGGTTGATCTGTCTCCACCCAAATTGACATTCAACGAAAAACATTTCACATCTCTCAACTACGTATTGTTGACTATAACTTATTCAGGTTAGGCTGACTATCGTACATCATGATCACAACCTTTGTTAAATCGCCATTAATCAATACGGCATTGATTGGTCTGCCGGCCCAGTCCCTCTGGGTGCGTGATGACACTAACATTTTCCTCATAAGAGACCAAAAGCATAACCATATACACTATAAAATTTAAACTTCTATTACAGAATGGAAACATTATTGTGTGCGTGCCGATTGCAATTGCAGTCAAGCCAATTCAATTGCAAATGTGGATGATGTTGATTTGGATGAGGGAAAATGAATGGGAAATTCAAATTTTGATTTTTTTTTTTTATAAATCTTCCAATCAACATCAACCACATATGCAGTTGAATTGGCTTGAATGCAACTGCAATTGGCTGTGACAGCTCTAATCTCTACTTAATGGGTTCGCTTCTTTAACTATTGTCATTAAAAGCCAAAAAGTAAAACATGGGAAGTCATCATGTCCTTGCAAAAGAGGTGGCATACTAGAGTATTATCCAACTATACAGGAAAGCATCCACAACTTTCTAACAGGAAGGCCAAAGTTGAGAACTTCATAAACCCCCAACATATTTACAACCCATGAAAGAGATTTTAGCTTGATCTCTCATCACAAGCTCAAAACTAAAGTTCAAGAGTGGACAGTGAGTTCAGAGAGTAAAAGTATAAGGACTAACTCTAATACCTGACAAACATGGGAAAAAAAAAAGGAAGAATAAAATGTATGGTAAAGTCTGTATACCTTGGCCATATCATTAGCATGAGCTCAAATTTTCGATTAAAAATTCTATGAGCTGGGATTTCAGCATCTTCGCAAACCCTTTCATGTTGTGCTCCTTGGCAATGGCCTTTAGTTGGATTAATGTCAAGGCTTTCAGGTTATCATGGTTAGGAGTGCGCGGTGGTCCCATAAGCTCATTATTGGAGTTGTCAATATTGCAAGAGTTGGAGAGCTGTAAATCCTCCTCAGTTGTACTCTCAGTTGTAACTCCATGCAATGTGGAACACGCAATTTGAACAGCATTAGTTTCTTTAACCTCCGTTACAAGCTTCGCAATGGTGCCTTTCCTTCTCTTGTCTTGTGATTTTAACAGTGAGTTTAAGCTGATATTAGGAGCAACATTGGGTTTCTGGGCATCACTTGGGACTAACTGCACTTTTCTCTTCGCTTTCTTCTCACTAGAATGCTGATTAAAACAGATACTAGTGTTGGTATGAATGAAACCAGATTTTTCCTCCCTCTTCCCGTTTGTATGAGATGATGAATTTGAAGTGATGTCTGTAGGAGGGACAACAGGTTCTTGGGCATCCCCAGGGTTTGACTGGATCTTAGTCTTTTCTATCTGCCTTGGCAATTTTGAAGACAAATTTAAACTGACGGTGTTGTCATCAGCAGAAATTATGGGTTCTTGGAACTCCACTGGCTCTGGCTTTATTGTATCTTTTGCTCCAGAGTCTTGCAACTTTAACTGTGAATTTAAGACAGTGTTGTTAGTAATAGCAGCAAAACCAGCTTCCTGGACCTTAACTGTTCCTGGAAGATTTGTTCTCTTTCCCTCCATCTTCAAAGTTGAATATAAAATGATGCTTTTGTCCGTAGGAGTAACACTGGGTTCTTTGACTTCCTCCCTTCCGTTCGGTCTCGCATCAAAGTTACCTAAGTTTTGTTTTTCATCATAGTAACCAGTTGCAGCTCTTGAAGCATCAGATCTGAAAGCATTGACAATATCATCCGCAGCCTGTTCATTTCAGAAGGCAGAAAAATGATTATACACCATTTCAGTTAACTGAGATTTTCTTTCAAGGGCTTGCACCCTTCAATCATAACTTGCAGAATGATTAAGTACTCGAAAATTAAGGGGGACATTCTTGGACCTTAATTGTTTCCAGAAGATCTGTTCTCTTCCCTTTTGGCTTCTTTGATGAACTGAAATTGACACTCTTGTCTATACAAGTAACACTGGGTTCTTTGGCTTCCTCATTTCCAACATCTTTTGAATCAAAATTGCTTACGCTTTGATTTTCATTAGAGTGTCCCATTGCAGGTTTCAAAGCATCTGATTGGATATCTTTGACAATAATATCTGCAGGCTGTTTGAAAGGCAAAACCATTTTGATCGGTAATCAGATATTCAATTAAAGGAAAATAAATGAGATACAGGCAAAAAGAATTCACAAGGGTGTACTCAAAAGAAGGGATACAGTACAATATGCAAAAACCCCAATCCAGATGAAAAACACATAACCCTGTGCACTATACTGGCCGAACCCAAGCTTACAAAGGGAAGTCCCCCGAGTCCTTGATTTCCTTGTTAACGGAGAACCAAAATAATAACAGCCTTCTAATTCGACTACATAAAACAGCACAGGGAGTGGAGGTTTCCTTAAATACTCTTGCATTCAGAAAAAGGGAACCCATAACAACCCTAGGAGTGTTGAAATTCTTCAACAACTCTAGTATCCATTCCTACGCATCTTTTAAGGCACTATAGATCACCTCCCAAGGCAATTTGCAGCATTCAGAAAGCACAGGTCTCCGATGATAATGTTGGAAAGAGAACATAATTTTGGAAAAAAATCATATCCATCACGATCTGGTGCCGTCTATCGGAAGGACTGCATCCTTTGCACCATTGCTGATGTTAGCCATATGGATTCACTCATGCAGATCAATTAATAATAGCCAAACAACAAGGGCCAAAGAGGATCTTTTAAAGGCCAGAATTAAACCACATGTCGTGAATTTGGTAATCTTGCTTAGTTGACATTAAGAATGCAGAAAAACAAGAATTTCACATCCTATAACCTTTCTCTAATTTGCAAATAAAGAGAAATGTTATCATCCGTGTGGACATGGATTGATGGAATTTAGCACCATTCCTAATTTGGAAAACCCTAATAAGGAATAATGAAATATCACTAAAAATGGAGCTCACCTATTCTAATTTTAGAGGAGAACAAAAGCTCTGATATAGCAATAGTCTAAATCAAAGATTTGGGGATTATGGTTAAGAGATTCAGTTGAGATAATTAGCGGTGTCAACGAGCTGAGCCAGCTCGACTCAACTCTAAATAAACCGAGCTTGAGCTTTTTGAAGGGAAATGGCTGGCGAGAAGCTTTGTCGTTGAATCCGGCGATCGGAACTGAGATTTCTGGTCAGTTGTGCATCTGATGTACTTTTGACCGTTGAACTCTCAAAAGGACCTTTTCCAGAGCATCAGAAGCATTGTTGATAAGTTCTCGTAGAAAGATCTCTTCATTACTATGTTGATGATCAAACTCAAAAGCTGGTTGCAAACGTCTTTGTGTCCGCCATTGATGAATAAGAAGCAAGATCTCTTATCTAGCGGTGACTAAGGCGTAGCAGCACCCCAAAAAAGAAAAGATTATTGAAACTAACAGATTGAAAATACTAAGTAAGATTCTTTGAATCCAATGGGCAACATTGCTACTGCCCACCAGAAAGGAGAGATGGAAGAGAAGACCATCAAAACAGGCAGATCACCCGCTCTGATATGTTCTGATACCATGATGAAACTAATTCTATTGATAATTCTCAACGGATTTACAATAACCCCAACAGTTTATATAGAGATAACAAAAGAGTTTAATGAAAAGTACTAAGTAAATCAATCTATTCTAATCATATCTTATCTTATCAAATTATTGACTAATGTTAATCTAAGATTGTGAAGAGATACATTGGTAGTGATACAATGTATCTCATTCACCTTATTAAAATGAACACCAATTCCCCAATAGAAAGCAAGCAAAGATCCATCATCTTTTTTTGTACTTTTCTATGTATTATTTTTGTATTTTATTGTTTTGAAAATGAACCTAGCAGTTTAACCTCATGTGGGTATGGAGCATGGAGACAAGCTTATATTAATCAACAAAGTGTAATAACATACTCAAAAAGATTTTTAAACAATCTGAAAATTTGGCATGGATAGCACTTAACCAATCTGAGGGTTTATGGCCTGGATTTTGAGAAAATAGTAGCTGCCTATCTGCTGCCAGCTATAGATAAGTTTGAAAAATATGCCGGCAGTACCACAGTAGCCCTATTGCCACTGAATCTAAAATGGAACTTGGCGATAATTTGTATGCCGCCAGCTACAGTGTTATGCTAATGTGATTCTTAGCACACTGTTTAAAGTTCCGTCTAGAAACTTGTTTTGGCATTAATTTTCTCATTCATACTCCAAACCAGTCCTTGGGTTTTGCTACTTACTCCAAATTGAATGGAGAATCTACTGTGAAAATATAGAAATTAGATTCAAAACGATCAGATTGTGGGTCCAAAACAAATTTTGGTCTAGAAACTTGTTTTGGCCATAATTTTCTCATTCATACTCCAAACCAGTCCTTGGGTTTTGCTACTTACTCCAAATTGAATGGAGAATCTACTGCAAAAAAATGGAAATTAGATTCAAAACGATCAGATTGTGGGCCCAAAACATATTTTGGCCTATTAACGACAAGTAACCTAAATCAATCTCAAATATATAATTAGAGGTCATAGTTGATCTCAAAATGTTGAATAACCTATGGATACTATATTTTTGAGGTAAATGCATTCATTAAGGGGTCGATCACACCATATGAATATCAAAATGTTGCTCATACCGTGATCAACGGTGCACACACAAGATCAAGAATTGCCTCAGTAGATATGTTCTCAAGCTAAAATCAAGTTTAAATATGAAGTTTGAGGCAATTGCGATACGATTTTCCCCACCAGATCAAATTTAAAGATTAATCTAATTAAGCCTAAAGTTGATTTTAATCCTAATGTCCTAAATTGATCAATATAACCATAGCACTTCAACAAAAATATAAGATAGCAGCTCCCCCAATGCAAGTTTTTTTATTGATCGGTAATCTCATGTCTTTCCTAAATTCAAGCAAGATACAATAGCACTAAAAAGGGACACCAATAAACAAGAAAAGACTGAGTTTACAAGCACATAGACTCGGAGGAGAAAGAAAAGAAACAAACAGAAATAAAGATCTCTGAATCGAAGGCGGCTTGAAGCACCTAGACAAAATGATTCTCACCCCCATTAAGCTTCCCAAATCCTTACCCACCCCTCGTATAGAACACCACTCTAGAATGAGAAACTTTATACATGAATAATGGGAGGGGGTAGATTAAAAATCCTCAAACTCTCTTGTTCCTCTCCTTCCAAATCGACTACGAAATAGCACCAAGGAGAATCAACCAAGAAGCCTCTCGGGCATTGTCCAAATTAATCAGAGACCAATAAGATAAGAAGTTGTAAAAGGAAGAAAGAAAGACCCAATCCACACCTACCCAAGATAGGAAATACCCCTAAATTTCAGACGCAATAGGACAAGGAAAAGCATGTGATCCATCTCTTTTGCATGCAAGCACATAAAACAAAGATTATCTTCCACCCTTTATTGTTCAAGTGATCGCAAGTTAGAATTATATTTAAAGAAGCATTCCAAAGGAAAAAGAATTCCTTGGAGGGAATACCGGGACTCAACACAATCAAATGAGGAAAGGAAACTAAATGTACCAAGCTAAAAGATTGTAAAAATGATCTCATTGAAAATCACCCCTTGTTGCCTTTAGATCATGTCTTACGATCCTTGGCCTGAGAACCCAGAAAAGAAGACAATCAAATAATCTACCCAAGTCGTCTATTTCCTAGTCATTCAAATCTCGCCTCAATTTCGAGCACCACACTACCCCCTCTGCCCTCAACTCAAAGGAATCCACTACTGATGTGTCCCTATCGATAGCAAAAAAGAATATATTGCCGAAATCATCCTTGAGTTTCGAGAACCCACACCACAAATCTTTCCACAACCCCACCCCATGAGAACTCGTATTAAGTAAATTTTCCACTGCCATGACACGTTTCCATAACTTCACCCCATGAGAACTCTTGACCTCTCTTAAAATGTAACAGGATGACTCCCCATACTTGGCAACTATCACCAACCGCCATAAACTCCTCTCTTCCCCAAAACACCATACCCATTTCTGAGCAATGCTTGTTAACTTGGACTAGTGCCTTTAGGTTTAGGCCACCACCTCTCTTTGCATGAGGTATCTAATTCTAAGATACTAAATGATACTTAAGGCTATCCTCTCTCATTCCAAAAAAAATCCCCCCTTAGATAGGAAATATGATTTCCACCCAGCTAATCTATTAGCAAACCTTTCCAACACTGGAGCCCACATTGCTTTAATCTTGAAACCTGACCCAAGGGGCAACCCAAGATACATCGGTGAGACATGCCACTAGTTCACCTAAATTTGGGACCTCGCAAACCTTCAAAATCTCACTTTTAGACAAGTTGACTTTCAAACTTGACACTGCTTCAAAACATTTAAACAGACATATGAGAAGAACCAGTTTTCAACTAGACGCCCTACAAAAAAACAAAGTGTCGACCGCAGATTGGAGATGTGAGATACGAGATTCTCCTGACCGATTGAAAAGCCTTAAAAATATATCCATTTGCTCTAGAGAACATTCTACTTGGGGCTTCCGACACTAGAATAAAAAGGAACGGGGATAAGGGATCCCTTTGTCTCAAGTATAATAATAGAGTTCTCTGATTTTTTTTTCAAAACGTTCTGAATAATTCGCAAAGTTTCTCGTTGAATGATTATTTTACGAAATATTCATGACTCTAAACAAATCGCAACTTTTTCAAAAAGTCATGAATTAAACGTGAATTAGTCCCGAAATTTAAAAAGATCGAAATAAATATCTAATATATGAAATATATTCATTTAAAATTTTTCATAATTTATATGAAAAAAGGGAGAGCTACAACCCCGAGATCACCAATAGTGAACTTAGGCGAAACGAAAAGAAATACAAACCAAAACCAACTAAATCAAGCGAGCAGGCCTGAAGCAATTAAGGAGAGAAAGTATTCCCCCACGGATCCTCCAAATCACCACCCACTGCACTCCAGGCTGAGACTAAGCGTCGCACTCTAGCCTGAATGTGGGAAGTCTCCATGGCCGCGCCCTCAAAGACTCGCCTATTCCTTTCCTTCCAGAGGGACCAAACAACTGCCCCCGGAAGAAAAGGCCACACATCACCAGCAGGCGACCGGAACACCCCTGACAACCAACTAGATAAGAAGCTCCGAAAGGATCCGGGAAAGATCCAAGGGATGTCCAGATGTATAAGGAAATAGGACCAAACCTCTCTCGCCACCAGACAATGAATCAGTAAGTGATCTACCGATTCCTCTGCTAGAAGGCACATAAAACATCTATTTGCAAGCTGCCATCCTCTATGCATGAGGTGATCAATGGTCAATATTTTATCCAATACCGCTAACCACATGAAAAATGATACCTTGGATGGGATACGAGGGAACCAAACAGCCTGATGAGGAAAGGATAGCATAGTACCGGGACGCATGACTCGCAAGAAGGAACCCACAGAGAACCTCCCCTTGTTGTCTAAGGACCAAACTCGGCAATCCCTGGTGGATGGCGACGGGGAGACCTCCAACACTTGAGCTATCAAACCTAGAAACTCTGGGATTTCCCAATCAAATAGGTTACGTCTAAGATTGGGGGCCCAAACCGGAACCCCACCCTGCCAATCCAAATAATCTGCTACAGAGGCCTTTTTGTTAGTAGCTAGGAGAAACAAATTCCTGAAAGACTGCCTAAGCGGACTTTGCCCGCACCAACGATCATTCCAAAAACTTACCTGAACTCCATTGCCCACCCTGAGATGTGTGTGAGCAGAGAACTCCATTTCATAATTAATAATATTATTCATTTCTTGCCCAATATTTTTCAATTTTACGGCATTTATTTTTTGAATTATTTAATAGCTGGATAATTGCCAAACTCCGCTTTGTTACCATGGTCTCAACACTCTCAATCCCCTGGTACTTTGGAAATAACCTACTGGGCTCCATTGATAAATTGAATGAGAGTAGAAGAATAAGAGTAGAGAAAGAAGAGAATTCTTCCTTTAAATATCCCAAAAACAATAATAATAATCCTTTAGAGTGCCTTTTGGATGTATGAATTAAGCCCTTGATTCAGACCCTACGAGGGGTTTAAATAGACCCAAGGGTGGGAGAAAAACAGAAGTTGCTAAGAAGGAATACCAAAAATTTTAAATTGAGGAAACTATGCATAATGTCATTTATTATTCTACCAACACTGCACAAATAGGCCAAAAATAAGTTGGCGGTAATTATAGTACTGCCAACTTCAAGTATTTCAAATTTCTAAATAGGGGTGATTTTCATGATTTGGCAACTTCTAATTGATTTATTGTCAAAAACCCATAGTGGCGGTAATTAGATTACTGACATTTTGAAAATGGCCTAAAAACATTGTGAAGGTAATTGAAATGCCTCACCCTAAAAATAGGCTAAAATCAAGATGGAGGTAATCCAAATGTCTCCACTTTGGATATTTCAATTTTTTAAACTTTAACAATGTTTTAAGCCTAAGAAAAGTCGAATTTAGGTGATATATCTATTTTTGACAAAAGTAAGTTGCGGAAAACCATTTTGGCAGGTTAGGGCATTTTGATAATTTTTATCCGAGGATATTTTCCTATTTTCTAGTCAGGAATACATTGGGGGGTTTAGAGGAAGTCTTTATTAGGTTACATGAGGTTTTGTAGGCCTTGCATGGATTCAAAATTGGGTGCTTACAATCCGCTAATCAGAACAAGTAAAAAAAAAATTACCTAATGAGTAAAATGTGCATATGTGCTTATTTTGAAGAAGAAAACATGAAGAATGAATACAACTACAATGGTTGCTTGTTTTGACATCACATAAGCCTGAACAAATTACTTATAAATAAAGAAACCCTAGCTTGCTAGCCCAATTTCTTAAGCCTACTTGACCCCAAACTCCTAGATAAGAATTATTTGTAAACTACACAATCACTCTTCAAAGTAACCTAAGATTGCACAAGTTTTCACTACCAATTTACCGATGGCACTCAATATAAGTTGGATGAATTGAAGGTCATGCTAGGTCCAAGCTATAAATCTTGTGATATAAATTATTAAACAATGGTTTTGGTTCAGTAAAAGAAATCTGCAAGTATTCTTGTAGCTGAGGACCTGAGGTCCATTTGTTTCTTGATTCCCTTATATATGCTTCTCTTGGTTCACTGTTTGTGAACTTTGCACTGTATTTCCTTTTTATTTTCTATATATGCATAGTCTGATTTAACGATTAAAAAAATATCTGCAAATCCAAGAATATTTGAAGATACAGTGAAGTTATTCAAATTTTACAAGCAAGAAGATATTTTTTTACAATAAAAAAAATATAAAAAACATGCATCATGCTACACAAAATACCAAAGCAAAAGGTAGACTGCTGCAATCGGTTTTCAATCAAAGAAATCTCTTTTATTGAGAAAAAACAACAGCAGGACAACGCCCATTACAGCTATATCTTCAATTCTATCTTGTGACCATGGGTGATACTAAGGTCCTGAAATCAATTAGAGCCTGCTACATTTTCGTCATATAAAAATAGCATAGTTTCTGATTTGAGTGGAACGTCTGTTTTAAGGCTCTCCCAGGGGTACTTGGACTTGTTATTCCAGTAGGACTATGTTGGGACTCTATATAAGCCTTTGTTTATGGGTTTATTTGGATCTTTGTAATCTTAGCATACATTAGAAGCTCCTGCTTTGTATTTGCCTGTGGAAATGGTCACTACCATCACAAACCATGCAAATCTTGTTTTGTTTGTGTTCTCTCTCTTTATTTACTATGTTTAACATTGCTACTGGAATTGTTTTGCACAAAAGATTGAAATAAGGTCTGATTAGAATCACTAGTTTAGACTTTTCAGAAAATAATAATGTGGAAGATCCAAGAGTCAAACCTGTTCATCTTTGTCTTCATGGTAATTTCTGAGCAGAGCCTTAACTACGTCATGAACTTTCTTGACAGGTTCTGTATGCGTAAGTGAATCAACAGCATTGTCATGCTCATTTTGTCCGCTTTCATTTCTCTTATTCTGTATTGAAATCTCAAGCAAATCAATCTTTTCTCTCAAACCATTACAACATATTTCTGACCACTCTTTGTATTTATTTTGTTCAGCCCACTGTAATTGGCTTTGAAGGACTCCCAGATCTCCTTCAAGCTCTTCAATTTCATTATCAGCCTTTGATATCAAAATTCTTAGTACTTGTATACAAGATTTCTCATTTAAAGCATCTTCTTCTATCTCATCTACCACATTATAAAAAAATAAAAAGTAAACTAGGTTAGGTATTACAGTAACATTGCCTCAGTAAATGAAGCAAACAGTTAGCATCAAGTTACCTGGGTAATTCCATCCATGATCCATACTATTGACTTCCCGTGCATCTGATGATTATTTGATCCACAACTTCAGTAATAAAATAAGTAAAATTTGTGTGAATGTGTATTACATCAAATTGAACTCCTGCTCATTCAAAGCAGAACATACGGAAAAAAAAATAATAAGATAAAATTGAGAAACCTTGATTACATGGTGGACCCCAGAGATCCCAATCCATCACTTTGTGAAACTTTATCCTGAAATGCAAACGACGGCGACATTACAGTTCTATACTTCTATCCCCAGTTCAAGAGAATAAGAGGATCAAGAAACGACAACAACATTACAGTTCTATCCCCAGTTCAAGAGAATATGAGGATGCTAGAGTAAGTTGGCTAAGAAACATGGAGGTTTCAGTAAATTGGCTCTTAAAAAGAAGTCATGAACTTAATAGTAATAAAAGACATGAGAACATTATTTTCTAACATGAAAGTTAGACAGTAATCCAGGAAAGCCATTTCACAGTGAGCACTTTCAGTCTCTTTGGGAAAACTCTGGCTCCTAATTTCTGTATCGCATTGTTCAGAATCCGTCTGTCCCATCTAGATTGCGTCCTTCCTTTGAACAGCTGCCATGAATAAGATCCACCACTAATCACTTAAAAAACAGAGGTTGGAAGTCGGCAAATAGATGCTTCATGTGTCTAGTTAAGGAGGAGACTGTCCCCGTATGTTACTCTATTGCCCATTGTCAGATAGAGTTGGAACCATTTTCTCTCACTTCTAGGGGTTAAGTGGGTCTTCCCACTTAATTTTAGATTTTATTCCATGCTGGCTTGTACGAGATTTAGATGATACCTTGTACATTGTTTGATGCGATTTGTTGGTGCTTGGGAGAAGAGTAATAAGAGAGTCTTTGGCAATCTCTCTCTTCCAAAAGAAAGAATCTGGTTGTACATCACCAAACTTCTGCTTTCTTGGTGTTCGATTTTGAGAGAGGGGTTGGCATGGTTTCCTTCTTTACTAGGGAGTAGAGATCTTGTTTGCTTCGGGATTGCTCCATAGGTAATTGGTTTTTGAAACTTACTAGGGCTCAATCCTTTGTGATTCCTTCCATGTAAATTCTTCACATTTATTAATACAATCATACAGTACTGATTAAAAAAACATTACTTTATAGACTGGTCAGTGGCAGGATCTCTTGAAGATATTTTTTGCACATCCCAGGACCAAATTCCCAATAAATTAGCCTGCTCATAAAGGGGAATTGATAACTTTTTGGATCAATAACAGTAACATGCTTCCTAGTGGGGAGATTATGACAGGAAAAGAGATGTAACGGCTCCAATAAATGCTTATGTATATGAGATCAAGTCAATCACATTGGCTATGCAAAAATGCCAAGTATGCCTAACAGAGACATTGAAAAGTAGCTTATCTTGGACAAAATGGACAAGCTTTTCACTATAAACATAAACTTAGATGTTAAATAGCTATCGTTGTTGTTCCACAGAAGCAAAGCCACTGAACAGCCTATATGAGAACCTTAAAATGCTGGAAAGGATAAAATTGAGCATCAAACAGATTGCATCAGCAATGAATAAGATATTTACAATCTAGGATCCCTGATAATCAGGATGGGCATGTGGATTCATCATAAGCCTACTAGAATGACTGCATATGGAACTGGCAATACTAATAATTAAGCATACGAGTAGGTGGAGTATGCTCTTATTGCATGGTTACTGCTTATAAGACTACAAGACAGCTTTTATCACGGACATCTTTTCCAAAAGAAGTAAAGTTAGATAGAAAAGCTTTTGTTTGTGAATTTAATTACGCTTTGTAGTTTGTACACTTCCCTGAGGAAAATAGAAATTTGTGGAGGCTCAGCTTCCCCTTTTGCAAGGTCAAAATAATCCTAAAGGTGTATTGAAGAAATATGGAAGTCAATTTCATTTTCTACCAAGTTAAATTCCACCATTAAGAGACCAGATCTTTTGTAGTTTGTTTCATAGCTTGGCCAAGTTTTAGGATGCCCTCGGAGAAGATAATCAATATTCTAGAAAAAATTATGGGAAGTTGGACCGTTCTGGACCGTTCAAAGTTTCAATATATTTTGAACGCTTGTGATGGTGGGTTGTGAATCCACCTGATCGTTTAAGCACAATTCAAGCCTGAACCAAAGAACACAAACAACTCAAACAATCAAGCGCAAGAATAATTTACCTAACTGCTTCTTAAGTATCTTATGAGATAGTCTGATATCAAGTGGAATATTTGCACTCTAGGTATCCCTATATGTGTATGAGCCAGCCATCAGGAACCCACCAATGCCTCATCCTCTCCGTTATCTGTCTCTTAAATTCTATCCATTTCTCAATGGCCCCTAGGCCCTAGCAATTACAAACCTCACAATGGCTTTTTGGTTTGGACTAGGAATAGGACTTGCTATTCTAGTCGGTTTGGAATCCAGTTTTGGAATCTATCAAAGTCTTGGTTTGTATGATGGTTGGATAACTTTTTAATTGTAATTTTCACGTAACAGAAGTACTAAGATTGTTTTCGCCCATGGACGCAGTCACTCATATGACGAACCATGTAAACCTTGTGTTGTTTTTTGTTCTCTCTACTTATTTTTCTCTATTTTTTGCTGTTGCCATCAACCCTAAAATTGCATTTCCGCAGAACACTATTAATCATGCAATGTGTAACTTTTTTTCTTTTTATTGGCTAATCATGTTAAATGTATTTTGCATTAACAGACTGTTGGCCCGTCCATCAATTTGGTTCGTTCAATTAGATTCCTTCGAGGCTTTCTTGGATTTTGATTGTGACCTATGACGAAATACCAA
Source organism: Tetracentron sinense (assembly GCA_015143295.1). Lineage (NCBI taxonomy): Eukaryota > Viridiplantae > Streptophyta > Magnoliopsida > Trochodendrales > Trochodendraceae > Tetracentron > Tetracentron sinense. The sequence goes on from CM026563.1 coordinate 38,327,027, forward strand.
ATTAATTGGAAATTTTTCCCCTTCTTAGCCTAGTGTACTATTCTCCACCCTTGCTTAAGGAGTCAATACTTTGCCACTTGAGGAAGAACTTATATCCATCTAGAAGATTTCTCAAGCAATTACTAAATAGAATATCTAGAGAGGAGTGCGTCCAAGATCCTGGCAGGACGTTTCAACATTTTGTCAAACTCTTGGCAGGAAAAATGGTTCGATTACCTATCAGTGCGAAAGTTCAATACATAAATGGGTTGTGGAATTAGAAAGGCACCTCATTTATGATGTAATTTTTAACAGGGTGAGTTTTTGAAAAATAAAAAAAGGAATGTCTGATATTAACTTCTCTCCTAGCAAAACATCAAAAAGATTCACCCACCTTTTTTTTAGACTTTTTCTTTTCGTTATGGTAATGCAATGCAAGAGGTCAGAAATCAGGTTATTTCTTATGATGAAAAAAGCTTTTATGTTATGTGAAATTTATGAAAACCCGGTATTTGAAGGTCGATAATGTTAGAAGTTTGTGGCATTAGAAAGTCACCTCGTTCATGATGTAATTTCTAACACGGTGAGTTTTTCAAAAAGAATAAAAGGAATGCCTGATATAAACTTCTCACCTAGCAAAACATAAAAAAAATATTCACCCAAAGAAATGCATGTGATGTGTTTTCATTTTATACAGATTTTCTTTTCTTTTGAATGTCTCGCTAAAATGTTTCATGCCCTTCTCTAGTATATAAAAGAGACATATATTTGAACATAAAGAAACTTTGTCACAATCATTGGTCATTTTGAAGCTGTTGCTCATCCAAAAACAGGGTTGTCCTTACTCCTTCGGTTATGTAATCCAAATTTTTTTGACTGGTCCACCCAATTATGAGGCGGAAACCCTTATATACAAAAGATAAGCAATTAATGAGCAAAAAAACACACAAATTCTCATAAAGAAAATATAAACAGCAGCTTACGAACTACCATGTACCAAGCACTAAGTGCAACACTGAATATCAAGTGATCCCTTGATGCGGGTGTATCAAGGCAAACTCCCTCAACCAAGTACTAAGCAACAATTACACATCAATCTGATCGGAAAAGAAAGGCCATCACGATTCAGTACTTCAATCAAGAGAAGGAATAGGGATAAAACAAATTTTTGCTCAATCTCGATAGGGTGGGTGCTAATAAAGAAAAGGTAAACAGCAACTTACAAACTACTAGTTTCATCTAACAAATACTACGCACAACACTGAAAATCAAAAGGTTCTTTAATGTGCAACAAGAGAGACACGTCAGTTAGACATCCTTAACCAAGTACTAAAAAATTATTACAAATCAATCTGATCGGAAAAGAAAGAGCATCACAATTAAGTACTTCAAAGTTCAAACAAGGAGTAAAACTATAACAAGTTTTGCTCAATCTCGCTTCTGACATTTGTCCGGTTCAACCCTTGCTTGAGGGCGCACGTCCAACCATGACAGACACACAAATTCATGGCTGTTAGTTCTGCTAATACCTAACAAAATAAACGACGAGTGCGAGAAGAATCACACCCTTACTAAGCACTTTAAATACAGTAAAATGAAATGCAGCTTAAATCAAACTACAAAAACCATCGAAAAAGTTAGAGAAATGGATTACATACAGAAGATCATCAAAACCGAGAAAGAAGAAGGGATTAAACGCGAAATGCAGCTCAAAAAGAAAGATTGAACACAGAAACTAATAGGGAATGCAGTCGTAGACAGCATTCCAATGCAGCGCAGATTATTAAGGTCGAGCAACAAGAAATCAATCTCGAGCATTCATCAAAAAGAATAAAAACTAACAAAAAATGGAAATAAACCTTATACAGAGATTGAACAACACGAATTGCATGAACAATTAGAAGAATATACCTCCACTTCTTCCGCAAATCAAGAAATGCAGCAAGATTATGGAAAAAGAGAGTCGAAGTTTCAGTTGTTCATAAAAACTAAAAGGAATCGTGGTTTTCTAGGGTTTCGAAAACCCAGAAATGAACAGAGAGAGAGAGTTGCAGTTTAACTAGAGAGGGAAAGGCGGTAAGGTAAGCGATGACTATTCTAAGAGGACAGAAACATCAGAGTTGATTTGAAAAGAAATGGTATTCTTCGTAATTAAGTGCAGGTATGAGGATATTTTGATATGTATGGAACATCAATTTTGCCTCTTACGGTATATATGCTTCCAGATGTTTCTACTGCCTGCAGAGACGTATCACGTATTTATTTAGACGCAACCTCAGGCACATGCCCGAGATTCAAACTCGGGCACCACTCTTCATTGGACGCGTAGAATGGTGTTTTCAGTAAGTGTGATTCCAACTTATGTGTTTTTTTGACACTCATCTATGGTTAAAATTCACTTAAGGTTAAATATCCTAACCTTAATTTTTAGAAAAAAATCTTTAAAAAATTGACCACATGGTAGAGTTGAAATCATAATCAAGGTTAATTTTCTAAAATATTTTTTCTATAAACTGGGGTTAAATTATCAATCCTAGGTATGAGTGAATTGTAATTATGGTTAATAAATATTAAAAAGACTATGTGACAAGATTGAGAGTGTGCGTGTACCACTCAACCAAATGTGCAATGCATACTATCACTCCCCCTTCCCACCCTTCATGCTATCTTGGGCAGAGGTAATCCGTTGGGCAAAAGGTTTACTCTGCTCAGCAAATCAATGGACAAAAAAATGCCACGTCACCCAAAAGTAATTTTTTTTCCGCCATTTTTGACTTCTTCTCATTTGAATTTTTTTTCTCTTTTTCTTATTTTTTGGACCATTGATCTGGTGCTCCTGGAATATCCTCGGTGAGCAACAGCCTCATCCTTTTGCCCAATCCGTTGCCTTATTTTGAGCGTGAAACAAACAATGGTCCATTTCTGCCACGTGTCAGTCTGAGAGCCCTAATAATATAAGAACAAAAGTGAACAATGCTAGTATCACTTTCATTTAGTGCGAGTGACAGAACACTTGTTTACTTTATAGTAAAGTATTTATACTTTCCACAAGTATGTATAAAGACAGGTGCAGTCTCCCTGTTGAAAAGAAAGGAGAGTGTGACTGTTGGGTTTTAATCTCATTTGATATGCCTTCAGAGTGACTGAGTGAGTCAAATTGACTCAGTTTCTACTTTCTACTACGGCTACAAATCTACTAACGGCAGGGAATATGACAATGTGGGGGGTGTATCACTTGTAGGGTGGGCTAGTTATGGCTATAAGGTACACATGCTAAGAATGGTCTAGGCTGGGAAGTTCAATAATAGCCATTAGGATGGTCCCCTCCTAATTAACCCTAAACAGGTCCTCCTCTTTTCTTTTCCTTTTTTTTTAATGGAATACTCAAGAGGCTCTAAAACAGTCTGGGTCATCCTAACTACTCAAATATTCCTAGAGTCTGCTAGTAGTAGCTTACGCGGGAGGAAGTTATGATGTCGACTAAGCAATGAGCTAAATTTTGCTAGCTTGTGGGCGAAGGCATTCCCTTGACGCGGTGTATTTTTAATTTGATAGTGAGGGGTGTTCTTAAGAGAGAGTTTAATGTCACCCACAATAGCTGCAATCTCCCCTTCACCCTAATCAATCTAATCAGATATGTTAATGCTAAAATGGATCTGAAGAGGCTTTGAGTTTGGGTTTGCGACTCACAATTTATCACTCTAGAGTGAACCTGGTTCGCTAGGGGTAGGATGAAATAATTTATTTCTCGATTCGCTTAGGTTCTTTAGTTTAATTAATTAGTTTGGTTTGCTTGTATATATATTAATCCTGCAATTAAATATATTATAAATACTTATATTAAAAAACATATAAAATGTCTAATTTTATGAGCGCTTCACAAACTCAAATGTCAAATTTGTCGAATTCGTTGAACCCAAAATATAAATTCATCAAACTCAAATAGAAAAAATTACCAAACTAGACCTATTGAGTTCAAGTTCAGGATTCCCCCATATTTACGAACCCAAACATACTATGTCGCAAGCTAATTCGTGTTTCGTTACAGCAGGTAGTGAATTAGGTAATTTCAGATTGTAACCACTCATTTAGCATGCCTTTCGGGAGACCTTTTGTTAAAAGTATGTTATATTTTTTTTTTTTTTATTATAAGGAGTCTGAACATTCCCACCTTGCCACAGGTTCTACTGAGATCGAATCACAACCAATTGTGATTGAATTTGGAGAGAGTTCAACCGCACCCACAGGCCAACACATGTCCCTTTTAACTCTTATTAACTGCGGTTAAGATTCACTAATTCTAGAGGTTCAACAATATAACTTTGGTTCTTAGAAAAAAAAAATATTTAACCTTGTGAAGAATTTTTAACCTTTTGGGTTAATATTTTATGATGATTTTTTAAAATCAAGGTTATATTGTTGAATCTCAAGGGTTAGTCAATCTTAACCACAATTAATATGAGTTAAAAGGGTCACGTGTTGGCCTGTGGTTGCATTTAAACTCTCCTCAGTTCAATCGCAATTGGCTATGATCGACTGCGCCCATGAGTTACTCAATAGTACAGTATGGTTACAATATCCTGTATGGTCTACAATTACAATAAAGTGTGAGTGTGAATTATATTTCTTCTTTTTTTTGGGATAGGGAACGGGTGTGATATTAGAGATTGGATATCAGCCAATCACAATTGAACTCATGGACAGTTCATTAACACCCAAATGTTAACATGTGTCCATGTTAACCCTATTAATTATGTTATACTAATCCTTAAGGTTCAACAATCTAACCTTGATTTTTAGAAAAATACTAAAAAAATATTAAGTGTGGGTTAAATTTTTTTAACTATAGTTAAAAGTTTTTAAAATATTTTTTTCAATTAAATCAAGGTTAAATTATTGAATGGTATAGGTTAGTGAATCTTAACCAAACCTAATAGAAATTAACAATGACATGTGTCGACCTGTGGGAAGAGTTCAATCGCGATTTGATCTCATGATATTATTATATTAACCCTTTTGTGAGGCGATATTTTACTTGTACCAAAATTCATTGCGTTTGATTGGCGGGAAAAATGTACTGTTTGATAAAAATAAAATAAAAAATTGAAATTTCGGTTTCAAATAACCCGCCCCCCCCCCCCCCCCCCCCCCCCCTCCAATATCGAAATATTCAGACGAAATTTCGTTGATTTCAGACGAATTTTTGATTTTACGATATATCGGGATTTCGGCGGAAATTTGATGAGTTTTTTTAAAAATTTTCAGTGATTTTTTTTATATATTTTTGTATATAATATTAAATATATTTTTATGAAGTTAAAATCCGTAATTTACTAGTACATTACTATATTATACTTTATAAATTATAGTTTATAAAGTATACTATGAATAGTATATTATTATACCCTATAAAGAGTATATAAACTATAGTTTATAACTATATTATGAAGTATACTACGAATAGTATATTATTATGCTTTATAACGAGTATATAAACTATATATATATATAATATTATTATACTTTGTATTTTAAAACATATATATTTATAAAAAAATATGCTCGGAATATTTTAAGAATATTTTGTTCGAATCCCTGAAAATTAAATAAATCACTTAAAAATATATAAATTAGGTATTTTAAATAAAGTATTTTAAATTGTGTATAAATATAGTAATATATTACTATATTTAATATACTAGTAAAATATTACTATATTTTTTAGTGATTTTTTTTATAAAGTATAATATATTAATATACTAGTAAATTACGTATTTTAAATTTTAAATATATAAAAATATATTTAATACTATATACAAAATTATATAAAAATACTGGGAAAAAAGTCATCAAATTTCGGTCAAAATTTCAGAATATTTCAGCAAAATTTCGGATCAAATTTTGGAATAATATTTTATTATTAAATGAGATTTCGACGAGATGTCACCCGAAATTTCGGAAAATTTCGTTTCGAGGTGGTCTTCCGAAATCGACGAAAATTTCAAAATTTTAAACCTTAATCCCTACGTCCAAGACTAAATTCCCTTGTGTGTCCATTTCCCTTGTTGTGTTTGTTGTTCCTTCCCTTTTTGAACTCTGTTGTCCCTATCATTGAATTTGGTCATATGGTAGGAATGCAATAATTGTTTTCGCTGCAAGGAGTGCTACCCTACTCTCGGGCCTTTCCTACTCTAGCCTGAGCCAATCACCTATCTAATTTTTCTGTTAAAGCACTGTAATAAAGTAAAAAGTGTGTACTTTAATAGTGAGATTGGACAAGTAGTTGGTGTAAGCACCCAAATTTAAACCCCTAGCTAACCATGGTTAAGCCTCCTATTCATGGTTAATCCCTAGCCTAACCCTAGGTAAATCCTAGCCTAACCCTAGGTAAATCTCTAGCAAACCCTAGGTTTTAACCCTAGTTAATCCTAAGACCAAACCCTAATACAAAACCTAGGTGAACCCAAGCCCTATCCAAGCCCTAAACCGAGCCCTAGGCCCTTAGGGCTTAAGCCCTAGGCCCTTAGGGCTTAAGCCCTAGGTCCACAACCCCTAGGAAGTCCAAGCCTCGGCCTAGGCCCAAGCCCAAGCCATCAAAATTCAAAAAATTCACCCCAAGACCGCGTGCCTGCAGTGGGCCGAAGGCCTGTTGGTTAAAAACCAACCGTGCCGGTAATAGGATTACCGACACCCTTTTTTTTTAAAGGCTTGGGGTGTCAGTAATTCCATTACCGACATCCCTGGTTTTCCGTGTTTGCAGCAACCACCCCACCCTGTAGGTTCAGGCACGCTGCACCAATCCTCTCCGGTTGCAAGAAGTCACTCCACCCCATCATGCCCCCTCCTACTCTTGTCCTAATGCCAAGGGTGTCCCCAAGGAACTCCCCTATAAATGGCAGACCCCCTCCTCTTCAAAATTCACTACAAAAACACTCCAGGCAAACCCCTGTCCATTTCTGAACCCCTCAGCCCTCTTCCAGACCTCCAGCAAACACCACGAAGCACCAGTAGCTTCCTCAGCATCAGCCACACCCTCTGTGCAGCGCCACCGCGAGCCACCGTGCTCCATCGCCTGTCTCGAAGACTCCCAGCACATCCGGAGTGAAGCACTAGGGTAGGGCTTCCCCTACTCCTCTCTCTCTTCTTTTTTGATCATATGTGAGCCCTTGGTCCATTCCAGGGGACTATTGTTCTCATTTTGTAGGAAAACCCACTGTGGGGGGTCTCTCCCACCTCCATAGGTGTGGGGAACCCCCCCAAGGGTATATAACCGCGTAGAATAACCTCAGTAGGGTTCTGGGAGTCCCTCATGCCATGAGGGAACCCCTTGTTCCACCCCCTTTGCAGCCCCGTAAGGGGATTTTCAGTTTCTAAAAAAAATATAGGGTGTCGGTAAACTCGATACCAACACCCCTGAGCATTACTGTTGCAAGGCCTGTGGGCCCCACCTGAGCATCCCCAGGGCCCAATCAAGGGTCAGGATTGGACCTCTGGGTCTCCCCTACATTTCACCATAAGAACCATGGTTAAGCCTAACCATGGTTAAAATACCAAAAACTAGAGACTGCTAGAATGTCGGCATTCAGATTACTGACATTCATCATTTTACGTAACTGGTGTACAATGCCACTTTGGCATGTTTTGTTCTTTTTTGGGTCTTACAGTTGCCCCACAGCCCATGAGGGCCCTCCACTGGAATTTTCATGACTCCTGGGGCCTATCCCAAGTTTGACCAGACCTGCCCTTTGCCATAACCATGGTTAACTTAACCATAATTAAGAGTTAACCATAAGTAATTCATCAAACCAACTTAGAAAAATCTGAAAAAATTCTTAAAAATCCAAAAAATTCTAAAATTGTAGAAAACATCACTTTTGGATTGCATGCTCATGCCTAATCATGGTTAGATGAGCTTAACCATGATTAATATTTGGTTTAATCACAGTTAAGCCCATTTAAACCCTGAAAATTGCCCAAAAATCATGGGAAATTCAAAAAGGAAATAAAATTTTCAAAGCATGCTTTATGCATTGCCTAACCTTGGTTATCCGAACTAACCATGGTTAAACATATGTCTTAACCATGGTTAGTCCATTTAACTTAGAAATTTAGAGAAAATTCCTAAAAATGTTCAAACAACATTTGAGGACCATAAACATATCTTGGACCTTGCCCAATCCCGGTTAGCAACCCTAACCATGGTTAAATCCTCTTGGTTTACCGAGCCTAACTCTAAGCCTACCGGCTTACCCTTGACCTATCGGGCCTAACTTTAAGCCTACCAGGCTTACCCTCGGCCTACCGGGTCCAACCAAGGCCTATCGGGCCAAACCATAGCCTACCGGGCTCACTCTCGACCTACCGGGCCTAACCTCGGCCTACCGGGCCAAACCCTAGTCTACCGGACTTCCTCTTGGCCTACCGGGCCTAAGCCTACCGAGCTTCAACCTTGGCCTATCGGGCCCAATCAACATGACCATACACTTGACCAACCTGGTCAACCACCCCTAACTACCCGGTTAAACCCTAAGTCACCATTGGTGCACACACAACACTCTCTTAGCCTTGGCACGGGCTCATGTGCCAGAACTACGTTCGGTCTTATCTCACCCAAATGTGAGTACATAGGCAACCCAAGTCGGGTTCGACCCCAGTCTAGCTTTTCCTTTCTTGGATTAGTATACTAAAACTAAGGTATTTGACTAATACTTGACGCTAATTTGGCTTAAACCTAGTAAGTAGGGAACCATTGTAAAACGGAAGCGCCGGGGTGCCTAACACCTTCCCTGGGCTTAACCGAACCTCTTACCTAGAACTTTAAGCAGACTAAGACCTTATCCATTACCCGGGAACTTAGCCCCACTGAATTAATAAGTGGCGACTCTAAACATAACATAATCACCGCCAAAATTGTGGGTAACCGGAATCTATGCTCACAGTTGGCTCAGGTTGAGAGTAAAAAATACTTGAGAGTAGGGCTAGCACTCTTCTTTGGCTGTTGTTTTGATGCTCCTTTTTGAAATCTGGTTACTTTTGTAAGAAGGGGAGGAGAAATGCTAGCTTCAATCATATATTTCTCAGCTCTCATGGTGCAAATGATAAGTATCGCTACTTTTACCTATTGCCTTGAGAAGATGTATACATAATTCCTTTCTTTGGAAGTTTTGTTTTCTTATACTTGTTGAAGGGGTAACAATGCTACGCATTGCACCAACCTTAAGAATTTGAGAAAAAAAAATTTACTTGTGTGACAAGGACTAGCACTCCCTAAAAAGGAAGTGCCTATTTCTCCTAACTTTCTCTCTCTCAAACTTAACATTTAGTTTAAGGGGACAATGCTATTTCGCTTTTCATTTTATTATTTATTTATTTTAAACTTTTTTATTGCACAGTCTAGTTAGTGGGTTAGTATCTACTCTAGGAAAGGATGGGGAAATCACAACGCCCACCTGCACTGCACAGGCTGCACACATGGGACTCGAGCCCAAAATCTCGCTGCTAATGAGGGACACACACTACCAATTTTCATTTCATTCATTTCCTCCTTTTTGAATTAAGGAGACAAAGAAAAAAAAAGTTGTGAACTCTACAAAAATCTCACATTTTTTTGTCTTTTTGTTAAAAAAGAAAAAGAAAAAAAAATGGAGGGTAAATTACACTAACCTCCCTTGAAGTTTGGCAAAATTTCAGAGACCTCCCCTCTTATTTTTGAAATTACACTGCCCTCCCTTGTCAGGCTCCCAAATTAACATCATCATACGGATAATGCGCTTTTACTATTTTATTTATTGTCTTTTCCACAAACAAGTCAATGAATTTGATCTTGCTAGGAATGCATCCGAGAGGATCGTTGTGATTAGCAACTTACCCAAGCCCAATTTAAAAAAGTGCAACTGTCCAGACCGAATCATTTCAAAATTTCTGCAAGGCCATTCTTCACTGTCTTGCCAACCTCCTTTCCCATCTTACCTTTAAAAAACTTCCTTCCCTCATCTCCCAAGCACATTACACACATAACACATATAATCTGATCAAAGCATGAATTTTGAAAATTTGTTTTGAATCAAGCCCATTCCTTTGGAAGGCATATCCTTACACAAGATTCCCGTCTCATTCCTTCTCAAGGAAAATCCATCGGATTGGGATCAAACTTGCCTAGTTGTGCTGTTCTTGAGCCACTCAATCAGGGAAATATCAAAAATACCAGTTAGCATTTATAATGCCCTGGATAAATGGGTATGGCATTACTCAAAAAGGGGCATTTTCAAAGTCAGCTCTGCATATCATCTGGCCTCTTATATGCTGTCTACGCATCTTCCTTCCTCTAGTAGCTCAACTACTTCTAGCGAGTCTAAAGCTTGGAGGATAATTTGGAAACTTCCCCTTCCACCAAAAATTCAGGTTATCATGTGGAAACTTTGCAACAATGCAATAACAATGGCTTCAAACCTCCGGAAGAGGCGAATATTGGTGGACGACTTGTGTCCTCTCTATGGGACTGAAGAGGAAACGATGAAACATCTATTCTTAGAATGCAAGTGTACCCGTAGTATCTGGTTCGGATCTCAACTTTCCTTAAAAATTCCACCAAGTTCTTCAATGTCTATGCTCAATTGGTGGGCTCAATGGTGTCAACATCCTTCTTTCGCCAAGGGCGATGACTCACTAGCCATTCGATTGGCTACGGTGATGTGGAGCATTTGGATTCACAGTAATGAAGTGATCTTCGAGGGGATATCCCCCAATCTAGTAGGAGTTTTAACAAAAATTGGTTCTCTCCTTGCCGACTTCTTTCGGTGTCAGAATAGGAGACAAGATGATGAACCCGCAAAGAGTCTTATCCGGCCTTCTGTATTTGTGTGGGATTCCCCTCCTCTAGGCTGGCTGAAAATTAATGTGGATGGTGCGGCGTTACCAATGAGTCGGCAGCAAAGGTGGGGGTGATAGTGCGGGATCATGAAGGAATTGTATTGCATCAACTCTCAAAACCTCTCTGGGGCGGTAATGCTCGAGTGGCTAAGGTAGAGGCGATTAGAAGTGGGTTTCAGCTGGCAGTATCAAATAGATGGGATCGAGTTATCGTCAAATCAGATGCAAAAGAAATCGTGGAGATCCTGGCTGGCTACTCAGCATAGCAGCGTGGGGATATTCTGACCTTGGTGGATGATATTACTAGTCTCAAGAAAGTGTGTTCCAGGGTGGAAATCAAGTTTATTCCTTCCGAAGCCACTACTCTAGCCCACAATGCAGCCCAATAGACCCTCACTTGTAGTATAAATAGATTGTTCCCTATTCCTGGACAGTCCATGACGGCCTCCTCCTCATGGCATCCTGGAATGCTTGTTTTGAATATAATATCTCATTACCAAAATTTTTTTATAAAATTAATTTTTAAATCCCTATCTAATTCGTCATGTAAACAACCAAACTAGATGAGTGCTTAAATCTCAGAAATTTTATTTTATTTATTCATTGAAACCCTAAAACAATTCGTTGTTGGATCCACCATATGTAGGTTCCAGTGGTGCTTGTCGCTGCTCTCTGATTTCATACCATTTGGTTTCTTTGGCAGTGATCCATTCTCTGGACTTTCTTGTCGAACAGAAAGAACCCTTGCTTTGAAAGGTTTTTTTGTTGGCTGGAGAGAGAGAGAGAGAGAGAGAGAGAGAGAGAGATGGCACCTTGGTCAGGATGGCTCGAGTAGTTGGTTGAAGATGAGAGAAGAAGAGGATGGCATCCTTTAAGGTGTTGGTAAGTTTTAGTAATTTTTTAGCTTTAGCATATGTTGATGTTCGCATAGCACCAATTTTTAAATTTTATGTTATTGGTATTTCGGGGAATAATTCAGGTATCTAAAAATATTTAAATAATGACATCATCAAAATTCATCCATGTTAGTAACAATATACTAATGGAAGGAGAATCTGTTACCAACAATTAAACTATAAGAAAGGCAGTGTAATTTCATAAACAGGAGGGGAGGTTTCTGAAATTTCGATAAACCTCAAAGGAGGTCAGTGTAATTCACCCAAAAGTGGATGACAATAAGAGTGGACATACCATTTCCCATAGAATAATATAAATTTTGTTGAATTTCAAGTTTATGAGCCATCTTATCTAAATATGTTTTTTTTTTTAGTATAAGGTATCATTTATGATTTAACACACTCTAAACACACACATCTATACCTATAGTAACCACTAAAATGCTATAAAGGTAAATCCACACACTCACTCCAAAAGGATCCAACTAATAGAGAAATGGAGGACCCTTATATACCCTGTGAAGCCTAAGTATCCAATTGACGTGGGACTAAGCAGAACAATAACACCCTAAATATGTATTGTTCTTCCTTGTAAGGGGCAACAGCCTTTGTCCCATGACTATTAAATAATTAAATAAAATAGTAATATATATATATATATATATATATATATATATTCCAATCATTAATTATAAAATAAATTTGATAAACTTTGAAGAAAAAATGTATGCAGTTGACTTTAGAAATCAAGTATTTTAGAAGAGTTTATTTTAGTAATTAGACTACTTAGAGTTTTCTACTTAATAGTTTTTACTCTATATTTATTATTTATATAGCTCTATAGATATTAAGGAGGATTTTATTCTTTAATAAAATGCAAGCATGCCACCATACAATTTCTAATTTCATGCATAATACCTCCGCATACCTCTAATTTCAAGTGAAGCATATAACTTAGTTGAATGATCATGGAACACGTTCCCTTTTGTAGCCTCTCCTTTTATATTTGGTCATCTAAAAAATTAGACTACAAGATATAAATAGTGAAATAACCCAAGCATCAAATAATACTTTTCAGGCAACAACTTCAATGTTGCACCATTGGTGAATACGAAACCTATAGAAGCTCGGTTTATCAAAGCTGCCCTGACATACCAACATACTAACTAAAGCTCTAATTAAACAAAATATATATTTACATTCACATTAATGGCATGTTGTGCCTCCTCAATAGCAACATAAAAAACACGAGGACTTGTCTATAACCTAAATTAGTAAGAGACAACATTCAAACATATAATTTTTTTTCCCAGTTTGGCAATTGATCAAGTAGACAAAGAATTACAACTCGATAATAATACAAAGATTCTGTGTGGCACGAAAAGTACCAAGATGGCATTATCAATGGTCTTGGGGATTCTAGCAACTACAACTTTGAGACCGCGCCTTCTAATTCCTTGCATGATGGGTAATTAGAATATAGTAAGCACGTCAAAAGCAAAATCAATACACTCTCTTTTATATAAGGTGCATTTCAAACACCTAATATAGCACAAAGCCAATATATATTTTAACTGAAGTAGAGAGCATGAATAACATCCCCAAGATCAAGCGACAAAAGCCTCTTACCCTCATTCTTTCATATTAAGAAATCTAAATTTTTAACTTTAGTTATTTAACGAAAGATCAAATATCTACATAGATGAGTAAGGACTCTCGAGTAGAGTCCTTCAAAGCTCTATCAATCTTTAGTGGGTCCTATTAATTGTAGATAAGGAACTTTTTATAGATTCCAAATAAGACTTTTTATTATATAAATTGTAAAATTATATTTATAAAAAGCTACTAAATATTATTAGAAACTCCTTGTAAGTAGTCTAATAATGGTTTCGTATATGTCATATTTCCTATTGTGCAATATTGTTACATGTAGTCAAAAATATAATCATGATGGTGTAGACCTAAGGTCTACATCCAGGCATGTAGAACTTAAACAACTATGATTGGATCGTTTACTCTCCGTTCATTATTAAAATATAATAGTTGATATTGTAATGAGAAATCGAACCCAAATTGGTTTTACGAATATAATTTGTATAGGTTTATACCTTATATTTGTGTATGTTTCAGAAGGGTGAACCTAGGACAAACCCCAATAGTGAATGCATTTTATGAACATATAAAACCATTCCAGATGTATACATAACGAGCATAACTATACATTTTAAACAAAGTATATAGTACTACTAAGTTCTTGATCAGGCGTAATTGTACACAATTATACACTTCAAAACTACACTTGTTAAGTATTTAAATATTCTTTTTATTCCTATGATGCTTCACTTGGATTTATTCTTCTATTTCAGGTATTTGAAGCAAAAGGAAGTAAATCTAAAGATGTACTCCAAGTGAAGAAGATGGAAGGGTCTCAGACAAGCCAAAGAAGACAAATGGAGCAAAAAGGGATAAAATCAAGATAGTCCGATCGATCAGGCCCACCAGGCCGATCGTTCGGCCAAGCCCAGCACAATCCGATTGATCAGACGCACTGGGCTGATCGATCGGCCAAGCCCAGTAGGGTCCAATCGATCGACACTTACTCCCCTGATTGATCGGTTATCCAGTTTTTGATGCCTCGGGATCGATGCGTGTACGACTTGGGGAAATGGAACCCTAATGAGATCTCTTTGGAATCCTATAAATAGAAGACCCTAAGGCATTGCTGGGAGTGTGGGGAATTGCAGAGAAGAACTCATCGGGAGAAGAGCATGAAGAGCATGGAGTCTTCACTAGTCATGACGATTACTCCTTCCACCATGAGCAACTAAGCTCCCATCTAGGGTTTCGATGAACCCTAACCAAGTATAGTTGATTTTTGTATTTATTTATAGGGTTTTGTTATTTGTAATAAACAAATACATACTTTGAGGATTACTTTGGTAATCGAGTTTAAAGTAGAGATTCGATCTTCAATATATTTATTTCTTGTCTTATGAATTATTTCCCTTTTTGATTGAATTCGATTCAGGGTATAATTTTTGTGCTCTTATGCATGAATGATATGCAATAGGGCATTTTGTGTAAGTATGAGAATCTTAGGATGGTCTATGCCTAGGAAAGACGGATCGTGACCATAACCCTAAGTTAGTTTATATAATGTGGACGATCCGTGCTAACCAAAGATAGATCATGCCTATGATTCGAATGCTTAATCTTTTCAATGAATATAATTGAGACTTGTAGTCACAATTATTCGAAATCAATTACAAATAATAACCCCTAGATTTAATGTAGTAAATCAACGCTAAGAGGTTAGTGGTAGATTCGATACCCTAGATTTCTCTATCTAAATTCTTAATCATTTTTATTTGCTTGAAATATTTAGAATAATTTTAGGACTTTTAATCAACAACACAAATCCAACTGTTCAACTTTAATTCAAAATCCATCTTTTTAATCAAGCAATATAATTAGCGTAGTCTTCGTGGTTTGACACCCTCAATACTTATCACTTTTATTCGGAATTAGTGTAGTAACGAGGTATAGATCTGTAGCGATTAGTTCTCAAAAAGATTCTTCTCTACAATCACTCACTCTCAAAAAGTGACAAAGAAATGTTCTTCAATTTTTCAGCTTCTCAAGAGCTCCTATAGACCCTCAGATATCTCATAAATGTCAACATAGCAAGGGTGAGCACGAAGCTTAGCAAAATGAACATGCATAACACATGCACTCATAAGTCATTATTACATTTTATTCAATATGCAATTAATGACAACTCAAGTCAATTCATTTTCTTCATTTTGAATTACTTGGTCCATATCCGGCGGCCCTCGACAACACCTTTGAATAACATTCTATTCCTCTATAGCAGCCCCCTTGGCTTTGCTTCAGGGCACGATTTAAGATCTCACATCTGTTCTTACTATTGGTGACTCCAGCAACACCTTTAGGATACCGATGAAATCACACACCTGTTCCTATTATTAGTGGCCCCAACAACACCTCAAGGATTCTGATGGAATCGTATGCTGTCCACCCCTGGTTAAATCGCCTATTAGTTTAACAATTATTATAGTGTTATATCTTCCTTGCTATGGCTTTTCATACCACACATAGTAAGGTCAGTCTAACTCAAGTTATTAACCAAGGTAAGCTAATTATATCCTCCCTGCTGCAGCTCTATAGTGTCCTATATTACTATAGCAAGACGGATCTAACTAAACTAGGTAAGATCTACATATTTTAAGCAATTCACTTAGGCATGCACACCAATTGATCATCATGAAGTATAACATAGATGTGAGATGGGGACAAGATATAAGAAATAGAGTTAAAAACTTGTATAACAATTCATAAAATAAGGAAAAGTATGGTTCTAATAGAAGGGATCCTAAACATGCATTGTTTCTAAGTTCTGATATGAAAACAAACATGATCATTCGAACGGTCACCACATCATTCGAATAAGTTGACAATTTTGGACTTGGTAAAATTTCCAAAGGGTGAAATAGTAAGCATAATCATTTAAACGGTCATACAATCATTCGAATGGTTCCAAGAGAATGGACTAGTTATGATTTTAACACAAAACAGTAGTGACCACCGTTCGAACGGTCTGCTTGCAGATTTCAAGGAAAAACCCCTTTTCACCCAAACCCCCCCAAATGAACCTCATTTCCTGCTAGATTGATTTTAGATTAAAAATAGTAATGACATGAATTTAAAGCCTAAGAGAGTGTTCACTTATCTCAATCCTAAAATTTTAGGGTTTCTAAAAGATGGAAAACCTCCAAATGAGTCTGCTTCACGATCTTGAGCTCCCTTCAGCAATAACTTCGAATCTTGGGCCTTGAATCACCTTCTCCAAGCTCTCAAACCCTAGCCTCTTCTTCTTCCTTCTTCCAAAAGCTTTCTATCTAGTTTAGGTTTTCTAAAAATGAAGATTAGGTTATCCTTAGTTTTTTATACTAAAACTCATTATTGTGCTTTTACCCAACTACCCTTACTTATCTTGTTTGGCCACAAACCCAAGTTAAACCTTATAGTGTTTTATGTTAATCTTAATTTATCTTGCCCAAGGTTATTAGACACTCATGACCAAACAACACATTGGAATATTATCAAAGTGCCCTCTGACAAGGAAATTACAAAAATACCCTTAACAATTAAATTAGGACTTTTAGAATCGCTATAATGCTCAACACTGTAACACACACACGCCCCAGGCCACAAGGCCATTGCACCCACACACCCTCTAAAGAGAGTTGAATAGGTCCTCTTCCTTTGTAAGATTTGCCAGGATAGCAAGGTCATTTATTGTTGGTTGAGTCACAATAATCACTATGGGGACTCACTTCCTCTTTAAAGCATAATGTCACATGCGTATGTTTAGTCCTACACCAACTATGAACTGGGCATTACTAGGCCATTGGTGTAGGAGTAGGCAACATATGAATTGGCTAGTCACTTTGGTTGGCAAGCGCTTTGTGATAAGTGGTATTAGAGTCTTCTTGAGATAATAAGAGTTGTAACTCTCTTCCAAGTGCTCTTCACTCTTCTCTCCTACTAAGCTTGAAGGTAAGGCTGCCTCGTTTAGGACGGACTCTAGCATGAGTGCCGCACAATCAAGGTCGGGAAAAATAACTAAGGCCGTGATAAGTGGTATTGGAGCCAACCTAGGGACATCGGGGGTGTTGGATGGATTCATAGCATGTTAGGATCCAGAGGTGGATCCCCCTGACGAGGATGCACATCAGGGATTTAGGCGGAGGAGCCTGTCACGGGTGTATGTTTAGTCCCACACCAACCATGTATTGGGCATTACTGGGCCATTGGTATGGGATTATGCAACATCTGAATTAGCTAATTACTTTGGTTGGCAATGTGATAATAAGCCCAAGCATAGGGTCCACCAGGTGTCGTCACCAACCTTGTGTATTGCAACACACCCTTCTTTAATAATCCAGGATGTGTGTCTACTTCTAGATATAAGATATACATATATAGAGACACAAAGATATGAATCCATAAAAGAAGCTGGAAGATATGAATCCATAAAAGAAGCTGCTTAAACTTCCAGGGAAGCATCTTGTGGCTAGAATAAAAGAATCATATGTACATGTATAAGTATTTGGCCGAGCATGCACTGGAGTCGGCAACTATATCCGGCAATCAAAGCAAAGTCAACAATACAATCCAAATTGCCATTGCCGAGTCAAAGAAGAATACTGTAGTATACTGATTACACACACCAATCCATTAGAAACTAAAACTAAAACTAAAACTATTTGTGGGATTCGATGATGAAGATTACCCAAAAAAAAAAGAAAAAAAAAAAAGAAAGTACGGGCTCTCTAATAGAGTCCTTCTAAGTCTCTACTAATAGAGAGTCATTACTAATAATAACAGCAAAATTAAGAGAATCAGTTACTATTAGAGTCGGTCTATGAGGTTGTGGGACTAATTCTTACTCTTAATGGACTAATTCATATTCTAAGTTAATAGAGATAAGTACTGATTAGTCACCCTAAATAAAAAATATCACCTAAAAGAATATGCTTTGAAAAGTTTTACCAAATAGGGTATGTACTCCAATATTACCCTTATCTATATTGGGTTTTATATGTGTCCCTAAGGGGTTAATATGTCAAAAGCATACCCTATTAGGTAATAAAAATACAAAGTATACTTTTTTTGGTAAATATGTTAAAAGCATGTTTTTTTAGGTAATAAAAATGCAAAGCATGAATCGCCTAAGTTAATATTTTTAATTAAAGGGTATTTAATATACTCCTTATATTTTTAACAGTAAAGAATGATATATATAATTTTTTTTTTGAAAGTTCAGGGGACAACTGTCCCTTGTGCAATGGATATGCCCGGTTATAATACATTTTTTTTTCGATCCCTGACTAATTCAAAAATGAATGGATCTGGCAGAGAACTGTAACACCATTTTAAGATGTAACGCTCCGCGGTGTATCTTATATACAACGCGCATCATCTGCATCGTTCATTATATTCATCTCAGCTTCAGAGAGAGAGAGAGAGATGTCTCTGGTTGATTACGCTTCATCTTCAGAAGACGATGATGCAGATGTCACTGAAGAACAAGAAGAAAAAGAGGAAGATGTAAAAGACGATCCTACTCCTTCCACGCTTCATTCACATAACCAGTAATTTTCCCCTTTCTCATTTCATGTAGCAATTTAATTTGCAGAACGAAGCAGAAAATTAGGGTTTCAAAATGCCTTTTTCTCTGCATTATCCTTGTTTAATTTGCTCATGTTTACGGTTTTCATTTTTCACTATTGGTGATTTGAATTATTCGAGGAAATCTGTTTGAAGTTTTTCAAATTAGGTATTGCGATTTACCATTATGAATTTTGTGATTTTGAAATATAGAACTTGTTGGAATTATTCTGAATATTGAATTTCACTAAACCGAAGAAAGAAATGTAAAATTATTAGATAAAGGCCGAGTACTTGCTTGTAATGGGTAATTGCGAACAATCCGACATGGATCCAAAGATCTTTATCCTGACTGTTTATTTCTCAATTTACTTTTTCAGAACTGAAAGGAGAACAAGATTGAGTTTTTATCATCTTACACAGTTGTTACTTTCGACTAATAAACTAAGAAAAAAAAAGAATAGCCTTAGATAGAGCGCACACGAATGCTAAACAAGATTTCCACTTTTATTCATTTATTAAAGACCAACTTCAGATTCAAACATGAAAAAAAAAAAAGCTTCCATCTAGCTTGTCATGTATGCACGTATATACACCAACAGCTTTGGTTGAAGAGGACCATGTTTACGACCCACTTGCCTACCCATAAAAAAGTAGATATTATCTATCTTCAGGAATGCAGCCATAACTGCTGCTACTTGGACATGTTTTTTTAGCGTCATTCTTCTTGGCTGTATTTCAATCAATAATAGCTTTTTATTTGTACATTAATTGGTTTTCTACCTTTCATCTTGAATTCAATTTAATAAAAAATGACATGCATAAGTTTGAATAAGTAGGTATGAATCAGATCTAAAATTCTATGATGCATTTATCTTGGTATGCCTTTGAGTGCATGAGCATCCTGTTAGGGATGCAAATCGCAACCCCTACCCTCTTCCTATTTGGGTCTACCGTTAGGGTCTGGTCATAAATACATAGTGGCATGAATTCCGTTGTTAAGCATTTCTCATAAAAGATTGAAGGATGGAAGTCCACATATCTATCTAAAGGTGGTAGGTTGGCACTCTTGAAGAGCACTCTCAATAGTTTGCTGACCTTATTTATGTCTCTATTTCCTATCCGATCTCCATTGCTAAAAGGCTAGAAAGCATTCAAAGGAATTTTGTATGGAACGATCGGTTAGATAGAAAAATGTCACCTAGCTGATTGGAAGATTATTTACGTACCAATGAATTTAGGGTTTTTGAATATCCGCCCCTTGGTGGAGATAATAAGGCTTTGCTTGGGAAATGGATTGACGTTTTCGCACAGAAAATGATGCACTTTGGAGAAAGGAAATGCTGACAAAATTTGGGGTAAAACCTGTTTGGGAATCAACAGTGTAATCAAGGCATCACCTACGCGGGTTTGGACCCTAAGTGCTTAGGCGCCTCTCTAGGCGGGCGACAGTCACTTGACCTTTCTCTGTTAATCTGTTTTACAGCTTCATCAACTTATTTACATATAAATATCATTTAAGTAAACTTCACTTTTATTTACTTCAAATATTAAAACATTACTAAAACCTAAAAGTCCCGTAAAAAAGTCTCATATTTTAATCTTCAAAAATATTTTCATCTACATGATAAAAAAGTCAACTAATAGTTCAACATAAAAAGACTTACATTCAAGCTTTACAACATTAAATGTTAATTTTCCTAGATTATTGTCAACCCTAAGAGGTTTGAATTTCCATGTGTATATATTAATATCAGTGTAGTCAAAGCGTTTAGGCAACGCCTAGGTGATTGGGGTTCCTTAGGCGAGGCGATGCCTAGGCGTTGGTTAGGCGATGCCGAGTTGATCAAAATATATTTGTTTTGTTTATATTATATAAGAATAAATGAGTGCCCACCTAGATCATGATCTAGGCGATAGGGGTCCTGGGCCTCTTGGCTAGGCAATGCGACATTTTGACTACACTGATTAATATTATATATATATTTAATCTCTCGCTCTCTCTCTCTCTCTATATATATATATATATAACAATTATTTTTATTGCTTGGGCATCGCCTAGGCAACGCCTTGCTTAGCTAGCCCTAATCGCCTAGGCATAGCCTAGACGCCTTGACTACACTGATCAAAGAAGGTGATATGGCCTTATGGAGTAGGTATGTGGAAAGTTATATTGAAAATTCAGTAGGATTTTGCTAAACACATAAGATTCAGGTTGGGTAATGGGTTGTAGCTTATTTTATGGGAGGACACCTGGTGTGGGTTGAGGCCCTTGAGAGAAAATTTTGAATTTTTTTTTTCTTTATCCTTAGTGGCCTCCCGTTTTGTGTGGGAGTCTTCGCCTTCTTCCTGTGTTTGAACCCCAAAATTTAGACGTAACCTGAATAATGGGAGGTTGAAAATCTTCCTCGGCTGTTTAATCTTCCATCCTCAGTATCCCTCAGACCTCAATGGATGGACGATCGTCTTTGGTCTAGGAATAACAAATGTCAATTCTCAGTGAGATCCTTCTTCCAAGCATTGGGAGTCATTCCTATCTTACTTTTCCCCACTAGTCTGGTTGGAACCCAGATATTTCTTCCAAGCATTGGGAGTCATTCCTATCTTACTTTTCCCCACTAGTTTGGTTGGAACCCAGATATTCCAACTACGATATCCTTCTTTCTTTGGTCAGCCGTGTTGGACAAGATTCTCACATGCGATCATTTGATGAATAGAGGGTGGAGACCGCTATTTTATGTGTCTGGAATAAGAGGAATCGATAGATCACTTGTTATTGCATTGCCATTTTTCTTATGTTATTTGGGGTAAGTTCCTTCTCGATTAGGGATCGTCTGGATCGACCCTAGCTCCCTACGGGATTCTTTATCGAGATGGTTATTGGTTTGTTTGGAGGATCCTAAGGCGGTGGTGTGGGCGGCGGTTTGGGTGGTCTATTTGGCTTGAACGTAACTTAAGAGTTTTTGATGGTCTGACTTTCTCAGAAGATAAAGTCTATTTGAGTTTTCATTAGCTGATTTGTGTTGTATTAGGAAGGATTTTGACAAGGAGTGGCTTTTTGAGTTATGATACTCTGTAGTATTTCTTTAGCCTTGTTTGTATGTTGATGTCTTCTTTATTTTCTTTTCTAGCTTTTGCTTCTTTTTGTTCATTTGCTTTGTGAACTTTAGTTGCTCCCGTAAGTTTGCTTTTAGCTTATATATATATATATATATATATATATATTGGTGCATTTCCTATCAAAAAAAAAGAAGTTGTAAGAACCATTAAGTGTAGCTATTGCTTGCATGGAATGGCTGTTAAACAACTTTTTTTTAAAATCAGTCCAACGATGCTCTTACCTCTTTTTTTATATAATAATAGGCGCTATTGAAGCAAAAAAACAGAAAAATGTAATAGGTGCTAGAAAGGGACAACCTCCTCATATGTTGTTCTAGTTGCATATTGAAGATTTTAATGCTATAAATTTCTAATATAAAACGTCAAAATTCTGATATTAAAGAACAATATATTAAAAAATGATCTAATTTACAAGACCTTTAAATGCGTTAGGTGTTTTATCCTTCAGATCATGCATAAATAGTCATAATTTCTGTCCTTCCTTTTGTTCTTCTTTTTCTTTTTATTAAAACAAATTTGCATTACTTATGGTTAACACTTTTTTAGAGACATCACGTGGATATGCACTTTCTGTTTATAGGCTTCAGTTGGAGTGATAAGCAATTTTATGAGAATCAATTTGAATTTCAGTATTTCAGCCATATTCTGATAGGGTTTAATGCTTTTTGAGATTTTATGCCATTTTATATAATCTGGCCTTTAACTCTGCTGTGCTTCACTTTGCGCTATGTTGCTTGTCCCAAGCCTGGGTAAAGGAGGGAGGTTATGCCAGGTTTTGCAAAATCCTATGATTTGATCCTAAAATTTTGTTTCTAAAATAGAATGAAATGGAGAAACAGGATTCATGTTGCTGATCCCTAATATTTGGGAAAAGACTTATGATTATAATAGCTACTGGCCTTGGATAATTTACTCCAGAATGCATATACCCCAAGTAATTTTGGGACAACTTATGAGTCATCTCATGAAAAACATTTGACATCTTGTGACATTTTATACATCTTGCATGTCACATTTATGGTACACCTCAGATGGATAATCTCAGTGGAAGAAAGGGAAGAGGGATGCTGTGTAGGTCTTAAAGGTATGAAAATAAAAATTGCTGAAATTGATACGTATTGCATGATAGATATCGGTTTCGACAGACCTATACAATACCTTGACCGAAACATAAAAATTGCTTAACGGTTAAAAATGACCGTTATTTTAATCTTTTCTTAATGGATGATGGTCTTGATAGTTCAGAATTACTAGACAGTCTGAATCTTGTGGTGCATCATGCATGCACTCACAATGGCTATAACTTCATCGGTTGGATAGAGTGCCACTGCAGCTCTACTCGTGGAGCTAGCTGACACTTTCTGCCTGAAGATCTGATTACCATGGAAATTGGCAGTAGCTGTTTGCAACATCTTGAATAACGTATAGATGGAAGAACCACATTAAGATCTCTTGGGAACAAGGATTAAAGACTTCCTTCTGGTAGGGGACTTCCAATATTATTTAAAGTAGATAAGATTTTGGCAAGTTGCTTACATAAGCTACATATAGGACTCTAGTGGTACCCTCAAAACCAAGATGACTCTGACAGGGTACACCTGATTGGAAAAGTTTGAACTCTATGTAGAAACCTAGCCTAAGATGCAAGACGAGCATGGGAACTGACAGAGAAACAAACTTAGAAAGAAACTTCATGATTGTTTTCAAAGCGCTATTGGGTACTGTTTAGCACTTGCTTCTTGTTTTTCATTAGCTCTAGATTATAGTAGGAGGAACTTCAGTATCAGCTACCAGCTGAGGAAAGTTGCCAGCTATTCTTCTGGAACCAGCAGTGGATCAAACTTTTATAAATTTAGTATCGGTGGCAGATTCATCCTTCTGTGCTGTGATGCCAAGGGAAACCTTTTGACTTCTAGCACTTTTTGTTTCTGTCAAAATTCTTTTGTGCAGACACGTGTATGGTTTCCTTGTCCCATTTATGTTAATATAGACTGCAGGTACAATTTTTTTCCTGGGATAGAGTGCTTCTTGGTTTTTTTCTTACCATCAATTTCGAGATTTGTTTGTAGGAGATCAATATCCTCATCACATCAACAGCCAGATAGTGCTTCACATTCATCAGCACCTTCTGCTGAGAAACTTCCAGATGCTTCTCTCCTTTTAAATTCACCTGCTTTCTCATCTCATCACATGAGTGGCAGTGATCACTCTTCTAGGGTTGCAGCTGCAATGGCAGAAAGTTCATCACGGAAGAGAGTGTCAAATGGATCAGCTTCCTCTTCTACCCGCATTAAAGTTCCTAGAGGGACCCTGCCTCGGTCAAGAAACGTGCAGGACACAGTTGCTGGCCTGCTAGTTCCACCTCAGCTTAATGGAAGGTTAGTTTGCAATTTATTAACTAGTTATTACAACTTTTGTAGAAACAGAATCATGCACTTGTTATATATATATATATATATATGTATATATAGGGAAGCTTACTAATGAGCAATGCTCATTAAAGCCTTTAATGAGCGGTCCCTCTAAAAAGATGACATGTGGCAGTTTTTTTTGAATCTGACTATTGGATGTTTAGATAAGTCCATTATGAGACAAGTGTCAAAAAATCAGTCCGATCGGATGTATTTAGACCGTCTGATTAGACCCTAACTTGTCAGCATTAACCCCCTAGGGCTTACTAGACCCTAACTAGGTTATAGAAATAGTTGATTTTCCCAAATTTGATCGGACGGTCTATAAATGTCCGATCAAACTGATTTTTTGCCATGTGTCTCTCCGGAGACTTGTCTTGACATCCAATGGTTGGATTCTGGAACAACCCGCCATGTGTCACGTTAATAAGGACCACCCATTAAAGGCTTTAATGAGCATTGCTCATTTAAATGATACTCTCTCTCTCTCTCTCTCTCTATATATATATATATATATATATATATATGTTGATTTTCTTCTAATCCTGAAATTTATAGCAGATCTATTTTTCTGATAATTGTGAGGGCATGTTCTTCTGTTAAACCATAGTAATTGCTACATTTAATTTTTTAATAGGGAAAAATGGAGATTAGTGTGTTTCTTTTTAAGACACTAATGATCACCACCAATCTCCAAAGGACTATAATCACCGAACATCAAACCATCAAAACTCAACCGAAGAACTTTTCTTGGAGAGCTCTACCCAACAGAGACTATGAGAGATAAAGACAGTGCCACCAACCGCCACCTCTTAATAAATCGTTACAACTCACACCAATAACTTCCTTGATAAAAAGCAATGGAACTCCACTCTTTATATTTCTTCAAGAATTTCACCAATGCTATAAGACTTATTAACTCAAATTTCTTCCCAAATACTAAATGAGTGACGTGTTCGTGTCAGACACATGCCGGATACCGACCCATCTCGGTCCTCTTGGATTCTTGTTGGGCACTTTTGGATTTTCTTTTCATTCATTTGTTTCATACACAACATAAATCGACGTGCACCATATATAGGTGTTCTATTTTATCCCTCAAGGTTTAGAGGTAGTGAATGAGACACTATTATATTCCTTATGTATAAGTATATGGTATAAGTCATCAAATATCCCAATTAATAATGCATTACAAAATTGAAATATCCTCAGGTCCTGGAATCCTATTTTTTGAGGGTTTTCGAATCTGACTTTTTTGCATCCAAGTCAGATTCCGGCACTGGAAACTTAGCATGCATGGTTTTTAAGAATATTTTACCTCTTCCACACCTTTTGGATCGAGTTCTACAAAGCTCTTATTGCCTCTGATTTTGACCCTGACTTCTCCCTCGTCTGACTAAACAAAAACTTATGAAACTTCCTTGTAGTTCCTTGTACTGCCTTCAAGCCTTTTAATGGTTTTTGCTCCTCTCATTGCTACTCCTCTCTCAAATGAGGATTGAACCTCTCCAATGATCCCATGGAGACCTATGTCTCCACTTAATGCATAGCCCATCAGGCCTTTCTTTGCATAGAAGTTGGATAGCCTTACCACTGCTCTACATTTTATGCCGCTGCTCCACACAGCACAAGTCTCCCTTTCGAATATATTAACAGTGTGGTGGCATGTCATTGTAATATTTTTTTTGTTGACATGTAAAGATAATTTCCTTAAAGCCACCTAATTTCATTACAGGGACCCAAAGGCAGAAAAGACACGAAAAAACCATAAGAAACAGGACTTAAGAGGTCGAAAATGCATACAAAAACAACGTATCTGGATTCAACAAGAAGAGAAATCCAAATAGGAGAAAAGGTTCTATCCATACTTTCTAAAATACTTGAGAGCATAGGACCAAAGGTATAGAAGCCACGCCACCTAGGGGTATCAATGGGCTGGGCAGGCCCGGGGCCTGGCCCGATCTGTCCTGAGACTGGGCTTGGGTATAATTTTTAGGTCCGTTTAATAATAGGACTGGACCGGGATGTGCCATGCCCGATTAGATAGTTGGGCAAGCGGGCCTTGTTCTATACTTCTAATATGGCCTGGCTCGGCCTTCTTGATTGTATATAATTATTTTTACCGAAAATGCCTTCATTTCCTCTCTAACACGGGGTTTGTTGGTCCAGCCTGACACAACTAATAACTAGACCCGGCTTGGCCCGATTAATAATAGGTCCGGGCTAGGGCTTATTCCCAAATCCCGATTAGTAATTGGGCCAAACCAGTCCTTGCCTGACCCTGGCCTATTGAGTATTGACAGCCCTAACAATGCCTTATTGATCACTGCCTGAGTCAACTTGGCATTGCCATGCAAATCTGCCTACTTCTCTCGTTCCAAATACTCATAGGCTCCATTTGGTTGGCGAGAAAAGGTCCCGTGAAAGTAGGTTTTATCGAGAAAACTTGCTAGTCTGTGTTTAGTTTGCAAGAAAACACAGTTTCTCAAGAAAAAACAACTTTCTAGACAGTGTTATCTTTTCCCATAAACTTTTCTCTTTCAAAAAATGATATATTTGCTAGAAAACACAAGAAAGTGGCATCCCAAAAATAGGTTACTCATTTTGCCCTTTGACCTTCACCTTATCCCCATCTCTATCTAAAGTAAGAGAATAAGGAAGAAGGGCAATCCTGGAAATTTATAATTGTTCGGAACTTTCCTACATCCATTTCTACGCACACTAGATAATATATATTATTTCTTTTCTACCTCGCTTTCTTTTCTTGCATTATTTCCTTGCCAACCAAACGGAGCCCAAATTGAGAAGTGTTGGCATGTCATTATATTTGATCAGATAACAAATATCAGGAGGCATCATAGGTTTTGATTTTCTAAACATTGTCTAGCAAACAAAGAAAAGAAAGTCCTTTTCCACTGACTCGAGTCAGGTTTTTGCATTAAATCAGTAGGAAAGAAATACAAAATCCATTCAAGTCTATTATATTGTCAATAAAAATGTCAAAGATAATTGCCTAGATGCATGAGTTCTACACAATCACCTAGATGTACAAGCTTAACCTAGTCTTGCTAGTCTCTTGTTAAAGCCATGGGTTCTGCCATCTTCCAAACCAATCTGGCAGAAATCGGCAGTCAGGACTCAGGATCTCTTCCACCACATTTAAATCCGCTTTGTAACATGCTTTTGATTGTTAAGGTTAATCATTTGCTGCACGAAGAGATCTGCGAATTTAGACTTAAAATTACACCATCCATGCAGAAGACCCTCATCATTTTCTCTATGCAGCCGAGGACCAAAATGTATATCTTATATTTGAGTTTATTTCAAGTGGAATAGTGCCTCTCATGTAGAAGATATTTTCAGTACCAATCATAAGGACCTTATGTGTGTGATCATTTGTTCTACAATATTTCCTGTTACATTTCTTCGTCAAAATCCTTCCATTGTCAAAGAACTTGTGTTACTGATTCCAAAAAAAAAAAGAGTATTGTTTATGAAGCATGTGTGTTTGAGCTGTGCTTATCTTACAAATTGATCTGTTATGTGGGAGAATCATCAGAACTTCCCCCTAATCTGTCCTTAAGTTGTAGTTATTATTTTATGTTGCTGTCTTGTATTTAACTAGTTCTCTTTGTTAGTCTTTACAAAAAAGAAAAAAAAGAAAGAATTGAAGTTCTTTGACCTGCCAAATGATCAATATGGACAGAATGCAAATATGGTATTTCCTCAAAGTTGATTGAGGCTTGTATTTTTCTTTGACATATCTAAGTTTTCCATTTGCCGGTTCAATTGTGACTTCGTTAATTTGTCAAGATCTAGATTTATTTGTTTTGCAGCAATGAGCAGATAAAGTTCTTTGAAAATTCTCTTTAAAAAATTTCTTCAATTTTCTTTCTGTGAAGGAAATATCATTTATGATGACATTGAGATGGGTTTTGGCAGGAGCAATGTTGTAACGGAAGATATAAGCAAGCTATTTGTAAAAAGACATGCTGACCCCTCCTCTCAGTAGAAGATCTCCGAAGTACGGACAGCTTCATTGAATGTGACTGTAGCATCTGATACTGACACTTGACAAACATATAGCATTTGTAAAACTGTAAGAGAAGTCCCGACACCTTCCTTATAGATCTCGTTCTTTCTTAACTTTTGTTGTCGTATAGGTCACACACAACTAAGTGGATTGTTGCAGATAACACAACTGAATTACGAGGTTCAGGTTTTCATTTTTTTTCTTCTAAAATTATTATTTTATCATTTAAGAAGCCTGCTTCCATAGCTAATCAAATTGAGAAGCTTCGAAGAGGCTTTTTATGGAGTGCTAGGAGATCTAGGAGAAATTTCACCTTGTCAAGTGGAAAGTGGCTAGGCCAGCCTAAGATGCCAAGGGGTTCGGGTGTGAGGAGTTTAGACTTCAGAGGTGATGAATGAATGTTCTATGGAGAAGTATCATTGGTTAGAGTGGACTATGCAGTAAGAGTTAGGATATCCGGGAGGTTGTATCCTCTTATGGCATGGGTGTTTGGAAAGGGACCATGAACACCCATGAATGAAGATTTTGGGATTGAAACTTCTTTTTGAGTTGCAACTGAGAAAAATATCAGCTATGGGAAGGTGAATGGTGTGGTGTTGGTAAATTTGGTTGAGATTTTCCCTTTACTTTATAGATATTACTGGTTAAAGGACTAACAATTAGCTGCTACTTTGAAACAAGATATATATATTTTTAGGTACAATCAATGTCAGTAGTGTTAGTATCAGTCAGTGAAGGTTTGCATTGGAAGCTTGGTTAAGGGCGACGAAACAACTGATGCATCCCTCAGGATTGATCCCGGAACCTCCCTCATAGTGAAGGGATACACTACCGGTGGCTAGTATGGTGCCTTGTTTTTAAGACTCTTGGAGGGAATATCCCCCAAATCTTTTTATGATTTACTCTTCAGTCCCCTCTGAAATTTCCCCGATCACTGCAATTTGAGAAAACCAGCCCCTCTTCACCTGGAAGCTTCCATATGGACGGCATAGTTAGACAAAAAGGTTTTATAATATAGCGGTTTAGCCTGGGTAATGTCAGATTTGACGGTTGAGTCTCGATTTCAGTACAATTCAGAAGGGTCACCGGGTTCTGTGTGTGGTCTGACCATCCGACCCAATTCAGGTTTTAGAAAATTGTGTATTATTTTCCGAATAAGATTGATTTTTTTTTTTCTGAATGTAAATCTGTTGCAAGGGGCTTTTACTGAGGGTACCTCAGTCGGGTTTGGGTTGGTTCATGATATGTCCTTTCATCCATCCTTCCCATATACTCTTGTCTAGTTTTGGCAAAAGAATGGTCTCTTTTACATATCCTTAAGATCCCACTAGATTTTCCATTTTAGATCTTGCTTTATTCTCAGTTGGTTTTGGTTGGTCTTAATTAAGGAAAAAGCTCATTTTTAGATGAAGATTAAAGAGGCCGATCTCCTTGTTTGATCTATTCACCGTTTCTCCACAGCGCTTTGGTAACATTTTTTAAGAATCGTTTTACTCTTCAAAATGGTTGCCACCTTACACAAAGATCCTACTAGTGATGTAGAGTGAAAATCTTCACCAGGAATTTTACCCCCCCCCCCCCAAAAAAAAAGAGTTAATTTTCAACAGGGACCATGCGGAAAATTTCATGCGTG
The DNA here is from genome assembly GCA_015143295.1 of Tetracentron sinense. Classification (NCBI taxonomy): domain Eukaryota; kingdom Viridiplantae; phylum Streptophyta; class Magnoliopsida; order Trochodendrales; family Trochodendraceae; genus Tetracentron; species Tetracentron sinense. The sequence goes on from CM026563.1 coordinate 38,357,162, forward strand.
GGGTACTCTAGTTATAGATAAAACATCAGAAAAAGGATATTTTCGTCTCATGAAATTAATGTTTCCATGCTTCCCAACAAATTCAATTCACAAAGGTACATGCCCTTTGTTTTCTACAATTCTACCCCCCATCCCTTGGTGTTGAAACTCAAAAACCATTTATCGTACAAGTTGTTTATGGCTTTAATTAAGGAAAAATATATTTACCGTCTCCCCCCCTCCCCTCTCTTTTGAGCCAAGGCTTCCTTTTTTTTTTTACTCTCTTTAATTGTGGTTAAGATTCATTAACCTTGGGGCGGTAACATCTGTTGATTTTGATTTATTAAAAACATAAAAGTTTAATTAGTTTTAATAAAATAAAAGTTGAGTTTTAATGATTTGAAAGAAAACCATTTAGTTAGATTTAAAATGGTGTTTTTACACTAGTGGTTTTGAGGAGAAAAAATCATGTTTTCAAAAGAAAACTATTGTGGTTTTTATTAGTCCCACATCGGAAATTAATGAGAGTTAAAACCAATTAATAAGTAATCTCCTCTCCTTAGAGATTGTTCTCTTGTGTGTGTTCACACACCAAGTGTGGGTGTACTAGTGAGGTGCATCGCACCGAGAGTGACATGTGAACGTGCACCAGCACTTGCACGTGCAGGGGCAATGGGTGCTATGAGGCACACTTTGCACTTTGCGAGTCGCTTGGGTCGCCTATTCTTTTTAAGAATAGAAGTCAGATCAACAGTGTAGATCTGATCAAGATTGAGAGGGTGGTTTGGATTCCGAGATCCGTTACGGATCATGGGTGTGTGTCCAGGTTCATTGAACTTGGTGGGCTATTGAATGGGTCAGTTGGGAAACCCAAGAGACTCATTGAGTGGGTCAGTTAGGAAGCCCAAGTGGCTCCTAAGGCTTAGCCCTCGCCTATATAAGGTGAGGATGAAGATGAAGATTTTATAGAAGTTGAAAATTGTATCAGACTTCTGCAAGATTGAGTCCAAGAAGAGAGCCCGAACCAGAGAAAAAAGCTCCAGAACTCCATTGGAGATCTAAAGCCCATCTCAAGGTTGAAGACAACTCAACCCAGTAAGCCAGATCACATATTCAATCAGTCAATTCGGACCAGTTGATTCTTTGTCACCAAACAGAGAAGTGATCTGACTATTAGTCTGGTCAATTGAGATCGTTCTGTAACCAAACAGAGCATTGTCCAAATTTATCAAGAACCAAGAACACAGAACAGAAGGAGAACTCGGCCAGTGTAGTAATACACTCACCTTTGGGCATTGTTACCAAACAAAGCTCGTAGACAATCTATTTCCAAACAGTGCGCCTCTTTGGAACTGATTCCAGAATTCTCAAAATCTGGTTTACAGAATCCATACAGATCCAATTCTGGAATTGTTTCAGAATTGTTCCTAGAGAGTAATTCTGTTTGGCAATCACTTGTGATAGTCTAATTTGGTTTATACAATCTGTGTAACCAATTGCTATCCTTGTAAAAGGATAACTAAGACCTTAATTGGAATAATAATTTGTGGGCATCCTAAAAGGAGGTTTAAGTACAGTTCCTACCAGATAGTGCAGATCTGTAAAGGAACAGATCGATTCCTGACTTAGGTTGAATCCCGAGGATAGAGTTGCCTTAATCCCTTACATAAAAGGGAGGCTCTAACTATCTTCAAGAAACGTTTGTCGCGCCTCTTAGCCAGAATTGATTTGTGGTCATTGTGTGCAAGTTGTTTGAACTAATTAAACAACAAATTGAAGATATGTCTACTCCAATGACCACTATGACTCCACTTGGCCTTGTCCCTATCAACACAAACCATTTTGATGGGAACAATTTCAACCGCTATGAAGAACATATCATGTACTTCATGAAGCAACTGAAGGTTGTTTATGTTTTGACTGATGTATACCTCGGCATTCCTACTGCACTTGGAGCATCCACTGCTGAGATTGCCGCTGCAACAACAATTGCACATAAATGGGTTGATAACGACTATACTTGTCATTACAACATATTGAACTCCCTTTTTGATCAACTGTACAATCAGTTTTCCAAGAAAACTAAGGGTGCTAAGGAGGTTTGGGATGCACTGAAGACTGTCTACATGATAGAAGAGTCTGGAAAAAAGAACTTTGAAGTTGCGAATTATGTTAAGTTCAAGATGGAAGATGGAAAGTCAACCATGCCCCAAATTCAGGATTTGCAGAAGATAGCAGATGTAATCACTGCTGATGGAATGACTCTTGATGAGAAATTTCATATTAGAGTCATCATCTCGAAGCTACCTCCAACTTGGAAGTCTTATCGCTCCAAGTTGATGCACAAGAAGGAAGATATCCCTCTTGTAGAGTTGATGCACCATTTGAGGGTGGAGGAAGAGTCTCGCAACCGAGACAAGAAGCACGAAGAGCCAGTTGCAAAGACTCATGTTGCTGATGCAAGGACTGAGATGAAGAAGACTGGTCCAAATAGCTCTGGACAAAGGAAGAACAATTTCAAGAAGTAAAGAACAAGGAGGAATGATAACAAGAGGGACTCCTACAGGAACAATGATAGGAAGCCACTGGAGTACTACACCTGCGGAAGAACAGAACACATCGCCAAGTACTGTCGTCTCAGGAAGACAGGCAAAGACACCAAGGAGAAAAGAGACCGAAATGGTAAGGATAAGGACGACAAGATGATCGCTGTCGTTTCTGAGATCTTTATGATTGGTGGAGATTCTGAATGGTTCATTGATACCGGTGCCACTCGTCACGTCTGTTGTGACAAGAATATGTTCATCCTACGAATTAGTGGGGGATGAGATGAATATATTTATGGGTAACTCCTCATACTCCAAAGTTGTTGGAAAGGGCTCTGTTGAGCTAGTGTTTACCTCAGGAAGTCTTTGACTCTCATGGAAGTCCTGTATGTTCCTGACATCAGGAAGAGTTTGGTCTCTGGTGCTTCTCTTAACAAGCATGGTTTTAAGAAGATGTTTGAGTCAGATAAGTTTGTCTTGACCAAGAATGAAGTGTTTGTAGGTAAGAGTTATATTGTTGGTGGCATGTTTAAGCTTAACATTATGAATGCAAACTTCTTTGTTTTTGCTTATGTTTCCAAGTCTTGTGATCTTTGGCATGGTAGATTAGGCATGTGAATTATGAAACTATTAAACAATGGTTAATCTAGGATTAATTACTAATCATAATTATAACCAAGAGAAGTGCCTAGCTTGCAGTAAATGCAAAATTACGAGAACCTCGTTCAAGAGTGTTGAAAGGACATACAATGTCCTAGATCTCGTGCACAGTGATATCTGTGAAATGACAGATACTCTGGCTAGAGGTGGTAAGAAGTAATTCATCACTTTTATTGATGATGCTTCTAGATATGCATATGTTTACCTCATTCGCTCTAAAGATGAAGCGTTTGAGATGTTTAAGGCATATAAAGCGGAAGTTGAGAACTTCCATGAAGCCAAGATCAAAAATTTAAGATCAGATAGAGGTGGTGAATACCTGGATATAGAATTTAACAAATTTTGTGAAGAAAATGAGATCTGTCATGAATTGTTTGCTCTGTATGCTCCGCAACAAAATGGAATCGTAGAAAGGAAGAATAGAACATTAACTGAAATGGTCAACACCATGTTTGTAGAACCCCAGAACTTTTTGTATATGCCTTGGACTGTGTGTCAAGGCATGATGCCTTGTAATCTCCAATTTCATGAAATAAGAACTTGAAACTTTGAGAATTGTTTCAAGAATACTATAATTAATTAAATAAATTATTTAACAATGTCTATAAGCCTTGAAAAGGTCCTAGTCGTGTTTAAAAGAATTCAAAAGAGAAGTAGCATAAGTCCAAGTAGTAGGAATGGGTGAAAAATGGACTTGGTGTCAAAACTTGTAGAGAACCGATCGCTCGGTCACGAGAGTGATCGATCGGTCCATAACCGATCGCTCGGTCCATATTAGCGATCGATCAGTCCATAACCGATCGATTGGTAGCTATCGACTGGTGCACTTTTTTGTATTGGAAAAAATTTCAGAGAGCATGTTTTTAACCGATTGCTCGGTCAAGAATACCGATCACTCGGTAGGTGACCGATTACTCGGTATTAATCACTGATCGATCGGCGTATCGCGTTTTGCAGAATTTCATTAAGGGCTTTTTCGTCTTTGGGGCGTTATACCCTTACCTATTAAGGCTTGCTCGAGCCTTGGGTTCCCACACTTCACACTTAGAGTATTTTGGGAGAAAGGGAGAGAGGAGAAAAGGGGATTCTAACCTAGGGTTTTCACTTGAGAAGGAATCAAGGGTTTGAGGACTAGATCATCACAAGCTCGGATTTCTTCAAGTACAAGGTTCAAGCTCGTGAGGAGCACGTCCTCTAAAGCTAGGGCAGCGTTCGTTCACGGCAAGAACAAGGGTTTTCTTCCTCTATTCAAGGTTGGTACCTTTTGCTACCCTCTTAGTCATGGTTTCCTATTTTCCTTCCTTATTCTTTGTTTTCTCTAAACTATAACTATACTATGAGTTGGGATGCATGAATGGAGATGGATGTTGGGCGAAGGATGCCATGTGTATGTGATGTGATGAATGAAATGGGAAGGGTATTGTACCAATAATAAACTCACATATATGTTGTGAACATAAACCTACCTAGAAAAGCATGGTGTAGGCTTTAACAAATAATGTACACACCACATGTTTGATGAAATGCCAAGGTGAAGAAAAGGAGTTGTAAATCAAGAAATGCAAGCTTGAAAGCGTATGAAATTGCTAGAGTTTATGATAGTGTGATTAATTGCTTTCTCTAAATGGCATGAATATTTGCTCATTTAAATTAATGATATTCTATGTATTGTTGAAATCCCAAATGTCATATTTAATTCCAAGTGAAAGTATGTACACAATTCTACAAGCACGGCATGCATGACATGGTTTACCAGTGTTTTTCAAGAATAACGATGTTAGAGGTAGGACTTATTTTACGATATGTTTTGCCTCGCTTTTGTCAAGAACAAGAACAAGCATTGCACATGCGGGAGTTTACACTCCCCTCACATCTCATCGAAAGAGAGGTCTCTCCTCACTCACAAGTGCATATCATTGAAATAAGGGTCTTCCTTTCCTCTCAAGTGCATGTCATTGAAAGAGGGGTCTCCCCTCCCTCCCAAGTGCATCTCACAAGTGCATCTCACAAGTTACATGAGCATGTTTAATTTTCAAGCAAGCATGATACGCATGACATGACACGCTCGACAAGATCAAGCAAGACAAACAAGACAAGTTTTTAAGCACAAAAAGAATATTTTAAGTCAAGTCAAGTGCACGATGATTTCAAGAGTTTTATCGGCTTTTATGTGATGCAAGCATGAATATAAATTGTTTTACTTTCCTGTTATATTATGAATTGCTTCCTGCTTTTTATTATGTTACTGCTATACTGTGACTGTTGGTTAGCATTTGGTATACGCTGAGTATTCTATGCTCAGCCATACGTTTATGTCGGTAGGTACTGAGGGAGCTGCCACTCCTTTCAACATCTGTGCTCCTAGCCCATGGGTGGAAGAGTGAATTGAGGAACCTGTGGAGGAACCTCTGGTAGAGGGCTACTACTAGGTGGTAGATTCTAGGTGATTGTGGGGTGAGCATGAGAGATCATATCATGTATTTTGGCAGGCATGTCCACACTTTATTTTGTTTTCCCTTTTTGTACACAAACTTGGATCACATGTATATATATTTAGAGGTTTGGTTAGTCTTCTGCTGTGCCGTGTTAGTTATGTTTCCGCTATTATTGTCCTCTATTGTATATGCTCCAGGTATTTTGCAGGATGGTTTGTCAAGCAAGTCATGATAAGTCGTCCAAGATTCACTCTAACTACTAGGGTGGGTTTTGGGTCGCGACAGAAGTGGTATCAGAGCTTAGGCTTTAGGTCTTTAGGGTCACTTCGAATCTAGTACCACAGCTTGACAAGGGCATATCTCAGGAAACAAGTTAGGAAGGAAGTAAGTCGGAAGCGAGTCTTGTTCTAAGTGTAGTACTAAACTTTAGTCTTAGTCTAAATGGTTGTTTCAACCAAGTATGAGTCTTAGAAACGCTAGAACACTAAATATATTATGTATACATTGATGGTTATGATGCAATGTATAATAGTATTATATCAATAATACTACTTGAACTGTTGTGCAATGGAACTGTGATAAATTGTTGTTCCAAGTTTGACTCATGTGGTGCTATTGTTCTCAGGACTTTAGTCATGAGGCCGGGCACACGGAGTTGTGGGCCACACACCAGAGCTTCCTCTTCTTCACGGGATGAGGATGAGCAACCGGACCTCTCTCAGGTCTTAGGCTCTATTGCTGAGACACTCACCATATTGGCGGCTTGACAGACTATACCATCATCAGCATCACCTACTCCACCGCCTGCAGTTCTAGTACATTGCACAGCTGGGGTTGAGGCATTCCGGAGATTGAGGCCTCCATCATTCCATGGGAGTGTGGACCCTCTTGTTGCAGAGGCATGAATTCTCCAGTTGGAGAAGATATTTGCGGTTCTCTCCCCGACAGAGGAAGAGAAAGTGGCATGGGCTGTTTTCATGCTAGAGGGTGAGGCACACCATTGGTGGTTGTCCGCCTTGAGGATTCGAGATTTGACCATGCAAGGTCAACCCTGGACTTGGGAAGAGTTCAATGACACTTTTTATAGGAAGTACTTTCCGATTGGAGCGCGGGAAAAGAAAGAGAAAGAATTCATTAATCTTGAGCAAGGTTCGATGTCAGTGACCGCTTATGAGGCCAAGTTCTCAGAGCTATCACGCTTCGCGACTCATATGATCGCCACTGAGGCGATGAAGGCGAGAAGGTTTGAGCAAGGGCTTAAGGATGTCATTATGGAGAAAGTCTCGGCTTTCAGGCATGCTACCTACCGTGAGGTAGTAGATAAGGCCTTGTTGATCGAGGCAAATTCTGAGACCGTATCTAAGAAGAGAGATTTGGCGAGAGGTCAACCTAGCAATTCAGCACCTCCAGAGAGGCGGGCTCGGACCGGCCCTTATCAGTACACATGGCCAGCACCACCTCAGTATGCGTGGCCAGCACCACCTATGGGGCCATCTTATACACCTCCAGTTCCGCGGCCGTACATGCCTCAGGCACCACGACCTCAGGCTCTTCCAACTCCACGGCCAGTTGCACCTCAGGTGGCGAGGTATGCTCCACCTCCGGCCTTTCCGACCCACACACATGAGGTCTGCACTTCATGTGGCCAAAGGCACCCGGCAGGAGATTGCCGAAGGGCATCGGGTGGATGTTTTCACTGTGGTCGCCAGGGCCATGTGATTAGGGATTGCCCTAGTTAGCATTTGCCAGGCTAGTCTCAGGGGTTTAGGCCCCTAGCACGCCCAGTAGGATCATACCAGGCATAAACCTACCCGGTCTACACCTCTGCCTCGCCAAGCGAACCAGAGGCGAGTATTTGCCTTGACAGAGGGTGATGCACTTGCATCTGATGATGTGGTGCAAGGTATGCATTTAAAGTTATTCATTTACCCGCGATTGTTATGTTATGTCTTATTCCTTGTGTACGTATATGATGTGTTTTATATATCTATATACTTATACATATGATGTTGATGCATAGATTGACTTAGCTAGTTAAAATTTCAGGAACCCTGTTAGTCAATGAATATTTGTATAGAGTGTTGATTGACACCGAGTCTACTTACTCATTTTTCTCGTCGAGTTTCTCCCAAGGCTTTTCTATGGAGCCTAGTCAACTAGAACTGGAGTTATTCATTTCAATTCCTCTCTATAAGACAGTAGTAGCAAATAGAATTTTCAGAGGCAGTGCAGTTCAAGTCGGAAGCCACGAATTAGCTGCTGATCTTATTGTCCTTGGATTCCAGGACTTCGAAGTTATTTTGGGAATGGATTGGTTAGCAGCTCATCATGGGCATGTAGCTTGTTTTGAGAAGATGGTACTCTTCAAGCTGGTGGGAGGAAAACCATTTCATTTTCAGGGGTTGAGAAGTAAAGATATCACCCGCTTTGTGGCGTTGAGCCTAGTGAACCCTGAGGCAAAGGACTCTTCGACTATTCCGGTCGTGAGTGAATTCCTAGATGTATTTCCAGAGGAGTTGCCAGGGTTGCCTCCAAATAGGGAAATTAAGTTTGTGATTGAGCTTGCACCAGACACAGCTCCCATCTTCCGGGCTCCGTATAGGATGGCCCCGATTGAACTCAAAGAGTTGAAGACACAGTTGGAGGAGATGCAAGGCCTTGGTTTCATTCGACCAAGTGTCTCATCGTGGGGTGCCCCGGTTTTATTTGTTAAGAAGAAGGATGGGTCGATGCGGATGTGCATCGATTATCGGCAGTTGAACAAGGTCACTATAAAGAATAGGTATCCATTGCCTACGATTGATGATCTGTTCGATCAGTTAAAAGGGGCGAGATTTTTCTCTAAGATTGATCTTCGGTCGGGTTACCACCAGTTGAAGATCAAGGCTGAAGATGTTTCCAAAACTGCTTTCCGAGCTCGGTACGGACATTACGAGTTCTTGGTGATGCCTTTTGGTCTCACGAATGCGCCGTCAGCCTTTATGGATTTGATGAATCGGGTGTTCCAACCATACCTGGATCGATGCGTGATAGTGTTTGTCGATGACATCTTGATATATTCCCAGACACGGGAAGATCACATGCGCGATCTTCGCCTTGCCTTTGAGATGTTGAGAGAGCATAAGCTATATGCAAAATTGAGCAAGTGTGAATTCTGGCTAGAGAATGTGGCATTCCTAGGCCACGTTGTTTTTGCGGAAGGTATCTCGGTGGATCTGAAGAAGATAGAGATAGTCATGAGTTGGGCGAGGCCCAAAATTATCACAGAGATACGCAGTTTCCTAGGGTTGACAGACTATTACAGGAGATTCGTAGAGGGGTTCTCCAGCCTTGCAGCACCCCTCACTTACCTGACAAGAAAGAATGTCAAGTTTTCATGGAGTGATAAGTGCTAGATCAGTTTCACGAAACTGAAGAAGAGGCTTGCCACAGCCCCCGTCCTTACAGTGCCATCCGGACGTGGTGGTTATAAGGTGTACAGTGATGCCTCGCACGTTGGATTTGGGTGTGTCCTAATGCAGTACAAGAAGGTCATTACTTATGCATCAAGGTAATTGAAGGAGCATGAAAAGAATTACCACACACACGACTTGGAACTTGCTGCAGTTGTGTTTGCCCTTAAGATTTGACGCCATTACCTTTACGGGGAAGAGTTCTACGTGTTCACGGATCACAAGAGTCTTAAGTACCTCTTTTCCCAAAAGGAGCTAAATTTAAGGCAACGGCGTTGGATGAAATTTTTGAAAGAATATGAATGCACCATCCAATACCACCCGGACAAAGCAAATGTGGTGGCAAATGCTTTGAGTAGAAGACCTCCAGGGTTGTTGGCTCACATGTTGGTGCAAGAATGGAAACTATTAGAGGATTTGGCAAATCTGGACATTAGCATGAATAATTCCGTCGGTAGCCCAGTGTTGGCAAACGTTACAGTTCAGTCGTACATCATAGATTTGATCAAAGAGTATCAAGTCACGGATGCTGACTTGTTGGCTTTACGGGACAAGGAAGTTGCAAAGGGTAGTGGGGACTTTTCTCTCACTAGCCGAGGTGTTATTACGTTCAGGGGAAGATTGTGTATTCCGGCCAATGCGAATCTTCGATGAGAGATTATGGATGAAGCCCACCGTTCGAAGTATGCAGTACACCCTGGGGGTACGAAGATGTACCGGAACCTTAAGGGGCATTTTTGGTGGTGAAATATGAAGAGAGATGTGGCAGAGTACGTGGCACGATGCTTAGTGTGTCAACAGGTGAAGGCAGAGCACATGAGACCGGTGGGTCTATTGTAGTCTCTCCCGATTCATGAGTGGAAATGGGAGCACATCTCCATGGATTTCATTATTGGCTTCCTAAAAACGCCAAGGAACTCAGATGCGATATGGGTTGTGGTGGACCATTTGACGAAGTCGGCCCATTTCTTACCGTACCGAACCACGTTCAACTCGAATCAGTTGGCTACATTGTATATCAAGGAGATCGTTCGGTTGCACGAGGTGCCAATCAGTATTGTGTCGGATCGGGATCTGAGATTCACGTCCAGGTTCTGGAAGAGTTTTCAGGATGCCATGGGTTCCCGACTTGATTTCAGCACCGCCTTTCATCCACAAACAGATGGGTAAACCGAGAGGGTGAACCAAATCATCGAAGACATGCTTCGAGCTTGTATGCTAGATTTCAAGGACAGTTGGGAAGAGCACTTGCCTTTGGTTGAGTTTGCCTACAATAATAGCTACTAGGCGAGCATATGAATGACACCATTTGAGGCCTTGTATGGGTGAAGCTACAGGTCTCCTCTCTACTAGGATGAGGTAGGAGAGAGAAAAGTGTTAAGTCCGGAGTTGATCGAGCAAACTGCAAACAAGGTTAAGATCATCCGGGATCAGTTGAAAGCCGCTCAAGATCGTCAAAAGAGCTATGCGGACACTCGCCGCAAGGACTTGGAATTCCAAGTTGGGGATCAAGTCTTTGTGAAAGTATCTCCTAGCAAATGGATTATGAGCTTTGGCAAAAGAGGCAAGCTTAGTCCTCGATATGTCGGCCCCTTTGAGATTATCACGCGAGTTGGAGAAGTTGCTTACTGGGTAGCTCTTCCACCTCACATGGCCGCAGTTCACAACATTTTCCACGTGTCTATGCTTCGGAAGTACATTGCGGACCCTTTGCATGTCATAGACTTGGAACCGTTGGAAGTCCGAGAGAATCTCACTTTGGTGGAAAAGCCAGTTCATATATTGGATCGGAGATATCAAGTCCTTCACAACAACATGGGAGCGTGAGGCTAAAGTCAAAGCGAAGTACCCCGAGTTGGTTGAATGAGTTTTGTATATGACTTGTAATTTTTTTGGTTTTGTAATGCAAGTATCGTCCAAATTTCAGGGATCAAATTTTTATAAGGGGGGAGGATGTAGAACCCCGGAACTTTCTTATATGCCTTGGACTGTGTGTCAAGGCATGATGCCTTGTAATCTCCAATTTCATGAAATGAGAATTTGAAACTTTGAGAATTGTTTCAAGAATACTATAATTAATTAAATAAATTATTTAATAATGTCTATAAGCCTTGAAAGGGTCATAGTCATGTTTAGAAGAGGTCAAAAGGGAAGTACGATAAGTCCAAGTAGTAGGAATGGGTGAAAAATGGACTTGGTGTCAAAACCTGCAAAGAACCGATCTCTCGGTAGCTATCGACTGGTGCACTTTTTTGTATGAGGAAAAATTTCAGAGAGCATGTTTTTGACCGATCGCTCGGTCAAGAATACCGGTCGCTTGGTAGGTGACCGATTGCTCGATATTAACCACCGATCAATCGGTGTATCGTGTTTTGCAAAATTTCATTAAGGGCTTTTTCGTCTTTGGGCATTATACCCTTACCTATTAAGGCTTGCTCGAGCCTTGGGTTCCCACACTTCATACTTAGAGTATTTTGGGAGAAAGGGAGAGAGGAGAAAAAGGGATTCTAACCTAGGGTTTTCACTTGAGAAGGAATCAAGGGTTTAAGGACCCTAGATCATCACAAGCTCGGATTTCTTCAAGTACAAGGTTCAAGTTCATGAGGAGCACGTCCTTCAAAGCTAGGGCAGCATTTGTTCATGGCAAGAACAAGTTCTTCCTCTATTCAAGGGCGGTACCTTTTGCTGCCCTCCTAGTCATGGTTTCCTCTTTTCCTTCCTTATTCTTTGTTTTCCTTAAATTATAACTATGCTATGAGTTGGGATGCATGAATAGAGATGGATGTTGGGTGAAGGATGCCATGTGTATGTGATGTGATGAATGAAATGAGAAGGATATTGTACCAATAATAAATACACATGTATGTTGTGAACATAAACCCACCTAGAAAAGTATGGTGTAGGCTTTAACAAATAATGTACACACCACATGTTTGATGAAATGCGAAGGTGAAGAGAAAGGAGTTGTAAATCAAGAAATGCAGGCTTGAAAGCGTATGGAATTGCTAGGGTTTATAATAGAGTGATTAATTGCTTTCTCTAAATGGCATGAATATTTACTCATTTAAATTAATGATATTCTATGTATTATTGAAATCTCAAATGTTATATTTAATTCCAAGTGAAAGTATGTACACAATTCCACGAGCATGGCATGCATGACATGATTTACCGGTGTTTTTCAAGAATAAGGATGTTAGAGGTAGGACATATCTTACGATATGTTTTGCCTCGCTTTTGTCAAGAACAAGAACAAGCATTGCACATGAGGGAGTTTACACTCTCCTCCCATCTCTTCGAAAGAGGGGTCTCCCCTCACTCACAAGTGCATAATATTGAAAGAAGGGTCTCCCTTCCCTCTCAAGTGTATGTCATTGAAAGAAGGGTCTCCCCTCCCTTTCAAGTGCATGTCATTGAAAGAAGGGTCTCCCCTCCCTTCCAAGTGCATCTCACAAGTTACATGAGCATGTTTAATTTCCAAGCAAGCATGCCACGCATGACATGACAAGCTCAACAAGATCAAGTAAGACAGATAAGACAAGTTTTCAAGCACAAAAAGAGTATTTTAAGTCAAGTCAAGTGCACGATGATTTCAAGAATTTTATCGGCTTTTATGTGATGCAAGTATGAATATAAACTGTTTTACTTTCCTGTTATATTGTGAATTGCTTCCTGGTTTATATATTGTTACTGCTATGCTGTGACTATTGGTTAGCATTTGGTACACGCTAAGTATTTCATGCTCAGCTGTATGTTTATGTCGGCAGGTACTGAGGGAGCTACCGCTCATTTCGACATCTGTGCTCCTAGGAGTACGTTGAGGATCCTGTGGAGGAACCTCCGGTAGAGGGCTACTACTAGGTGGTAGATTCTAAGTGATTGTGGGGTGAGCATGAGAGATCATACCATGTATTTTGGTAGGCATGTCTGCACTTTCTTTTGTTTTTCCTTTTTGTACTCAAACTTGGATCACATGTATATATATTTAGAGGTTTGGTTAGTCTTCCGCTGTGCCGTGTTAGTTATGTTTCCGCTATTATTGTCCTCTATTGTATATGCTCCAGGTATTTTGCAGGATGGTTTGTCAAGCAAGTCATGTAAGTCATGATAAGTCATCCAAGATTCACTCTAACTCCTAGGGTGGGTTTTGGGTCGCGACAATGTTGGTCAGTTCAGGAGCTACATCTAATCTTTGGGGAGAAGCTTTATTGGCAGCAAGTCATATACTCAACCGTGCACCGTAATGAAGCTGAAGATAACTCCTTATGAAGTCTGGAAGGGAAGAAAGGCGAATCTGAAGTATCTAAACATATGAGGATGCTTTGCTCATGCAAAATTGCCAAAATTGCACAATCCCAAGGTTGGACCCAGAGGAATTGATGCAGTACTTGTTGGTTACTCAATGAACAGTACGGCATATAGGTTTCTGAACCTAGAGTCACTAGCTCCACATACAATTGTTGAAACAATCAATGCAGACTTTTTTGAGCACATTTTTCCGTTGAAGAAAAACTCAGAATTAGTGGGGGTCTAAGCTCAGTCAAGTACAAAGAGAAAGGAACCTAAACTAGCTAAAACCTCTGAACCTCAAAGAAGTTCTAGAAGAAGAGTTCCAAAGGACTTTGGTCTTGACTAGGAAATATGTTTGGTAGAAAAAGATCCTACTACCTATATAGAAGCCATGTCGTCACATGATGCTATGTTTTGGAAGGATGCTATTGCTGACGAGATGCATTCTATCATGTCTAACAACACCTGGTCTTTGGTGGACTTGCCTCCAGACACCAAGACTATTGGATACAAGGGATCTTCAGGAAGAAGCTAAAACCAGATGGAACAATTGACAAGTACAAGGCTAGGCTTGTAGCGAAATGTTTTAGACGACGAGAAAGTTTTGATTACTTCAATACCTATGCTCTTGTAATGAGGATATCAATCATCAGGATGATGATAGCTCTGACTGCTGTTAAGAATTTGATTATTCATTAAACGGATGTGAAGACTGCTTTCCTCAATGGAGATCTCGAGGAAGAGATTTACATGGACTAGCCAGAAGGTTACATACTGCATAGAAATGAGAAGAAAATATGTAAGTTGCTCAAGTCATTATACGGACTCAAGCAAGCACCTAAACAATGATATGACAAGTTTAGAAGAATACTCTTAGCTAATGGTTACCAGATCAATAACGGAGATATTTGCATATACAACAAGTTTAATGGAGACCCTGGTGTTATTATCTGCCTATACGTAGATGACATGCTCATCTTCAGGATTGATCTGGATAGTGTCTTGAACACTAAAGCATTCTTATCCTCCAACTTCGATATGAAGGATTTGGGTGAAGCAGATGTTATTTTGGGAATCAAAATATTTCAAAGTGCTGATGGGTTTACCCTGTTTCAGGCGAGCTACATTGAAAAGATTTTCAAGAGGTTCAATCATTTCGATTGTAGACCGGTTCTCACACCATATGTCTAGCATTAAGCTGACGAAGAATGAAGGTAGAGGTATAGCTAAACTAGAGTACTCCCAAGTGATTGACAGTCTTATGTATGCCATGCACTGCACCAGGCCTAACATAGCCTGTGCAGTAGGAAAGTTGAGCAGATATACCAGTAACCCTTCTCAAGTGCATTAGGACATTCTTCACAGAGTTTTAAAGTATTTAAAGGGTACCATGCACTTCGGGTTGCATTATGAGAGTTTTCTCGCTATTTTCGAAGGATACAATGATGCGACGTGGAATTCAGAACAAGATGAATCTACCTTGGTGACTGCTTGGATTTATACTCTGGGAGGAGGTGTCATTTCATGGAATCCTAAGAAGCAGACTTGTATAACTCATTGCACAATGGAATCAGAGTTTATAGCACTCTCATCTGCAGGAGAGGAAGCTGAGTGGCTCAGAAATGTATTGATAGACATACTAGTATGGAGCAAGTCAGTGCCGGCAATCACAATCTATTATGATAATCAGGCTGTTATGCTTAAGGCATAGAGTGTGAATTATAATGAGAAGTTTAGATAGATACCTTTAGAGCATCAACATGTAATGGGTCTAATTGGTGATGGAGCTGTGGCCATTCAATATGTTAAGTTCAAAGAAAATTTGACAGATCCTTTATCCAAGGGCATTGGAAGAGATATGATCTCATTGACATCGAAGGGAATGAGACTGAACAACCTGTAATGATATAAGACATAGTGGGAACCCTATATGATGAGTTTCTCAAGTTCAAAGAGAGAAACAAGCTACGGTCTTATTTATTTGTATGCACTACATTTTAATGAAAATGAGGCATGTCCATTCCTATGATGTAGTAGTGTAATTTCTTGTAGATGTTTATCCTACAAATGATCTCGTGTATTTTGTTGAGGTTGAGAATTTTATGATAATTCTCTTAATGAGACCATGTACCTCTTCAGGTCAGAGTGAGTATAGAGACTCTCTTGATGGCTCACCTTTCTGTGTGTGGAAGCTAGTCACTTCCTATAAGATTATAGGTAATCTGTAGAGCACACAGTAAACTGGGATTTGGCACAGACTCAAAAGTGCAGAGCCAATGTGTAAAATTTACCTCTAAAAGAAGTGTGTGTGCGACGAGTCCGATTTTTCCATATGGGTCCATTAGTTCAAGGCCCGTCCACTACGTTCTCGGATTAACTTTGATTAGTTTGCACTAAGAGAAAGTTCAAACCCTAAAGGTACTTTTATTTATGCACAGGACTTTCTAGGATGCCCATCCTATAATAATTTAAAATAATTGTTTTTATAAATCAAGTGAGGGTTTGTTGATTTTGATTTATTAAACACAGAAATTTTTAATTAGTTTTAATAAAATAAAAGTTGAGTTTTAATAATTTGAAAGAAAACCATTTGGTTGGATTTAAAATGGTGTTTTCACACTAGTGGTTTTGGGGAGAAAAAACTATGTTTCCAAAAGAAAACTGTTATGGCTTTTATTAGTCCCATATCGGAAATTAATGAGAGTTGAAACCAATTAATAAGTAATCTCCTCTCCTTAAAGATTGTTCTCTTGTATGTGCTCACACACCAAGTGTGGGTGCACTAGCGAGGTGCATCGCATCGAGCACGACACTCACACGCGCACGTGTAGGGGCAATGGGCACTATTAGGCGCACTTTGCACATCGCATCATCGCTTGAGTCGCCTATTCTTTTTAAGAATAGAAGTCAGATCAACGGTGTAGATCTGATCAGGATTGAGATGGTGGTTCGGATTTCGTCCATTCGGACCAATTGATTCTCGGTCACCAAATAGAGAAGTGATCTGACTATTAGTCTAGTCAATTGAGATCGCTCTGTAACCAAACAGAATACTGTCTGGATTTACCAAGAACAGAGAATAGAAGGAGAACTCGGCCAGTGTAGTAATACACTCACCTTTGGGCACTGTTACCAAACAGAGCCCGTAGACAATCTGTTTCCAAACAGTGTGTCTCTTCGGAATTGATTCCATAATTCTCAGAATCTGGCTTACAGAATCCATATAAATCCAATTCTGGAACTGTTTCAGAATTGCTCTTAGAGAGTAATTCTGTTTGACAATCACTTGTGATAGCCTAATTTGGTTTATACAATCTGTATAACCAATTGCTATCCTTGTAAAGGGATAACTAAGACCTTAATTGGAATAATAATTTGTGGGCATCCTAAAAGGAGGTTTAAGTACAGTTCCTACCAGATAGTACAGATCTATAGAGGAACAAATTGATTCCTGGCTAGGTTGAATCTCAGGGATAGAGTTGCCTTAATCGCTTATACAAAAGGGAGGCTTCAACTATCTTTAAGAAGCGTTTGTCGCATCTCTTAGCCGAAATTGAATTATGATCATTGTGTGCAAGCTATTTGAACTAATTAAACAACATCTTTATAAAAAAAATCATAAAATTTGTTAACTATAGTTCAAAGGGGCTTTGTGAGGGCGAGGAGGAATAATCCTCTCCTCACCTCGAGCAGGTGACTATTGCTCTTAAATTAATTGATTCGTTTTTGTTTTTTCACTTGGTGGTACAGGTATTGGTTAACCTATAAGTTTTAGTGTTTCGTTTGGTAGGTCTATTTCAGACAGATCTAGCTAAAAGAAATATGTGACAAAAGATCTATAAAAAATAGAATTGTACATAATAAAACCCTTTGACAACGCATAATAATAGATAGAGCTTTATTATAAAACTGTGTTTGGTAATCTTATTGTGAGGGCAATTGATGTCATTTTTAGATAATAATAATAATAATGATAATAATAATAATTATTATAATTATAATTATAATTATGAACTTATACTACACGAATAGAGAACTTTTGAGAGTGATATGAAAGACTTTGCTGCTATGTATTGATGATCATCCCATTACCCTGGTACATCTACCGGTTTTATTTGGATGGATGCCAGGAACATGATCTTGACTGCGTAATAGAGGCGCCTCTCACATCATTCGAATTATAGCCGGCTTCGGATTACCTTTGGTGGATGCCCCAAGTAGGACCTCGGGCATCCACGCATTGTTGGGCATGTGGCGTTTTAAAGGGAAGAAGTCATTTCACTATCTCCCCATGATTTTGACTTCTCCCCACATGATATCTCTCCCCTTTAAAACTCCACATGTCCAATAATGTGTGGATGCCCGAGGTTCCACCTGGGGCACGAGAGGTAATCTGAAGCCAATTATAGCCATAAAAGCCAGCCTTTGCAAGACTTGACTTCAAAACCTAGACCAGAGCTTCCCCTTGTTTTAATGCCTTCCATTAGTCAAACATCTTCCCGTGGAGATAGCCCGAAGGAATTTCTTGGTCATCATCAGCGATAAGACTCCCGAAGGAGGGGGCAAAACCCGATACCTAACAAGATTGCTTCTCGTTCAACTACCCCCTCCCCCCAGGTCTCGATGTAAGGTGTAATAGAGCGAGCCAATACATGGATGATGAAGAGGTTCAATAATCAAATTTAGTTCCACTATTATTTTTTACTATTTAAGAGGCTCTGGATTTCCACATGATTGAGGCCTACTCATGCAGCACCCACTTTTGCACACATTTACATGCAGGCTCGTGATGGTTTTTTTTTTTTTTTTTGATAAACTTGGATATCTTGAGCCTTAAAAGACTCAAGACTAGTCCATGTGCTGCATAGAGAATACTCCCACCCCATACAACCGATATTAAAGGGAGCTTAGGAATCAACCTCGAGATCTCCGGGTTTACGGTTCGTCCTTCGGCCACTGAGCTACACCAAAGGGGTTGGCTCATGATCTCTTTAGAAAATACTATTCTAAGCATTATGGTTTATACATGACAATAACATTCTACATATGGACTTTAGTATGGTACAAGTCCTGTAAAATAAATATGGATTTTGTGTCTGTTTCCATTTGAAACTTTTCCAACAATCCCAAGTTGAAAAAGGATTATGTTAAATAAAAATTATCCAGTAATTAGACTGGTCTATTTGTGTAGGAATTTGCTTCATTTCAATCCCAAGCTCTTGCTGAATCCTATACCTGTTAGAAAACAAGAAGAGCTGCAATAATGAAACTCTACTTTTTTATGTTACAAAACTAAGTGGGACTCACTGCTACTCTAGCAATTAATAATTCTTTTGATATTAAAAATCTCTATTAAGTGATGAGGTGATGAGGTAATAATTAGTAAGTATTTTCTATTAGTATGGACTCTATTGGAAAAAAATCCTAATAAAAGCAAATTATTTGAAGATAATCCATATAGAATTAGCTTCTTAATCGGTTTAAATATCATGCGGAGCTCTGCACAATTGCCACCTGATGTGTACAACGGGAGCTCCGCACCGTGCAGAGCTCTGCATGAAAATAAATCCCCTTCTTAATATATTAGATGTTATTAATTGGGTCCATATTTCTCAAATCTCAATAGCTCCGTTTAAGTTTCCCTTTTAATTAGTTTACTAATCTAATTTGCCGTGAAAAAAATAATATGGATAAACTCACCCAAATATCAGTCCTAATCTTAATAACTAATCCTATCTAAATTAAGTTTAAAAAGCCCAACCCTAATACACTTGTTATCTTATTTCTTTTAATTTAATGATTGAAATTTGTAATTACAAAGCCGATCTTAAGCTCGATGGAGGCTCAGGCAGCAATGTCTTTCGGTTCCTTATATTAGATATAGACATTGGGTTTTCTTTATTTTCTTTTCTGATTAATATTGGGTTTTCTTCTTCTTCTTTTTACTAATGAGATATTTATTTACTATAAAAGAAGATTTTCATTCTTCTTGAATGGGTTTCAGTGATTATTAGAAGAAAAGCTAGGGTTGAGGAGTTTTATAGAAATTTACCAGACCTACAAATTCATAAATGAATTGTATGTACAACCAAAGGGACAAGATTATTGAAAAATTATTTGAGAACAAAAAAATCCACTGGTGGTAAGGTGAAGAAAATTGCATTGATTTGAAGGAAAAACAATGAGCCTATTATGTGACACCATTATAAATTGCCATTGTCCATGGATATTTGTTTATCTCTTTCATGCTAGTTCTGGACCACTAGGTAATGCTTCGTAACCATCCTTGTGCTTAGCAGTAGCTGTAGGTTTCATTGTTTGTTCAACAGGTATGCACTTTATCACAACTGCCAAAGGCATGCTTACGAATCCGATTACGATGCTGAGTAACCATAGTTGCCAGCTTAAAGGCACAGTGCTTGCAAAAGTACCCAGGAACTCAACTATTATAACTTGGAAAGTCACTGTGGAGACCATGACGCCTACGAATGCCCAGCTATCAAACATGCCACGGAAAACATTTATCTTCTCTATATCACGACTGTTTATTTCGTTGAATACCTGATAGAAATATGAACAAGGAAAAAAATACCAGTCAGTGGTTGATCATTTGAAGTCACTGCTCAGTAATCAAATAGACAGGTATTGGATAAGAGAGCACTTTGGATGACCATTTGTATTAGTTACAAATTATTTAGCTTTCAATCACTACATAGCCAATTATGTAGTGATTGAAAAGCACATTTGTTCTAAAGACGAAATAGCAGCCAGAGGAGTCAATTTATTTCATATTGGCCACTTTATTTCATTTCTTCTCTGAGGAACACCAAATAAAATCTTAAGTAATTTAGGCATGGAGGTGTGCTGGTCTAAAACGTAGTGACCTGCAGAAGATGACATGTCATATTATATTTGAGGTTAATTCATAGCTTGTCCACTTGTGGCTCGGACAAGATAGCAGCCAGAGGAGTCAATTTCACGCAGGAAGTCATGCCAATATTTTTTAACTTTATAAATATAGAAACAATAATATAAACAAAAAATTCTTTATGGTTTGTCGATATACTCCCTCATCTTTAATAAAGATTCTTTATGGTTTGTCGATATACTTATGTCTGTAATAAATAAAAGCTTTTGAAAAAAGAAAGAAAAAACAAACAAGTAGGGGAAAAAATGAAAGAATAAAATGATATGGGTTTGTGAGTGGGCGCACATGTGTGTGTGTGTGAGAGAGAGAGAGAGCATATGTAATATTAATATTTCATTACTTTAATTTTCTGAATCTTTCTTTAATTTTGTTCCTTCCGTCTAATTTTTTTTATTAAAGATGAGGGAGCATGAGGCTTTGAGGTTTACACCTCATGTTTGAAGGTCCTAAAGCCTGGTCTTCATGTAAAATGTTATTTCCTATTCCTTTATTTAATGGACTTTTTTTGGGGACACGGATTTTGTGAGATAGGGACTGGTGTGATGGATAAGAAATTTTGGGGGTTTAAGAGCCCTTGAAAAACAATATATATAGGGATAAAAAGGAGTTGCTGTTGTTGTTTAGGCAAGGTTCAAGTGGATATCAGATCACATTAATTGGCTAGTCAAGACTCAACCAAGTTTGTAGAACATGGGAATCTCATCGCACCAATACAGCTTGCAAGTTTGGGAGTTTACTTGACTTTGTTTCAGTGAAGGAGATGAGTCATCCTCTAAGGTCATATACAGCTCCTAAACATGTTTACTAGACCACACTAATCCAAAACATCTTGAAGGCTATATGGAACATAGTTGCCGGGAAGCAATGTACAATGTGGGAAGCTCGTTTCCCGGACTCGCTTCCACTCGCTTCTTATTTAGTGGTCAAGGGGGTTATGAATTCCTATTTATAAAGTAATGGGATAGACTTGAGTCTAAAACCTACGACATATATTCTAGGCAAGTATCGTTGAATTGAAACCTAAGACTTTAAGGCACCTACTTCTCCACAAATATCTCATATAAAATAAAATTTAAGGTATAACCGGTCATCCTAACATAATGAGAATGATGCATCTATATCTATTTCTCGCTTCCCGTTTCCTAAGGATTTTTTGAGCTTCGCTTCTCGCTTTCGCTTCGCTTCTCGTTTTCACTTCAAGACTTGGTAACTATGATATGGAACCATCACCAACTCGGTTGGTTAGAATTAAACACCAATGGATTGCTAGAAGATGCAGTTGAGACTTGAGACTGAGAGAGGAGATACAGGGAGATGGAGAAGGAATACTTCTAAACTGAGAAAAAGGGTATTCTGTAGCCTGTTGATTGAAGTAATTGAGGGGCAAAATATGGACATATATGTAAATCCATAGAGGACCAAGACTTTCAATATTTACAGCAACCTTTTTATTATTGAAGGGAAAAACTTTGCCCTATATAGAATAGTAACTCTATCTGTTGGATTTGAAAAGGTTCCATGTTGATTGACATTAATGCTAGTTTCATTGCTAACACACTTACCCCTATTTCTTATGTCTATCTCTAAAGCATCATAGAAAATCTGTATACTTAAACTTTCACAAAATTCCTTCTCTTAGGTAAAACGTTCAAGTTTCACATATTCACCAAAGGTATCTCTGGACCAGAGGATACCCCATACTTAAATAGATTTCAGATTTCTGTTACTTCCAATGATGCATGTGCTATTCCAAATCATAAGTAAAAGGTTAACAAATGAATGAAGCTAGAATATATGCTGGATGATAAAGACAAAGTTGGATGATGTGCAATTGATCGAATTGGTTAATGCAGCTGAAGCTTCAGGACCTTCAGGTCCAATTGGTTCACCTAAGTTTGTACCTTAAGTCAGTATTTCAAAAGATACGAGTTTGCTAGAATCACATCGAATCCAAAAATTATATCAGATTTGATTACCAATAGTTACAGAGTCATCCTATCATTATTACTATTAGAATTAAAAAAAAAGAACTGCAGATTATCTAAACCACTATTGATTTAATAAGATTTAACAGTAGCCCTAATGACGATATGATAAGTACTAGATATTGACAGTGATTAATGAGCAAAATTTGGTACTGTCAGAAAGACAGTCCGTAAATTACAGATTATCATTACCACTATTGATCAACTAGATTTAATAGTAGTCTTAAAAAAAAGACGCACTAACATTAAATATTTACATTGTATGCAAAAATTGGTATGTTCAGAAGGTCCCCATATGATAAAAACTAATTCAAAGAAGGACCAGTCAGTATTAGGAGACCAAGTAAGAAATGGAAGTCGGATAAAGAAAGACTAGGTCATAGCGACAGAAACTCCCACATATATCATATTAGAGAAACATACTTATGCTATACTGCCTTGCATAATCATATAAACTTGAAAGCACTTCACATCCAATCTTAAGATAAACTTGCACTTTTGAATGAGTATTACAGTCCATATGACAGCCTATACAATTGTCTTTCAAATTCACTGTGTTGACATTAATTAAGGACATACTTATGTGTAGATATTCACTAGATGCTAGCAATTCATCCACCACCAAAATATTTCTATAAAGATAGAACAATACAATCACTAATAATTACCAGTAACATGTAGTATGAAAATTTTAAAAAATGTCAGAAGCAGTCCCAATTTCGTAGCTATAAGGACCATCAAAAGAAAAAAAATTACTTCCTTAGCTAGAACTCATGACCCAGAAAACAAATTCAAAATACCAATCCAAACCACAGGACAAGGAGAAGAGATTTCACGCCTTCAGAAATAATAAGATAAAAACAACAAATGATACCTGGCAAAACACAAAGGAGTTGAATATGACAGTATTGAGAACAGAACTAGCATCTGAATCACTAAGTTTCAGAAGCCGCTTTCCCTCAAAATTGAGAACTGCAAGGACGGCCAGTTGATATATACTCTGACCAATGATATTTCTCCACATGGTCTTGGTGATGAAACTTACAGTCCTTCCAACAGGAGGTCTTTTCATAAGTCCATCATTTGGAGGTTCGGTAGCCAGTGCCAATGCACCAAGAGTGTCCATAATCATGTTGACCCAAAGCAACTGGACAGCCGTAAGAGGAGCAGATCCTGAAAGTTTCTTGACAACATTATTTTAGTTATCTGCATTATTCAAAGCAAAGAACAGGGTCTTTTACTTGAAAGAACCCTAGAAGATGATCATAAAAAATTAGCTCCAAGGACCAACACACCTGAGATGCATGCGGAAACAAAATTTAGCATGAGAGCAACAACATTAACTGTCAACTGGAATTGCACAAACTTTTGAATGTTTATATAAACAGCACGCCCCCATCTGGCTACATTTACTATAGTATTAAATTTGTCATCCAGTATGATGACATCAGCACTTTCTTTCGCAACCTGTAGGTAGTATCCATTGTAAAAGGTAAGATCAAGGATAATGAGAATGATTTAGATAAATTGATGAAACAGCATTATAGAAGGCATCTACATAAGCTGTAAGTGAAGAGGGTGTCACCTCCCTGAGAAATACTCTTTATTCACCTGCTTCACTCCCGAGACATAGTAACATTCAAGAATTTCTAGTGATCATTCCTTGTAAGCACTTAGTCAAAAGGTAACTTATGTTTTTGGTTTGCAGTTCATGACTATTTGACACGGCATGATATAAATAGGCAAGATGCTCTTTGAAAAAAAAATATTATGCCACTCGCTAATTACTTGGTAAATAGTTGTTTCTATTAGTTGCTTGCATATATTGTTATTCCTGCATATAAATATGGTTTTTGAAAAAGCAGATAATATATCATAAATCTTATTTACGAGGAAACAAAATATCATCAAGGAGAGAATATGAATGTAAAAGTGTAAGAATTAGATGATTCCCAGCATGATTATGACAGGCAGTAATCAGACTGAAGCCTTTTCAAATAAGGAAAAACAACAGAAAAAAAAAACTAAATACATTCTGGAGATGATACTAGAAACCAGGGTTTCCTTGCTGTTCAGTTCCCACTGTTCATTTCCTGAGTTGAACATGCAACTACATTACTCCACAAATGGACGAGAGACGTGATTTTTTTGTGTGAATTTCAACCTCTTTTGGCATACCCAATTGCAGTCTACGGAAACCAAGGATCCATATCTTGGTGATGCTCACTAGGGAAACATAGTGTCCAAACTGATGTGTCATTTTTATCCCTCCCAAATCCCAATGGATAAAATCAATACTGGATTGAAAGAAAAAGAAAAACGACACTAGATCAGATGCAGACGTTGAGGAACTTGATAATTCCATACACTTATTCACTGGTCATGAATGCAAACTTTACTCGGTTACAGGGAGTCCAACAGATGCAACATTGGTGGAAATAGAGGAGTTTAGGGTTCTTCCATGAAGATTGGTCAAGAAAGTACAAGATTTGGAGATTTTAAGTTATACGGATTCTGTTTCTATTTGAGCATTCACTGTAGATATGCAGATGCACGTTTTGGGCTTTGATGACCTGATCAGGTGATTCCATGCTTTAAGGGTTTTGTAGGGGCACTGAATTGGACAGGTGACATTGT
This sequence comes from Tetracentron sinense, assembly GCA_015143295.1. Taxonomy (NCBI): domain Eukaryota; kingdom Viridiplantae; phylum Streptophyta; class Magnoliopsida; order Trochodendrales; family Trochodendraceae; genus Tetracentron; species Tetracentron sinense. The sequence continues at coordinate 38,382,074 of CM026563.1, forward strand.
AGAGGACATCTAGTCTTGACGGGATCTAAAGAATCAACTATTTGGATGTGGATTACTAACTAAAGCACGTTTCTCAGATCTCAATGTATGATGTGGTCATGGTGGCAGTGTAACATGGTGATTTTAGTCCTCATGGTAACACAGTTTGTAGCATTGCCATGAATGTGGAAACAATGAAGCAGGGAGATCAATCATGTTGTAAAAGGTCGTCCATATCACAGTGAAGGATTGAATTGCTTAACAATAAGCTTTGCTTCTACTCTTACGATCAGTGGTTTAAATAATAGCCGTCCACATATTGAATACAACAAACACAAAGGTGATAGAGTTTTCTGATTGCTCAAGTGTTTTGGTATCTGACTAAGCTTCACTTGCACCACACAGGAGTCATGGACAAAAAGCTCATAATTTGTAATTCACAGCATTCATCAATGAACTGCAATGTGACCAGGAGGGAGGTGTATATGATTGGCATGGTCGAGTGCATCCCCATACATAGCTATCACGGCGTAGACAGGAGGGTAAGAGTATGAACACCCACTCCTGGCCCCTGGAATTTCCCAAAGTTTTTCAGTGGCGCTCATGCCACAGGTGTCTGGTCATCTCAGCTAATGGAGAGTTCGTCTTCTAAGTTTTGTCAGATGGAACTGCTCAATGTTTGAAATCATGGGATTTGGTAAAAGAACAAATACAATCAGATAGCCCTTACCTCGATTGTCTCTATGTGCATTTTAATTTAATTAAAACATGCGCTTTTTCTATAGAAGTTTAGAAATGAAAAGAGAAACACCTTAATCTCATATGCATTTTTGGGTGGAAAAATAATCAATGCATTTCAAGTCTTGAACAATGATATAAGAAAGAAAGGAGAATGTGAAGTACAAAGAAGAAAGAAAATGGAGAGAAATCACAAGCTACTCCAAGGGTCAAGGGAAGGTAAGCCTGATGGAGATCATCAGACTCCTGAGACATTATAGTGGACATAAGGTATTTATGGTTCTGGCTGAAGTAAATCATCATTCAAAAGGTCTGTTCAGCAATGAGTTTCAAGTATTGTGGAAAAGAACTGTCCAGTAGAAGTATTGCACGTCAGAAACAAGTATTTGCATCAGGTAACTCACACCAGATAACGAACCAAAAAGCCCTTGGCACACGAGGTGAATAAATTACATGCATTTCTGGAATCAAGTCAGTACCAAATGCTCAAAACAATATTGCCCTTTATTTAATTTGTGCTGCACAACCTTAAATTTCTTAACAAACGCCAAACACCACAAAAAAAACAATCACGGTCAACAACATCCATGAAAATAATCTTCGGTTATTTCACTCTAACTTTCATAGTAGACATCGCAAATATTTGGAGCCATTGTCTAACATAAGTAGTTAGTGACTACTTTGTAATTGTTTATTGGAATGTAAAATCAATCACATGATAATTGAGCATTAATTATTTTTTCTACCAATTCAAACAGATGCAACTTTGTCTATAATGAAAATAGTTTGACATGTCTTCATGTCATCAAATTGGTTTTCCAACACCTTGGTTTTCCCATCAAGCAAACTATATAGAATGCATTAAGAGACTAGTGGGGGGCTATAATGAAAATAGTTTCTATACAGGTGATGGTATATGAAACCAATATACTATGTCAAAAATTATAGTTTCAAATCGCAACTCTAAATGTACATCTAACAAAACAAGTAATCGTTAATACAAAAGAACATGATAAATATATGAAAGAAAAAGCAGCATCACAACTCACAACCAGTGTTACCTAGACACTTCAGTATCCCTAAATTTTTTCATGCCGACACCTTGGCACGACACTTCATGGTACGTGCCTATACCGTGTCAACATTATGGTTTGGCACGTGGTACTTCAAGTATATATGTTGTGCCATATATATATAATTATATATATTGGATTGCTATGAACATTTTGTCAATTTTTAACTTTGGTTTATACTTTTTAAAAAACAATATTGGGGACAGGTGGTTCCCCCTCTTTCTATTCTTATTATTATTTTTAAATTTTTTTGATTTATAATATATATATATATATATATATATATATATAATCATTTTTAAAGAATTTGTACATCTGTGCCACCATATTGGAATGTTCAAAGCTTGTCGTGCCATACACCTCTAGACACCGGACAATTGGCACCAGTACCACACTACCACGTGCCTAGGTAACACTGGTCATAACCACAAGAAAGAATAGCTGCAAGGGGGAACAATGCAAGAAGATAAGGTGGCAAAAACTATTACTATCATCTCATAGGTATGACCAGATACAAAACGAACCTCTGTTCCTGCAATACCCATAGCAAGTCCAATGTCTGACTCATGCAAAGCAGGGGCATCATTTGTCCCATCGCCAGTCACCGCGACAACTTCTCCAAACGTACTCCTCAACTGGGTTACTAAAGTGTGCTTGTCTGAAGGCGAGGATCGAGCCATTACCTGTTCACATGATCTAAGCATTTTAGAAAGTGTTTGCTCCACTAAGTATAGCTGAAGGTTAAAAGTTCCAAGTACATTTGATGTAATGTACATCAAAGCAGTCAAAACTGAGTTTTTTTTTTTTAAAAATCTCGTTTAAAACACGCATTAATACCTTGTCGTAGAAAATGACGTTTAAAACCCTTTTTTTTTTTAAAAACGCATATTGTAGTTTAAAACGAACAATACGAAAAAAAAAATGTTTAAAACAAATAAAACGGGAAAAAAAACGAATGATCTTGAGAAAATTTGGTATTCCCAGATGTACTTGAAGCCGAAGGGAAGCACCCTCTTCCAGTGAATCTTTAGGGAATTAAGATGATGCAAATATTGATGACCTTGGTGATAATTCCGCTTTTGAGCGAATGATAAATAGGAATGAGTGATTTTACTATGTAGTTTGTATTTTGTAATACTTTTTGTTAATGAACGTTTAAGAATGCAAACAACCAGTCTTGTTTTTTAATCTTTATATTTGATGTCTTAATGAATTTTGATGCCATGATGGCTTGATGAGATGAAATTGAATGTTAAAATGATGTTATGAGCTTATTATTGTTAATTATTATTATTTTTAAGTATATTATGTCAACAAATTGTTAGATATATTAATTAGTATCATGTTTATAATTATTAAAAAAATAATAATTTTCTCCATTTTTTCCCCAAAGTTTTCCCATATTTTCCGAATTTTTCAGTATTTTACCCTTGCCGAATTATTCCCGAACCCTGACTTTGTTATTATGGTAATGACCTGAAGTTTTGGTATTAGCTCTTTCATCTCCCAGGAACTCATACAACGAAAATCTGGTCCTTCTATGGCCAAACCATCATCTGTCAATATGCCGCATTCCTTAGCTATGGCTATAGCTGTATTAATATTATCGCCAGTGACCATCCGCACAGTAATCCCAGCAGCCATACAAATTTGAACTGCATCCTTGACTCCAGGTCGCACTGGATCCTTAATTCCAACGACTGCTATCAGAGTATAGCCATCATCAGGAATGCTATCTTTATCGACAATGTCATCTATATCCTTAAAAGCCAAGCAGAGAGTTCTCAAAGCCTCACAAGCAAAACTATTTATGACATCTGTGATGTTATTTCTCTCTTCTTCTGACAGAAGCACATGTTCTCCATTGCTAACAACAATCTTATTGCACATTCTTAAGATTATTTCTGATGCACCCTTGCAAAAAGCTCGGAGCCCACCAGATGGAAGAGACACAAGAACAGACATCTTCTTTCTGACTGAATTGAAAGGCTCAACCTTCACTATCTTAGACTCCTGGCGCTGGGCATCAAAATCACCCCCTAAAAGCAAGCCAAATTTTAATAAAGCTGATTCTGTTGGAGTACCCAAAATGGTGTTATTTCCATCTTTTCCTTTGACCACCTCAGAACCAGTATTCTGAAATATAGACTGCAAAAGGATGCTCAAAACTATTTTAGAAATATCAGACTTCAAAGCATCACCACTCTCATTACCTTCCATCACTTTAGTTTTTTCGCAGATCCATATCTTATTGACAACCATATTGTTGGTCGTCAATGTCCCTGTTTTATCTGTGCAAATGCAACTAGCAGAACCCATTGTCTCACATGCAGAGAGATGCCTCACGAGTGCCCTATCATTCATTAATTTCTTCATTGCAAAGGCAAGGCTCAATGTCACTGCCAAAGGCAGCCCCTCCGGAACTGCGACCACAATTATAGTTACTGCAATTGCAAAGTAGTTCAGGAGCTCTAGTGCATCACTCGAAGACCATTCTGTGAACTCATTGCGAAGTGCCTTTTCCACTAGAAACCTTGCTATCAGAACCGCAAATGTCAGCAAAGCAAAAGCCAAACCAATCTTCCCAATAATGGTAGCAACTCCATTCAGTTTCACCTGCAGTGGTGTCTCATCTTCTCCCCCATCACTCAGAGTCTCCATCAACCTTCCCCATTCAGTCCTCATCCCAACTGATGTCACCAGCATCTTACCTGATCCATCTTGCACATTTGTCCCTGATAGAAGAAAAGGGTTTTCTTGGTATACATTCACTGGCTCACTCTCACCTGACAAACTCGACTCATCAATCAACAAGCTGTAACCAGATATAAAAATTCCATCTGCTGGAACCAGGTCACCAATGGATAGATGAACAATGTCTCCCACAACCAAATCAAAGATAGAGACCTTCTGTCTATATCCATCTCTGGTAACCTGAACAAAAATCTTTTTCTTCTCCTTATCCAAGTCCCTGAATTGCAAGGACTGGTTGTAGTCACTGATAGCAGTAACTATCACTACCAGGAAAATACAAAGTATGATTCCCATACCATCATACATACCCTTTGGCCATCCCTCAGTGGCAATTCCAACACCTATAGAAACCACAGCACAAACCATGAGGATGATTAGAGTCAAGTCATGCAACGCCTCCCACATGAACGCCCAAAAAATTTTAGATGGTTTCTCAACATATCGGTTGGAACCGAAGATCTTTTGCCTGACAATCAGTTCGCTTGAACTGACACCTTCATTCAGTGAGACATTGACTTTTCTCATCAGTCCTTCAACTCCTCCATGGAGTTTCAAGGCATTCAAATCACGGCCAGAAACTTTAGATGCAAGTTCATTTGGGTCAATGCCGAAACCAGCTTGGCTAGCCTCTACTGAGGGCTTGGATTCAATTCGGTTACCAGCTGTACAACTTACAAGAGAAAAATAAATGAGAAACCAAACTGAAGTTTTGGGTGAGTAACACTTACATAAATGATGAAAATGTGCTTCCAATGTGGCTGTTATTTGATGTAAAATATACCGTCAATGAACTGCAGTGCTGCTTTTTGAACGAATAAAGCAACTCGTATTTTTTCCTGACAGAAAATAAGAGCATAATAAGGCTTTCGAATTTTAAAGGAAAATAAAAGGGGAATAATAGCCCCACTCTCCCTCCATATCATTTTTCTTTATCAAAATAGAGTTAACTATCATTCTCAGTTTCCAATTTTCAAAGCCATTCGTAATGTATTTTTAACTTTAAGACAATCCAAAATAATGCAACAGATCTGACAAGGTAGGATCATTCCATCATATAAGTTTTTGGCTAATGAGATCCTAGTGGGTGTTCAAGTGGTGGGTCCTCACCTTAGGCAGTACTCCATATGACCTATGACAAAACTTTGCACTAAATTTTATATACATCAAAGTGTGGAGGTTTCTTGCCAAGCTACAATTGCCTTGTACTTTAAGAAATTGAAAATTTAAATACCACATCTCTCTTTAGTAGATAAGTGCTGGTGCAATTTGATTGCTTTCTGTAATCATGTTAAAAGTTAAAACACACAACATGACTCAAGCAATGAAGATTAGATACCCAAACACCAGTAAATAGCTAAAAGGAGTGTAACTATTTATTAGTGTTACAAATCTCGTTATTGGGTTTTTATCGGCTTAAGTTTTTCTTGGGAGATTCTCAAATTTGGAGTTTTTTCAGGTATTTCTCGCTTAGATATCGGCAATGATTAAAATAATTTAAAATTACAAAAAAATAGTAATAAGTATCACCAATTCATAAATTCATTATTTTGCGATATTTTAAAAATCTCGGCTAAATCTCAGGATATTAAAGTGAGAAAAAAAGAAAATTGCATTTCTCGCGAGACTTTTAAAACACCACGATAAAAACGGAGTTTTAAACTTTAGACGTTTTTCTCGGTATTTCTTTCGAAAATTAGGTATTTCCCGGGAGATTTGTAGCAATAATATTTATTGTAACATCTTTCTTAAAGGAAGACGGCTCCTTGACCTACAAAAAGCTCGGTCTTCTCTTCTCTAGATTTATCATTCTGGAGAGATCTCTAAAACAATGAGTTTATAATTGATTATGGGTTATCAACTCATGTATTGATAGATCTCCCTCTTGGTACTTGCTTTGTAAGATGGAATGGAAATTCAAACATGATGGTTCCATTGATAAATCTAAGGCTGGGGGTCAAGGGGCATGTTCTTAATCTAGCTCTTAAATAATGGGAAATTTGATAAGTGTCTACATGTGTGTATAGTGGGTTTACATGCTAAAACATTTGTTTTTGTGTCAATGACATGTAATGGGAACAAACCTATAGTACTTGACTCTTTTGGGTTTTGAGGTTTGGTCATTTAAATATGTCCCGGTCAGATGTAAACTTGGGTTGAAATAACATGAGTTTATATATATGAAGATACTATATGACTCAAGCATACAACTAAAAGAAAAATGGTGGCTATAACATGTTACATCTAAAGTGCTCGAGAATTGTAGGTAGCTATAAAATGTTATATATATGAAAAATACTATATGACTCAAACATACAACTAAAAGAAAAACAGTGGCTATAACATGTTACCATGGTTGTTAAATCATTGTGATTTACGATTCAAATCCTACAATTTGATTCGAATCCCAAACAAAACGATTCAAATCGGATGTGAAAATCTTAATTGGGTAAATATCATTTGATTTGCTATTCATATTACGATTTGCGATTCAAATCGTACGATTCATATGATTCGAGCACGAAACCCCTTTTATGGACCAATACTTAAAAAATATTTTTTATTATTTTGATATTTTAAAGGCACCAATGTTTTAAAACGTGAAGGCGTGAGGCAAGGCGTTAGGTACTCAAGATGCGTGAGACGTAAGCCTCACAAGAAAGCTTCATGCTCTCTCATTTTAACAAATAAATAAAATATAAGAAAAATTAAAAAACATTCAAAAAGCTAATGAAATATTATAGTATATATGTACATATATATATATATATATATTTGTATTCGTGTACATTGTGTGTGTTCGTGTGGGTGCACGCGTACACATAGAAAATATTATATAAATTAATTTAAACAAATAACAAATTAAAAAAAGAACATTCAAGTCAGTTGTGACTAGAAACCTAATTTTAGTTAATGTATAAGTCGTACGCAATAGACATAAAACAAGCTTCAAGGGATAAGGCGTGTGCCTCATGTGAGACTCATGAGATTTAAGCCTCATGGTTGAGCCTCAAGGCGTTTTTCTTAAGCCTTGCCCTGAGGTGAGCCTCGAGGCGTAAGCCTCGCACGCTTTTTAAAACATTGAAAGACACTTTATGGTTTTTAAGAAGAGAGAAGAAACAGGAAAACCCCTATTACGGACATACCAAAACCCCTATTTGGGTTGTCTCTTTGTTGCTATGAAACGAGAAAAAAAAAAAGAGATGAAAGAAGGAAGGAGAAAGATGATAGAGTTGGATTTTGGGAAAACTTGATAGTTTATTTTATTAGTCTTTTTAATTGTACATGTCTTTTGATACTTGATCTCATACAACATGATTATATGAGTTTACTTTTGTTGATTTATCTTTAATGATATTGATTTTTTTTTTTTCATTTTAGGGAAATCATTTGTGTTTTTTATAGTGTATGCAATGAAATATTCATTACTTTCTTTTATCAATAGATATGAATAAAATCTTTTGGATAATAGATTATTCTATTTTCTGATTTATTAAGTAATTTTTTGTATTTTTTAAATAATTTTTTTAAAATGGATTGAATCTTACGATTTACGATTTGAATCCCGATTTAAATTGAATCGGTCCTAAAACGATTTTATGATTAGATTACGATTTAACAACCATGCATGTTACACTGAAGTGCTCGAGAATCATAGATAGCTTAAAGTTTAAAATGAATTGTAGTCAACTAGACATTGTGTATTCCATCCGTAGCTTGAGTAGATACAATCAAAACCTAGGTCAGTGACCATGGACAACCATAGTAACAAAATTCGCCGAATAATTCCCGAATTTTCCAAATATTTCGTTTTGTTCGATAAGTAAACTGCTTATTTTTATATTATCTAATCAGATTATCGGATTGTAGTTATTAAAAAAAAATTATTTTGCCTGAATTTTTCAGATCTTAACCTTTGCCGAATTATTGTCGAACCCCGACTTTGTCATTGGCTGGACACTGTACACTACAGTTAGAATTCTTAAATGTCTTGGAAAACTATAGATCTTGGCCTAGATTGTACAAAAAGGATATATTGTAATAACTAGATGATCTCAATTAAAATGAGATCAAATTTCAGGTGAATTTTATTCACTCTTGATGGTGGGACTATCTCTTGGAAACCATTCAAGGAGGCATGCTTAACTCGATCCACTATAGAACACGAGTTTGCTGCCTAAGAGAAGGTAGGTTAAAAAGCTGAATGGCTTAGAATATTATTTGTTGAATAGCGCAAAATCTTATTTATGTATCAAATCTTGGTGATGATTATTCAAAACTAAGAATAAGATCTACCATAGCAATGGATTATATCTATGATGAAAAGCCTGACATATACGTTAGATGGAATACTATGCAAGTTATCCTAAGATGATTATCATGTAGCTGATTATACTTGGGGGCATCAATGGGAAGGGCTGGCCCCGTGGCCGGCCTTGAAAAGGGCCCATCCATTACCCATATTTTATGCCCTAGGGCTAGGGTAGGGCTAAATTCCTTAGGCATATATTTATGTGGGCCAGGTTAGGATGATTCATTGAAGCCCGAGCTCGGTCTGGTGTATTTACTTTTATTTATATGCATAATATATATATATATATATATATATATATATATATATAAATTGACAGTATAAGTGTATAACACATTGTTATAAGCATAGTGACAAAGTCGGGGTTCAGGAATAATTCGGAGAAAAAAATAATTATTATAAGAATATATCCAACAATTTGATTAGATAATATACAACATAAACAATTTACTTTGTCAAATTATACGAATTATTGCAAAATTTGTGATATTCGGGAATAATTCACAAAATTTGAGAATAATTCGGCAAAGCTAAAATTCGCGAATAATTTAGCAAACCTAAAATTCGCGAATTCTTCAAAAATTCAGAGAATTTTGTTACTATGGTTATAAGAGTGAGTTAAAACATTGTTATAGTATTGATAATAGCTTGAAAACTCGGCGAGTTACTCTGCTCAACTGAATTTCGAGTCGAGCCACGTTAAAACTTCAATGAGACATTATTTGTTAAGTTACTCGGGTGACTTGGTCGAATCGAGCCGAGTTTTTCGACTTGCTAGACTAGGTCGAGTTACAGAAGAGTATTATTATTATTATTTTTTAAACCTAAACTTGAACGTCACACTATTTTTGCATCATATTTTTTTGGGTTTACAAAGAAAACCTACTATGAGTTCTAGTAAACCTAATTTTTAGGTTTGGGGTTGTAAAACCAGCATGCTTTGAGTTCTTTTAACCCAAGTTTTTCATGTTGTTCATAGTAACAAAGTTCTCGAATAATTCCCGAACCGAACTATTCATTTTTTAAGGGGTAACGTTTAAAAATGTTTCTTTTTTCCCAAACTGACGAATTATTCACGAATAATCCCGAACTAACGAATTATTCCGAACTTATGCCGAATTTATTCCTAAGAAAGATTTCTCACAAATTATTTGTCTATGCTTATTCGGAATTCTAAAATAAGAATGAGAGCAAAATGGACTTTCTATTAGCAATATAATTATTACTAAAAACCCAAGACTGATTTCACAATGAGAAACCTCCATTTAACTGAAGTTGCCAACTTATAAAAGAAAGAGAAAACTCTATTTGAGTTGGTTATTTTAGGGTTTTGATTACATTCAATTGAATTGAGAGAAAAAAGATGATTATGCACGCTGGTTAGTCTGTTGAATTTCGATTGAACTGAGAGAAAATATGATTTTTGTTATTTATTTTGAGCTATTTCTATATTTTGTTAAATAACTATGTTATGCCAAATAAATGCACGCATATATTGCTTTTCTGATTTTATCTCTTTAGATTATTATTTTTCCCATTTCTATACATTTTTGAATTGCTTGTATAATATGATTCACATATACAAACATGTAATTTAGATTATTCTTTTCTCTTATATTACATAAAGTTTGCTTAAATTTAATGTAAATTTTTTTCATGAGTTTGTGAGTTTATATAATGTTTGTTTTTTAGGATTTGGGATAAAATGTCTAAAATTGTAAGAGATGTCAATACATCCATGTTGGTAGATGGATTAGTTGGTATCGTGTTCTTATTTTTATTGTAGAACCCCGAAAATTCATTTGCATAGTTGGTGAATAGTGCTTTCAAGGCCAAATGACCTTTCTTGTATTTTGATTTTTATTAATAAAGAAAATGAAGTAAGGGGGTGCGATCGATCGCAGCAGAGCTACGATCGATCGTAGACAGTGGAAATCTGGCAGAAGCTTTAGGGTCCCTGTGCGACAGATCGCCATCAGGTGCGATCAATTGCAGTGTTGTGCGATCGATCGCAAGTGGTGTGCGATCGATCGCAGCCGTGCCCAAATTTCTTTAAACTAGTTGCGAAATTTGGGGTTTTTAAACCCATAGGCTATAAATAGAGGTTATATTAATTTCGAGTGTTTTAGTATTCTAAACATTTCTAACCTAATTTGGCAAAGGAGAAGAAGAAACCTAGGGTTTTGAGGGAGAAATTTTTTGGAGCAGAAGGAGATAGCTTAGAAATTGCAAGAAAAGCTTGGATATCAACCTCAAATCTTCTTAGGAGTGTTTTGGATCCAAGGGAAGGATCCCTAAGGTCGATATACTATCCAACTCAATCCTAATATGAATTTATATGTGTTTAAGATTGTCTAAGCTAGAAATAATGGAGTATTATTATGTTTATGGTAAGATTGTAGATTATGGAATATGAATTATGGTTTATTTGTATGGAAATAGATTTGTGAATATGGATTGGAGTTCTATGAACTATTAGTGTAAGCACCCAATTTTTACACCCTGTCAAAACCTGTCCCCCCAGTGAAGTCCTCTGTAGAACCCTAAACAAGTCCTAGGTAGGTCCTAAAACCCTAAAACCCTAGAACCAAAACCCTTGGGCTCAAAGCCCATTACCACTAGGAAAACCCTAAACCCTAGGCTAAACCCTAGTGTGACCCTAGTTAAACCCTAGGTAAGCCCTAGACCTAGCCCTAACTTAAACCTTAGCCAAGCCTAGGTACAAATCCCTCAGGCTCAAAGCCCATTTAGCAAAGCCAAAACTCCAAAAACCCTAACCCTAGTCCAAACCCTAGGCTAACCCTATCTAAACCCTAGGACTAACCCTAGGTGTGCCCTGACCTAACCTAGCCTAAACCCTAGCCAAACCTAGGTTTAAGCTCTCATGGGCTCAAGGCCCGTTTACAAGTCCAAATCACTCAAAACCATAGAGCAAAGCCTTTGGGGGCCCAAACTTGGGCCCACCAACCTTAGGGGTCCACTAGAGTGGGGCCCACACCCCTCATGAGAACTTTACGATGGAGAACTTCACGCTGCAATGAACAAGTCACTTAGCAGCGAGTTTGAAGATTTCTCTTGGAGAGATGGTGGAATTTCTTTCAAGGATAGACTTTGTGTTCCAGATAATGAAGATTTAAGAAGGGAGATTCTGGATGAAGCACACAAGTCCAAGTACACTATCTATCTGGGAGGAACCAAGATGTACCAGAACCTCAAGAAATATTTCTGGTGGAAAAGTATGAAAAAGGATGTGACCACCTATGTATCCAAGTGTTTGGTGTGTTAATAAGTAAAAGCCGAACATAGGAGACCGGCAGGACTCCTTTAGTCACTTCCTATTCCTGAGTGGAAGTGAGAAAATATCTCCATGGACTTTATTGTTGGTTTACCAAGGACAACGAAGAACTTTGATGCTCTTTGGGTCATAGTTGACAGGTTGACCAAGTTAGCTAATTTTCTTTCATATCGGACCACTTTCAACTCCAACCAGTTGACCAACCTTTATATCAAAGAAGAAATCCGTTAGCATGGAGTGTCAGTTAGTATTGTTTCCGATCGAGACCCGAGATTTACATCTAGATTTTGGAAGAGTTTTCAGCAGGCCATGGGTTCCTGTTTAGATTTCAGTACGACATTTCATCCACAAACAGATGGGCAAACCGAGAGGTTGAACCAAATCATAGAGGACATGCTACGAGTTTGCATGTTGGACTTCCAGGGCAATTGGGATGATCACCTATCGTTAGTTGAGTTTGCCTACAACAATAGCTATCAAGCCAGCATTCAGATGACACCATTTGAGGCATTCTATGGGAGGAGTTGTCGTTCACCATTGGGTTGGGACGAAGTTGGCGAGAGGGAACTTCTAAATCCTAAGCTCGTTGGTCAAACTGTGGATAAAGTTCAGTTGATTAAAGAGAGGTTGAAAACAACTCAGAGTAGGCAGAAGAGCTATGCCGATACTCGCATAAGGGATCTTGAGTTCCAAGTTGGAGATTTCGTGTTTGTTAAGATCTTACCTATGAAGGGGGTGATGAGATTCAGCAAGCGGGGCAAGCTCAGTCCAAGATATGTGGGTCCTTTTGAGATCATCACCTAAGTTGGGAAAATTGCTTATCTGGTCACCTTGCCACCTCACATGACAGGTGTGCATAATGTCTTTCACATCTCCATGTTGAAGAAGTACATTTCGGATCCTTCACATGTCATTCACTTGGATCTCTTGGAAATCCGAGAAGATTTGACTCTAGTTGAGCAACTGGCTCAAATTTTGGGTCGGAAGGAGTAAGTCTTGTGTACTAAAGTCATTCCCCTTGTGTTCTTGCAATTGGAGCATCACTCTAAGGAAGAAGCTACATGGGAGCATGAGGCTGAAGTGAGAAAAATATCCTCATTTGTTTGTTTAGTTCCCTTTGTTGATTTCAAGTATTTTGGTTCTTTGTATCTCCTTGTATCGTCCTAATTTCAGGGTCGAAATTTCTATAAGGGGGGGAGGATGTAGAACCCCAGAAATTTATTTGCATACTTGGTGAATAGTGCATTCAAGGCCAAATGACCTTTCTTGTATTTTAATTTTTATTAATAAAGAAAATGAAGTAAGGGGTGCGATCGATCGCAGACAATGGAAATCTGGCAGAAGCTTTCGGGTCCTGTGTGACAAATCGCCATTAGGTGCGATAGATCGTAGTGTTGTGTGATCGATCACAGGTGGTGTGCAATCAATCGCAGTCGTGCCCAAATTTTTTTAAAGCTGTTGCGGAATTTTGGGTTTTTAAACCCCTAGGCTATAAATAGAGGTTATATTTCGAGAGCTTTAGTATTCAAAACATTTCTAACCTAATTAGGCAAAGGAGAAGAGGAAACCTAGGGTTTTGAGGGAGAAATTTCTTAGAGAAGAAGGAGATAACTTGGATATCAACCTCAAATCTTCTTGGGAGCGTTTTGGATCCAAGGGAAGGATCCCTAAGGTCGATATACTATTCAACTCAATCCTAATATGAATTTATATGTGTTTAAGATTATTTAAGTTAGAAATAATAGATTATTATTATGTTTATGGTAAGATTGTAGACTATGGAATATGGATTATAGTTTATTTGTATGAAAATGGATTTGTAAATATGGATTGGAGTTCTATGAACTATTATGTAATGATTAATACTATGAATGAAATATATGGAGAATGAGAAATACTATGGAGGATGGGATGAATGTATGGATGTGGATTGTGTTTGGATTGTATGGATGAATTATGATATGGTGAAATGTTGGAAATGGAAAAGGGCAATGTAATCATAAATTATGTACCCAAGGTGTTTGTTGAAATGCTTGAGATGATAAATATTAATATGACACTATTGAATTATTGGAAATCGATTATGAATTATGCTAAGAATCATGATAAAGTAGTTGTATGTTAAATTATGCCTAATTATTTTGCATGGTAATTGATATTCGGGTAAGCCAATACTTAAGAGGAAAATCTTTCAAACCAGGAATTCTCTAATTATTTGGTATGAGACAGTATAGTGGAGTTTCCATGGTGGGAGATTGAAATCTAAGCATTGACCGATTCGAATGTTAATTGTGACACTTATGCACAAATTTACATATATGTTAAGATAAGAGTCTTATAAGTCACACATGTGGACCACAAGCATAAGCATTGCATACGCCTGACAGACTGAATAAGCCCAATAAGGGATCTGAATAAGTGCATGTTCTGAATAAGCTGCTCAAGAACTCTTAAGCATAAGCATTGCATACGCCTGACAAACTGAATAAGCCCAATGAAGGATCTGAATAAGTTCATAAGTATAAGCATCTCACAAGCACGTGGTCTCGTAAGCCTAAGCATCTCATAAGCATGTTGTCTCCTAAGTCTAAGGTTCTCACAAGTACATAAGTCAAGATGATGATATGATGTATATGAGCACATGTTCTTCTGCACTCTGATTATGTTATTGGTTATGATTCTAACTAAGTGTAGGTATACTATGTTGTTGGTTGAATTTTATATACACTGAGTGCTTTTATATTCAGTCAGACTTTTGTCTTGGCAGGTGTGGAGCCCGAGTTTGTAGATGAGTCTTGGGTGGAGGAGGCTTACGGCGTAGAGGAGGAAGGCGATCCTCTGGTTGAGGGAGAGCGAGAGTTGGACAGGTGGTCTTATTAGTAGGCTTTTACTTTTGAGTCATTAGAAGAGAATTGTAATAGACTTTTAGATGGTGTTGTTTCTCGGACTATTTTGTTCACAGTGGGTTATATTTATATTGACCATAGATTTGAGTAGGATGATTTAGTTTTATATATCGAAATTTTATTACTCTCATTTTTTGAGACTCGTGTTGTATGCCTTGTTGTCATGAGATTTAAACAGGTTTAAGAAATGTGACGACCCAATGTCCTATTTTGGTCAAGGTAGGATTTGGGGTCGTTACATTTATAATTAATAAAAATTTATTTATCCAAACTTATACCAAATTTTCCGATTTTCCCATTTTTTTCAAACTTAACCCCTACCAAATAATTCCCGAATCTGAACTTTGTTACTATGATGTTGTTACATATATATTCCGAGTTGGACCGAGTTGAGGTTTTTTCGAGCTTTCTGTGTTACTTGAGCCGGCTAACTTTCGAGTCAAGTCGAGTTTTCAAGTTTTTGAACCATGATATTAATAGTGTGTTATACACATCATTGTACTATATCTATTATGTATATAAATAAAATATATGTGCTATATGTATATATATAGTTATGTTTTATATGTTTTTGTACCCAAGGAAACAAAAGTAAGAACAACAATAGCTCTTTGACTACTCGTGACAGTAGAACAAATGAACAAATAGACTCTATTGTAAGCACCCAATTTTTATACCCATTCCTTAACCAT
This sequence comes from Tetracentron sinense, assembly GCA_015143295.1. NCBI lineage: Eukaryota > Viridiplantae > Streptophyta > Magnoliopsida > Trochodendrales > Trochodendraceae > Tetracentron > Tetracentron sinense. The sequence continues at coordinate 38,397,820 of CM026563.1, forward strand.
GATTAATGGATTTAACCATAATTAACCTACCCTAACCTAGGCCTAACCTTAGTGTACCCAAATCCTAGACTCCACCCCTACCCTAGGCCTAATCCTAGACTCAACCCTAACCTAGGCCAAACCTTAGACCTAACCTAGGTCCTAAACCTAACCAAGCCCTATCTAAGACCCTTAAGCCTAACCTGGGCCCAGTTAGAACTTAGAATCAAAACCCAGGTCCTAGGGCCAAAAACCCGTAGCTAGACACCTCTTGGGCCCAGGCATGGGCCCACATACCTCATCTAATCATTAGGGGGCCCTAAAAATTCAAAATTTTGAAAATTTGATAATGTCGGTAATTATTTTACCGACATTACTAAATTCATGCTAAGTAAACAGTGTCCCATACTCATCTCTAGGCATTCCAAACCCTTTTTGAGAAAATCTCATAAATGACTGTAATTCCATTACCGCCATTGCTCAATTGCCTTGATCTGGAATGGTGGTACTAGAATTACCACCATTCCAGCTGTTCTGCAAAATTCAAAATTTTGGCCCTCTGCATCCCCTGTATTCGTCAGGTTGACCTCCAACCAGCATACCCGGCCTCACCTAACCTCTTCACAAATTACTAATTGCCCTAGGCTCCCCTCTCTCTATAAATATCAACCCTCCCAAAGCTTTTAATCCAATGCCAAAAATCTCATCCAAACCTCTGTAGAAATCCTTATAGGCCCCCTGGTGAATCCGAAATCCTCAATCCCCAGTCTTAGGAGTTTTTAGTCTCTCTTGTGTTGAGTAAAACTAGAAGGAAGACCTTGGTCCCCCTCTCTCGAACGGTTGCTCTCACACCCGGCTAGCTCCCCTCATCAGTAAAGCTTGAAAGTAAAAGGGTAGGACTCTCCCCACTCTCCCTGTTTCTGTTTTGGTCGTTAGTCCTTGGTCCATTTCCAAGGACTTTTGTTTGCTAACAACTCCAGGAGCAGTGGTCCCCTTGCCTTCTTCTTAGGCAAAGGGGACCCCCTCAAGGATAACAAATTCATCTCTTAGTGTAGGAAGGTAGTGCTGCAGCTGCCTCATTTCTTACAGAATCTCTCCAACTCATGGGGAAGGCCCTGGGAGCACCTTCGTACCTGTCCAGGAGAGAAAATCAGATTCTGAAAGAAATCCAGAATGCTGGTAATCTCTGTACCGCCATTCTAGGCTTTATTCATTCCAGTGGCTCTAGGCCCCAGTACCGCCATTCTGGGCTTCATTCGTTCCAGTGGCTCTAGGTCCTATGTTGTTGACCCTTAGTCCATTCTAGGGCCTGGGTTGGGTCCCTAAGGTCCTTTTTGATCATCCCTGACCTTCGCAGATCCCTCAAACCTCCCTAACCATGGTTAAGTTTAACAAAATCTGAAATGGCCCAGAATGTCGGTACTGAGTTTACCGACATTCTGGGATTCTCCTTTAATTCAATAAAAGCATCACTGTGGGGCCACTCCAGACTAAGCACAGGGCTCAGACCAAGTCCATGAACATTCTTAAGGGTCTCAGGACCCTCTGGCATCCATCCCTGACCTCTCCCCTTGGCTGCAAAGTCATTATTCGAAAGGACTAGAAATGGCAGAAATTCCAGTTCCGTCATTTCCAATCTGTAAAGGATTGGAATTGGCGGTACTGTCTTCACCGTCAATTCCATTATTTTCATAGCAGAGGCCTTGCATAGGCCCAGACCAAGTAGGAGGCCATTCTAGGCCCTACTTTGCTCCTTGGGCCCACTCCAGACAACTAACCATACCATTAATTGGGGTTAAGCTTAACCACAGTTAATTTGACCCAACCTTAGTTAATTAACTCTCTTTGGAAAAAACCCTAAAAATCCGAAAAATACAAAAAAAATGCAAAATCTGACCTTGGCTGCCACAGGCATTTCTCTAACCATGGTTAACATACTTAACCCTAACCTTAGTCACTCTGGTGCAATTAGCCACTCTGGTGCAATCTTAGCCTCCTCGGCTAACCGATCCTAGCCTCCGGGCTACCCCTAGCTACTCCAGTGCACACACACACACTCCTTAACCCCGGTACAATACTACTCGAACTACACTTAGTCTGATCCCGCCCCGGTGGGTATGTAGGCAACCTAACCCGGGTTCAACCTTAGTCTAAAATTTTCCTTTTCTTGGATTAGCTTAATCTAAACCCTTAAGCATTTTTAATAAATTTAGTCTATTTGGTTTATACCTAGGGAGTAGGTAACCGTCTTAGATGGGGGTCCCAAGGTACTTAACACCTTCCTTGAGACAAATCAAACCACTTTACTTAACTCTAATCAAGACCACTAGTCCAAATCTAAACCTGAGTCCTATTCCCTCCAAATAAATAGGTGATGACACAAGAAGTAAATAAGTGATGACACAAGAAGATTTAATTCTTTAATTCCTATGCTTAATAATGTCAAAACTGTGGGTGAAGATAAACACTTCACTCAAATGGCTACCATAATGTTAAAGATGTTCTCAATAGTTGAAATATAGCCTTTTCTTGACCTATTCTAGTTATGACTACACGTCAATATATGAATGCTTAAATGTACATTGATTGATTGTGTAATTGAGAAACATCTTCTACGAATCCTTTGACCCGAGAAGTTTATTAATCTCTTCATTCGCGGATTATGAAACGGTGTTTGTTAGATATTTAGAAATATGCTTGAGTAATGATGAACAATCAACAAGGAATCCATGCCCATTAAATTGGAAATATCTAAGTTTGGGAAAAGATAGTGTTTAAGCTTAAAGTCTGTGCAGGTGCATTTCAATAAGAATATTTTAATCATTATTTTTTTTTTATAATAAACAGTAATGATGAACAATCAACAAGGAATCCATGTCCATTAGTTAAAGCATTGGATTGATTTTATTCAAAAAAAAAGAAAAAAAGATTGATGATCTTGCATACTCTGCTCTGATTAAATTAATTTAGTCTTCCATTTCTTTGAGTTCTAATATATAACAATATATACTAACATATATATGGTATATTAGTAATTTGTTTGGGTATTTCTCTGAAGAGCGGACTCAGGGTTGGGCTAGTTGTTGCATAAGTCATTCAGTGTCACTCACTCTTAATGGAGGTAGGGTAGTGTGGGACAGTATCATTTTTTAAGAGAAATTACTCTAGAGAGGATGACGTTTAACTGAAAGGGTAGTTGAGGCCCGTGATAAGCATTATTAAAGCTAAGGAGAAAATTTATTCAAAGAACAGGTAGCAACGTCACGTTGCAATTTAATATAAAGATGCTGATAAGAGAAATATAATGGGACTACCACTGCGTGAGAAAAGGGCACTGACTCTTTCGGATCAAAATGGAAACAAAGAACGAAAAATCTTCGTCGCAAAGCAACACTTGTGGTTCTTTCTTTATTATTATTGTACCCATCAAAGGAAGTTTCGAGGAAGTTTCCTCAGTCCTTTATTTGGAAAAAGAAATATATAAAATAGCTTGTTTATTATTGGACTTTCCTTTCAACAATAAATTCAATTAAATTCTCGTTCTCTGCCTTTTCTTTTAATTTTTTTATTATAAGTCTTCTGTGGTCCCTTTGTTGTGTTTTTTTTCTAGCATGCGCCCACGGAAGACGCTAGGGGGGGCTAGGCGGTTCCGTCTTCGAAATACTAGTTGCTAGAAAAGCAGTGAAAACAGGGGCGGAGCCGGGGGGAGGGGGCCATGGCCCCCCCCAAATTTTTTGTAAATCCCTTCTCTACTAGTATGATTAGTGGGCCCTCAATTAAAAAAAAAATATTTTTAGTATACTTGGCCCCCCCAATTTTTTTGTCCTATATGATGTAGTCCCCCCCCCCCAATTTTTTTTGTCACATATATAATGGCCCCCCAATGGAGTCCCCTTATGCTCATGTCCCTATTGACACTCCTAAACTATGGTTAAAATTCACCCAATCTCATGGTTCACCTACTTATCTTTGATTTAAAAAAAAAATATTTAAATAATTTTAATCTTAGGAGTTAGTGAATTTTTAACAAGGGTTCAAAAAGAAATTTGATATATTTTTTTTAAACCAAGGAGGTGGGTGAATCTTAACCACAATGAAGGGGTATTAATAGGACAGGTGGCGACCTCGAAGGTATTACAGAGAAAAAAAAAAATTTCAAAATAAAAAAACTACCCCAAAAAAAATTTTCTCGGGGGCTAGGCCCCCGAACCCCCAAATCTCATACCCTCAAACCAAATTTTTTTTTGTATACATGTATTTTGGTCCCCCCAATGAAAAAGTCCTGGCTCCGCCCCTGAGTGAAAAAGACACCGAATAAACCAAAATCAGGGAGGGAACCAGCAAGCACCTTTGGTAAATTCGCCACTCATGAAAGACGAAACACATTTTGGAGGGATCCATAAGGCGCGATTAAAGGCTACAACTCCCCAAACCCTTTTGACCCACCAGCTCATTTTTAAAAAGTCTTCAAACCCTAACAGAATCCAACGGTTCACATGGACGTGGGTGGGGTGATTTATTTCCTGGTGGGTCGTAATCCTACTGAAATGCGCCCTAGTAGTTGAAAGAGAAATGCACCAGCGAAGGGGAAGATTTACTTAATCCTCATGTTCATATTTTCCTATTTTTAACCATGAATTAAAAAAAGAAAATATGGTTACAAATTTTAACCAGAGTCAAAGAGACACATGTCTAGCAATGAGAGGGCGAGATGCTTGTGTCAGTCAGATTCAATTTCTGCGAGCTATGTCTCTCCAGCCCACTAACCTAACTGAGTACTAACGAGGGTTGGGCTGTTGACCAAGACCATGCCTCAGATGCGGAGGTCTTAAAGTTCGAGTTTCTTTCCTTCCTTCGGTGGCCATCCTAGGAATTTATCCCTGATTGTGTGCAAGAGTGAAGGGGTTTGCAAGACCCCGGGGACTCATAAAAAAAAGTAGACAGGTAAACTTAGGAATGAATGAACGTTAACCAAAATTAAATGAAGTTAAAAGAAAGACACGTGGCATTAAAAGGAGACCCAAAGACACACATCCTCATCTCACCAACTGGAGAGGTAATTATTTTCCAAAAAAGTCAATAATTCGCTCTAGTGGTGAGGAGCAAACTATTGCTCCTCACTTTTACACTATTGCTCCTCACTTTTACAAAGCCAACTCAAATCCCATGAAATAGTTTTTTTAAAAAAAATTCTTGTGGTTAATTTTTTTTTTTTTTTTTTTTTTTAAGATGCGCGAACCTAGGGATAGTGAATCTAAACCCGAGACGCACCTCCTGGAAGTGATTATTTTCCTTCCTAAAATTATACTTCTACAACCTGTCACAACTGCAATTGCTCACCTCATATGTTCACTCAATGTCAACTCAAGAAAAAAAAAGATAAAAAGTGACCGGTCTCGTCTTGTTCCCATCAATCATTTTCACTTTCAAAAACTTAAGGATTAAGGATTTTGATGCAAATCTCCCACAGAGGCAACTTGAGGCTTACAAATGTCAAATATGTTCTGTCTTAAATTTTTTTTTTAAATGTGTTTAAATTACAAACATCTCCCCCTATATGGCTATCATTGGGTAGAGGGAAGCTTCTGGAGTAAATGCGACGGAAGCTTTTGGAGTAAATGCGGGGATAGCACTCCTCAAAACTTAATCAGCCTCAAAGTTAAAGTGAAAGCTAACCAAATATAATGGGATGCATAGTACAACGGGTATGAAGGAAAATTCTCTTAAGATTAATCGAGAAACCCTCAAAGACCTGTTCTTTTTGCGAGAACAAAGGCGAGAAATCATAATTCTCGAGAATTATTAAATTTTAAAATTTAAATACCTTAAAATTACACTCTAAAATTTTATGCTAATCTCTTACTTTACATTTATATTGTAAATCAGGCGAGACTTCAAAGTCTCATGATAATAGATTATTCGGGGGTAGTTGAATGCTTTTAGGCCCAATCCCAATTAGCATTAGTCAGTGTGTTGGAGTGTTGGAGAGTCGGCTTAAAGAATGCGGTTTCACTAACCCTTGGGGTTCAAGAGTGTCACCTTCTGTTTTTTTTAAGAAAAATTTATAAAAATATTAACTACATGTGTTGGTGTGTGTGGGTGCAATTGAACTCTCCTCGAATTTAATCACAATTAGCTATGATTCGAACTCATCCAAACATGACAAACCTATCAATTGCCAAGGGAACACTTGTTATAATACAAGCAAGCCGTGTATGTATAATAGATATTTTGATATTCAGAACTTGCACTCAAATAACAGGTCCGAATTTTGTTCAATTGTGATTGAACTATCCCAAAATTTCTTTTAATTGTGTTTTAATTATAGTTAAAAATTTTAACTTTTAGGATTAATGTTTTTAATTTTTTTTCTTTCAAAACTAAGATTAAATTGCTTAATTCCAAGGGTCGGTATGGATTATGATTCCAACTCTCAAATGACAAGGAAGCAAAGCTTGTCCCATCAGTAGTGTGTGATAATCACTACCCCACCCCTCCTAACCTAGAACCTATAGGGAACCATATCGTCCAAAAGATAGTTACAACCGTTAAATACATACACAAGAAGAATTGATCCTAACTTCCCAACACTCATGAGTCATGACAACGAGGAAGAAGCCAGACGATTTGGTTCCAACAGGTACAGGCCTGCCTAACCCTGTAAAGATACTAACTTACTAATTAGGTGCCGGCCTAACCGCATATCAGTTACGAAAAAAAATATCTCAAATGACAAGATTTTCAACACTTAAAAATCTGATTACCTCTGAAGGATGGCCGAGATGAAGCCTCGGCCATCCAACATGTGGCGAGGAAAGGGAAAGGGAATCTCCCTTTCCTGGCCACGGATGGCGTCGGCCAAGTAATTCAATGCCAAAGAAAAGACTTTAGAGTGTAAAAGATAAATAACGTGTTGAGAATGCGTTTGCAACTGTAATCTCTGTTTCTGTCAAAGTCTCATTCGCAATAGTCGGCATTAATACCGAATTTCTAGGAAGAGAAATGAGGGCATCTCACATCCCCGCAGAATACAGAATATCGGACCGCCCACGACAACTTTATTGCAGGTTGAAATGACCTCTGTTTTTTTTCTTTTTTTCTTTTTTTCAATTTTCCGTATTCACATTTCACACCAGGATTTCGAGTTTCTTTTTAAAAGATTATTAGAAAAGTGATTCTCTCTGGAATGAATGCAAAGAGATCGAGAAACCGCAGAGTTATCAAGTTCAACAAGGGGAAGTATTTCAGTCAGGATATCTGATCAAACGGAAAACCTAAAAACCCTCATATTTCGATTTGAAGAACTATTAACAGAGTTTTCATTTTTCAACGATGATATTAAATTAAAAACGATCAGATTCAAGCAGAAGCAGCCATTAAAGAAAGGAAGTTAACAAATAACCGCACCTGGATTTTAAGCTTCTTTTTCTCGGTTTCGGATCTCTTTACCAAATCTGCAACCATACGGAACCTTCTTCGAGGATTCTTCACGACTGAAACTGCAGATCTCCATCTCAGTAGAGCTTCTTCGGAGGAATTCTTTGGTTGAACGTCGAAATTCTCTCTCAAGTACCTCTCCATACCAAAATCGACTGGAAAACTCTTCTTTCTTTCTCAGAAATAAAGAAACTGAGATAGTTAGAGTTAAGAGTTAGGGTTAGGGTTAGAAATTTTCAGAAAGATAATGGCAGCAGGGCTCGATTCTCTCTGGCTCTCTCCGCTCTATTTTCATGACGGTTGCAATCGTATAATTATGGTGAGAAAATTGTTAGCAAAACTCCCACGCATCTCTCAATAATTACAACACTGCCACCATTTACACCTTAAAAAACAGAGCTTCCGGTCCAACGCCATGAACCGGAGCTCCATCTCATATTTAAACTTTTTAGATTTTTTTTGTGATGTCAAATCCTCTACCGTGATGACTGGATTTGCCAAATCCGGTTATCACCTTTGAGGTTGCCACGTGTCCTCTTTGACATCCCTTAACTGTGGTTAAGATTCATCCATCCATAGGGTTCACCCATCCATCCTTGATTTTAGAAAAAAAATATTAATTCTATTTTTAAAAATTAAAAAGCTGTTTTTAGGTATTTTAATATTAAAATATAAAAAAAAACTAATATTTTTTCTAAAACCAAGGATGGGTGGATAAACTCTAAGAGTGAGTGAATTTAAAGGATGTCAAAAGGGACATGTGGCAACCTCAAAGGATGATAACCAGATTTGTCATTTCACTGTAGAGGATTTGCCTTCGTCCTTCTTTCTATTGTCAATGACCAAAGTTTTCTGCAATCCTTCTTCGACCAAAGTGCATGAAACTCCTCAAGAATTTCATTGTTGATTTGCACCCACAATAATAAAGGAATTCACCGACTCTTAAAGATTGTAGGTAGCATAGTTATAGAGAAGGCTAATTCAAAACTCAACTTCTCCGCATCAGATATATCCGTCTCAGGTAATTAGTTTATATGTTTATTCGATTAAAATAAGTGTAGGATTGTGGTGCTTGAGAGAAATTATGGAAATTTATGCTTGAAATTTAACTTTGCTTCTTTTTCTTTTCCTGAAAGTTACCTTTTTATTTCCAAATATCCTGTAGATCAAAAAGGGTAAAAAAAGGGATACAAAACTTTAGTATGTATTACCTATGATGTTCTAGTGATCTTCGAGTTAGATTGTGAAAATACATATTTTGTTACATGTATGGATATCAAATCTCTATAAAGAAAAATAGTGTGATGGTGGGAGATCGAGAGTGTTGAAGTTGCTAATCACGACTTCAAAAGCCCTGGATGCAGCAGTTCCAAAATGGAAAAGAAAGGAAAAAGATCGGAGTTTTTGAGTGCTTTGGGCGAAGACCCGCTGAGTTGATGCTAGGAAGGAGGATGAAGAAGATAAGGGTATATTTGGTATTTAATTTATTTTTTTGATGTTTTTTGTTATTAAAGTGGTGTATAATCATCAAATTTTGGTATGCTGGTATCACCAACCCTTTTTTTATTAGCAAAGTTTTGTTTTCGGCAACATGGAAGGCACTCTATGAGGATGATCTTTACACTTGTCCCACTACTCCACCATGAGTCTATCGCACTACTCCTAGGGTCCCACCATGACTATATTTGGCAAGTTATCAACTCATAGGGCCATACACATACTTAGGGGGTGTAACGAGCCGAGCTGGGACACTGCTTGTTGGAATTTTACATATGCTCAGGCTCGGCTCGGCTTGGCTTGGCTCGGCTCATCCACGAATCGTTGAGCTTGAGCTCGGCTTGGCTCGATAATTTTTTTAAAGAAAAATTCATTGATAGCACTAAATAAAATTAAAAGGGTTTTTTTTTTTTTTTGGGATATCATGCGACTCACGTGAAAGCTTGAGTTAAAACTTAAACGGAGATAATTATGTTAATGTATACTAGATATATTTTACCGATAAAAAGGTATACTAAATATATAATATAAATCTAACTTTTAAAGGGTATTATTATAAAATTAATTGAGCCGAGCCGAGTTGAGCCACTTATTGTTCAGGCTCAGCTTGTTTATTTTTCGAACTCACTTTTAAGGCTCGGCTCGGCTCGGCTCGGTTCAACGAGTTCAAAGTAAAAGCTCAAGTTCGGTTTATTTCGAGTCGAGCTAAGATGGCTCGTGAGCTGACTCGGCTCATTGACACCCTTACATCTACGGCAATGAGGAGTGCTATCCCAAACGCACTTAGTCAATATTTCTCCACATTCAATGTGGATGCAACTCTGGTGTTTCACCTTATGTCAAGAAGATTGTGACCGAGAGTCTAGCATTTCTGAAAGGAAAACAATACTTTTAACTTTTTTTTTTTTCTTTTTTGCTAGAGATACTTTACCCATTTATAAGGTGGGCGAAAATAAAAAACAAAATTTTATCTTTGTTTACCAAAAAAAACACACACCAAGGGGTTAGCCCAATGCTAAGCTTGGCTAAGGTTTCGGGATCACGAGGGGTTGGTTGGTTGTCTTGGTCTCAGAGCCAAGTTTTCAATGCTAGGTATTTACTTATAGATACTAACGACGACACTTGGATTGTACCAAAAAACAAAAAGGAAAAGGAAATATAAAATATTTATTATAAAAAAAATAAAAATCAAGTCCTTGTGTGTCTTACACCACACTTTGTTCCAGGATCGTCCCGTGGAGTGTGTCATGGTCGATAAATTTCTCCCCGTTCACTAACTTAGCATAATTACTAATCCTATTGACCTATCAAAGGGCTGCACATCGGGCGGGCAGGTTTGACAGGGCCGAAGCTAGTTTGGGCCCAGACCAGCTTATTTATCATAGGTCCGAACCCAACCCGAACTCAGCCCGTATGATAAAGGCCCGAACTCAGCCCATGTAAAAAAAGTACAATTGAGCCTGAGTTAACCCGCACTGTCCGGCCCATAATCAATAACAAAGGTGATTTACTCTCTCTTGTTAACAAGTCTTTTGTTAAATCTTAACTTATTATTCAGTATTACTTTGTGTTTTGTTGGGATTCAGTATTACTCATCGTATAATATTTGATGAAAGTACATTAAATATATTATAACTTATTAATTTACTGTCTAGGCCGAGTTCAACCCGAACTCAACTTCGGGCCTATAATTGAGCCCGAATCCAACCCAGCCCCGCAAACATTAGCCTGACTCGTCCTTAACATGGGTTGGGTTAGGCAGTCCTCGGGCCAGGCCAGCCCACTATGCAGCCCTATCTCTCATCTCCCATTACAAAAACAAAACCAATAAGGATTAGATTTCTCTTAATCCAGCATTCTTGATGTGGTAGGATTTGAGTCACGTATCGAAAGAGGAGTCTGTCTCTGCTCTAAATCCAGCAACTTAAATTTGATAGGAGTTGAGTCCGGATCTTTTGAGTCTGAATCTTTCTTCTGTGAATCTAGTTCATTATTTCTCCTCAAGCGAAGGCAAGAAGGATGAATGCCGAGCTTGAAGTGAAGAGTGCTAAAAACATCACGCGGAAGCAGTTTAGTCATGATATCAGCAAGTTGTTGGTGAGAATGAACAAAGCGAGTAGTGAGACAACCTAGTGCCACCTTTTTACGGACAAAGTGGTAATCAAGCTTAATGTGTTTCGTGCGAGAATAGAACACTAGGTTAATGGACATGTACAGAGCGCTGATAATATCACAAAACAAAGTAGGAGGCTGAGGGATCAGGGGAATGCCAATGGCTTTAAGTATAAATGAAAGCTATGTTAGCTCTGCGGTATCAACAACCATAGATCGATATTCAACCTCAGCACTCGACCGAGCCACTATAGGTTGCTTCTTCGCAGCCTATGAGATGAGAGTGGAGCCAAAGAAGATACAATAATCAGTAGTAGAACGCCGAGTTATAGGACAACCAGCCCAGTTTGCATCAGAGAAGGCATACAGATCTAATGAGTTGTGTGTTAGACATGATGTCCAGAAAAGTCATTTAGATTGTTAGACTCTTATTAATTTGATTAATAAAGACTTCTTCTTAATCTATTGTGCATTCATTATGGGTAATTGACCATGATTATAAGATGATCTATATGATATGAGATGATCTATACGATATGAGATATTGATAAAGGTCCATAGGATATATTGTAGGAAAGTTATGTGATTGGATTATCACAGGCAGATATAACTTTCCGGTTCTTTATACCTTATATAGTCATAGCTGTGGGTGAAGTTGGGCACTTCACTTATATGGTTGCCAGAATGTTAAGATGTTCTCAATAGTTGAGATGTAGTTCTATCTTGAACTATTGTAGTGGAGACTACACTTCAACATATGGGTGCTTAAATGTACACTGACTCATTGCATTCAATGAGAGACCTCTTGCATAAATATACTATCAGATAGTCGGTCTCTCATTCACATTGAACAATTTTGATGATCCTTAGATTTGATGTCTTCATCTATGATTGAGCAGTGATCTGACTGTTTTGATTCTACCAACGTATTTTCTATCTTAGGAAATACATTACAATGACAGTTGGATAGTCAGAAAGCTGTTCGAGTTATGATGAATTTCAAACAAGAAATCCATACTCATTAATTTGAGAGATTATCCAAATTCCGGGTAAGACAGTTGATTAAGTTCAAATCATGCGCAGGTGATTTTGAAATCAAAATAAGTTTTGAAATATACTTTTATTAAAAGATATTATTCTTATTAAATGATTTTTTTTTAATATTTTCATGAGAAATTGTTTCTCATGGCTTAATCATAAGTTTTGGAAACTCGGATGATGTGCAATGAGTTATGGGTTAGATAGTATGTCAATCTCGAAAGCCCATTAGGGATAATGCATTTAGAATGATAAATCGAATTTAAAAGTTCATGTGGCGGGATTCGTATTGGTTAATGTTCATACACTGGGATTCAATTGCAACATGGATATCTCACGTCACTTGCAATTCCGATGTAATTCATGTTTAGGGTCAATGAGATAACATTGGGTAAGCCAGGGTAAGAATGTCCTAGATCAATCTGTGGAGATGCTCACATAAGAAATACAAGCTCAATAATTAATTAATTGTTAATCAATTATTTAAGTGATTAAAATTTAATAATTAATTAAATAGATTAAAATTTAATCTATGGTTTAAATTAATTGTTAATTTAAATCTAGAGATTATTTTAATAATTATTTAATTAACTTAATTAAAGGGGAAATGGGGTTTGACCCATATCCATAAACCCATTAATATGGACCTTTAATATGGGCCCAAGCCCATAGGTTTAAACCCTAGGGTGGGGCACCCACTTTGGAAATCCTAATTGGATTGAGATTTGGTTACTTGAATAATTATGGAGTAATAACTCTATTAATTAAGGAATTAAAATCTAATGGTTGGATTGCAATTAGGATTAAGATGACATGAAATTGGATTGCAACAAGGAGTGTTAAACTCCTCAAAACTCATGCCCCCCTTGATGCTCACGCCCCCCCCCCCCCCTTTGTGGTTTGAGGTATCCTAGTTTGACTAGGATTCCTCCCTTTATTGGTTGTTGACTTATCCCTATTAATTAAGGAATCCTCATTTAATAAGGAATCTTTAATTAGTAGGTCTTCTATAACTAGAGTAGTTATAGATAAACTAGGAAATTATTTATTAAATAATAAGAGTTATTATTGTTAAATAAATCCACAAAAGATAAGGTATAGTTGGAGTTGGATTAGGATTGGATCTTAGTCTATAAATACCCCCAACACCCTAGACCATAAATGAAAATTCCCCAGAACTTTTTCTCTTCCTCTCCTCTCTCTCCAAACCGTGAGCCCCTAGGGAGTGTCCCTAGGGATTTTCGTGAGCTATAAGGGTGCACCCAAGTTGAATTTTGCTACTTTAGGGTTTTGAACCTTAAGGTTGTTGGTGATAGAAGGTTTACACTATTACTCCATCTTCTTCCTCTTGCTTCGTTAATTCCAAAAGAGATTCTAAAGCTTTGTGGAGATAGCGAAGAATAAGGATCGAGCTTCTAGTATTTTTCCGAGAAATCTCTACAAAGAGTTCTGACGGTTCGAGTGGATTAAGCTTCACCGGTGAACATCATTCACCGAGGTGATATGGCTAAAACTCTTAGATAGTTTTTGATGCTTTCTATGGTGTTAAGATCTGGGGATCCAGTTTTCGCATAAATTTTTATCTGGATCCCCCTTCATTGTGGTGATGAATGTGAACTCCATGATCCAAGGTACCACTGACATATCTCAGAATTCTTTTAATAAGCTGCATGTTAGCAATTGTCAGAGCATGCATATATTGGCTAACAATATTTACGGCATAGGAAAAATCGGGCCGAGTGATAGTGAGGTACTGCAAGTCACCCACGAGGCTTTGGTAGAGCTTAGGATTGTGAACATGAGGGGATGGTTGAGCACAATCAAATTTGGTAGCAAGAGGTGTAGAGATAGCTTTGGAGTCAACCATCTGAGTGTGAGTAAGAATGTCCCAAGCATATCTCCCTTGAGATAGAAGTAGACCAGTAGGCGTAGAAGAAACTTCAATGCCCAAAAATAGTGTAGATGGCCTAAGTCTTTCATGGCAAATTCCTTCCCAAGGCAGTGAATGAATGAGTCAAAGGAGGAGGAGTTGCAACCTGTAAGAATTATGTCATAGACGTATAATAGCAATATAATCACACCTTGGTGGCAGTGGAGCATAAATAAGGATGGATCATGTATGTTGCAAAGAAATCCAAGTTGTAGGAGATATTGGCTGAAACGGTCAAACCATGTCCGAGAAGCCTGTTTGAATCCATATAGAGCACGGTTGAGTTGACAAACAAAGCGAGGCTAGATAGGGTCAAGGAGGCTATACATAAATGCCCTTCTATTGTAATTATAATTCTCAAGATACCCGTCATAAGACATATGTTCAAGAGCTCCAGTCACCTCTTGTACCGTAAATCTACTCACAACTATAACGTAAGCTGGTTTTATACATACAACAACACAACAATTGGTTTTAGACATTCCTTAGGATTCATACCGTTGGAACGATGACCTGGGAAGTCAACTACTTGTGTCCACCCGATTTTGTCTTAGCCAAGTGAGTTGAGCAGTGATAATGAATATAAATATTTACTTATGAGATGTAATTTCGGAGACTCCTAAAATTAGTTTTTTTCCATAAAAACAAGTCCATACACTTTTTTTTTTTTTTTGCTTTTGATATTTTATGTGTATCACGTTGTCTTCTTACTAGTAGGATTTTAAAAGGATGAGAAGGCACGAGTTACTTTCACAGGTTTACGTGATCTCGGATACCAAAAGTGTTACACAATATCACTAGAATATTTGTGCTCCCATTTTGATTACTCTAGTTAGTGAGACCTATTTTTGGACCATTGTCGAGGCAATTGAGTAGCATAAAAGCCACAAAATAAATTGCATGAGGGTGTTCCCCATGAGCCAATTTCTTTAATAGAAGGGCATTTATGTATATTAATACTTTTTATGTTAATATCCCTCTCACGAGCATATTTTGGGGAGTTATGGTTATCCCTTGAATTAGAGCCTTTGTTCACATCTGAAATTATTATTTTCTTACTACCTATGAGATTGACCGTATTTTCATTAGTTAAGTGGATGGATAGATTTGAGTTTTTTTTTCTGTAAAGAGGTATTCATTTTATATAAATTGATCTATTACAGCCTCCCTTGGAGGCCTAAGGCGAAAAGTCGACCAAGGGAGGCAGAGAAAGAGCTGGAGATCGAGGTAGCCTTGATAGGCTAACCATGAGAGCTTGCCGCGCAAGGTTATGGGCCAGAGAGTTGGCCTACCTGTTGATGTAATGGAGCTGAGGCTGATCGCAAGAGCCTCTCAAGAGTTGAATATCAGCAATCACAGTGAGGGTGTCCCTATGTCGCTAATTGGAATTCCCCAGGATAAGATCCACTACTTCTTTTGCATCAGATTCAAATATAACTTGGTGCCACCGATTGGAAATTTCCATACAAAGCCTATGGCGAAGAGCCTCTGCTTCTGCAATTCTAGCAGATCCGCCCATGATATGTTTTGAGAATTGAAAAATGATGACGCCGTTATGATCCCGCACTATCCCACCTTAATTTGCCCGCTGCTTTGCCATTTGCCAGGGCTGCACCATCAACGTTGATATTGAGCCATCCTGCTGAAGGGAGTTGCCACACTAACTGGTCAAGCTGGTTATTGACCTGGACATGCCGAGCTTCTTGGCACCGTGAGAATTCAGCTGAGGAAACTGCAATTTGGCCAACAACTTTGAGGGGATTGGGGGTTTCACTATTGAAAACCACATCATTTCAATGCTTCCAAATCCCCAACAAGATAGAAACTAAGCGTATCGGCAGATAAAAGGCACCCTCTTTAAATTCTGGGGCATGAACCCAACTAATCCACCACTCAAGTATAGACACTGGTGATAGAGAGGGAAGTAAGAGGGATAGCTCAGACCTGAACCGGATTCTCCTTGAGCAAGGACATTCTTGGAACAGATGGGTAAGGGTTTCCTCCTCAGCTCCACACATAGGGTAGTTCGCGTCCACCATCACGCGCCATTTCCGAAGGTTGTGGGCCATTGCAAGAGCATTGTGACGAAGCCTCCATAGAAACACTTGGATTTTTGGTGGAATAGGGATTTTCCAAATCCATCGCTACACTTTCCTCTCACGATCACTGGTGCTAGAGCTTGAAGATGGGAGATAGGCGGCCAGTAATTGGGAGGCAAGGTGAGCAGCCGATTTAACTTTGAGTGGTGCCAGACCAGGGTATCCGGCCAATCGCATAAGCTAATTGAGATCTTAAGGATTTCCTCCACCGTGTGTGGGGGAGCTTTGGATTTGTGTGATATTCCACACCCTCTGGTGTCCCTGAATAAGATTAGAGACTTTGATGTTCTGGAGGGACATGCCTTGCAAAGGTATGGGCTTGAAATGAACCATGAGAGGAACCCAATGATCAACACCAACTCTAATCTCATTGCCCGAGCCTATTTGCCATCGCACCCCTCTCTCAAGAATCTGTCGGACTGCTAGGATACTTCTCCAACCCCACGAGGGCCGGTTGCCCAGGGTGGCCTCGAGGAAGGAGGACTGGGAAAGTAACGGGCTTTCATAGTCTGGGCCTACAGGCATAATGGGTCGGATAGTAGGTGCCACCCTTGTTTAGCAAGAAGGCCCAAGTTAAAGGAGTGCAGATCTCGAAGGCCCAGCCCCCCTAAGTTCTTTGGCATGCATAACTTCTTCCACCTAGCCCAGTGAATTTTACTTTCCTGGGCTTGGTTCCATCAAAATATAGTTGTTGCTGAGTTTACCTCTTGTACCCATCGCTTAGGAAGCAAAAAGCAGCTCAATGTGTACGCTGAAATGGCTTGGATCACCGCCCGAATTAACACCCTCGCCCTGCTTGTGTTAACAGCTTACCGAACCAACCTTGCATTTTGGTGAGGATCCTTCTCTTTAGCTTCTCAAAGGTATTCATTTTGGTCATCCCAATCATTGACGGCATCCCCAAGTAATACTCCTGGGCGACTGGGTCTGGATGTTTAGGATTCTAGCAATCATTCTTTTAAAACGTCCGGGAGTATAGGTGCTGAAAGAGAGCCCGGACTTGTACTAGTTCATGGTTTGTCCGGATCATCGAAGCTGGTGAAGATCACTCCCATCATCATATGGGGTCCCCCCTTCTTCCATATGTGCCATGCACCCCTGGAGGGGATGCCTTCCCATAAGTGTTAAGGATTGCCCTTAGGGTGGCCGGTTCGTCGAGATTAGCCTACAAAAACACCAAACAGTCATCAACAAAGAAAAGATGGGATATATCAGGGGCTTAGGCAGCAATACGAATTCCACAAAGTTGGCGGGATAGAGTAGCATGTTATAAAGGCATGGGGCCTCTGCACGGAGTAGAAATAAATATGGGGATAGAGGGTCCCCTTGCCTTAGCCTGCATGGAATAATATAGCCTTTTGCTTCTCTGTTAAGAACTACGACATAGCTTACCGTAGTAACACACTGTCGAATCCAATTAATCCATCAGTTACAATATCCTAACTTAGCCATTACTGCAAAGAGAAAGTCCCATTAGACACGATCCTAGGCTTTATTCATGTCTATTTTTACCGCCATATGGTGAACCTTAGACCTCCGCTTCTTCCTTAGGTAGTGGTTGATCTCATGTGCCAATTGGATGTTGTCCATTATCTGATGCCCTCGGATAAAGGATGCTTGAGCCGGATTGATGATCTCATGTAGGGATTCCCTAAGGCGATTGGCCAAGATTTTTGAGATCACTTTGTATTGCACGTTACATAGACTTATAGGCCAATAATTATGCATAGTTTTCGGGTTGGGGACTTTGGGAATCAACACTAGGTGGGTAAAATTTACTTGTCTCAGAAGGAATCCACTGTGGAAAAATTGTGTAACCGCTGCCCGAACCGCAGGCCCACTGTTTTCCAGTGCACTTGATAGAAAAGCCCAGGCATCCCATTGGTCCCTGGAGCTTTTAGGGGACCGATTTGTTGAACAGCCTGGTTGATTTCAACCTCTGTGACTTCTCGGCAGAGTTTGACATTCATTGCCCCCGAGACCCTGGTCGGCATCACAGCTATAACCTCTTGAATGTTACATGGGATTCCACTTCAAGAGTTTCATTTTTTAATATGGGTGTGATTTTGGTTTTCTCATTCCTTCTCAGGGGAGTGCTAGCCCCAGTCTCCCCCTATTGCACTCACCCCTTTTAGGAGTAAGAAAACAAGGATTTTGTGTTAGGCAATTGTGGTCTTTTTTCCATGAAAAGGAGAGAGTGGAACTAGCAAAATCCTGGATTCCATACTGAGCACACATTTTTTAAGCACACATTTTTTAAGCTTATCATAATAGGAGGTGTATCCAAGTAGGTTACATAGATGAGAAGTAGAATCATATGGAAACTTTGTCATTTCCAAATGCAAATTACTTACCGCACCCAT
This sequence comes from Tetracentron sinense, assembly GCA_015143295.1. Taxonomy (NCBI): domain Eukaryota; kingdom Viridiplantae; phylum Streptophyta; class Magnoliopsida; order Trochodendrales; family Trochodendraceae; genus Tetracentron; species Tetracentron sinense. The sequence continues at coordinate 38,416,275 of CM026563.1, forward strand.
GGATTGAAATGTCGATGAAATATCGTCGATATCGATGATATATCTCAATTTTGATGCATCCTGAAATATCTATACAAGGTATTTTAATTTTTATAATTTTTTGGAAATATCGTGCTATATATCCAGAATATCGCACGATATGTTGGATATATCAGTCTATATTTTTGTAAACACTTAATGTTGCATTTCTCGTAGGATATGGTGCGAAATATGGGATATGTGGCATGATATATCCCATATATCGTGCGACATCCTATATAGAGGGGTTTTTGCCATTTTTTTGAGTAAAAAGAGGCTTGGGACTTGCGAGCTTAATCCATTCCATGCTTGAGAGCTTGGGGCAAAACGTAAGAAAAACTCAACCAAATGCTTCAACGCTTAGAAAATCGAAGATCATGAGAAATTTCTCAGCAAGGTAGTCAATTTTTTCAAATTGACTTATTTAAGAAGAAAAGTTTTGGGAAAACTTACATTTATTAAATTTCAAGGTTAATAATACTAGTTCAATTGAAGTATTTTTTTTATATGTTGTGTTTTGGCTTTTGATTTATACTTTGGCCGAACTCTTTTATTTTTTGGACAAAAGAGTATTTATTTTAATTTTTTGATAGAAATGTTAAAAAACCAAATCTTAAAATGATTTAAAACTTTTAAAAAAAAGAAATAGAGTTAAGACTTAGATAAATTATATGATGTAGATTGAATGCCGATCCATACATTTGTGTAATTATTTTTTATATATTCTAGTAATAGTTTTGCTTATAAATTAAAATAAATAGATATAATATATTGGAAACTTCTACATAATTATGACCAAAATATTTTGACTATTTTGTAATGACCAAAGTATTATTTAAGTGATTGTATTTGAGTTAATTATTATGCTTAATTGAGAAATGAATGAAACTTTTTGTATAAGTTGTATCAATAGTAACAAATCATATATTGTCGTCAATATCAGCACACATCTTTGGTCCCCTTCTAATTGCATCTCTTATATACATTGTTCTTTTTTTTTAAAATTCTTGATTCTCATATGTGTATTGATCGGTGCTAATTGTTATACATTTAAGCACCTCAAACTAAACTTGTTAGCTCCTTAGAGTAATCTTTTAGACTGTTTTATCGGTGCTTGGTTGTCTTTATTTATTTTGGGGTCATGCGAGGAGGAAAAAAAGATAAAATTGAATATTTAAAGACTTCAAATACTTAAAAGAGCTTCAGACATGTGAAGAACCAAAAGAAGGAGGAATCTAGGAATTTGTGTACCTTACGATCGATAGATGATGAACCCGCGATAGATCACAAATGAGGCAGAGAAATTTTATGGAGATTTCACCTGTATACAATCGATCGTAGATCGGCATTTTGGCCTTGGAGATTGTGTACAAAAAGAAGATTCTGAGTCTTAATGGGTTTCTAAAAACCCTAATCTGAATGGAAACCATCTCTCTATAAATAAGAGAACCCTTGGCCATAAACGGTAGGAGAGAATTTTGGGATTTGAAGGAAGAAGAAGCTCTAGAGATCAAGGAAGTACAAATGATGAGTTTGTCGTTTTTATATATGAAGATGATGTTCTCCTCCCTCGCGAGGAACTAACTCTCTATTCTAGGGTTTCGATGAAGCCCTAGCCAAGTAACTATGTCATTTATTTTTGTTTTTATTAGATTTCAACTTTTGTAAGACATTGATTGCATCAGAGAGTTGTTTTAACAACCAGATTTATTGATATTCAATTTCAATGGAATTTCTATCATTATCTTAGGTGTTGGGAAATTGAAATTGAACCCACTTGTGTTAATTTTCGGTAGAATTTTAATATAAGTTTTATGCAATAGTTTTAATATATCAAGAAATTAGATCCTAAGATATTTTATGCTAAGAGAAGACGAGTGATTTCACTACTCTAATTTAATGTGTATCACTTGTAACAACCGAAGATAAGATATGCCTATGATATAATCCCTTGTATTTTTCTTGATCAGTTGAGAGGGAACGTGCTGTCACTCTCACTATAATGTTTACAAATAAAGAGATCTGAATAAATTCAGAATGAGATTAGTTATGAGGTTAGTAGTGGATTCAAACACTCTAGATCTTCTCTTCAAAGGATTTTAAAAACCCAGTAGTTGATAATTTAATTAGAAGCCATTAGTTTAAATATTATTTTAGTTTAATCCATTTAAAATCAACTTTTCTCACCCATTGGTTTAGAATTAATTTTGATAAAAGGTAACAAAATTAGCGCAGTCCTCAGAGGTTCGACACCCTTACTAGTAACTATTATACGGAATTATATTATTACTATGAGGAGTAAAAATATTGCACAACGACCATGAATTAACATCCATTTTATCATTTCTTGAAGTTTCATTGAAAACTTTTATGTTTTTCACTTTTTTAATTTTCTCTCCATATACGATATTGTTCCTGCATTATCGATATATCTCACTGTAAGCACCCAATTTTTACACCCTGCTTAACTATGGTTAACCCCCTATTAACCATGGTTATCACCGGTCAAACCCTAGTAGCCCTAGGTAGGTGATAATCCTAGCCCTAGTCCATACCCTAATGCGAACCCTAGGTTAAATCCCCTACGGGCTCGAGCCCCGATTCAATCAACTAAACCTAAGCCCTAGCCTAACCCTAGGCTAACCCTAGCTAAACCCTAGGTCTAACCCTAGGAAGACCCTAAACCTAGCCCTAGCCCAAGCCCTAGGCAAAGTCCCATAGGCTCAAGGCCCATTTCAAGTCCAAAACTCCAAAATCCTATTTTGGGCGCAAACATGGGCCCACTAAGCCCAATCCAAGTGGGACCCACATCACACCTATTTCAAAATTCAAATTTTTGGGGTAAAATACTTTTTGCCTTCCCCCCACACATGTGGTGGTTGGGCCCAAAAAAAAGAAAGTAAACAAAAACAAAAAAACTTTGAAAAAAATAATAATATAGTAATAGCAAATAAGAAAAGAAAAATTTTTTTTATAAAAAAAAAAAAAAAAAAAAGTTTGAAAAGTTTGGGGCCAACCCAATGTGGCAAAGCCACATGGGTCGACCCATGCATATAAGGGTCAAGGCCCAACCGAATACAACAAAGGGTTTTAAAAAAACAAAAATTTTTTTTTTTTGGTGGTACTGTTCATTGTCCCTGTCAAAGGGACGAGTGAACAGACCACGCCCGGCCAGCTCTCCTGCCGCCCTGCCACGTATCCTGTCGTGTCCCCCCACGCCTGGTCAAGCCTTATCCTTCTACTCTCTTCCTCTCTTTCTTCCTCTATTTAAGCCACAGTAGCCACCGTTCTTGGGAAATGATTTTTCAAAAAAAAAATAAAAATCACAGTAGCCATTCCCTTCAGCCAGCAATCCATATCCACCAAACCTTCATCACTTACCTCAGTCCCATCCTAGAATTACTTTGATCCCTCCATAACCCACCCTCAAGCCTCCCCGATGTTAACTCAGACCACCACGGTCACCACCACTTCCACACCATTTTTTTAGTATCAGATCCCTGACCCCCTTTGGTTGCACTGCCTCATCCCATTGCACCTAGACTCCCTTAGGTCCGCCACGACACCGCAGCACCATTACTCGAAGCCATACACCACCATTCATTAAAAAAAAAAAAAAAGATTTTTTTTTTACTGAAATCCTGTCCGGCTTTATCTCACTTCACATAGGCCCCCTCCACTACACTTCATGTGACCACTAGGCATACCCACGACCCCTTTTCGCCTCTCCAAATTGTGCTCTGGTCGCCACTACCATCTCGTGCAGTTGCTGCCACCCAACCAACAGAGGGTATACGACCATGCCCCTTTGCTCCTTAACTTGTTATTACCAATGTAAGGGACCCCTGGTCTCATTCCAGCATTCTATTTTTTTTACTTTGTTTTTGCAGCAATTCATGGCCGAGGGTAGAGGTATTCCCTTGAGGCGTGGCAACGGGTATGACACCCCCCACCATCCACGGCCACTCCCTAAAGTCCGGGGGGGTCCTCAATCCATGAGGAATCCCCCTAGACCCCCTGGTTTACAACCAACAACCCCCACAAGTATTTTTTTCAAAAAAAAAATTCTGCAAAATCAGTTTCGGGTCCACCGCCTGTAACCACGATTTAACTGTGGTTAGACCCGGCCTTGGCCAAAACCGAGGCTATGGTTAGACTCCCCACATACCCGGATACCCCCCTGTAAAATTTCAGCCTTCATCTCGCCCGTTAACCATAGTTAAATCGACCCCAAAGTAGGGTCGACAGTGTGAAAATTTGTGCAATGGGATAACTTTGGGCCTCTGTGGGGCTCACATCCAAACTCCTCTTGGACCTCACGAATGCTTAAATTGTTCCCCTTTTGGCCAGCTTCGCAATGGTGGTCTTGGATCCCCCGGGGATTGAGCCAATCAGCGGTAAAATCGTCGCAAAGTCTGGAAAAAATACTGTTTGGGGAAATCGTCATTTTATGTGAATTTCAACGGGGGCAACTTTGGGCCTTTGTGGGGCCCACATATGACCTCCCCTTGGGCCCCACAAAGTCTCAAATTATTCCCCACACATCAGGCTATCCACTGGTAATCTCGGATTCCCGCGATTCCCCCTTTAACCATGGTTAAATTCACGTTAACTATGGTTAAAAATTTGATAGAAATTTTGGGTTTTTTGTAATTTCTGATATTTGTGGAGGCCCAGGCCGGGTAGGAGGCCAGTTTAGGCCCTGACATGGACCCTAGGCCCACTTTGACTCAGTTGGAGCCTTAACCATGATTAAACCCACCCGTGGTTAACATTTAACCATGGTTAAGCGGCCCATGACCTAGTAAAATTCTGAAAAAATCATTAAAAAATCATAAATATTAAATGGAATCCAGAAATGTCTTGTATGACATTTTTTGTTTTGTTTAAGACTCTTAATCATAGTCAACCCCATTTTTGACCCTTAACCATGGTTAGAAAATCCTTAACCGGAACAAATCTGGAAAAATGCTCAAAAAATCTAAAATATTAGGAGAAACCCAAAAATGGTCTCTTTTATCCATTTAACCATGGTTAGTACCCCTAACCACGGTGACCTCTCCTTCTTAACCGCGGTTAAGCATCTTTGACCACAGGGAAAAATTTGAGAAAACTTCAAAAAAATCCAAAAAAGACCAAAAATACTGACTTTGGACTTGTTAACCATGATTAGCACTCCTAACCATGGTTAATCACATTTCTTAACCACGGTTAGCAACCCTAACCCTTGGTTAAAACACCCTCGGGCCTACCGGGCCTCACCCTTGGCCTAACGGGCCTAATCTCGGCCTTCCGGGCCAAATCTTAGCCTACCGGGCTCACCCTTGGCCTACCGGGCCCAATCTCGGCCTACCGGGCCCAAACTAGCCTACCGGGCTTCACCCTTGGCTTACAGGGCCCAACCTTAGTCTATCGGACTTACCTTAGGCCTACTAGGCCCAATACCGAGCACTTGACCAACCCGGTCAACTACCCCTAGCCTCCCGGCTAGACCTTAAGCCACCCTTGGTGCACACACACACCCCTAGCCTTGGCACGGGCTCATGTGCCAGAATTACGCTCATTCTGATATCACCCCTATGTGAGTACGTAGGCAGCTCAACCTGGGTTCGACCCTAGTCTAAGATTTTTTCTTTTTCTTAGATTAACATTAACTTAAGTACTTAAGACATTTGATTAAAACTGAGCTTGATTTGGCTTAACCCTAGCAAGTAGGGAACCACTGAAAAATGGAAGTACCTGGGTGCCTAACCCCTTCCCTGGACTTAACCGAACCTCTTACCCTAATCTCGGACTGTAGACCGAGACCTTATCCAAATCCCGAGGACTTATCCCTTCCGAATGAATATGTGGTGACTCTAAACTCACCCTGTGGATACAAACCAGGATTTTCCCGAAACCCGCGCTCACACTCACAATATATTTCGGATATATTTTTTTCCACGGCTCAACATATGAGATATTTGTTGCCCAAGTAATGGACCTTAGAGGTGGGGGGGGGGGGGGGGGGTTGAATAAGGTCTTGACAATTTTTTTTTTTAAATCTTCCTAACCTCTTAAGCGGAATTTTAATTGATATAATTAAAAAGGAATAGTGATCTAGCAATTCTACAATCAATAAAACAGTAAATATGAGAGAAGAGAAGGGTAAGAGAAATCAAACACAAAATATGTTCTCAAGGTTCAGCCTTCCCGCCTGGGTCCCCGCCTCAAGCTTTCTACTTGAGGATTCAGCATGATCCACTAATCTAACGATCTTCTTCATGGGTAAAGATCAAACCTTACAACTTGCAAGAGAACACCCTCTTTTGACTTCCTTTTCAAGAAGTTTCTTGCTTCAACACAAGAATCCACCGATTCTTGATTTCCAATACAAGAGATGTATGGACGAATTACAATCTTGAAATTGCTCCTTAGATGAGCTAAAAAGATCTGTTTAACATTCTCTAAAAATCCACCAAAGATTGGAGTTGAATAGCTCAATAAATACTCTTTTGGGATTCAAGGGCTTTCTCAATGAATGAATCAAATAAATGCTTTGAATGAATGATTGAGTTAATACAATGATCAAAAGTTGTTTCTTATTCATAAATTATCCCAATTTATAGCCCAAGAAAATTTATGATCGTTGGTGGAGCCTTTAATGCAAAAAATGGTTGTTGAAAACTAGCCGTTACAATGCATTTAATGCCTGTCCCGAGCAAATCAGTAGACTAGTTTTGATAAATCAGTCGTCTGGTTTGTCCCAAACAATATTCAGAATGTTCAGAGCTAAATCAGTCTATTGGTTTTTAAGTCAGTAAAGAACTGGTCAACTGGTTTTGAAATAGTGTCTAAACAAGAAACATGACATGAATCAGTCGACTGGTTTTGAGTATACCAATGAATCAGTCGACTAGTTTTCTGATTTTTCACAGAAAAATCTTTTATACAAGCTTAGATGATTTGAATGATCCAACTGGACATCTAACTTGAATTTATCAAGATTATAATCATTTAAATTGATGTCCTAAGGCCTTAGAATGATATACAATTATGTTCCTAAGGTACCTATGACTAATCTAAACATTTGGGCTTTCAACCATCAATTTTGAAGACTTTTTTACAATTGTCCCAAGAATTCTCAAACTTAAATATAAACTTTGAATTCTTCTAGTTGGAGAGTCTTCAGGGTCCTTCAAATTTGATTTTGATTTGGCTTCTTTGAATTCATCTTCATGACCAACAGTGCTTCTTAGTGGATCTTCTTCTTCATGTCATGAGTTTTGTTCTTTATTTGATGTCATTCCCACGCTTTATGCCTTAGATATTGTGCTAATGCAACACTGATTTTTCACAAAAACTCAATAGAGACATTAATAACACAATGGTCATTTCATTATTGTGTTACAATCAAAATTATTAAGGGTACATAAGATTGTAGCTTTTAGGCTTACAATATTGACATTCAGAATCTTGACCACACCTATACACGAAAGATGGAGAATATATGATAGTTTTGAAGACAATACACTCCTTAGTAACCTAGCCTGCAAAACCTAAGAGGTACTTGGGAATATAAATTTATGAATATGCTAAAAAGGGAAACATTAATATATTCCTTCAAATTCTATCTATAGGCAAGAGAATAAAAGTGAAAACCCAATAGTGATATTTAAAAAATAAATATGATTTAATTTATTTTTATAAAAGTAATATTTAAATAACAAATTTAAAGGCTTAACCATATTAGTGTTTAAATCTAAACTTTATGCTTGTCACTGTGGTTTTATTAGCTATTATTAAAAGACAGTAAGAATACAAATATATGCTAAAATAAACTATTTATTTCATAAACAAATGGTATATTCTATAAATTATGTTAAAAAATACTTTTCACGTATGGGAAGACATATATAAAATTATTGTGCTAAAATAAATTTTTTATTCCATAAACTAATGGTATATTCTATAAATTGTCTTAAAAAGACTTCACATATAAGAAGAAATGTATAAAATAATTGTAGGTGAGCTTACAATTGTAAAAATAAAAGATTTTCTAGTATTTACATCATTTGATGGAAATTTTATTTTGAGATATCCTTGGCCATAAGATGGAATCATGCTCATTCCATCCGGTAGAATACTAATAACTCAAAAGCGTGTGACATTGTTGGGCAAATATTTTTTTTAAAGTACAATTCATTATTTATTTACGTTAGTAGTTAGGTTACTAAATTAATGGGCATATCAACGGCTTCATCCCAATAGATTTGAAACCGAGTCCACTGAAGCAAGTTGGGAGGTGTGGTTGGGCAATGCATATACGTACAAAGGAAATTAACAACGTATTATTGGGGTATTACATGGGACACAAGTGCAGTTGAAATTAACAACATATTGTTGATAGGGCTGTCAATCCGGCCCTCTGATGAGGGTAATTGTTGATAGGGCTGTCAATCCGGCCATCTGATGAGGGTAATCGGCCCGGCCAAGCCCTCCTAGGCTCTTAACTGCACGTGTATCCCAAAACACTTAGTTAATTCTTGCCCATTGACAATTTATATGTTCTTTTTTCTTCTATTTTTTTGTGAATATATAATTGGTAATGACCCTTAAACTTTTGTTGGCTCTGTTTTTTTCTTTTCGCTTTTGTTGATTCTTTATTAATAATTTGCTATATAAAGAGATATAGCAAAGTTACACTTATTTTTTGTACTTTAAAAGTACCTTGGTTATTAGGATAATTTTGAACAATCTCGATATCTTAAAATTTCTCTACTTATATAAAAAAAAAATTGTGCATTGATTTTATTTTTATTTATTTTATTTTTTATATTATTATTATTATCATTTTTTCCTTTGTCATTTTCCGTGCATCACATAGGTTACTTAGTTTAGGCCCTTTGAAGTCTTGGACGAGACATAGATCGAACCCTTAAAAGGGAGCAAGGTTTGAATTCCTGATTATTTCGGTGATTTCAGAATCTAAACTGACAACAAAGATGCAAAAATTTCAGATTTTTTAAATTGAACAAAATTTTCTTCCAAATTTTTATTTTTTTGAAATTTCATGAAATTCTCCATTTTTTTTTTTGTAAGTTTCTCGAAATTTTCTCCAATTTTTTTCATTTTAAATTTCATGAAATTTTGTTCCAGAAACAAATGATTATTATAATTATTTAATTATGATTTTCTTTTAATATAGTAAGAGTCTTAACTCTTAAGATTAAGTTTTCTAGTTTATATAGGTTACTTAAATAGATTTTATAGCTAAAATAAATTATTAGAAATAGCTTTTTAATATATCAAGAGTCCTAACTCCTAAATATTAGGTTTTCTAGTTTTAATAAGTTACTTAGATAACTTTTCTAATTTAAATATACTAGAACTGTTCTTCATAAGGTTTTCTCATTTAAATAGGTGAGTTAAATTGTTTAAGCTATTAATTACACTAACTTATCATATAAAAATTAAGTTTCTAATGTTTTGGCAAATATCATGTAATTTTGTCCACAATTTTAAAAATATCATTATATTATGATAAATTGTGATTATTTTTATTAAAATATAATTAAAAATAAAACAACATTATCTAGGCCAAATTTCGGAGATTTCAACCTAAATCTTAAAATTTTGTCTGATGTCTTGTAAACCGAAATTTAAGATATCGATTTCAGAGGTGTTACCCGAAACCAAAATTTTGAGAAATTAAAATAAGGTTTCAAACATTATAAGGGGGATCCGACCTAGGCTCTGGTCAATTAACCGCCTTAGGTGTTGATTGGGGGTGTCAATGGATCAGAGTTGAGCTTAAATTTTGGTGACTTTTTAATAGGTCCGACTCGAACCGACATATTTACAAAGAGACTTTGAAGCTCGAATTTGGCCCAATCGACACCCTTAGTGTTGATGCTGCTAAATCATACAATTATTGTCAGAGAGAGAGATTGAAAAATACAAAAGATAAAAGGAGGAACGTTTCCTTTTTTGGTTAAGTGGAAAACCAGAGAGAGAGAGATTAAAGATTTAAAACTCAAAAGACAAAGTGGGGAACGTTTCCTTTTTTGGTTAACTGGAAACCAGAGTGGGAGAGATTAAAGATTTTAAACTGAAAAGACAAAAGGGGACCGTTTCCCTTTTTGGTTAAGTGGAAACCTTTCTTTTTTTGGAGCACGGTCTCGGTGGTCTCGGCCCTAAAGGGGAGTTCGGATGGGCAACAACGCTAGCTGTTGCCCGATTGTGTCTGCAAAAACATGGGCCTACATTTAATAGGATAGGCCCCAAACAACAGAGATGAGCCCCCATGTTTTTGTAGACACAACCGGGCAACAGCTAGCGCTGTTGCCCATCCAGACTCCCTAAAGGGTCTCACTAGCAAAGTCCTTTCTTTTTAGAGCCTGTGTGTGTGTGAGACAGAGAGAGCTATTAAAGGGAAGGTTTAAAAATCAAAAGAGAAAAGGGGAACGTTTCCCTTCTTTGGTTAAGTGAAAACGTTTCCAATTTTTTTCGGCTTTTTTTAGTGTCCTGCTAGGTCTACTCTAATACATTCCCTACTGGGCTTACTATAGGCCAATAACAACACTTTTACTTAGGGTTGTAAACTGATGGAGATGTTATCCGTATCCGTATCCGTTTCGTATCCGAATCTGTTTAGTTGGATAATTATCCGAAATTTCGACGGAGCGAATTCGGATAGTAATTCGACTATCCGTTTATAATCAGATACGAATTCAGATAGTAGTATATTCGATCCGATAAATATCCGACAGATTATATAATATATAAAATAATATATTTTAAATTCATAAAACTAATATAACTAAAATATATTTTTTAAATTAAAATTTATTTATTTTTAATATTAATTTATATTTTTCAAAATTTTTTTTTAAAAGTAATCGTATAATTCAAATACTATTTGAATTCGAATATTTAATTGGAGTCGGATACGGATATAGATATCACATTTCACTATCTGCTTGATATTTATTCGGATTCAGACATTTGAATATATAATTGGAAATGAATTCGGATATACCGCTATCTGCCCGAATCCGCTCTGTATACAGCCTTACTTGGACTTGATTTTAGCCAAAAACAATACTTTAACAAGTATTAGTTTTTGGCCCCGAGTAGGGATGCCTAGAGTAGGCTAACACGCCTATTTCTTTTTAACACTTAGTAAACTACCTTAAAGGTGCGTTTGGATTTATGGAATTGGGGGACGGAATTATCAATTCCATCCCACAATTCCAATTCCGTCATTTGGATCACAATATAAAGACCATAAAATTTTAATTTTTCAATTCTGTAGGGAATTAGAATAGTGATTTCAGGGCAAAATTTATTGAATTCAAATCCTTAGTAAACATGTCTTATTTGACAATTCCATGGTACCAAGGAATTGAAAAAAAGAAAGAGAGAGAGCAGCCTGATGGTTTCCTCTCCATTCTCTCTCGCTTTCCCCGTCCTCTTTCTTCGACCTTCAACATTCGATATTCCCACAACATGAAATATATTTTTTCCCTTTTTCCTCTTTCTTCCTCTGTCCTTCGAGGTTTTGCATTTGCCCATTCTCTCTCAAATTTGATGTGTTGATTCACACTCTTCATTATCTCTTTTCGGTGCTCCAATTCAGAACACCGAATAAAGAATCTAGAGGGAGATCTTGTTGTTGGGTTGGTCTTTCCTTGCATTATCACAAATTGTAAAATCGATTTATTTCTTGTTCTTGTTTCTGATTTTATTCTAATTGGGGTCAGAGAGAGAGAGAGAGAGAGAGGTTCTAAGTTTAGACTTGGAAGAAAGAGGGTTCAAATTAAGGGACTCTTAGAGAGAAATTGAGTGGGTCTGTTAGAGAGAGAAAGTATGGGGTGTACATGGGTTTTTTTTAAAAGAGATCAGGGCCATGCAGATGTGAAGGGGGTGGTCGGTGAAAGTTTGTTTTCAAATGGTGTATAATGTGAGGTATGTGCAGTTGGTAGAGGCGTTTGAGGTTGCTGCTCTGAGGTGAATGTGAGCAGAAGGTGGTGGGGCACCGAGAGTGGGGTGTGCAATGTGGGTGATAGAGAGAGGAATGTGCGTGAGGTGAGAATGAGTGGTGCATAAAAAGAATGAAAAGGAGAAAGGAGGAGAGGAAAGACTACTGCTATGATTGCAAAATCAGAAGAAGAGGGGGTTGTTTGCTGGGTTTTTTTTTTTAAACTTGAAAGGAAGGGTAGGTTGTTTCTTGAAAAGGTAAAGACTGGACTTGCTAATTTTATTAGAGGTTAAGAGGGGCCAATTGGTAGGTTTTTTTTTTTTGTCTAAAAATGAAGAAAGTGGATGGAAGAGGAAAGTTGACTTAGCATTGCTCAACCACCTAATACTTTTTTTTTTCTGCCAGACACCCACACAATTCCTTCTTTCATTGCCACGTGTTCACTAAGCATCATCTCTCCTGCCATGTGTCCTTCCCATAAATTTTTCCAGTAATGGTAAACAACATACTCACACACGAGTAGGGGGCGGAGCCAGGATTTTCTTGTAGGGGGCTAACAATGGGGTGTGGGGGTTTGAGGGTGTAGTCCCCTTTTTTTAGGGCCAAGTTCGTGGACAATCTTATTAGTTTTTGTTTAGTGGTAAAGAATATATATTTTTTAAAGTTAGGGGCTGCTGATCTCTTTGCCATGACTATGCCATCTTCAATTAAATAATATACGTATAAAACTTAATATATATATTTTAAAATTTGGGGGCAACTTTCCCCTTGCCCCATGCTTATGCCTCTTAAATTAAATACTATAATCATAAACTTAGTTTTTTTTTTCTCCTCAAAAGGTATAGCTCTCCACAACCTCGGCTCTGCCCCTGCTCCCAAGCTACGCCCCTGTATAATGCTAGAAAAAATATTATTTTTTTAAAAAATTTGAGGGGCTTCAACCCCCATGTGGCTCCGTTCATGCACACAGGCCAACCACACGCATGTACCAACATAAGGCTTGGACGGTTTTCCCATAAACTAGGAACAAAGCAACTTAGATGATAGCGTATACACATTTTTTTTTATTATTTCCCATCAATATTTCTTGACACAATTTTCTATTAGAGATAGTTTAGAGAATACCACAAAGTGTGAATGGATCTCATAGTCTCATAACTTTGTAAGAGGGTACGATGTCCTTGTAGGAGGGCGTAGGAGGATGCATGTTTGTGGTGACAAAAGACTCATAGCCTAGTCCTAGCCCATTTAAAAGGGCAAATACTTTGCTATGATCAATCACGGGTTTGCCAATGGAGACCAAATCATCACTTATATTTTTAAAAATATGGAGACAATTAATGATAGTTGAAGATCCCTTATGATGAAATTGAATTTTTGAAGTAAATAAAACTTGTTTTTTGGTAATTATTGAGCAAAGGAATCAACAAGAGCAATCCAAACCTCAGATGTCGTTTCCGAGCCCATGACAATGCTAAGAACTTCCTTCGAAAGAGTCTCTGTTATCCACCCACAGAGAACTCAATCTGAGCATCTCCAGACAGTATATTCAGGGTTCTCAACCATGTTTTTATCACTCACAACTTCAACACCTGATGTGGCAATGTAATGGTCTGGCATGGGGTATCTTCATTGATAAAGTCATACATCTTTTGGCTTTCAACGAGTCCCAATACTTAGGTTTTCCATAGTAGGAAGTTGGTTTGTGTCGAATGAATAGACACGAAGTTCTCTACATTTAAGTTAACAGAATAGGGATACTTGGATGCTTGAGCGGGAGCCATTAATGAGAGGTTGATTATGATAGGTAGGTAGGGAAGCAAACACTCAAAGATGACTCACCTTAGAAGGCTTTGATACCATAAAGGCTTTTAGAAACTATAGATTTTGTATGAGCTCACTGTTGTATAAATTGTATATGGTTCTTGGGTGTTGTGTAAAAGGTGTAAAACTAAATTTTGCCTTGTGTTTTTAGTCCCACATCGGAAACAGAGAAAGTTGTGAAAGAGTTTATAACCTCTAACACTTTCATTCTTGGGTAATAGTAAAGGAGTAGGCTAGGCCCTCGCGCATGTGTGAGGCGCCCAAGGGAAGGCCAAAGTGGTTTCAATGAAAATTTGGTGAGCCGGGCCAGAAATCTTTCATGCACAATGCGTTGTGGGTCACGTCCCGTGTGCGAATATCAAAGACACACACATGCGAGGCCGGCCAAGCCGGGCTGGGCTGGGCCGCGTGCGTGGGATCTTGAACAATTTTTTATTTCCTTTTCTTTTGTTACTCTTTGACTTTTGGGTTTCTCATTAGTTACCGTTTTCTTACCATTATACTATTTACTCTTTCTATTAAAAACGGAATTAATAGAGTTAATTTCCAATATCAGTTTTAGATCTGAAAAGCTTCCTTTTGGTTTTTCAAAATTCTATATAAGGGTATTTGTTAGTGTAAAGAAGACACAACAACAAACGATTTCTCTTGAGTTCTTCTTAAAAGCTTTTTCTGGTTACTACTTTCCGAGTTATATATAGTTGAGTTCGTTGTGACCAGGGAAAGGAGAGTGCTCCCTTCTCTCTGGATTAGATCGTTGAATCCTGGGGGTTCCGCCACTATCCTACGAGCATCATAGGTTGAGGAGAACCTGTAGGGGCGAATTTCACCTCAAGGACAGCGTGTCAAAACACGTGCCTCGGTCTTCCCTACTGACTGGTTTCTGGTGATTCTCAGATTTTTCTGTTGCAGTTATACAGAGTGCCTTCTTTCGAATCTTACCTGTCGGTCTTCTGCAACCTGCGTACGAATTGGTGTTTGGTAAATTCTGATCTAATTTGCATACAGATCTGTAACAATCTTAAGGTGAAAACCGTATTACTTTCGTATCTTTAATTCATATTATCTGTACGGAAGCATGATGTCCAACTTTGAAATACCAATTCCTTTCGATGGTAACAATTTCACAAGATGACAACAAAAGATGATATTTTATCTTAACACCCTGAATGTTGCATATGTTATTACTGATCCGAAATCTTATGAGAATGATTTAGAACCTGCTAGAACACTAGTTAAGGAAAAATGGGATCATGCAGACTACATGTGTAGGAATTATATACTTAATGGTTTAATTCCTCCAATTTATGATGTTTACTGTAAGGTGAAAACTGTAAAAGATTTATGGGAAATGTTAAAGAAAAAGTATGTGACAGAAGATGCAGGAACTAAAAAATTTGTAGTTGTTAGGTATTTTGACTACAAAATAGTGGATGATAAATCAGTTAATTCTCAAGTACATGATTTACAGATCATTGTACATGAAATTTTGGAAGAAGGAATGACTATTAGTGATGGTTTTCAAGTAGCTGCAGTGATAGAAAAACTGCCTCCTTCATGGAAGGAATTCAAAAATTTATTAAAACATAAAAGAAAAGAGATGTCACTTGAAGATCTTATTATTCGCCTCTGGATAGAAGAGAACAACCGAATTTTAGAAAACAAAGAAAAAGTGGCAGAATTAAATTCAAAGGCGAATTTAATTGAAGGGATGTCAAAGAAAAAATCTGATAATAAGGCAAAGGGTAAATCTGATTTTCGCAAGAAGCGAAATGAGAAGACCAAATTCCAAAAATAGACTTTTAAGAAAACAACAGGGGATTATTTTATCTGTGGAAAGCCGGGACATCAAGCAAGGAGCTGTAGATTCCGAAAATTTGGTCATCCCAATAAGAAAAATCAAGGATCTGCTCAAGTCAATGTAGCAGAGACGGAGAGTTTTTCTGCAGTAATATCTGAGGTTAATTTTGTGGACAACATGAAGGACTGGTGGGTGGATACAGGGACCACCAAGCGTATTTGCGGTGACAGGAATGTTTTCTCCTCCTATGAAATAGTAGGAAAGGAAGAAAAACTCTTTATGGGTAATTCTTCAACTTCAGCAATTGCAGGGAAAGGATCAATGAATTTAAAATTCATTTCTGGAAAAATCCTTAATCTGAAGGGTGTCCTTCATGTTCTAGATATAAGGAAAAATTTAGTCTCTAGCTCACTTTTGAGCAATAAGAGATTTAAGTTGGTATTTGAAGCAGACAAATTTGTACTCACAAAAAATGGAATTTTTGTTGGGAAGGGATACGTTAGCGAATGTCTTTTTAAGTTGAATGTAATTGCTGAAAAAATGAATAAGACATCTACTTCTTCTGTGTATTTGATTGACTCTCTTAATGTGTGACATGATAGATTATTACATGTAAATGTAAATCTATAAACAAGTTGATGCTGTTAGGATTAATTCTTAAAACAACTATTGATAATAAACAAAAATGTGAAATTTGTGTAGAATCTAAATTTTCTAAGAAACCATTTAAAACTATAGAAAGGATTTCTGAACCTCTAGGTTTATGTGATCTAAAATCTACAGTCACTAGAGGTGGCAAAAAATACTTCATAACATTTATAGATGATTATAATAGATTATGTTATATTTATTTATTAAAGAGCAAAGATGAAGCTCTAGAAAAATTTAAAATATGGAAATTAGAAGTAGAAAAACAGTTAGGAAAATCTGTTAAAATTCTAAGATCCGACAAGGGTGGTGAATATGATTCACACTTATTTTCTGAATATTGTGAAAATAATGGAATAATTCATCAAACAACAGCTCCATATTCTCCTCAATCTAATGGAATAGCTGAAAGGAAAAATAGGACTTTAAAAGAAATGATGAATGCCATGCTTATTAGCTCTGGTTTACCATATAATTTGTGGGGAGAAGCAATTCTCTCTGCTTGTTACATTTTAAATAAAATATCTTATAAAAATTGTGATAAAACTCCTTATGAGTTATGGCATAAAAGGCGTCCATCATTTAAATATCTTAGAGTGTGGGGGTGTTTAGCAAAGGTTGCTTTGCCTACTCCAAAAAGAACTAGAATAGGTCCTAAAACTGTTGACTGTGTATTTTTAGTCTATTCTCAAAATAGTAGTGCTTACAGATTTCTAGTAATTGAATCAGAAAATAATAGAGTAGATTCAAACTCAATTATTGAGTCTAGAGATGTAGAGTTCTTTGAGAACTGTTTTCCTTTTAAGGAAAACTCTAAAGGTAGAGATTCTTTGTTTTCAACTAGTTCATCAACAATAAATCAATATGTACCTTTAGAAAAATCAGTAGAACCTGTAATTCATTCTAATACTTTTATAGAAGAATTAGAACCCAGGAAAAGTAAAAAAGCAAGTAAAGACACAAACTTTGGTCCCGACTTTATTACTTTTTTATTAGAAAATGATCCTAAATCTTTTAGAGAGGCCATGTCTTCTTATGAAGCATCATATTGGAAAGAAGCCATTAATGTTGAAATGGACTCTATTATGGCTAATAAGACATGAGAATTAGAAGATCTTCCTCCTGGAAGTAAAATAATTGGGTGTAAATGGATATTTAAAAGAAAATTAAAAACTGATGGATCCATAGATAAATTTAAAGCCCGATTAGTTGCTAAGGGTTTTAGACAAAAAGAATGAATAGATTTCTTTGATACTTACTCACCTGTAACTAAAATTACATTCATACGAGTATTGATGTCACTAGCATGTATCTTCAACCTTGAAATACATTAGATGGATGTTAAGACTGCATTTTTAAATGAAGATCTTGAAGAAGAAATCTATATGGATCAACCTGAGGGTTTTGTTGTCCAAGGTCTAGAACATAAAGTGTGTAGATTAAAAAAATCCCTTTATGGTCTTAAACAAGCACCTAAACAGTGGCACCAAAAATTTGATAATGTATTAATATCAAATGGTTTTAAAATAAATGAAGCAAACAAGTGTTTGTACTCTAAATCTTGTGGTAGAGATTGTGTAATCATCTGTTTATATGTAGATGATATGCTAATTATAGGAACAAATAAAGAAATCATAATTAGCACTAAAAAATTCTTAAATAAGAATTTTGACATGAAAGATTTAGGAGTAGCAGATGTAAATCTTGGAATTAAGATTCTAAAAAACTCTGAAGGGATAACTTTATCTCAATCTCACTATATTGAAAAGGTGTTAAAGAAATTTGAACAATATGAATGTAACCTGTTAAAACACCTTTTGATCATAATTGTATATTGAAAAAACACACAAGAGATGGTGTATCTCAATTAGAATACTCAAAGGTAATAGGTAGTCTCATGTACATAATGAACTGCACAAGACCAGATATAGCTTATGCTATAGGGAGACTTAGTAGATATACTTGTAACCCAAGTCAAGCACATTGGGATGCTTTGATCAGAGTATTGAGATACCTGAGACACACTTTAGATTATGGTCTAAATTATAAAAAGTATCCCGCTGTATTAGAAGGATACAGTGATGCCAATTGGATTTCAGATTCAGATGAATCTAAATCCACCAGTGGATATGTATTCACTCTTGAAGGAGGTGTAGTGTCTTGGAAGTCTACAAAGCGACCTGCATAGCCCGTTCTACTATGGAATAGGAATCTATAGCTTTAGATAAAGCTGGTGAGGAAGCAGAATGGTTGAGAACATTGTTGGTTGATATACCACTTTGGAGAAAACCAATGTCTGCGATTCTAATACATTGTGATAGCCAAGCTGCTATAGCTAGAGCTAAGAATGTATCATACAATGGGAAATCCTGACATATACGTTGAAGACATAATTCGGTTAAAGAATTACTAAATAACAGAATTATTGCACTTGATTTTGTAAGGTCAAAAGAAAGCTTGGCGGATCCGTTGACCAAAGGGCTAGCTAGAGAGCTAGTAATCAGTACATCGAGAGGGATGGGGCTAAAGCCTATTGAGAATTAATCACCTACAACAGTAACTCAACCTACTTGATTGGAGATCCCATGAACTAGGTTCAATGGGAAAACAAGTTGTTGAGTGATTATGTGAAAGCACTAAAATGGAGAATTCTCCACTCTCATCCCTATGGTGTAGTAGCTCTACTTGTAACATAAAGAGGATGAGTCTTTGACTCGTAATGCCTTTTATAGCTGAATTTCAGTGGGATGTAATGTTACAAGACATCCTTGATAGAGGCACCTATATGAGTGTGGAAGTGGGGCCGCTTCCTATGAGAATTAAGGCTGATTCTCTAGAGCGCTCATTGAAACCGGGATATTGCGCATGGCCGATAACATGCACAACCGTTACAACTCAACTGTATATTGTTTTTACTTTGTGTTACTGTGCATGTAATATATTGTTAATCTATGAACCAAAGAGCTTGGTTCAAGACTTAGTTCACCAATCTCTTCATAGATTCGATATATCAACACTAAGTCAAGGTTCAAGTCTCTAAGACACCTTGTCCTATTCACAGTAACTTCGCATCTCTATTTTATCCTCTTTTCAAATAATTCAAAATTATGTTTTATGTGGGGGATTGTTGTATAAATTGTATATGGTTCTTGGGTGTTGTGGGTGTGTTGTGTAAAAGGTTTAAAACTAAATTTTGCCTTGTGTTTTTAGTCCCATATCGGAAAGAGAGAAAGTTGTGAAAGAGTTTATAACCTCTAACACTTTCATTATTGGGTAATAGTAAAGAAGTGGGCTAGGCCCTCGCGCATGTGTGAGGCCCAAGGGGAGGCCAAAGTGGTTTCAATGGAAATTTGGGGAGCTGGGCCGGAAACCCTTCATGCGCGACGCGTTGTGGGTCGGGTCCCGTGTGCGAATATCAAAGACACACACACACGCACGGCCGGCCGGGCCGGGTTGGGCTGGACTAGGCCGCGCGCGTGGGATCTTGAACAATTTTTTATTTCTTTTTCTTTTATTACTCTTTGGCTTTTGGGTTTCTCATTAGTTACCGTTTTTTTACCGTTATACTATTTACTCTTTCCATTAAAAACGAAATTAATAGAGTTAATTTCCAATATCAGTTTCAGATCTGAAAAGCTTCCTTTTGGTTTTTCAAAATTCTATATAAGGGTATTTGTTAGTGTAAACAAGACACAACAACAAACGATTTCTCTTGAGTTCTTCTTAAAAGCTTTTTCTAGTTACTACTTTCCGAGTTATATACAGTTGAGATCGTTGTGACCAGAGAAACGAGAGTGCTCCCTTCTCTCTGGATTAGATCGTTGAATCCTAGGGGTGCCCGCCACTATCCTACGAGCATCACAGGTTGAGGAGAACCTGTAGGGGCGAATTTCACCTTAAGGACAGCATGTCAAAACACGTGCCTCGATCTTCCCTACTGACGAGTTTCTGGTGATTCTCAGATTTTTCTGTTGCAGTTATACAGAGTGCCTTCTTTCGAATCTTACCTGCCGGTCTTCTGCAACCTACGTACGAATTGATGTTTGGTAAATTCTGATCTAATTTGCATACAGAACTATAACACTCACCAATTCAAGGTGAGTTGTATGAAAGTGCTTTCCTTTATTTTAAAGAAATTCAAAAGAATTCAAAATACATAATTACATGGAATTGCATTACAGTAATTGGTTTCCTTAAGAAGATGAAAACCTCCCAAATATAGATAGAGTAGAATATTGAAAGATTAACTTCCTATTCTAAATGAATAACTTGCCATTTAAGAATTGACAAATCTGGTCACAAGAGATCGAATGGCCACCTTTTCTCTCACGAAATGATAATCAATCTCGATGTGTTTCGCCCTTGCATGGAGCACTAGATTGATGGTCATGTGTAGCGCCGAGGTTGGTAGTTGAGAGAGATAAAGGCCTATATCTCGTAAGATATAGGAGATCCATATGAGCTCAGCTGCGGTAGATGCAAGAGCTCGGTACTCTGCTTCAGCACTAGAGCGGGATACCGTTGGTAGTTTCTTGGCACTCCAAGAAATGCAATTCTCACCCATATACACACAAAATCCAATTGTAGACCGCCGTGTAATGGGACATCTAGCCCAATCGACTCACCGAAAATGAAAATTAGTCGGGTTTTGCATGTGTTGACACACATAGTTGTTGCTAAATGATATATCAAATCTGGTAAATGTTAGGTATTGTATTATAGATCACCAACAATACTCTTGTAAAAATTGAGGAATTTGAAAAGGATCATCATCAACCAATTCAAGTTGAGTCGTATGAGAGTGCTTTCCTTTATTTAAAAGAATTCAAAATACATGATTACAGGAAATTGCATGATTACATGAATTGGTTTTCTTAGCACGATCAAAACCTCTCAAGTATAGATAGAGTAGAATATTGAAAGATTAACTTCATACTTTAAAGGAATAACTTGTCATTTAAGGTGGAGCAAATTGATCATTATCTTTTGCATTTTTTCTATCGTTGGATACCCATTTTGAGTCAATCTGTTTTAGAACATTAGATAAAAGGACACGTGACACATACCTCTCAAATTCCTCACCTTAGCGGTAGTCTTGGTAGTCTGTGTGTTAGGGCAAAGGATTTTCTTTGGCAGATGCCCGAGTATTGCACTCGGATGCCACTTTTTACATGACGTGTGGAAGTCATTTAACTGAGGAAGTGATAGCATGCATTGAACGTTCTGTTGGTCACCTCCCAAGCTTGCCACATATCTTATTTGACATCCATTAACCGTGATTGAGATTCACTCGGGTAAATAATATATCCTTGATTTTTAGAAAAAAAATTAATCATATGAGTAAGTGAATTATAAGCAAGGTTAATTTATAAAAAATATTTTTTATAAAAACAAAAGTTAGATTAATTAAACTATATGAATGAATGATTTAAATATTTTTCTAAAAACTAAGGTTAGATTATTTAACCCTATGAATGATTCATAGAATCTTAACCATGGTTAATGAATATCAAAGAGGACATGTGGAGAGCATGGAGGTGTGTGTGTACCACCCAACAGAACATGCAATGCATGCTATCACTTCCACTATTTAAATACCATCCACGTGTCATGAAAAGAGTGGTAACTTAGTGTAATACTCAGGCATCTACTAGAGGAAATCTGTTGCCGTTTATTAGTGGATGTTTCCTTTAACAAAAAAAAAACGTCCCTCTATTTCTAGGCTTTAGGCGCTTCCTTAGGATGCTCGCTGTGTACACCACGTGTCATGTCTTTTTTTTTTTATGAGAGATATCATTTACCTACATTAGTAGAGTCAACGGGTTAGAAGTTAGCTTGGGCAGTGGAGCTCTTGCAACTCATACCCGGGTGGGATTAGATCCCTAGACCTCCTCCATGGAAGACCACACCTCTACCACTCACACAAGAGGTGGAGGTGTACGTGTCATGTCTTTTCACCGGCTGCTTTTGCAGCCCATATACAGTAACAATTTCAACATAACATGCCCTTCTACTTTGTTTTAACGGGGTCCAAAAGCAGCCTGGAAAAATTGACTTGGAATCCTCTGCGGCCGGTTAATAACAAAAGCCTAAATTGCTCTTTTTATTTTAGTTAACAATTCTTTTAGAGTTAATTTTTTTTAATATTTAAAAATCAAGTTTAGATGGTTGAGAGTTCGAATGACACCCAATCACGAGAGTTCAATCGTATCCATAGGTCAACACGTGTCCCTATTATCTTCTATTAACCGTGGTCAGGGGCAGAGTCAGGATTGTCTCGTAGTGGGGGCTAACAATGGGGGTTCAGGGGCGTAGAGATTAAAATGGACCCATGTTGACCTCTGGGTGTGATTGAACTCTCCTCAATTTCAGTCACGATTGGTTGTGATTTGATCTCGATGGTTGAACCCTAAGGGTTACTTAATCTTAATTATTGTTAAAGCGTATTAAAAGGGACATTTGTTGACCTGTGGAACTAACAGACTCGATTACAACCGTAGAGAATTTCAAATCGGGTAAATTAGGACACGTGTCATACACAGACGACATATAAGGAAGGAAATATCTAATGCTAGGCTGGGCTGCCCCAAGTTCAGGCTTGGCCAAGGCTAGCTCAAACCCAAGGCAAACCAAAACTTTGGGCCCAAAATTGAGCTCAAGCTCATCTGACCCTGTAGAAACCATGACTCAGCCCACCCTTAGATTAGGCAAATTGGACTGCCCCGAGTTTAGCCCCATGACTCAGCCCACACACATAGATTCAGAATTTGGCTTTCTGCTCTTTATTTTTGAACGCGGGATCTTCTCCAACTGGTGTTGGCGAGGAGACCGCCAGCACCCAATCCTAAGGCATCATATGTGCACATATGCATGTTAATGAAGATATTGATTTGCATGCATAGACCTTTGATAGGCATGTACAAACATATGTAGCCAACTTAGGGATGTAGCCGAAATAGGATTTCTAAAAGAAAAAAAATTAGTATTTAATCTGTGTTGTGTGACAACGAGCATGTTTTTGGTGTTATAGCGGTGGATACGAGCTCATATGTGTTTTTGAGTACCTATTCGTTGTGCGTATGACAACGGACTCGTTGTGCTCCTAACAATGGAAACATTGTCTTCTAGACAACAGACTCGTAGACATCAAGACAACGATATCGTCCTCGCTGTGAACAATGAACCCGTGCTTTAGTTAACAGCGAGACCGACTATCAGGCCCGATCCTCAGGAGGTGATCATTTGTCTCCGACGTTAGGTGGAAAGCACTGTCCTAGTATTTATTGCTAGTCACCTCAGATGAGTTTTCGACCCAGAAACCGACTTAGAGATGGTAGGCTCCCCGCGTGTGACACGTATAGCGCCAGATATGTCTGACATATTTGGGAATGCGTGTAAAGCTACTGGCATGGTTATCCATTGCCATCGATGGTCATCTATGGGCATCCTGAGCTTAACCTATAAATACCCTCTTGAGACCCAGTGCATAGGATCCGAGAATTTTGAGCATATTTTCCAGTGTTTATTCAGAGACATAGTGCATAAACCTTCGTCTCAGAACTTTATTTCTCAGTGTTTTAGTACTCCAGTGTTTTACTATTTGAAATTTATCCAGATCAATGATCTCTAAGACCTAGAGGGGGGGTGAATAGGTCTATCTAATAATTTCTAACCAATTTTAATTTTTTAATTAATATGTTTAGAAATCAATGATTAATTCAATCAGACAATCCACACAAATCAAACACAGAAGATTTTTACGTGGAAAACCCTAACGGGAAAAAACCACGGGACCTTGTCCAGCAATAAACTTCACTATGAAAAGATATCAAGTACAAGACAAGACCTTACCAAAACAGAAACGACGTTCCTAGGTATAGACTCTTACTCTTGATTTCCACGAACCAGCAGGTTCGATCTCCGCCTTAGCAGCTTCGGTTCCACACCGACCAAATCTTTTCAAGCAACTTCAAATCCACGATCACACACGATCGATCTCCTTCCACGAAGGCTCCGGATCAAACACCGGACACACACACAAGGTGTAGGGTTGTGAATCAATTTAGTAAATTTCAAACCCTAGAGGGATCTCATACAGATCTGAGATCACACAATGCAAGATCAAAGGTTTAGATCTCTACTTGCATTCTCTAGGATCTAAGAAAGAGGAGGGATCAACAAAGATCTAATAAAAGCAATAAGAAAAACCCTAGAAGAGTTTCTTAGACCTCTACTCTTTCAAAAATATCAAAGACACGAATTAGGTCTCTCAAAAGTTGTTTATATAGGGTTAAAAAAAGAATCCAGAAAAAGAAAAATTCTTTTTACGGGGACCGATCGATCGGTGCTCACTACCGATCGCTCGGTTCACAACGGATCGATCGGTTCTAATGACCGATCGCTCGGTTCTAAATCACCTCTCTGGAAAATTTCCCCATACAAATATTTAGTCCAGTCGATAGCCACCGATCGCTCGGTAGGCCACCGATCGATCGGTCGCAATACCGAGCGATCGGTTGAGACAGAATTTTTGCCAAAACCATTTTCATTTTATTTTTATTTGATTCAACTAAGATCAAATATCTTTGGTACGCTTAAAATTATCCTCCTAGGTATTCTTAGGGTTATCTAAGTCAAATCCAACCTAGGTAGGGTCTCTAAGTCCATTACCTGTCTAGATCCGGAGTAGAAGCTTTTTCCTTCACTTTCTTCAATCTTCCTTAAGCTTTAGCTCTTCTCTTCTGACAAGTTAAACATGACTCGACGACTCGACTCAACTGACCTATCTAATGATCACGGAATTTGCCAACACCTATTTAGGGATTTACAATCTCCCCCTTTGGCAATTCCAGGACAAAACAAGACTAATTCATGTACTAGGTTCGAATTTTCCCAATTGATTCAAAAATGGAAAATTGACCTTTGACCTTTACATGACTCAAAAATAATTACATGACTTTTGACATATTAACTTGTCATGATTTACCAAACTTAGAACCTGTTTGCCTGCACATGCTAAATCAAAAACCTGTGAAGCATGGGAAATAAAATATAGGATAAGAATGAAAATATGTATAACCAGTCAAAACCATTCACAATTCCACAATTCACAATCCATAACAGGTTAGTATTCCAAAATCTCATCCATCATCCATAACAGGTATAATACAATTTAACACATTCTCCCCCTTTTTGACTCGAAATGCCAAAGGTGGATTAGTAAAAGAAAGCATAAACCATTGAAAGGAGATGAGATAGAAAATAATGAGCATAAACCATTCAAATGTATACATCCATATCAAGTCAATAATATCCAAGTAGGTTTGTACTAAGTACAACTAAGACAAAATACATCAAAATGTCAAAATAAAAACTGGCACTTGACTAAGATAAACTCCTATCACGAACTATCACTCCCGGTCATCATCAGAAGTGAGCTGTGACTCATAGTAAGCCCGAAAATCTCGAACATCTCTCTGTACTCCTAGCACGGCTGCATCGAGAGATCCAAGTCTACCACGAACCTCTGTAGTAAACTCCTCGTATGAAGAAATATGAGTCCGGAGATCCATCTGCATCTCTCTCATCATCCTCCCAAGATCATCCATAGTGGTCGGTGGAGGACGAGATGACCCAACACCAACTTCTGCTCCCTCCTCTGTATCTCGAACTGAGGCATGTGAGAAACTCTGAGATAGGGTTTTTTTATTGATTGGACCCTTAGGTACTCGAGTAGGAGCACCAGGAGGTGCAAATACCCCTTGTAAACCAAGGAGTTTAGTGATAAGAGATCCAAAAGGAAGGGCTCCAACTACAGTGTCAGATCGATGAGCTTGGATCATCAAATCGATAAAATGTGCTGCAAGATCAATATCATGCCCACGAAGAAGACTGAATAGAAAACGAGCTCTTTCTTCCCTAAGGTCTGCAGTATGAACCTTTGGGTGGATATTGGCACTCATGACTAGGTTTACAAGTCTTGCATCCCTAGTGAGTTTAGACACTTCAATAAGAGAACCAACCCAAAATGAAGGAGTGCCATTTAGAAAGGTAACAACTTGTTCCATGGGTTCTTTATCCTCATCAGTCTTATATCTATAAGGATAATAAGCATTTGGAACTCGAGGACAACCAAGAATAGCAGCAATTAAATCAGGATTTATTACCACAGATTTTTCTAAAGTTTTAGTTTTGAAAGACCAAGTTTTCAAGTTGATATCAGAAAAATTGGAATAAAATTCCTGAACCAACTGAATAGGAGCTGGACATGATAGATGGAGAATACCTTCCCATTTACGATCGGTAATGAGTTTAGGAAGATAATAATCAGCAAAGTCCGAAATTTGAATTCCACGCTCAACCATGATAGCCTTCTTGCTAAAATATTCACGGTAAAGTTGAGCAGCCGAAGGATTAATGAAAGAAGATGATAGACTGGCATGGGAAGATGAGGCTTTACCCTTGTTTTTACCAGTTTTATCAGCCAAAGCCTTTTGGCGATTCTCAGCAGTAGAATCAATGATTCTACGAATTGGTCTGTCCCCAATGGAAATACCATGCCCTATTGGAGTGAAAGTAGATGGCTCTAGGTTTTCCTCATCTTGAGGAGGATCCTCTTGGTTGTTGAGGACCAACCTCCGACGTTTGGGAACGCCAGACATGAGATAGGCAAGAAGGATTAACGACAGAACGAAAGCCATGGAAGATTAGACGAGAAAATCAATCTAAATCGAAGAAAATCCACAAATCTTACCTTTTAGATGCTTGGGAAACCTTTAGAATAGAAAGGAATGACCGTTTGAAGGATTTGTAGGAGAAGGAACAGAGGGATCGCTCTGGAGGTCGGAGAACAAGTGAACAAAAAAAATAGAAATGAGGGTTTTATAACACTGTTCACGAAAGACCGATCGATCGGTCTTTAGCACCGAGCGATCGGTGGTCTGAAAATTTTTTTAAAAAAATTTTACAATTAAAACCTTTTCTCCCCCTCAACCAATGGAACATTGAAAATTCATTTGCACCTCAAAATGACCAACTGACCAAAAAAATATGCAACATGTGATTTCATAAAAATCATAAATAATAATCACCCAAGAATTGATATATCAAGTATAGACATAAACAAGGATTATGTAAACATTAATTGATTTTCACCGGTGATTAAATATGGTATTTGCATCAAATTCACAATCAGAATCAAGATACAATTAGAAGTAATGTGAATATGAAATAAAAATTCATTACTTGACTCTTTGAATTGGTTTCCTTCCTTAATCTAGATTTTGACATTATATTTCAAATGGGACTCTAAAATTTTTCAAAAACTAGTTTTTAAAACCAATAATCATCCATATTTATCTGATGAGCAATTTTTACCCCATATTTGACTAATAAATTTATTTCATATCTTTTTCAGTCAAATTGTACTCATTATGAAAATTCTTTTTGGAGTACACATATATAGACACTAGCACACTGGTGACTTTCACTCAAGTGAGAAGGTAGCTCTTTCTAATGACAGTAGGGGCTTTCACACTAGCAATCCATATAGATATCTACTGTTTGTCTAGGTAGCCATTACTCACTGTTTTCATTCACTAGTAGCTATCACACAAACTCACAGGTAGTCCTCTCCATGTCAATAATTTTTATATCTAGGGGGCTCACCTTATGGAATTTTTTATGACATTGGTTATTCTAGATTTGATTAATCTAGGGAACCATATGGTATAATATCAGAACCTTTAAATAGGAACTAAAACCATCCAAAGAATCAGTCAGAGTGCATGTGCAAATTAGAACATCATTGTATGCTCAACTCTAACTGAGGTTAATTAGCATGACCAAATTCAATCACAAGATCGAACCAACAATTGAACTATCCTATTTTATTCAATCCTATGAAATATTTATTCTTGGATTATATGGTTAAATATGATTTCAAGGAAATAACATTAAGCAAAAAGATAGGACAAATGAGGTCATACAAACACATTATTTTTTGCATATTTTTCAATTTTTGAATGTTTTTGGATTTTTTATTACTTAAAGAAAATAACAAAAAAAAATAGCTCTATGACATAAATAAAACATGAAGAACACATAGGCTATGTAACATGTACACCATTACTCAACTCCGCACAAACCGATGGATTTCCTAAGGAGTTCAAACCTAAGGGAATCTAAAGGTTTTGTGAGAATGTCCGCATATTGATTCTCTGTTTGGACATACTCAATAGACACAACTTTTTGCTCAACAAGATCACGGATGAAGTGATGCCTAATGTCTATATGCTTTGTGCGAGAGTGTTGCACAGGATTTTTGGAGATATTGATTGCACTTGTGTTATCACAATACACAATCATAGTGCTTTGATCAATCCCATAATCCTTCAACATCTGTTTCATCCATAGAAGTTGGGTGCAACAACTACCAACTGCTATATACTCAGCCTCGGCTGTAGACAGGGAAATGGAATTCTGCTTTTTGCTAAGCCAAGCAACCAAGCAGTTTCCAATATAGAAACACCCGCCGGAGGTGCTCTTCCTATCATCAGCATTTCCAGCCCAATCAGCATCGGAATACCCCACAACAATGACATTTGTATCGAAAGAATACCAGAGGCCTAAGGACATAGTTCCACTCACATAGCGAATGATACGCTTGACAGCAACTAAGTGAGACTCTTTGGGATTTGCTTGATAACGGGCACATGCTCCAACACTAAAGGCTATGTCGGGTCTAGTAGCAGTTAGGTAGAGCAAACTACCAATCATGCTTCTATAATTAGTCTGATCGACATCCTTCCCTGAAGTATCTTTACTAAGCTTTATAGTAGTACTCATAGGAGTCCTAGCATGCTTAGCAGAACTCATTCCAAATTTCTTCACTAGATTTTTTGCATATTTGATTTGAGATACTGAGATCCCAGAATCCAATTGCTTGATCTGAAGACCAAGGAAGAAACTTAGCTCACCAACCATGCTCATTTCAAATTCATTTTTCATTTGTTCAGCAAATGAATGAGCATGTAAGTCTAATGTGGAACCAAATACTATGTCATCAACATATATCTGGGCGATGACAATATCACCTTTCACATTCTTTATGAAAAGGGTTCTGTCTACTCCCCCTCTCGAAAATCCGTTTTCCAAGAGATAAGTAGTCAGCCTCTCATACCAAGCTCTTGGAGCTTGCTTTAAACCATAGAGGGCCCTTTTTAGTCGATAAACTTGATCAAGGTGATGTGGATCTTCAAACCCTTTTGGTTGTTCCACATAGACTTCCTCATGTAGAATGCCATTCAGAAAGGCACTCTTAACATCCATTTGAAAAAGTTTGAATTTCATATGGCAAGCCACAGCTAGAAGAATTCTTATTGATTCTAGCCTGGCTACAGGAGCAAAAGTTTCATCGAAGTCAATACCTTCAATTTGGGTGTATCCTTGTGCAACTAACCTAGCCTTATTTCTTATGATAGTACCTTTTTCATCAGATTTGTTCTTGAAAATCCATTTGGTACCTATCACATTTGTATTGTTAGGCCTAGGTACTAAATACCAAACATCATTCCTAGTAAACTGAAGTAACTCTTCTTGCATTGCATTTATCCAATTATCATCTGCAAGAGCTTCAGCTACATTCTTAGGTTCAAAAGATGAAGTATAGCAAATGTAGCTAACTTCATTTTCAATTTGTTTCCTCGTTCTCACTCCACTTTCAACATCACCAATTATATCAGTGGGGGTGTGAGGACTCATGACCCTAGGATGTGTAGGTTTTGATGGAGATGTTTGCTTATCAATAGGTGGTGTTGAAATAATTTCAACATTTACATTTTCAGCACTTTCGTCATCCTCACGTTGCACATTTTCAACACCGGAGTCATCCACAACTACATTTATGGACTCCATAATTGTAGAGGTTCTCAAGTTATACACTCGATAAGCTCTACTGTTGGTGGAATACCCAAGAAATATCCCTTCATCACTCCGGGATTCAAATTTGCCCAGTTGCTCTCTATCCTTAAGGATATAGCATTTACTTCCGAATTCTCGAAAGTACTTGACACTAGGTTTCTTGTTATTCCACAACTCATATGGGGTTTTCCTTGTTCCAGGTCTTACAAAAACTCTATTAACTATATAGCAAGCAGTGTGAACTGCCTCAGCCCAGAAATGAGAAGCTAGATTGTTGCTATGAAGCATAACTCTAGCCATCTCTTGGAGAACCCTGTTCTTCCTCTCTACTACACCATTCTGCTGAGGTGTAATAGGTGCAGAAAATTCATGTTTGATACCCGACTCATCACAAAAGTCGTTGTACTTAGAGTTTTCAAACTCCTTTCCATGATCACTTCGAATTCGAGTGATTGGGCATCTTTTCTCATTTTGAATTTTCAGGCAAATACTTTTGAAATTGTCAAAAGCATCGGATTTCTCTCTTATAAATGCCACCCATGACATTCTAGAGAAATCATCAACCATGACTAGGATGTATCGCTTTCCACCTAGACTTTTAGTTCTTGTAGGACCCATAAGGTCCATATGAATTAATTCCAGTGGATATGAAGTAGCAATACTTGAAGTCTTCTTATGTGGGGTCCTAATTTGTTTACCAATTTGGCATGGTCCACACACAGCAGTAGAAGGCTTTCCTAGTTTGGGAACACCTCTCACAAGCTCTTGCTTAGAGATTTTACATAGGTCTTTGAAGTTCATGTGACCTAGTCTTCGGTGCCACAAATCAACCTCCTCAATTCTAGTCTTATAACAGACATTTGAGGGAATAGGACTGGGAGTTAAGCCGTAGCAATTGTCAGTGGTTCTCAATCCTTCTAGAACACACTTACCTTTACCATTAATGACTAAGCATTTATTTTGGGTAAAGTGCACAGCATGATTATCATCACAAAGTTGACTTATGCTAATTAAATTAGCTTTCAGTCCTTCAACTAACAAGGCATCTTTCAATTTAGGTATGCCTGGTGAATCGATGATACCCTTTCCTTTGACTAAAGACTTGCTTCCGTCACCAAAAGTAACAATCCCATCAGGACAGTCCTCAAATTGAATAAATAAGGACTTGTTACCTGTCATATGCCGAGAACACCCATTGTCGAAGTACCACATTTCTGTGTTTTGGGCTTTCAAGGCAGTATGAATGACAAAGCACTTAAGGTCTTCCTTTCTTACATACACAGTCTTTAAACTTTGTTTAGATCTTGGATCATTAATCTGTGTAGTAGAGACCTTTTTCTTTTTTGTCCTCCTTGACCTTTTTCTGTTTTGTTCAGTTCTAGTTTTTTGATAAATCAAATTATTTCCTCTTGAATAATCATTTGGAATAAATTGACCAGTTCTTGTTCTAGAGATTTGAGCAATTCTATTAACATCATCGCTCAACATTCTAGATTTTTCAGCTAGAACCTGAATCTGCCTTTGAAGAGTCCCTTGACATTGATTTTGGTTCCATGAACCATTTCGGGGAGCTCTCCTAAATGCATTACAATTTGGTCGAATGTGACCTCTCACACCACAAAAATGACATGTGGGTATGAATCTTGGTAGAGGAGGAAGATTTCTTCTAACTGGAATTTGATTCCTTAAAGCATTCACTCTAGGAGCTGTATTTCTAGGCGTTACAAAATTTGTATAAGCCTTAGTACTTGATGTAGAAGGTAAATTTTCTTTAGGTTCAGAATGTATTGGCTCAAACACTGCACTAGCCATTGTTCCAACAGTTAAAGGACCAGTTGGTGTGTCAACATGTCCTATCCCAGATCTACTAGAATTTGATCCATACTTTCTAACTAATTCATCTAGGCAGCTAGTGTTACCAAACATTCTTACTTCTTTTTCAAGAGTATAGACCTTCTGAATCAAGTCAGTCTTGTCTTTAAGGGTAATTTGATGTTCTTTTTCAAGAAATTTCACCTTATCAACAAGGGAAACTTTAAAAGTTTCCAGCTCCATTTGCAGAGTTCTTAACTCTTCAATTTCTTTCATGGAAGTGTCTCTTTCAACTTCTAATTTTCTGACCACATTAGTCAATGAGACATTCTCTTCCAAAAGACATTGAACTTTTATAACAAATGCTTCTTTTTCATTTTCCAACTGACTAACTAGTGCACTCTTCTCTTCTGCTACTAGTTTACAGATATCTCTTTCATTTTGAATGAGTTTGAGTTTTTTGCTCAAAGAGATTTTTGTTTTAGTCAGTTTCAAACTTTCAGCATACAACTTATCATAAGTTGTTTTCAAATCTTCATCACTTTCAGAGTCAGTTTGACTCTTCTGTAAGTCATCACTAGACTCAGTATGAATACTCTCATCACTTCTATCCTTTTCATCAACCGCAGAGGTAGTCTTAAGAATCCCAGTAAGGGAAACAGTGAAAGCCGTATGATTTCCAGTATCTTCACTTGAAGAGGAACTGTCCGATTCTTCATTCTCGGAATCACTGTCATCCCAACAGGCATTCATCACCTTGCCCTTACTCTTCTTCTTGTTAGGACAGTTAGGTGAAATATGACCGAAGCCATGGCATTCATAACATTGAACACCTTGGGATTTCTTGTCGCCACTTTTGGAATTTTTCTTGTTTTCCCAGGGCTTAGACTTTGACTTCTCAAAAGTTTTTCCTCCCTGTTTGGGATTAAATCTCTTTTTCGTTCTAAAAAATTTTCAAAATTTTTTAACGAAAAAAGCCATTTCTTCCTCATTCATATCTCCATCACTGTCATCCTCATCCAAAGTTTCCTTGATGGTTTTCAAGGCTAAAGATTTATTCTTCTTGGATGGACGTAGATTGAGTTCATAGGTTTGGAGTGATCCAACCAATTCCTCAATCTTCAGAGAGTCAACATTTTTACTCTCTTCGATTGCAGTGACTTTGGGTTGAAATCTCTCTGGGAGAGATCTAAGGACTTTTCTAACTATTTTGGACTCAGATATTTTCTCACCTAAATTGAAACTAGCGTTGACAATGTCACTAAGTTTTGCATAGAATTCATCAAAAGTGTCATTGTCTTCCATGTTTAAATGTTCAAATTTGGTGGTTAACATTTGGAGTTTTGAGATTTTAACAGTGGTAGTACCCTCATGGGTAATTTCAAGAATGTCCCAAGCCTCCTTTGCTGTTTCACATGAAGAAATTCGTCTGAATTCCTCAGCAGTGACTGCAGTAAAGATAGCATTGAGACCTTTAGTGTTCCATCCACTTGAATCAAGCTCTTCTCTGGTCCATTCATCAGAATATTTGACGACAGTCAAATCACCTACAGTTTTTATGGGCGTAATCCACCCATTCTGTATAGACATCCAAATTCTCTCGTCTATAGATTTGAGAAAGGCTCTCATTCTAGCTTTCCAGTATGCATAATTATTTCCATCAAAAAGTGGTGGATGAGAGACGGATCCTCCTTCTCTTAGAGTACTCATGATCACGGATAATACAGGATCACACTTAAGGGATTAGCCTTATCAGTGAACAAGCTCTGATACCAATTGAAATTTATCCAGATCAATGATCTCTAAGACCTAGAGGGGGGGTGAATAGGTCTATCTAATAATTTCTAACCAATTTTAATTTTTCAATTAATATGTTTAGAAATCAATGATTAATTCAATCAGACAATCCACACAAATCAAACACAGAAGATTTTTACGTGGAAAACCCTAACGGGAAAAAACCACGGGACCTTGTCCAGCAATAAACTTCACTATGAAAAGATATCAAGTACAAGACAAGACCTTACCAAAACAGAAACGACGTTCCTAGGTATAGACTCTTACTCTTGATTTCCACGAACCAGCAGGTTCGATCTCCGCCTTAGTAGCTTCGGTTCCACACCGACCAAATCTTTTCAAGCAACTTCAAATCCACGATCACACACGATCGATCTCCTTCCACGAAGGCTCCGGATCAAACACCGGACACACACACAAGGTGTAGGGTTGTGAATCAATTTATTACATTTCAAACCCTAGAGGGATCTCATACAGATCTGAGATCACATAATGCAAGATCAAAGGTTTAGATCTCTACTTGCATTCTCTAGGATCTAAGAAAGAGGAGGGATCAACAAAGATCTAATAAAAGCAATAAGAAAAACCCTAGAAGAGTTTCTTAGACCTCTACTCTTTCAAAAATATCAAAGACACGAATTAGGTCTCTCAAAAGTTGTTTATATAGGGTTAAAAAAAGAATCCAGAAAAAGAAAAATTCTTTTTACGGGGACCGATCGATCGGTGCTCACTACCGATCGCTCGGTTCACAACGGATCGATCGGTTCTAATGACCGATCGCTCGGTTCTAAATCACCTCTCTGGAAAATTTCCCCATACAAATATTTGGTCCAGTCGATAGCCACCGATCGCTCGGTAGGCCACCGATCGATCGGTCGCAATACCGAGCGATCGGTTGAGACATAATTTTTGCCAAAACCATTTTCATTTTATTTTTATTTGATTCAACTAAGATCAAATATCTTTGGTAGGCTTAAAATTATCCTCCTAGGTATTCTTAGGGTTATCTAAGTCAAATCCAACCTAGGTAGGGTCTCTAAGTCCATTACCTGTCTAGATCCGGAGTAGAAGCTTTTTCCTTCACTTTCTTCAATCTTCCTTAAGCTTTAGCTCTTCTCTTCTGACAAGTTAAACATGACTCGACGACTCGACTCAACTGACCTATCTAATGATCACGGAATTTGCCAACACCTATTTAGGGATTTACACTATTCATCATCTCTTTCGTGTACTAACTTTATCATCAAATTTTATTTCAGGGTGCACACCCGACCCCTTCTTTTCTTCTGCAGGTGAAGTGTTTTGTTCTCTACCTTCTATCAGCTACTGACGAGTGGCGAGTCCGGGTAATTTCCCCTTCAAAAATGGCACCGTCTGTGGGAAAACTTTCTCCTGAATCACTTACACTATACAAAGTGATAAGTTGATTCTTCTGTACGAAATTATTCGAACCCTCTCTTTGCTCATCTCCACCGCTATGGCTGAGCCAACTGCTGCGTTTCTAATGGAAGAGCAAACTTCAGAGCAAAAAATGTCTCAAGCAGAGCAAATCATCATGCTGTTGCAGTATCAGAAATCTCTCTTGATGCAAATAACCAGTCAGTAGCAGTCGTTGCAAGAGCGAATCGATGCATGGGCGCAGAGCTTAACTGAGTCAAATCGTGCGTTACTTCAAGGCAGAGGTCATCAGGTAGCAGGGCGACGTCTCTCCTCCAGGCGAGTTACGCCAGTAATATTCATGGCCCGTCCTACAGCGATCATGAGAGTCATAGAGGATGATCCAAAATTTGAGTGGCCTACTCGTGCAAGTCGTGACATCACCAGGGGGCCAAGAGCGTGAGAGTATTGCCAGTATCACAAAAGTCGTGGCTATACGACTAACCGATGTGGTGATTTGAAGACCTATTTAGAGAGGTTAGCGCAGGAAGGTTTCCTAAAAAAGTGTATGCTTCTTGATGATGAATCACAAGAGAGTCTATGAACTATGAGCGTCATTCAGCCCTTAACAAAGATGTTTTTTGTGCTTGGCTAGGACTGTCAGATCAGCCGGAGGGGCTTTCAGAGCCTTTCCTGAGGTATTTGTCAGGTTTTATCTTTTGATGTTATAAGTATCTAACAACTTTCTTTTTTCTCAATGTTGTGAAACATGTACAATTCGGTATTCTATCATCCCCTGAGGTGCTATGTGCAAAGTGACTAGTAGGAAAGACAAGTGTAAGTGTATTCGTGCTATCGTAGACTCGTCTTCATTGTCTCCATTTCAGACTCATTGGCACGATCTCGCTAGCATAAGCTTGTTCTCGTTGTCTGTTCATTCTATCCCAGTGTTTAGTGCCTTTTCAGCAAAATTAGTGATTGACAAGTGAGAGTGATCTTCAATAATGCAAGTATAGCGTAACAGAGATAAGATCCGGAGATATCAAAGTCAGTGATAAGTGTGTTAGCTTGCATTGAGCTCATCATTGGTGCATTATTCTTTGGTGTATGAGGTCGTCTCTATGAATAATTGAATGATAAAATATTGTAAATGCACTATCAAGTAACCAATCATCAAAACCTCAATACTCAATGTGGGGCATCTATGAATCTGTCAGATTCATTGTCTTTAGGCAATCAAGTGGTCTGCAATGCTATCTGAGCCTGCTACCATAATGTCCCACTACGGGTCCCTTAAGGATTTGTGATAAATAATTTGCATAGTGTCAGGCACGGTATCTTATCTCTTCGATATATTCAAAAGTGTCATTTCATGGGTATGTGGGTTCCAATAGCTTTGCATTGTGTCCATACTAAGTGTTTATTATCATGCATTCTCAAGAGCATATGAATTTACTTATCTTGTTTTCCTGTGACATATACGTATTATATGCTTTGTGAAAGTGTCTAAAAAGTGCAGTACAGTGAACAAGACATATGTGCCAAAACATATTCATTCATGAAACAATTTACAACGGGCAAAGCTATACAGCGGAGTCATTCTGAGTATCTTCCTAAGCAGTGATCTCAGAATGAGAATTAGTCAAGGAGCTGCTTCATTATTATATTTTCAGTCTCTATCCAGTCTTCATCTAGCAGCCGATCCATCTCTTTTTGGAAGTGAATGCAGAGAGATTCCGTTAGAGCTTCTTTTGCGGCCTTGATCTCTTTGTCCTTTATGGCATTAGTTTCCTCGAGTTGCTTCGCCAGGACTTCTTTTTCCGCCTCAGATATTTCGAGTTGTCTGCGCAAAGTATTGGAGATCTCGTCCTGTTTGTTGCTCTGGAAGATAGTCCTTTCAGCCTGTTCTAGTGCTTTCTTCTCTCCTTCTTAAGCTTTGCAAGCCTCTTGTCGAGCTGTATCTCGCTGTGTGATAGCTAAAGAGAGTTTATCTTTAATATTCTTCAGTTTTGTCCGAGTCTTCGCCAGCTCGTAGTTCAATTTCTTTGCCTCTTATGCCTTCTTCTTCTCCAGATCGGAGACCCTCTCCTTTAATCCGGTGGATGTACTTCTAATGTTATTATAGTCTTCATATATCCCTGCAAGCATGTTACTCATCTAGAAGTGAAGAATGTTATCAGTGTGGAGATGTGCAGATTGGCAACAAGGGTGTGTAAGGGAAAGTATAATCCTTACCATGGCAGCAGCCCGAGTTGCAGTGCCAAACTTTCCCATGAAGTGCATATTTCTCGTTGTGGCGATGGCCTCAGGTAGCCTCATTGTGAAGAGCATGGATGTGGCAATATAATCGCAATCCATCGCCGCGTGAGCAACGGTAGGGTGTGTATATCCATGTGGGAAGATTGGATTCCATTCTTCAGTAGATTTTTCCGTTGTAGTTTTTTCTCGTGGTAGAGCAGAAGTTGAGGCAACATTGGGATCAGGAGCAGCAGCAGTAGTAGAACTAAGCAAAGGGGTAGGAGCCGTAGTCCTGGTAGTATTTGTTCTAGTGGTTTGAGGTTGATCATCCTCTAGTAGGTCATTTAAGCCAAAAAGTTCTTTGTCGCTATCTATCTTGGGTGGTATAGAAGTTATGGCAGCTATCTCTTTTCCTTGTTGTTCTCGAAACCTTTGATCGTATTCTACTTTTCGTCAAGCTCTTTTTACCTTTAGTGTTTTGAGAGCTGCATCCCTTTCTCTCTTTTCAGCCTTCTTTTCTGTTGTGGTAAGGTGGGATTGACGGGTAGTTCATGGAGCTCGTGGTGCTCAGTGCAGTAGAGGCATGTGTTCAGCCATTCTTTCTTTGGTCAGTTGTTCCGGAGCAGCAATATTAGTAGCTTGAAAAATGTTATCCGCGGCAAGTGCAGACTTAGGAGATGATAATGGCCTCTAGGTTATATATTCGTCTCCTTTCTCTTTACGAATATCTCGTAGTGGTTGTTCTTCCGTATGCGTAAGTTTTGTGAATCGTGGTTTGGAGATTTCTGTGCAGAAA
Organism: Tetracentron sinense; assembly: GCA_015143295.1. Lineage (NCBI taxonomy): Eukaryota > Viridiplantae > Streptophyta > Magnoliopsida > Trochodendrales > Trochodendraceae > Tetracentron > Tetracentron sinense. The sequence goes on from CM026563.1 coordinate 38,454,468, forward strand.
GAGTTATTATCAGTAGCAGCGGAAATGTATAAATTCAGTAGCAGGAGTAGAGCAAAGTCAGCAAACCTGAGGAGAATTCACTGAGAACAGGACGGACGATCTCATTTCTCCAAGCACCGGAGATAATAAAGGGCAACTCTTTCCAATCTTTGTCTATATCGGGGAGGTGTGTTGTAACGCCCCAAAATACCCCCTAGGAGTTTTGGGATATTTCAGGTGTCACACTGCGAACCTATCAAACCATCCTGTAATGCACAAGGTAAAATACAGTACTCATAACGATAATCAGAGCGCGGAAGCTATCATATATGCGGAAGCGTAAACAAATTTTCATTTCTTCTGATGATCCAAAATAGTATTCCAAGTTAACATAAATACAAGACATGTCTAAGCCTAAGGTGGACAGGCCCACCTATCAAAATATCAAAATACACCAAACCCTCTCATACTCTCCCCTCAACAGTAGTCGAGGTATGGCCACGCATCGAGGTCTCGGTCCGCCTGAGACTGTAATGGGATAGCCGACTCTCTCTCCTCTGTATACTCTTCCTCGACCCAAGGCTCCGGGTCGAGGGCTCCCTCAGTACCTGCCGACATGAAAGTACGGCTGAGCATGGAATACTCAGCGAGTACAAGCTACTAGCAGACCATAACAGTAATAAAAACACATAACAGTAATATCATACAAGCAGTAATAGAAACATCACAAAGAAACAGTATAGGGCATGACACAATACAAGCATCCTGACGTGCGTACATGAATGCGAAAATGCCAATAAAACTCATGCTTGAAAACCCTTGTCATGTCCCGGTATGCCTCGTAGAAATCATGTATGCGTGCATGCATGAATGCATGATCATCATCTTGTAAACCTCCATCTTGTAAACTTGTGAGCCAGAGGCTAGCACCCGAATCTCCCTGGGCTGCCAACCTCCTTGATATGCAATGCACTTGTGAGCCAGAGGTTAGTACCCGAATCCTCCCTGGGCTACCAACCTCCTTGTTATGAAATGCACTTGTGAGCCAGAGGTTAGTACCCGAATCCTCCCTGGGCTACCAACCTCCTTGTTATGAAATGCACTTGTTGTTTATTATATGCACATGCTCTTGAAATCTCGGTTCATGCTATCATGCGTGCTCGTGTACGTGTCAATAGTGACTATCATGATAATGAGGATCGTCAAGACATGGCATTGCAATTCAATTCATGATATGAACATGGGTAACTTAAGTAATTTGCATAACATTTGATCGATTTATCATTTATATGAACGCATGCATAAAACCCATTTCTATATTCTTCATTTAGATCATTTATTCATAGTTTAGGTATTTTGTCAAACACTTTCATACATTATTCCTTAGTAGTTTATCTCTTTCTTTTAAATGCATATTTTCCATTCAATCACACAATGGTAAGTTTGTTATTTGTACTATGCCCATCCTCCATTTTCCAATCCACAACCCACACATCATACATCACATTCGGCATCCAATCGCCACATCCAATCTCCCATCCACACATTCATTCCATTTCCCTTATCTTGTTTATATTTGTTGAGTTAATACAATGCATAGGGAAGGAAAAGCATAATATATATAGAATCACCATTTACACTAGAAAACCTAGGTTATTGCTAGGGAAAGTTAGTAGGGTGTACTAACCTTAAATCAAGGCTTGATCCTTGATAGAAACCTTGATTGAAGCTCCAACTTGAAAGAAGAACACCTTTGCTTGAAGAAGACTTGAGTTGAGGAAGAAACCCCTTTCAAAAATGTGCTTGGGTTGCTGCCCTAGCTTGGAGAATGGTTCACACACGAGCTTGAGTCTCGATTTTGAAGCAACTTGAGTTGGGGTGAGCTATGGTTCTTAAACCCCCTTTGATTTCCTTCTCAAAACCAAACCCTAGGTTAGAGCTTTCTCCTCTTCTCTCTCTATCTCTCAAAATGTCTAAGGGTTGTGAATGAGGGCTCAAAGGGTCGAGCAAACCCTTATGGGTAAGGGTTTAACACCCAAAAGACGAAAACGCCCTTACTGAAATTTCTGCAAAAACGCGAAGACCGAGCGATCGGTGGTTATGACCGATCGATCGGTTGCCTACCGAGCGATCGGTGTTTATGGCCGATCGACCGGTCAAAAACTCACTCTCTGGAAAATTTCCCCATACAAAATTTCTGACCGCGCGATAGCTACCGATCGATCGGTTATGGACCGATCGATCGCTGACTGGACCGAGCGATCGGTTCTCTGTATGTCTGGACTGTTTTGACCATATCTTTTGACTCGCTCGTCGGATTTCGACGATTCAACTTGCGTTGAGTTCGTCTTTCGAAAACGCACATTTCTGACATTTCAGAATTTCCGATTTCTCCCTTATTTATTAATTAGACTACAAAAACGGCCAATTAGCTACGAAGGTGCTATTCATTAAGGATGAAAAAGTCCGGGGTGCTACATGTGTAATGATATCAGGAATTTTGGGTTGTTGATTTGAAGAGAAGTAGGTATTATCTCCATCCTCGGGGGTCCCTCAGCACTTCACAACATAGCGAAAGTGAAAGTCGTGTCTAGCCTCTATGTTATATCCGTCTCTATTGAACTTGCTCATTAGAGACATGTACTTGTAAAATTTCGGGTGCATTTGTCTAGGAGCTATTTGGAGGGCAGCGAGGACATAATCAACAACGGGGTCTAGTGGAAATCGTAATCCAGCTTCGAATTGGGCAAGGTAAATAGTAGTGCAAGAGGAGCGATAGTCGGGGTAGATGTCTTCTTCATTAAAATGAAGATAGACATATGGAGGAATTTCGTATCGAGTTCTATAGTGGTCCAAAGCATATGTGTATACTGGTTTTGGTTTGGGTTTGAGAGCAGTAGCAATTGCACTGTGGAGAGCTCTGCTGGAGCAACTGATTTCATCATCGCTATCAACTTTAACTATTTCGGCAGACATGGCGCAAAGGCAAAAGTAAATGGAGGAATGAAAGCAGGTGTAGAGAAAGAATCAGTGATGTGCCAAGTACACTAAGATGCAGAGAATCAGTGAAGAGCTAAGGACAATGAGCAACCAGTAAATTATGAGTGAAATGGCAAACTAGAGCAAATAGTAGAGAAAGAAGTCTCACCAAGCATAATGCGGTGCTAAGCAAAGAGAGAGCAAGGAGCTGCAAATCGTTGGAAGATACAAAATCCGGCAGGGTAACAGTGCAAATTTGAGTAGAGAGTAGGAGTTCTTCGCATCTCTATTTATAGGCAATTCCAGAGTGCAAAGACGAGCATAACCTCAATCGTGGCCATACACGTGGGCAAGTGTAAGGGTAAGATAGCCATTTCTGTAAAATTGAACATAGCGTGTTAGACTAACCTTTTGTAGGATGAAATTAGCCTTCATCTCGGGCGTACACATCAGTGGTGGTAAGGGCATGATTGTCTTCTTTAAGATAGAGAGCGAATGCAACGTCTCGAGTTTCGCACAAAGCAATGATGACAGTTTACCATGCATTAAATGAGGCGTAATGGATTTGTGAACGTGCTACAGTTGTCACGGTGATATATCTTCATGTGTAGTGCAACCAAGAGATCAATGACAATGGAGTATATACAAATGACAGAGAGCATAAAATGAAGAATGGAGTACGACCAACTTCTGTGACTTACGGTATTCCTCTTCTGGAATGCTGAGAGGTTTATGATACTTTGAACTGCGTTTAAAGCATCATAAAGGGGCTAATTGTAAAGGATAAAATTCATATTTGATCTGTGTTGTGTGAAAACGAGCATGTTTTTGGTGTTATAATGGTGGATACGAGCTCATATGTGTTTTTGAATACGTATTCGTTGTGCGTATGACAACGGACTCGTTGTGATCCTCACAACGGAAACATTGTTTTCTAGACAACGGACTTGTAGTCATCAAGACAACGATATTGTCCTCGTTGTGAACAACGAACCCGTACTTTAGTCAACAGCAAGACCGACTATCAAGACCCGATCCTCAGGAGGCGATCATTTGGCTTTGAGGTTAGGTGGAAAGTACTGTCCTATCATTTATTGCTAGTCACTTCAGATGGGTTAACCGACTTAAAGATGGTAGGCTCTCGCGTGTGACACGTATAGCGCCAGATATATCTGACATAATTGGGAATGCGTGTAAAGCTACTAGCATGGTCATCCATTGCCATCGATGGTCATCTATGGGCATCCTGAGCTTAACCTATAAATACCCCCTTGAGACCCAGTGCATAGGATCCGAGAATTTTGAGCATATTTTCTAGTGTTTATCCAGATATATAGTGCATAAACTGTTACAACTTAATTTAATCCAAATTAATTGACATAAAATCAAGAGTAAAAATAATATACTTGCAAGTGCACAAGTGACACAGTTGATGTATCTGGTGAGCACAGGGTCGAATCCACAGGGATTGACTATTGTGCAACAAGAATTAAGGAAACGAAATCTAGAGAAAAAAGATATTTAAAATCAGTTTTCCACTCAATGAGAATGGAGCAAAAATCACTGTTACTGTAAAGCAATGAAAAAGAGGTCTAAGGTTTCAGGAAAATCCACCTACCCCTCCTTATGCTTAGATTTGGATGAAAACACATCTAGAATTAAATAATAATTTAATCTAGATGAAAAATTATACGATAAAACCACTGACCATTAAATTCAATTGAATAATTAGAGAAATGAAAAATCACTTTGTATCCAACTCACAGGGGATCCAAGCATTCCATATATCATTCGATCATATGAAATCAAAGAACATATAGAGATGAACAATTAACCAAACTAAGAAAATTATTCAATTAAAATAAATAATCAAACCATCCACATCATCCACATAAATTGGAAAAAGGTTTAAATCCCTAACCTTAGAAAGGTGTTTAGCCCACCATGATTGGAGTTGTCATCCTCCTTAATGGTGTTCCAAACACTACAATAAAATAACTCCAAAAAAAGCTAAAAGAAGAAGAGAGAAAAGAGAATGAGAAAAGATCAGAGAGAGTCCCAAAAGTCTCTCACTTTAGGTTTATATAGACTAAAGGGAAAAAAGAAGAGAAAAAAAGCAAAAGAGAAACTTCTAATTCCAAAATTTCAACCAAAATTGCACTTCCCTTCACTTGATGACGTATTGTGGCCTCTTAAACGTCCGAATTAGGAGATCATTGTGAAATACAATTTTGTTTCCCTTTAAGTCTTCTTTCCAAAACATCAAACCTTGCCTTAATCTGAATTTTGAGTCAAAAGGTATGTCCAAATTAGTAAGTACTGTCTAGATTAGGCGGGAATCCGGGAAATCCTCCTTCTTTGTTTGGGATTGGTTGCTAAATAATAGCACTCCTCTAGCCATCCACGAAATTTCTTGCTTTTCTTGTAGATTTAGTTGACCTCCATTAAGCTCCTTACTTGAATTCCAAAATCCACCCAAAATAGAGAGTTCTTGTGACCAAAATAGACTTTCTCCTTTTTTTTCTGAAATAGAAACATCAATATAGCACACTTCTTCTTTCTAATTCAAGAGAGTTCCACCATTTTTATGCCAAAATCATATGAATCTATATCTTCCTAAGATTCTCCAGCCATGTTGTAGAATCTTTCTATACTTGGTCTTGGGCTTTGCTCTTGGGCTTTGACTCTTTGACTTGAGACTTGGCTTCTTGGACTTTTGGCTTGGGCTTTGCACTTTGGGCTCTAACTCCTTTAGATCTTTGAGTTGAACATGGGCTATTTGAAACTTTGGACTTCTTGAATCCCGAGAGTAATCTGGGGTTAGGATTCCTACAAAAAATAAATACACGTAATAAGTCTCTCTTAAAAATATTTTGCATGCGACCTTCCAAGACATGTATGAATACATGCAAATGTATCATGAAAATTAAGAGAAAGAGGACAACACAATGGTAAAAAGAGAATACACCACTTTACGTGTAAAAATGAAGATATAAACCAAAGAAGTATGATAATGCTTATTTAAATGAGGATAATTAAGCAAAATTAAGCACTTATCAACACCCCCCAACCAGCATTTTGCTAGTCCTTGAGCAAAAAAATGTGAAGAAGCAATATCAAAATATCATCATTTCAATTCTATAAGACAATCAGAAAACTTTCATTATGCATGACAACCAAGAAATTTTGAAAGAATCTCAGTTCATCTCTCAGTAGCATCACCCATCTGTGACAATGATTTCAACTCAGATTTAAGAGGCAGAATATAGTCAATCAATTAATCAGGATAATAACTATAAAGCATGACTAACAATCCTCCTTTTCAAAACAGATTTATCTTTTCAAAACAATTGAAGAAGAATAAAAATTACTCATAATAAACTTCTTCATGTTGCACATTCTAATCAAGGCATCAAATTTAGAATTATTAGGGCACTGGTTTTCATTATATTTCAGCCATATATTCCAGCATTCTAAATAAAGTCCAAATCACTAAGTCACCATTTAGAAAATTTTGAGTGCATGTGCAATCTGAAAAATATCCAAAGTATCGATTTCCTTAAGCAGAGCCAACTTTTTAATCACCATAGAATGGTTGGGTTAGCCTAAGGATCTAATTCAAAACTAAGCTAATCTGTCCAGGATCACGAAAGTTGTGGATATTCACCTTAATACCTCATGGGCTTTATCTGTGATATTTCAGTTTATTTGCTTTTTTACAATGACGGCTTTCACCCAACTTGTTTTAACAAGGTCATAGCAAAACAAACTGATATTTCAACATTGAGAGCACAGTTTCAAATGTCCATATCTTTTTTTTTTTTTTTTTCAAAGACCTGACAAGAGGTAGCCCTTTTCAAAGTACCTGGTCAAATTCACTGGTTTCTTTCCATGACTTCATCATAACCCAGTTCTGTTTTCTTCTTACCAGCAAACCAAGTGAACAAGATAGTCATAGTTCATCAGACTTGGTTTCTCCCTACATTCCAGACAATTATCAAGTCAACAACTACCAAATTCAACCTAGCTCCAGATATTGAGTCAGATGTGTAGTGAAAGTTCAAAAATTCAGAAATTTATAATTTTCACTAACTGAGAATTAGTAACAAAGACTTTTCATTTTAAACAGCTGGAATTGAGCTTCTTAAAGATTTTCACCGTGTGCCTTTATAATCCAAAATTCAATAGCTCAATAGATAAAAGGCAAGGAAGAAATAGACAGTAGCCAGGACAAAAACACAATTTTTTTTATTTTTTTTTTAAATTTTTTTTGTGAAGGAGGAATGTGATGGTCTACTATTAGCAGAGATTATCCCAACAATAAAGCACAGATCTACACCCCCCAACCTAAATCGAACATTGTCCTCAATGTTTCAAATAGAGATTTATATGAAATATAACATTGAGAGATCAAAAAGAGATAGAGGGTATGAAACATCATAGGGATATGAACTAATCAATCAAAGCAAGTAAAAAAAACAAAAATGCATAGTATACACAGAAGTTCTCCTCAAGGGAGAGAAATGATCAATCAGGATAAACGGGATCTTCCAGAGTTGTGGACTCAACATCTGGGGTGAAATTCTCCAAAAACGGTTTCAATCGTTGACCATTGACTTTAAAAACATTACCGTTTTCAGGATTCTCAATCTCGATAGTTCCATAAGGGTAAACAGTTTTCACAATGAAAGGGCCGGTCCAACGAGATCGAAGCTTACCAGGAAATAGATGCAAACGAGAATTATACAAAAGAACTTGTTGAGAAGGCTCAAAAGATTTTCGAAGAATATGCTTATCATGAAAAACCTTCATTCTTTCCTTGTAAATTTTGGCACTCTCGTAAGCATCATTTCGAGTTTCGTCCAACTCATCCAGTTGGAGTTTGCGAAGCGAGCCTGCTTTCTCCAAATCAAAATTGAGTGTCTTTATCGCCCAGTAAGCCTTGTGTTCCAATTCAACAGGCAAGTGACAAGCTCTTCCAAAGACAATTCGATATGGAGACATTCCAATCGGGGTTTTGAAAGCTGTACGGTAAGCCCATAGCGCATCGGTTAGTCGTAATGACCAATCCTTACGGTCTGGATTTACAGTTTTTGTAAAATATGTTTAATCTCCTGATTGGATATCTCCACTTGTCCACTTGTTTGTGGGTGATAAGGGGTAGAAACTTTATGGGTTATCCCATATTTTTTCATCAAGGCCTCAAAAGGTCGATTACAGAAGTGCGTACCCCCATCACTGATAATAGCTCGAGGTGTTCCAAACCTTGATAAAACATTTTCTTTTAAAAATCGCAAGACCGTTTTGTGGTCATTGGTTTTGCTTGGAACAGCCTCGATCCATTTTGACACATAATCAACGGCTACTAAGATATAAAGATACCCAAAAGAAGGAGGGAATGGTCTCATGAAATCGATGCCCTAACAGTCAAAGACTTCAATAATCAAAATTGGGTTGAGAGGCATCATATTCCGATGGGAGATTCCTCCTAATTTTTGGCAACGCTCGCATGCTTTGCAAAACTCATGAGTGTCCTTAAAAAGAGTGGGCCAATAAAAACCACATTGCAGAATTTTTACGGTAGTCTTTTTGGCTGAAAAATGACCACCACATGCTTCAGAGTGACAAAAGGAGATGACATTCATGTGTTCAGAATTAGGCACACATCTCCGAATAATTTGATCAGAACAATATTTAAATAGATAAGGATCATCCCAGAAAAATCTACGTACCTTGGTCAAAAATTTCTTTTTATCTTGTTGTTTCCAATGAATTGGAAGGTTACCTGTAACAAGATAATTCGCAATATCCGCAAACCAAGGTAATTGGGAGACAGCAAAAAGTTGCTCATCGGGAAACGTGTCTTTGATTGGCATTGTCTCTAAGGAATCAGAGAGCACAAGACGGGATAAATGATCAGCCACTACATTTTCTACTCCTTTTTTATCTTTAATTTCTAAGTCAAATTCCTGGAGTAGAAGGATCCACCTAAGGAGTCTTGGTTTAGCATCCTTCTTAGAAAGAAGGTACTTTAAAGCTGCATGGTCAGTGAATATAATAATTCGAGATCCAATCAAGTAAGATCGGAACTTGTCAAGTGCAAAGACTACGGCTAGGAGTTCTTTTTCGGTAGTAGAATAGTTCATCTGAGCACTGTTCAAGGTCCTACTTGCATAGTAAATGACACAAGGCTTCTTATCCTTGCGTTGCCCTAGCACGGCCCCAACCGCATAATCACTAGCATCACACATGATTTCAAATGGTAAACTCCAATCAGGTGGTTGCATTATAGGAGCAGAAGTCAACATGCCTTTCAACTTTGCAAAAGCATCCTGGCATGCTTTAGTCCACTCGAAGGAGTTTTCCTTTGATAGAAGGTTACACAATGGTCTAGATATTGCACTAAAGTCTATAATAAACCTTCTGTAAAATCCTGCATGACCTAGAAAAGATCTAATGTCCTTAATGGTCTTTGGGGTGGGCAAATTGGCTATCAAATCAATTTTGGCTTTATCCACTTCGATTCCTTGGGAGGAGACAATGTGGCCAAGCACGATCCCTTTAGAGACCATAAAATGACACTTCTCCCAATTCAGAATGAGGTTTTTCTCCTCACATCTAACCAAAACATTCTTTAAATGAAACAGATAATCATCAAAAGAATCACCAAACACAGAAAAATCATCCATAAACACTTCAAGAAAACGCTCTACCATATCGCTAAATATGCTCAACATGCATATTTGGAATGTGGCAGGAGCATTACACAACCCAAATGACATCCTTCGATAAGCAAAAGTGCCGAATGGACATGTAAAAGTGGTCTTTTCTTGATCCTCAGGTGCAATTTCTATCTGATTATAACCGGAGTACCCATCTAGGAAACAATAAAATTTATGACCAGCTACTCTTTCTAAAATTTGGTCCATGAAGGGCAATGGGAAATGGTCTTTCCTAGTCACTGAGTTCAACTTCCTATAGTCAATGCACACTCGCCAACCAGTTGTGACTCTAGTTGGGATTAATTCATCATTAGCATTCTTGACTACAGTTATACCGGATTTCTTAGGTACCACTTGGGTAGGACTTACCCACTGACTATCAGAAATAGGGTATATGATCCCTACATCCAAAAGTTTTAGGACCTCTGCTTTAACCACATCTTTCATGTTGGGATTCAGCCTGCGCTGCATCTCTCTAGAGGGTTTAGCATTATCCTCCAAATATATCCTATGGGTACAAATTAAGGGACTGATTCCCTTAATATCAGTTATGGTCCACTCTATTGCACCTTTGTGTTCTCTAAGAACATCAATTAATTTTTCTTCCTGAGTCTCATTCAATTGTGAGGAGATGACCACTGGGAATGTCTCTGCTTGTCCCAAAAATGCATATTTGAGATCAGCTGGCAAAGGTTTCAACTCAAGCTTTGGTGTTTGGATACTTGAAGGGAGGGGCAGGGTATCGCGAGGTGGCAATTCCTCAAAACGTGATCTCCACTTGTTAGTATCCAACACCGGAACAGATTCCAACAAAGAGTTTACAGAATTAATTAAAATGTCCTCATTAAAATCATTAAAATGTGTCAAACAAGCTTCTAGAGGATCAGAAAAAGAAGATTGAAGAAATTGGTCTTTCACAAGAGTTTCAATCAAGTTTACTCCATGCACATCATCATCATCATCCCCAGGTTGTTTGCAGATATTAAAAATATTTAATTCCAAAGTCATGTTGCCAAACGAGAGTTTCATGACACCATTCCTGCAATTGATCAAAGCATTAGAGGTTGCAAGGAATGGGCGGCCTAATATAACAGGAATTTGAGTGCATGCATTCAACACAGGTTGTGTGTCCAAGACAATAAAATCAACAGGAAAGTAAAATTTGTTTACTTGGACTAACACATCCTCAACTACCCCTCTCGGTATTTTCACTGAACGGTCAGCAAGTTGGAGTGTTACCTTAGTGGGCTTTAGCTCACCAAGACCCAACTGCTCATACACCGAGTAGGGTAAGAGGTTAACACTAGCCCCAAGGTCAAGCAAAGCTTGCTCTATCCTGAAGTTCCCAATAATACAAGAAATTATTGGGCATCCTGGATCTTTGTATTTGGGTGGGGTATTATGTTGAATGATTGCACTCACTTGTTCTGTTAAGAAAGCTTTCTTTTGTACATTAAGCCTACGCTTGACTGTACATAAATCTTTTAAGAACTTGGCATATGATGTAATTTGTTTGATAGCATCTAACAAGGGGATGTTGATCTTTACCTGTTTGAAGATTTCTAATATATCAGCATTATGGACTAACTTTTGAGGAGGTTGTAACCTTTGGGGAAAAGGAGCAGGTATCGGACATTGCAAAGCCATATCAGATTTGGACTTAACAAGTTCATCATCACTCTTTGATTTTAAAGATTCCTCAGGTTTGTGAACCTTCTTTGGAATATCTTTATCAATTATTTTTCCATTTCGTAGAGTGGTAATGGACTTGATATGTTCCTCTTGGGAATCTGAAGAATTTGAATTACTTACCTCAAATTGACCTCTAGGATTTGGTTGAGGTTGAGCAGGAAATTTGCCATTTTCTTGAAAGCTCAACGAAGAGGTCAACTCTTTGACAGAATTCTTCAGATCATTGATAGCTTGCATTGTCTGATTATTAATGTTTGTTTGACCTTGCATAAATTGTTGCAACGTCTCCTCAAGGGTCTTCTTATGTGGAGGCACATAAGGAGTATGAGTGGAAGGCCCCTGAGGAGGGTTGTTTGCTGTAGGACCATTTTTCTAACTAAAGGTGGGATGGTTCCTCCAACCAGGATTGTAAGTTTCCGAGTAGGGAGAAGAAAAAGGCCTTTTATAGGTGTTCATGACATTTGCTTGATCATGTAACACCTCTTGAAAAGCTGGGATTGTAGGACAATCCTGAGTTCGGTGTACATTAGTCTCGCATATGCCACAAACATCTTCCACTTTTTCAGTGGCCTTAATTGAGTTTACTTTCATAAGTTCCATGGCTTCTACTTTTCTGGTCAAACTAGCTATTTTGGCATTCACATCATTATTCTCTTCTTTCAGGAGGTACATACCTCCCTTAGTCATGGCATTAGGCTTGGTCTTCTCTGACCTATCAGATCTATCAGTGTTATCCCAAGATTGGGCATTTTCAGCTAATTGGTCAAAATAATCCCAAGCCTCTTCGGGATCTTTATTTAGAAACTCACCATTGCACATCATCTCTACAAACTGGCGCATTTAAGAGGTTAAATCTTCATAGAAAAAACTAACAGTGCGCCATGTCTCGTAGCCATGATGGGGGCAAGTCAACAATAATTCCTTGAAACGTTCCCAACATTGGAAAAAAGTTTCATTCTCCTTTTGGGAGAAATTCATGATGTTCCTCCTGAGAGTATTAGTCTTATGGGTAGGGAAGAATTTTTTTAGAAACTCCCTGGTCAGTTCTTGCCATGTGCCAATGGATCTTGGCTTTAGAGAATTTAGCCAATTTTTGGTCTTCTCTTTTAAAGAGAAAGGGAACAATTTTAACCTAACCACATCATCACTAACATTTTGATTGCGCAAGGTTGCACAAACCTCATCAAATTCTTTCAAGTGTAGGTAAGGACTTTCTGAGTCTAAGCCATGAAACTTAGGAAGTAATTGAATCACTCCCGGTTTTAAGTCAAAAGTATTTGCATTAGTAGGAAAAACCATACAAGACGGAGAACTCGTCCTTGTTGGTTGCAAATATTCACGCAAGGTCAGCATTGGTGGATTATTATGAACTCCATTATCCCTCTGATCACTTTCATTGTCAGTCATAGTGTCTGATGAATAAGAATGATCAGAATCTTCAAACAAGTTATTAGACAAGTCTTCAATCTCAAAGTCTGTTCTCCTCAAGCGGCTTGTGTGATCTCGATTCCACGTGATCATACAAATGAGAGAACTCAAAGGGAAAGTCAGGGATTCAAACAAGAATGCATGCACCTCCTATAAGTCTTCTATACGAACAAGCTAGCTAAAAGGGCGACAGACGAGGCACGTATACAGAGTATACGCCGAGCTTCCCCACTAGGTTGTAAGTTGACAGTAGATGCAAGATAAGTAGGAGAATAACGAGAGTGAAGGAGTGAGTTTACCAGAAGTGAAGAAATTCCTGAACTTAGGCAAAACAATGTCTGTTTCCAAGTAGGTAAGCAATAGATGTACCTGTTTAAAACAAGCAATATCAATCCGCTTAATTACCTACCGTGGGAGGGTGCACGGAATTCCAACCTTCCACCTATGTGATATAATCCCTTCAAGCAAGTTAATTGATTTCCTACCGTGGGAGGGTGCACGGAATTCCAACCTTCCACTAAAAAAAAATAAAAAAAATCAGACTCCCTTTTTTTTTTCAGTCAAGTTAGAAGCAAGAAAGTAAAAGTTAGCAGTTAGAAGTTAGAAGTTAACAGTTAGAAGTTAGAAGTTAGAAGTTAGGAGCAAGAAAGTAAAAGTTAGAAGTTAGGAGTTAGAAGCAAAAAAAAAAAAGAGTAAAAGTTAGTAGTTAAAAGTTAGAAGTTAGAAGTTAGGAGCAAGAAAGTAAAAGTTAGATGTCAGGTGCAGAAAGTAAAAGTTAGGAGTTAGAATTAGAGGGAATGGGGAATGGGAGAATTTCGTAACCCGTGTTCTCGTCACACGTTGCAATCCCCGGCAACGGCGCCAAAAACTTGTTACAACTTAATTTAATCCAAATTAATGGACATAAAATCAAGAGTAAAAATAATATACTTGCAAGTGCACAAGTGACACAGTTGATGTATCTGGTGAGCACAGGGTCGAATCCACAGGGATTGACTATTGTGCAACAAAAATTAAGGAAACGAAATCTAGAGAAAAAAGATATTTAAAATCAGTTTTCCACTCAATGAGAATGGAGCAAAAATCACTGTTAATGTAAAGCAATGAAAAAGAGGTCTAAGGTTTCAGGAAAATCCACCTACTCCTCCTTATGCTTAGATTTGGATGAAAACACATCTAGAATTAAATAATAATTTAATCTAGATGAAAAATTATACGATAAAACCACTGACCATTAAATTCAATTGAATAATTAGAGAAATGAAAAATCACTTTGTATCCAACTCACAGGGGATCCAAGCATTCCATATATCATTCGATCATATGAAATCAAAGAACATATAGAGAGGAACAATTAACCAAACTAAGAAAATTATTCAATTAAAATAAATAATCAAACCATCCACATCATCCACATAAATTGGAAAAAGGTTTCAAATCCCTAACCTTAGAAAGGTGTTTAGCCCACCATGATTGGAGTTGTCATCCTCCTTAATGGTGTTCCAAACACTACAATAAAATAACTCCAAAAAAAGCTAAAAGAAGAAGAGAGAAAAGAGAATGAGAAAAAAGATCAGAGAGAGTCCCAAAAGTCTCTCACTTTAGGTTTATATAGACTAAAGGGAAAAGAGGAGAAAAAAAGCAAAAGAGAAACTTCTAATTCCAAAATTTCAACCAAAATTGCACTTCCCTTCACTTGATGATGTATTTTGGCCTCTTAAACGTCCGAATTAGGAGATCTTTGTGAAATACAATTTTGTTCCCCTTTAAGTCTTCTTTCCAAAACATCAAACCTTGCCTTAATCTGAATTTTTAGTCAAAAGTTATATCCAAATTAGTAAGTACTGTCTAGATTAGGCGGGAATCCGGGAAATCCTCCTTCTTTGTTTGAGATTGGTTGCTAAATAATAGCACTCCTCTAGCCATCCACGAAATTTCTTGCTTTTCTTGTAGATTTAGTTGACCTCCATTAAGCTCCTTACTTGAATTCCAAAATCCACCCAAAATAGAGAGTTCTTGTGACCAAAATAGACTTTCTCCTTTTTTTTCTGAAATAGAAACATCAATATAGCACACTTCTTCTTTCTAATTCAAGAGAGTTCCACCATTTTTATGCCAAAATCATATGAATCTATATCTTCCTAAGATTCTCCAGCCATGTTGTAGAATCTTTCTATACTTGGTCTTGGGCTTTGCTCTTGGGCTTTGACTCTTTGACTTGAGACTTGGCTTCTTGGACTTTTGGCTTGGGCTTTGCACTTTGGGCTCTAACTCCTTTAGATCTTTGAGTTGAACATGGGCTATTTGAAACTTTGGACTTCTTGAATCCCGAGAGTAATCTGGGGTTAGGATTCCTACAAAAAATAAATACACGTAATAAGTCTCTCTTAAAAATATTTTGCATGCGACCTTCCAAGACATGTATGAATACATGCAAATGTATCATGAAAATTAAGAGAAAGAGGACAACACAATGGTAAGAAGAGAATACACCACTTTACGTGTAAAAATGAAGATATAAACCAAAGAAGTATGATAATGCTTATTTAAATGAGGATAATTAAGCAAAATTAAGTACTTATCATAAACCTTCGTCTCAGAACTCTATTTCTCAATGTTTCAGTGCTACAATGTTTTACTATTCATCATCTCTTTCGTGTACTAACTTTATCATCGGAGTTTATTTCAGGATGCACACCTGACCCCTTCTTTTCTTCTGCAGGTGAAGTGTTTTGTTCTTTACCTTCTATCAGCTACTGACGCATGGCGAGTTTGGGTAATTTCCCCTTCAGGATTTATAAGTGGTTGTTAACGGGGTTGAGAGTTCAAGCACAATTGGTTGTAATTCGATCTCCCATTCCCATGAATATATTTTTTAAAAATCAGTTTTACAAAATTTAAGTAGTGGGGCACGTGCCCACATGGCTCCACCCGTTTTATATATATATATATAAAATATTTCATCCTACCCTTCGCGAACCAGGTTCATTCTAGAGTGGTGAATTACAAACCGTGAACTCGAATTTGAACTGTGCAAACCAAGTAACATTGGTATGGATGGTGGAAACTTATAGTGATATTATATAAATAGTGCATCTAAACTTTGATTTTTCCGTCATCACAGGTTTGGTTGCGACGTGAGTTATTTTATTATATATGTGGAGACACTTTTTTTTTTTTTTTTTTTTGAATATGAGATAACTTTTACAACCTACAGAGAGCAACCGGCCGGCCCCTACGGGGTCTCGGGCCCCTGGAGACACTTTTGGATATGACAAAGTCTTACAAAGAATTCTCAACGGATGGGCCATATTTTCAGTTGTGTGAGAGCATAAGTTAAATACATTAGATGGACTCACAACAATTTTTTAAAGGAAAATAATCACCTCCTTGGTGGGTGATGCGAGGATGGGTGTCTCGGCTACCATTTTCTTGTCATGAGTCCCCCCTTCTAACCCCATTTAATTGTGGTTAAGATTCATCCACCCTTAGGGTT
The DNA here is from genome assembly GCA_015143295.1 of Tetracentron sinense. Taxonomy (NCBI): domain Eukaryota; kingdom Viridiplantae; phylum Streptophyta; class Magnoliopsida; order Trochodendrales; family Trochodendraceae; genus Tetracentron; species Tetracentron sinense. The sequence continues at coordinate 38,470,764 of CM026563.1, forward strand.
CACTCATCTATCCTTGGTTTTTAGAAAAATAAAATAAAAAATATTAACTAAAGGGTTAAAAAAATTAACCCGAGTTAATAGAAGTTGAAGGGTCACCTATGTGAGAGCGAGGAGGAATAGTCCCCTTCTCGGGCTGACGAGGGACTATTGCTTTTAAAAAAAAGTTTATTTAGAGTCCGTTCTTCTGCAGTGACTTATAAAGTCCGGCACTTTGCAATTTTTGTTTGTTGACAATATCTATTTCCTTTTGAGAACTCTATGAATCAATGCTTTTCATCTATTCGGTTGCAATTCCCGTAAGATTTTAAATGTGTAAAATAAATGATCTCAAATCTCATAATAAAAAAGGGTAAGACTTGAAATCTCATGATGATAAGAATTAATCTTGTTATAAATCTTAACAAAATGACCCAAATTTCCTACTAACTATCATGAGGGAGTGTAACGGACCCTTATAAGACATCATTCGTCTAATGTTAACTAATAGGTTAATAAATGATGAGAAGGCCTCCTCTCAGCCACATTACCGAGTGGAAATTTCCTCCTTGGGACTTGACCTAAGACCTCTCTCAAAAGGCTACACCTTATGAGCTAGAGAGGCAAGTTACTCCCAACTTCGAGGGTGCAAAATTATCTAGAATTAACGGAGCTGGGCTTTGCTTTCAACAAAGTACATTAGTGGAGCTGTCAATGGAGGGAATTTGGAGTGGATTGGTATATCCAAATTCGTATTTGATTATGTATTTGACCAGGAGGATAGTGAAATATAATATTTGTATCCAACTCCTATTAAAATATTTGAATTCAAATAATATCTAAATTATCCAATTACTTTAAAAATTTTAAAAGAAAGAAATTAAATATTTTAAAATCTTAAAATTATTTTTAAAGTAGAAAATTAATATATTATCTTCATCTATGTTATAAATAATATGTTAATATCTTAAATTACGTAAAAGTTACATATTTGGAAGGTTATTTTAGTCTTGTAAAATTATAATATATTATTTATATATAGTAATATATTACTTAATCGGTTGGATATTTCAAATAATTGAATTTGTATCTGATTATAAATGGATAGTAAAACTACTAGTTGAATTCACTCTGCCGGATACCTATTTAGATAATTATTTGAGTACACAAATTCAGATACGGCTCAAAGCCATTTCCGTTGACACCCTTATACATTAGGATTGCACTCCCAATTTTATAGGAGCAAAGTTTGGGAAAGAATTTACTCCCCCCATTAGAATTGAAGTTCGGGGAAATTTCAAGTTACAAGAGGCCTCCGATTCCTGACACTAAGAGCAGAGACTCACTTATGGTTGGGCTATAGGGCTCAAAAGAACGAGTTGAGCAGGGGAGTGAGATGTTCAAGTTTGTTCGTTAATTAAACGAGCTTGAAAATCAAGCTTGACCTTGGCTTGTTTATTAAATAAACTAGCTCAAGCATATAGGAGCTCGAGGAGTTCATGAGAAACTTGGTTAATTAGATATATCTATTTATATTAGGTACAAATTTTACTTTATTATCCTTGTATAGGTAAAGATATTACGGTGTTACCTAAAATTTTAGTATAAGCTTATAATAGTATAAAGGATATGTTTATAGTGTCATATACATGCATACTAACATTTTGTAAAAAACAAATGAAAATTCTGGACATATGTTCTGCTTTTGTTTCTCTAGCGTGATATGAATCATGTATATTTATAGAATGGTAGATGATTAGACTAAGTTTTTTTTTGGCCCCGCAAGAGCTCTTACAAGGCGGACTACAACCAGCCAATCTATCTATTAGGGTGTTAATGGGCTGGTATGGGACCGTTGAAGCCCAACCCTCACTTGTAAAGGTTTAGCCCAAGCCCTCGCAGGACCTGAACTAGTTAAGAGGCCCAAGCCCTAGCCTCAAGGTCAAGGTTGGGCCTGGGCTTGAAAAAAAGATAAAATAATTTTTTTTTTGTCATGATATTTATATAAAAAAATTCTAAACCAATTGATGAGTGACGACAAAGATGACAGGGTAACAAAAAGAATGAAAGGGATGTAGATTAGATAATTTGAATTAGAAGCCTCTCGATGGTGGGTAATATTTAAATATGGGGATATGGTAGTGAAAATACTACCATACCACAATAATTATTAGAGGAGTGCTAGCGGAGGTCATTGCTACTCTCAACATGAACCAACAGCTTGTCCTATTATGTAACGACCCCAAAATCCTACAAGGCTAAAATAGGACTTTGGAATCGTTACATTACATAAACCTGCTTAAAATCCATACATACAAGGCATACTAACACGAGTCTCCAAAAATGAGGATGATAAAATTTCGATCATAAAATGTCAAACCATCTTATACAATGATAATCCACACATCATAGTTCCTCATAAACGAAATAGTCTAAAACCATCAATAGAGTAAGACAACTAAGGCAACATCAACTAAAAATCAAAAGTCTAATATAAAACATCTCGTCCAAAAGAAATACTAAAACTACTCAATAGGGATGACTATCAAAATTCCTAGCCTCCTCCTCAGGAAGCTCACCTTCTTCCCCCTCTTCGGTGTACACCTCCTCAGTCCACGGCTCTCCTCCTAAACCTGAAGACAATGACAGGTCGACTGAGTGTGGAATACTCAGTGGATAAACAAACTAACAACAATATAAGATAGCATGAGCAATAACAATATCATAACTCAGTTTATCTAAGCTTAATCATACTACTTTCACGTAAAATAGACATAATCAGTGTAACGACCCCAAAATCCTACTAAGGCTAAAATAGGACTTTGGAATCGCCACATTCACTTAACCTGCTTAAAACCATGCATACAAGGCTACTACACGAGTCTCCAGAAAATGAGAGTAATAAAATTCCGATATATAAACCCAATCCAACCTGCACAAGTCTAAGATCTATATATACAACTCACAATGAACCAACAAGTCTGATACACAACTAATAAGAAGTCTACTGAGCAACATCCTCTAAAAGTCAAATACAAAACTCTCTCAATGAAAAGAAATGTAAACTAAGAGGTGTAGCCACCCAAGTCTCTGGCTCCCTCCTCAGAAGGCTCACCTTCACCTCCTTCCTCAAGGTAAGTCTCCTCAACCCACGGCTCCGCCGAGTACTCCTGCTCTATACCTGCCAAGACAAAAGTCCGGCTGAGTACAAAGGTACTCAGTGTATATAAAATCCAACCAACAATAAGGATATACCTACACTTAGTCAGAAACATATCCAATAACATAATAACATAATCAGAGTGCGGAAGAACGTGTGCGCATATACATCATATCATCACCTTGACTCGTGTACTTGTGAGAATCTTAGACTTGGAAGACAATACACTTATGAGTTGCTTATGCTTATGAGACCACGTGCTTGTGAGTTGCTTATGCTTATGCTTATGCACTTATTCAGATCATACAGTAATGAGACATGCCGTTCTTGGCGGATACGGACCATGCCTTATGCACTTATTCAGATCACACAGAAATGAGACATGCCGTTCTTGGCGGATACGGACCATGCCATGCTTATGCTTATTCAGAATGTCATATGTATGCCATGCTCATGCTTGTGGCCCACATGTGTGACTTGTGAGATTCTTATCTTAACATACACGTGCTTATGTGCTTAAGTGTCGAAATTAACGTTCGAGTCGGTAATTGCTTAGATTCCGATTTCCCACCATGGAATCTCCACTATATGTCTCATACCAAATAGTTAGAGAATTCCCGGTTTGAGAGATGTTCCTCTAAGTTCTTACCTTCCCGACTATCAATTCCCATGCAAGAAATTAAGTATACTTAACAAACAATCACATATATATTCCTTATCATAATTCTTAACATCATTTATAATCCATTTACCACCCTTTCATAAAAGTATAATAGCATTTATCCTTTCAAGCATTTTCACAAACACCTTGTGTACACATAATATGAATCCATTGTTTCTCTACCTTTTCATGCATTCATCAAATCGTAATTCCATCCATACAATCAATTCACTATTCACATCCACATATTAATCCCATCCTCCATACATTTCCCATCCTCCATACATTCTATCCACATTTCCAATCCACATGTCCATCTATAATTAGCTTGCTTCTTAGAAAATTAGGGAAAATGCATCAAACATTTATTTCTATCATTTCTAGCATCTTAACATTCACAAAACCTTAAAATAAAGTTGATTAGGATAGTATATCGACCTTAGGAATCCTTCCATTGGATTCAAAACGCTCCCGAGACGATTTGGAGAAGCTTCCCAAACTTTTCTTGCAATCTCCTATCAATCTCCTCCTTCTCCAAGAAAACCCTCTCTCAAAACCCTAGGGTTTCTCCCCCTTTTTGCCAAATTAGGTTAGAACTAGGTGGAGTATTTTAATATTTCGAGTAGGACCCCCTATTTATAGCCCCAAGGTCTGAGAACAAAAGACCAAAAAGCCCTTACTAAATTTCTGTAAAAACACGAAGGACCGAGCGATCGGTGGTTATGACCGAGCGATCGGTTGCTACCGATCGATCAGTGTTTATGACCGGGCGATCGGTCAAAAACACACTCTCTGGAAAATTTCCCCATACAAAATTTTGGACCAGTCGATAGATACCGATCGATCGGTTTTAGACCGATCGATCGCTACTTCTAACCGAGCGATCGGTGCTCTATTTCGACTTATTTTACTGTTTTGGCCATAACTTTTCACTCGTTTGTCGGATTTTGACGATTCAACTTGCGTTGGATTCGTCTTTCGAAAACGAACATTTCTGGCATTTTAGAATTTCTAATTTCCACTTAATTTATAGACTAAAATATACCCTTAATGTAATGCACTAAAAACATGAAAAAGATTCGGGTCTCTACAATCAGAGTGCGGAGCATATAACATGTCATAACATCATCTTGACTCATGTACTAGTGCAATTCTTATCCATGAACTTGCCTTAACATATGCATAGACTCATACATGCATGATTCATAGTGTGTTTGTCCCGTCAACGCATAATTCATAATATTCGACAATACGTAGAGTGGATGTTCGTAATGAGGTATCATTCTTTCATAGCATAACATGAGTGCGACAACGTGTAGAGTGGATGTTCATAATGGGGGATCATTCTTTCATGACATAATTCGTAACATGTTCCTATCCAATGCATGCATGCTTGTGAGACAAGTGGACTCATGAGACTTGAATATTTTTTTATGCAAGTGCACGTGTACTTGAATGTCGTGATTGGAATTCAAATGAGTCATCCCTTAGATTCCAATCTTCCGTTAGGAAACTCCGCTAAGTTACATCTCCCTAGTTAGAGAATTCCGATTTTCCTCTAAAATTTGGCCTACCCGAATACTGATCACCATACAAGTAAATAAAACATAATTTATCATAGCGGCAACAATATTCATTTAACTTAATTTATTAATAATCAATAGCATCATATTAACATTTTTCCTTCTTAAGCATTTCAACAAATACTTTGAGTGCGTTAATTATGGATACTTTGCAATTTCCCATTTTCAACATTCCATCACACCATAATCCATTTATACAATCCGAACATACTCCACATCCATACATTTATCCCTTCCTCCATAATATTCTCCATCCTCCATACAATTCATCCATAGTATAAATCAATTTCCATCTCTAACAAGCTTAATCCATACATAATTAGGGAAAACATACAAAATCTCCATTTCAATCATTTATATCATACTAATATTCATATAAATCAATAATAGAGTTGAGTTAGGGATTTTATCAACCTTAGGGATCCTTCCCTTAGATCCAAATCGCTCACAAGATGATTTGGGGAAGCTTTGAGGAAGATCTCGAAGCTCTCCTTGCAATCTCCTTCTTCTCCAAGCAAACTCTCTCTCAAACCCTTGGTTTTCTCTATTTTCTTGCCAAATTAGGTTAGAAATAGGTAGAGTACTCTAATACCTTGAAATAAGACCCCTATTTATAGCCCCAAGGGTTGAGGGTAAAAAGACCTAAAAGCCCTTACTGAAATTCTGCAAAAACACGAAAGATCGAGCGATCGGTTGTTATGACCGAGTGATCGGTCGCCTACTGATCAACCGGTGTTCTTGACCGAGCTCTCGGTCAAAAACACCCTCTCTGAAAAAATTCCCCATACAAAAAAGTTAACCAGTCGATAGCGACCGATCGATCGTTAATTTGGACCGAGCGATCGATTGTGAACCGAGTGATCGGTTGTGAATCGAGCGATCGGTTGTGAATCGAGCGATCCCTAGCGATCGGTGTTCTACAGATTTTTGACCCATTTTACTGTTTTGACCATAACTTTTGACTCGTTCGTCGGATTTTGACGATTCAACTTGTGTTGGATTCGTCTCTCAAAAATGAACATTTTTGGCAGTTTAGAATTTTCAAATTCTACTTTATTTATGGGCCAAAATGTCTCCAAAGTTGACTGATCTACAAAATGAGTTTAGAAACTCGGAATTCCAACTGCTTAAACAAGGAAAAGACATTAAGGTTTAATATAGGACAGAAAAATAATATTCGGAGTGCTACATATTATGTCAAAGAAGGTTATATAGGTAATTTAAGTTAAATTTTTAAATAAATATGAAACTATATATACATACATAATGAGGGTCTGGGCCTAGACCGGGCTTTAGGTGACTGTTGCCCATGCCAGACCCTCATGTCAATGGGCCTTATTTTTTTTGAGCCCACTTGGGCTTGTAGACTTTATAAATGAAAAATGTCATCGCTTTTATAGTCTTTGAGGGTCAGGCCGACCTGGGCAGGATACGCTCACACGAAGGATTAGCCCTAACCACATGTAATTGCAAGGGCCAACTTGAAACCAGGAACTTGGAAAGGTAATGCAAAGTTTAGATTCACAGAGAAGATAAAAAGGAAATAATGGTTTTGGATGATCGTTTAACATAGACGCTTAGGGCTGCACTTAAGCCAAGCTAGCATGTCGGCTCGACTCAGCTCGGTTCATTTGAGCTAGGCTCAAGTTGGCATTTTAGGCTCGAACGAATCTAGCCAAGCTTTTATTTGGGGTCGAATGTTTAAACAAGCTAAGCTCAAGCCAGACCTTATTTGATTTGGCTCGACTCATTTAGGGCTCAGTTCAACTTGAGCTCGATTGAGGCTAGCAAACACCCCGTGCAATGCACGGGTAGTAGTTTCTTAAAGCATTAAGAATAATAAATATAAATAGTTTTTAAAATGTATGAAAATATTGTAGATTTGTATAAACCAACAGTGTGTTCTTCCATTAAAGTGGCTACTTTAAATTCACAAACCAATCAATAAAATTAGATTTTAGCACATCCAAGCGGCCACAAGAAATTCAAATATACTGCAATTATAGAATGGAGCCTAACATATGTTTGTCTTATTTCAAGTTTTCAAACCAATGAATTGTAGTCATCAATGGCTGACATAAAAAAACAAACACAAGCTTTAAGAAAATGGTAGAACCAAATACATATTACCAAAAATATAGGTTAACTATCGTTATTTCCTTTAATTGCAAAGTTATAGGTTAATTGAAAAATCAATGGGTCAATTTTCGTCTCCACAATATGAAGCAAAAGGGTTTTTGTTGAGTATTATGAAGCATAACCAACATGGAAGGTGGCAATAAATCTGGTGATTATATATATAGGGCGCTGTTAGACGCACCCCACTTTTTGATGACTGCACACCATTAGTAAAAATTACTTACTATAAAAAATTAAAAAAAATGTAATAATTTTATAATTACACACCAATCGGAAGTTATCACAGATTAACTAGAAGAATCATGTCAAAGCCACCGACGTGGTATCCCGGCCGGCCATGATAAAGCTGATGAAGTTTTTGTCTAAATTCAAGATTGTTGATAGCAAATCCATTGTTTCCGGTGAGAATTTTTCTTTAAGTTCTTGTTTCTTTCTTTGAGAATTTTTCTACAAATTTGCGAACTTGGGAGACTAGTAGCCGGATAAGCTTTTCCGATCCAATATCAGTTTCGCCTTGTGGTGTTGTTGAGTTAACAAAAAAAAAAAGGTACCCTTTTCACCTTCCAGACTGTAGGGAATATAACATTGAATCACTTAGTGCTTATCCGAACAACATCTTCAAGTGACGAATAGAGGATGAAAGATCCGCTAGTGTGTCTTAAGAATCTCTGTAAACCATTGGTTTCGCCGGTTCCGGTTAGTGAAGATGGCGAAAGAAGAACCAATCAATGGGTAAGATCTCGACAATTTACCCACTTGAGATGAAGGTGACGCCCTACCAAGAGAGTTGCTATTGATGAAGAAGAGGAGGAACAAAATTGGAAAAAGAAAAAGGAGAAACGATGCAAAAGATCAAGCTGCAAAATGGTTGAGAAAGATGAGGTATGGATAGGAAATCAAGATGAGAAACGGTTGAAGAATCTACTTATAAAAGTCGTGAAATCTGGTTTGTGGAAATTTGCAGAGATAGGGTTGGGTGCACAAGCAGAGAGGAAGAAAGAGAAGGGCATGTCTTCAAGGTCTTCTCGCCCAAAACCATGGGGTGCGGTTATTAAAGTAAAATCGGGTGTAGTCATGAGAAAGTGGTGTGCGCCTATCAGCTACCTATATATATCTTCTCTACTATTATAATGAGAGAAGAGGTTAAAAAGTTGGTTGGTTTTTTTTCTAATATTCCTAATGAGTCCCAATTTTATGATCCCTTACTATGAACATAGTTAATAAGGTGAATTTTTTATATTTTATCCATAACTCCACATAAACAAATTAAGATATTACGTCATCTTATTTTACATGAGAAAAGTTAGTAGGGGCATTCAAGTAATATCAACTACTAGTAGCAATAATCCCTCTATATCTCCACAATTCTCTCAAATCTTTATCCTTATCTTTTCTCATGCTCCCTCCTTGGTCTCTCTCAACGAAGAGGCACACCCTCTCTATGTGGTAACCTACTTTTCAAAAGAGAAAGTAGGGCTTTTTGATTCTCAAAATTTCTCTTTCTATACTAACGTGTCATTCACAATTTTGTTTTAAAATAATAAGTCCCTCAAGTTTCTATACCCAAAGTATATATATTTTTTTTCAAAATGCCCTCACTAGGATACCTCTTCACTGTCTCTCTCCCCTTCCCCTCTCTCTCTCTGACGTGCATCACATCATGCCGCCCACTACTATATATATATATATATATGATAAAAGCAAGAATGCTAGCCCGGATCTAAATTTCAAAATTCCAACGATGTATGCATGTATCATATCTATACTACTATGATCATTTAGGCTTGATTATAAAGATTGGATGACGTGATCACCTAGTCCAATTCTAACTCCTCAATCGCGGTCCTAAAAATGGCCAAAAAGGAAAAAAATGCTCAATGTGAAGAGTTCTGATAGCTTAATGGAACAGCCTACTGGCCATAAAAATCGCTTATGTTTTGTTTGTAAGCTACTAAGTAGTTTGTAGTTAGGTTCCATCTTGTAAATCCTTTTAGATTAGGAATATGATTTAGGATTTAAAAAAGAAAAGGGTGCCACCGTGGATTGCACATTTACTTCACTCAAAAAATGAATATAATTTTTTAAGAGAGAGAAAGTAAGGTTATCTTCTAATTAAACTTACCTTAAAGAAGACAAAGTAAGGCACTTTTGAATCTCCTCACATATGAAATATAGTTTTTCTTCGTGAAACCATGGCAGGTTTGGGAGGCATATTACGTGATCAGACAGGGATTGAGTGTGTGGCATTTGCTGTTGGATGTCCTTGGGAAGATATAAGCCTTCTCGAACTGAAAGCGATAGTCCTTAGGCACCATATGGCGATTGAGTTTGGAACGGTTCGGTTGTGTATTTATTCTTACTCTAAATGAGTGGTTGATTGCATTAATGGTATTGGTGAGCCTCCTTGGTAGTGGAAAAATGATTTCCACATGGCTAAACAACTTCTTAATCAGTTATCAGTTTTCTTTGTCTCTTATGTGTGGCGTGAATATAACCGTGTGGCAAACTCTCTTACGAGATTCTGTACTAGTTTTTCTCAGGTTTTGTTTCCTCCTTCGCCATTTCCTCTGGAGACCCTGTCTTTTTCTTCAGAGGATAGGGCCGGGAAGTTGTACTTGAGATTGTAATTGAGGTTCTTTTTATATATCTGGCCGAGGTTTGCCTAACCCCAGCTTACCTCTCAAAAAAAAAAAAAAACATGACAAATTTCCTAAAACCATATTTAAGAAATAATAACATTAAAATTTTGTTTTTCCTTTTGGAAAAAATGGAAAAGGATGGGAACCCTTGTGAGCAAGGGAATTTATCGCACTTTCTTCCGGGTCGGGTCCTATGGAGGAACGATGCTAAACGCCTAAAATAAGAGTCATCACTTATTTAATTAGGAAAAAATAGAATCCTAAATATACAATGGATAAGGACTAAGGTCTAAAATGAGATTCTAGGTAAGTGATTCTTTTAAGCCCCGAGGAAGGTGTTAGGCATCCTAGGAGCCCCATCCGGAGATGGTAACCTACTCCCTATATCTAAACCAATTAAAGAAGAAATTCAAATAGAACTTAAGTATATTGTTTAATTATATTAATTAAACAAATAAAGCAGGATTATGGGGAAAAGGGAAACTAATCCTAGGTGAGCTGGACCTGTTAGGGCTGCCTACTTACCTGACTTGGAGGGATCAAGTCATAGTAGTTCTTACAAGCAAACATGCTAAATTGGTTGGTGTTTATGATATTTTGGTTATATTTGAATGTTTTTAGTATTTTGGTTATATTTGACTGTTTTTTGTATTTTGAGATTTTATTATTTAAATTTTTTTTTTTTTTTTTTCATGTAGGTAGAGTTTTGGCAAACTTAATTAAAGTCAAATTTAACTCAAAAGAAGGCTAAGGAGAGGTTAGACTAAAAGATAGTATTTAGGACATAAAAAGGGGTGTTTGCATTATGAATAGTAGATGGTCTATTGTTAACACCTATTTTGTTGGATTGGTGTTGACAATAAATCAAATACCATTATTACCTTTAATATGAGACATTTTGGATAATATTTTCTTTAAGTCCTTAAACCATCCTTTACCCTTTCAAAATAGAACGTGAAGGAAAAAGAAAGAAAAGAAAAAAGTGACGAGTAGAAAAAAAAAAAAAAAACTAATCCTCTCTCCTCTAATGTAGTCCATTTATACCATTATAAATGATGTAATAGGACTTTAAATATGAAAATTAGAGTGGGTTGAGTTTTTTCAAATAATTCTAGAAGAAGGATTAGAATTTAAATGAAAAATAAAATGAAAAGAAATGTATAGCTTTAGCTTTCACTCTCTATGGGTCTACCCATATTCACACTAGTGGGTATATAAAAAAGAAAAAAATATTTACATGAAAGGAAAAATGAAGACCTCTCATTTCTTTTAAGGTAGGGTCTATCTACACCATTAGATTGGTGTAAGAAGCCCAACTAAACTTGAGAAGAGAGAGACATTTCCAAATGGTTCTAGAAAAGATTAGAAACCAAGAAAAAAGACAAATAAATATGAAGTAAAGAAGAAGATGAAGAATAAATGGAGGAGTGTCTACTCCTCCAAGACTTCTTTCCCAATGCTCCAAGAGGTGGGGGATTTTTAGAGTCCAAAAATGAAGACAATTAGTGAAACACTCTAGGTTTTTAGTTTTACACACTCTAAAACTTAGCTTCTTCTCACTTTCTTTACGGCTAAAAAAAATATAAGGGGTGAGTCTTCTAAGGGATCATGAGGCCTAAGGGGTGTGTTGGATTTGAGACTTAAGGATTCTTTAGAAGAGTTTTTAGATAGAGAAGATGGAGAGCTAGGATTTCCACTTGAGATTTTGGAGGTGGGAGAAATGGTTTATGGAGGTCTTGTATTTATAGAGTTTTCAAGGGATTGTGATAATTTGGTAATTAATAGAAGGATTGGTGAGTAGAATGGAGGTGATTGGTTGGTCAAAAGATGTGTAGTTGGCGATTGGATAGTTAAAAATGTGTGTACTTGATGAGAGGTAATTAGGTGGTCAAAATGGTGTAAGAAAACTAATTGTAATGTAAGAATGAATTGTAAGAGAGTAAGAGAGGTGATTGAGTGATCAAAAAGGAAGTAAGAGAATTAATTTTTTTTTAAGAGGTATAAGAATGAGTTGTAAGAGGTGTAAGAGAGGAAGGGAGGTGATTGGTTGGTCAAAAGATGTGTAGATACAAAAATATGGCTATTTGGGAGTTTGAAAAAAAAAATAAAAGGTCTTTTGTAAGAAAGTGGGTTGCGTTTGTAGGTTTTGGATGTGGATTGAATGGATGTTGGTATGTACAACAGATCTTATGGATTATAGGTTATTAGTGGATGAGTCATGAGTTATGGTTATTGGACTTTGACTATGACAATTGAGTTTGGGCTGTGGTAATTAGGCTTTGGCTAAAACAATTGAATTTTGGCTAAGGCAATTGGGTAATTGGGCTTGGCTACTTGGGACTGGATAATGAAATTATGTAATTTGGCTTGATTGGGTATAAGTTTGGCCAAATGGGCTTAGGCCTTAGGTGAACCTTGGAACCCTTGAAGAAGCAGGAAGAGAGATAAGGAGGTGCAAAAATGGGGCGCTTACAACCCTTTCCCATTGACCCGCTGTAAAAGATCTTGGGGGTTTCACTATTGGAGCTATCTCACAACCATTTTATCTTGAGCTTTGAATAAACTTTCCTTTGGGTGGTGTGCATTAATTCTTCGAATAAGTTTTCGGATACTCCCTAAGTGTACTACCAAATAGACTCCCAAATCCTAACATTTTAATTCAAGTAATAAATGGTCAAGATTAGAACTAATGTGGTATTAGACAAAATAAGCCAAGCAAAATCCTTTATTTTCGGGGTTGGTCATAAACGGTTAGGATTAAGGAGTAGATTCGGGAGTACCCATAGAGTGACTCTAATTTTTCAACAACAACGAAATCTTTCACTCTGTCTATAAGTTCAAGCAATGCCTATAATTAAAACAAATAAAAAATAATAATAATTATGACTTAGATGGAAGCTAGGAAGCACGGATATGGATACGAGATACGGGTACGATACAATATGAGTATGACAATACGATAGAACCTAAAAAAAAAGGATATGGGTACGATCAGGATACGTCTATAATTTTTAAAAAAATAATAATAATAATATTATAATTTGTATTATAATTATAAAATAACCATTGATTCAGTTCTGTTTATGTATAAAAAAGACCATGTCCATGCAAAAGCAAAAGAAATAGAGTCATCTCTGTCAACACCCCATTTTTACACCCCCTCTTTTAACCGTGGTTAATTAACTTAATCATGGTTAGCTTAGCCAAGCCCTAGACTAACCCTAGGTAAAACCCTAAACCTAGAACCCTAAAATCCAAACCCATTCGGGCTCAAGGCCCATTTCAATTTAAAAAGACTAAACCCTAGACCAAACCTTAAGCTAACCCTAGCTAAGCCCTAGGTCTAACCCTAGGTAAACCCTAGACCTAGCCCTAGTCCAAACCCTAGTCTAAACCCTAGACAAGCCCTAGGCTAAAACCCCTAATGGCTTAAGGCCCATTGCAAGCCCTAAACACCCAAAACCATGGATAAAGCACATCTTTGGGACCCTTTTTCAAATTTTGAATTTGGGGAGCCAAATCCTCAAAAGCAAGCCAAAATTGCTTATGGGCCGCATGTGTGAGGACTAGGCCCAAGAAGCAAGACAAACAAAAAACAAAACAAGGTACTATTCATCTTCTCCAACAGACCTGCGCATCAGGCAGCCCCTGTTGCTCCCTCCTAGCCCTGCTCCCCTATGTCCCCCACGCCTAGCGTAATTCCAAAATTTCCCCTGGACCATTCCACGTCTCCTATAAACCACCCAATCCTCCACAGTTTTGAAAGAAAAAAAGGGAAAGGAAAAAAAAACCATACCCACACCCTGTCTGAGTTCTCCCAGTTCGCCCGATCATTCTTCAGACTGCTCCACTCCCTCCAACAGCCTCCTAGACCTCCCTTAAACCCTTCAAGCCAGCTTTAACCTCTTCACCCGTAGCCGCAGTAGCCCAAGCGCACACCCCCATTACCGCACGCAGTAGCTGGTTAGGTTCCCCTCCCCCTTACTATCTGCCGGTTCTGAAATTGTAAGGGACCCGTGGTCCTGATCCAGGGTACCCTATTTTTCCTTTTTTTATTTTTTACTGTGGTGCTTCATTTCAGCCAAGGATAAAGGCCTTCCTGCCTTAACCATAGATGTGGGGGGGACCCTCTTGAGGCCTAACTCGGGTTTACACCCCACCATTCGTGGCAGCTCCCTTTAGGGTTTAGGGGGGTCCTCAATCCATGAGGAAACCCCCTGGACACACACTATTGCAACCCCCAACCAAAATCAGTTTTTTTTTAAGGCATTTTTTACCTCTACTATAACTCCATTTTAACCATGGTTAGTGTGGGCCCTAGTCAATACCAGGGCCATGGTTAGGTTCCCCTTACCCCCAGCTATCTACCCTAGCGTCCCATGCCTTAACTCAACCCTTAACTATGGTTAAATCAGGTCCAAACATGAGTGGATAGTTTGCCAAACAAAGCCAAGCAGGGTGTCTTTGGGCCTTCGTGGGGTCCACACCGGACCTCCTCCTAGGCCTACCAAAGGCCTAGAGTGTTCCCTAGACTTCAAGTTTTGTAGCCATGGTCTCGGATCTCCCTGGGTTTGCCCCTAACCATGGTTAAATCACTGCAAACAATGGTAAAAAACCATGATTAAGATTTTTTTTAAGGAAATCGACATTTTATGTGGTGTTAAGCAAGGCCTCTTTGGGCCACTGTGGGACCTACATCTGACTTTTCCTTGGGCCCACCAAAGGCCCAGGGTGTTTCCTGCACTTCAGGCTACACCCTGTGGTCTCGGTTCTTCCTGGGTCACTACCTAACCACAGTTAACAGCGCGCAAATCATGATTAAAAGTGTGTTTGTCCATTTTGTTTTTTTTTAATTTCCAGCCTTTGTACAGAGCCCAGACCAGGTAGGAGGCTAGTTTAGGCCCTGCCATGGTCTCTAGGCCAATTTTTGACCAAATCGGATCCTTAACCATGGTTAAACCCACTTGTGGTTAATATTTAACCATGGTTAAGCATCCTTAACCCCACAAAATTCTAGAAAATTGATCAAAAAATCTTAAATGTTCTGAGGATTTTAGAATGGTCTTCGGTGATCAATTTTACCCTGATTAGGACCCTTAACCATGGTCAACCCCAACTTTGGACCGAACCGAACCCTTAACCATGATTAATTAACTCCTCATCCGGAAAAATCTGAAAAAATGACTGAAAAATTAAAAATATTGTAAGAAGCCTAAAATGGTCTTCTGTGGCCATTTTTATCCTGTCCAGCCCCTTTAATTGGAGTTAACCTAACTCTAGTTAATTTTTAACCATGATTAAGATGTTCGACCATTTAGAAAAAATCCCCAAAAAAAATACAAAAAAACCAAAAACATACTTGTTATGACTTCTTAACCTTGGTTACCCCCTAATCATGATTAACTCTTTTCTAACCGCAGTTAGACTTGACCTTGCACTTGACCATCCCGGTCAACTAAACCCTAACCTCCAAGCTAGACCCTTGACCACCCTATGCGCACACACACACACCCCTAACCTTGGCATAAGCTCATGTGCCAGAACTACGCTTAGACTGATATCACCCCAATGTGAGTACGTAGACAACCCAACCCGAGTTCGACCCTAACTTAACTAGTTTTCTAGCCTTTTTGGATTAGCATTTGATTAAACAATTAGGCATTTGAATTAATATTGGCTTAAATTTAGGGAGTATGTAACTATTGAAAAATGGAAGTTTCGAGGTGTCTAACAACTTCCCCGGACTTAATCGAACCGCTTACCCTAATCTCTGATAGACCATAAGTCTTTATCCAACAATCTCGGGACCTATCCCTAAGAATGAATAGGTGGCGACTCTCAGTCAAACACCAATGTGGTAGGAGGGTAAAAACTCCGTGTTCACAATCTCATCATCTACTAAGCAAAAAAAAAAGTCATCCTATCATCCACTAAGCAAAATCTAAAAATGACCATGCTCATGCAAAAACAAAAGAGATAGGGTCACACCCCCAGGTCCAAAAATAAAATAAAATAAAAAATCATGTCCATATCCCGATCGTATCCATGCCGTATCGGAGTTGTATCTCAGCCGTATCTCTACCGTATCCAAAATAAAAAAACTGTTTTAAATTAATCGCATACGTCTAAGCTGTATCCCGAACATATCCCTCCATATCAAAGGTGTATCCGTATCCGATATAGGTATCATGACCTATTTGAAATATCGGTGCTTTTTAGGATGAAAGTGTCACACAAAAGTTATTAGATCATTCCTCTAAATAGAAGTTATTTTAATTTTTGATCATACAGGTAATATTTTAACTTGCAAACCGTCAAATGAGTCATAAGACAAGCCACCGTTAGAAAAGACAACCAAAAAATGGGACGGATTTAGCATGAAATACATCCCACAACCCAACACACAGAAATCAAACAAAATTAAGAAACCTTTCTATGCTGCCATTAACCAAAGTTATTAGATGCTCCATTAGACACCACTGTTATGAGGCTGTAATCCAGTAATAACATAAATCGTTAGAGCAGTGATCATAAAGGCAATTATGTAAATTTACTTATTAAAGCATGGTTGCCTTAACCGAGGCAATATGAATCTGGTGGATTATAATATGTTGAGTGCTTTAATGATCACCATTTATCTGCCTATGAAAGTTGGCGCCTCATTTCTGAGATGGTCTCTGGCCTCCATAGGTAGGGCTGTCAACGGATCGAATTCGGACCGGATCTGCCTAGATCTAAATCCGATCCGATTAAGAATCCGACTGATCCGAATCCGATCCGATCCGAGTAAGGTTATTTAAAAAAAAAAAAATCTATTTTAATAATAAAAAATCTAATAATACCTTAATTAATACTAATTAATGTTAATTTTTTTAAAAATTAATATTTTATACATAGAAAATCTAAATAATATATTTAAAATAATTAAAAATTATTATTATTATCGGATCGGATTTTAATCGGATCGGATCACCCTATATCCAGATCCGATCCGATTATAATCGGATTCCACCGATCCGACGGATCACATATAGGGTCCAAAGTCCGGCTAATCGGATCGGATTCGGATCGGATCCGGATCATGATCCGATCCATTAACAGCCCTATCCAAAGGGGCTGTTTTCCTCTGTTCTCTTAATTGATATCTCATATTAAAAAAAAAAAAAGAGATATGCTGAGTGACATTGGCACGAGTGCAAATCCTCTAGTCGGCCCTAATACCAATTGGTCTTAGGGTTCACTTGCTCATGATACCTTGACAACTCAAATGGCTTCATTTAATGCACAAAATCTTCATAATAATGGCATTTCAAGAGGCTTTAATTAATCAAAGGGTAAAGAAGTAAATGACCATTAGTTCTGTTTAAGCAAACAAAATTTGGTGTTCACGGTTCAACCGGCGGTCATGTGTCCCATTCGGGAAAAGATTAGCTCCGGTGGATGCTTGAGTTGGACGTTTAGGCATCCCCATTGATATCTCTCTCCTTTAAAACACCACACACGTCCCATGTTTTGTGGATGTAGAGCTGGGTGCTCGGGCATCCACCAGAGCTAATCTTTTGCCCCCATTCGTCCCCCTTCAATGTGTCCCATTTGTCCACGTCCTCTTTTTTTACACCTACTCTTCGGGTCCCATTTATTTTTTACACCCACTCTTCGGGTCTCATTTATTTAACCATGGTTTTTAGAGAAGAAAATATTAACCGTAAGTTAATTAAGCTTAATCATAGTTAAAAGGAATTCTGTAAGTCATCACATGTCCTTTTTAACCGAATTAACTGAGGGAGTCTTACAAGCCACCATGTGTCCCTTTTAACACCTATTGACTGTGGTTAAGATTCACTCATCCATCTAACCTTGGTTAAAAAAAATAAAATAAAATAATAACCTTAAGTTAATTATACTTAACCACAATTAAAGGGGGACACATGGCCGGTTAAATCGTGAACACCGAAGGCCAAACAAAATTGCTTAAACAAGATTAATGATCATTACTTCTTTACCCTTTGATTAAATAAAACCTTTTGAAACACCTTTATGATAGAGATTTTGAGCATTAAATGAGGCCTCGTGACTTGTAAATATCTCATTGAGCAAGCAGCCCCTATTATAGTATTAGGGCGGACTAGAGGATTTGCACTCCATTGGCACCACCAATGTTGTTAGGCAAAGGATTAGCTATGATGGACGCTAGAGCCAAGTACTCGGCCATCCACAAATGATAGGACATGTGGCGTTTTAAAGGGGAGAGATGTCAAGTGGGGAGAAGTCAATCATGAGGAGAAAATGAAATGACTTTTCAGCGAAATTGCCATACATTTGTGGATGCCCGAGGGCTTGGCTCGGAATCTGCTAGAGCTAAACTTTTGCCATGTTGATAGGGGTAATTCCATATTATAATCCAATTTATCCTTAAATGTCATAGAAATACCTCTTTAAAAACTATTCATTTTAACAAACCCAACATTTAAACTATTGGACAAATCAAGACCCGAAGTTACTTTTAGTTATCATGCTTTTGTATTTTCCAATGGAATACCGAAAACACCCTCCCCCCCCCTCTTTGCCTTACACCAGCTCTCTTGCATTAGGATTGGAGTTTAAACACAACGGATTTTCTTGGCATATTGTCACGGTCAATTTTTTGATTTTGCGGAACAACCGTGCGGCGCCTCAATCATCCCATGATCTTAGCCAGCCTTACACCATTACACTATCCATCCATTGAACCGACTCAACGTCTCGTGCTACAATGCTACAACAAGGTATGACCCACTACCGAGTCTCATCCGCTAAGCTATACTCAGCTGGCTTACGCATCACTTCATCGTGTCGCACCTGACACTCGTCAAATACATAAGGTTCCCGCGTCACCGAGGTTCCGTCTCACGCATCCCTCATGATGCTAAAGTTCTCCGATCAAGCCGAATATCCAACACGGCCCGATACTTTCGAACACGACTATCGGTCATCCCCCACGCATTGCGGATAGCGTAGGAGCATCACTGCCCCGTTTACCGAGCATTGAGGGCATAATACCCACAACACAATCCTCGGTCCTCTGACCGAGTATCCCAACCATACCACGTATCCCTCCTAGACGACTATGATGCATACCGCACGCTTAAAGGTCATACTAGGATGAAACCTCTTGCCCGAAGGCTCTTGCGTAGTGCTAGGAAGTCCGTCTACTTTGCACCGTCGTTGGATGCTCCAACAACCATCTAAGGAGACTCCAAGATCCCCTTCAGGATCCTAGAGCCCGCCCCCAACTCCTTTGGGGTTGCTCATTAGGTGGCCCCAAATGTGCCACAAGGGAAAGTAGAGCTATGCCCTTCTCCTCAAGGTGGATAATAAACCTTTCACCATTTACCAGAAGGAAACATCACCATTGCCGGTGGAGTCATACTGGTCTTTTACGGAATAGTACCCTGGATATCCACAAACCGTCTGTACCATTAAACTCGTATTAACTTTCTCTTCGAATGAAGGTACTATCGGTCCTACTTCCAGCATATCATGTGGGCCCAACAACACTTGCCCACATGTGTCCGACTAAGCACCAAACTCAAGCTTCATTCAATAACTCTTCATGTGCACTTCACCCAAACCACAGTACCTCGTACACAACATCAAGACACCTCCGTGTCCCTTCACTTCGGTACCCAACACTAAGGCACCAACCTTGCACCATGCTGTGCTATCGCTTGCATAATGTCTCGCCTATCTCCTAGGCATCGTATTGGCATCCTTTTGCCCATGCTTAGGCCATCCCGGCCCAGTATCACGGTCATGGCCGTATTTGACAACTTATGACCGTGACAATATGCTCGAGTATTGCACTTGGGCACATCTATTTGGCCAACGTGTTGGAAATGACTTAAACATGAGAGGTGATAGCATGCATGTGTACATACCTTGAGTGGTACACACCCACCTCCCTAAATCGCCACATTTCCTCTTTGGCTCCCATTAACTGTGGTTAAGATTTATTCATCCTTAGGTTCAATAATCTAACCTTAGTTTTTAGAAAAAAAATATTTAAAAAAGTAATCATGTGTGAATGAATCATAACCAAGGCTAATTTTTTAAAAACTAAGTTTGATTATTGAACCTAGGGGTGAGTAAATCTTAACCATAATGAGAGTCAATGAGGACATGTGGCGATCTAGGGAGGTGGGTATGAATGTGGGTATTTTCGGCATTGCATGTGAAAATGCAAACGAAAGTAATCTAAAAGTAACGTCAGGTCCTAATTTGTCTAATAATTTAAAAGTTGGGTGTGGTAATTTAATTAGTTTTAAAAGAGGTACTTGTATGTGATTTGACGATTAGGATAAGAGGGATTCTGATATGGAATTACCCCCGTTGTTAATATCACCTGCACTTTCAGAAGTTCCATAGAACTCCACATCCTGATTTGGGTCACCTGTTTTCAAAAAAGCCCCCCTTGTACGTCTTCTCTCATTGTATACTCCCTCTGTTTTGCTACCTTTGATTGCGTAAGAAACAAAAATTAAGCCCTCAGAAAAGGAATTAGAATGGCATCGAGAAGTCTAAGGGATGAAAAGTTTCACACCGTTGAATGACTCAGACCGTGTTTTCTTGAAGTGAACCAAAACGGACAGGAGAGAATAGACGAACAAAGGAAGAACAGAGATAGAACTAGGGGTGAGGACTTTACATAATAGATGTTAAATACAAATGAAGGGATGGAGAAGAAAACTGAGAGGTCATATAAGGGAACTGAAAAGTTGAGGTAGGCAATGAAAACTGAGAGTAAATGGTGTGGGAAAGTATAGAAGAAGCCGTTTATATTATATTATTATTTTTCAATCGAAATAAAGGTTTACTTTAAGGAGTTTTCACAGGAGACTCTCTTATAATTAATAACCTTGCTGAAAAGAAATTATATTAATTATAAGAGAATATTATATATAAGAATCATTATATTGATCTATAAAAAATTTTCTTTTCATAATTTCTTTTGCATATATTGTATTTTTCATATAAGAAGCTAGCACTATAAATAAATAAAAAACAAAAGATTTTATGCTAACCCATTGAACAAGCTAATGACATTTGGACCTACAAAAAATACAAAAAGTTGTATTACTAACACATAAAAACCCTCCTAAAGTTAACCCATTTTTCAGATCGATAAAATTCTTTTCAAACTCTGTTGGTCGTGGGATTCTCCCTTTACCTTTTATTAATTATTTCGAAGTCCTCATATAATCGGTTTTTTTAGTTTTTTCTTTCTAAAATATCTAAAACTTTATACTATATATAGTAATTTATTATACATAGTCAAAATATCTAAAATTATTTTATCCATTTCTCTTCCTAATACCTAAACCATCATAAGTGTTTATAAGATTCATATTACTTTGTATTAATATAGTATAAAAACCTCTCTTATAATTAATAATATACTAAAACTTTCGTAAAAAATTATTAAATAGCAAGTATAAGAGATTATTAATTATATAGAATTAAGTTGATTCCTTACAAATTTATTAATTATTAGAAATTATTAAGTTATAGAATATTAATTATAAGAGGGCCTACTGCACAAATTAATTGTTGCCCAGGTTACATGCAGAGATGCATGGGGAGACAAATCGATGGGGAGAGAGTGGGAAGATGAATCACGGGGGAGAGAGTGAGATTATTTGGAGAGAGAGGAATTATTTATGAGGAGTGCTAGCCCTAGCCGCATTTACTCCAAATTTTTCCCTTGACGCAATATGGGCTTAACACGTGGAGAAATTTCATTATTTTAATAATTTTAAAAGTAGAAGTCGGTGAGTGTTGGACATTTGTAGCACCCAGTTGCATCTATGGAAGATTTGCGACTAGGGCTAGCAAATTCCATTATTTATTAGTCAATGAGAAGAAATAAAATTTCGAAATCAATTGGGAGAAAAAATGGTTGGGTCCCAAAAAAATTAAGAGGCAATACCAGTGAGATGGGATTGGATTTGGTCTTGCTAGAGCAAGACCAAATCCAAATCCAATCCCCAATGAGATTAATTTACTTACATGAACACCAATGCGACATTGCCATGTTGGATGCCACGTGGCATCAACCTAAAGCTAAGTAAATGAATAAGGTTCACAACTCATCAATTGTTAGGAGAGAGAATATGTGGCACATGTCAACAATGCAATAGAGAATATGCCATACTAGATGACACGTGACATCAATTTGAAGAAAAAGAAAATAGAGGGATTTGAAGTATGCCAGAAGGATATCATCTGGTATATAGGAGTAGTAAGAAGTAAGATATATATATACATAGGGCGGAGCCAAGGAATTTTTCATTGGGGGGGCGAAAGAGCAATAGTTCGCTCCATGGGCAAGGAGCGAACTATTGCTCCTCGCTCTCACAAAACTGCCCTGCCTTGACTCAGGTTAATTTTTAACCCTGAAGTTAACTATTTTTTATTTTATTTAAAAAAAAACAAAGAGTAGATGGGTGAACCTTAGGGGTTAGTGAACCTTAACCACAGTCAAAGGGAGTTTAAAGAGGGACACGTGGCATGAAATGGAGACCCAAGACGCCCCAATTTGCGTCACCTACTGAGGAGGTGAATATTTTCCGGGGGCGAAATACATGTATCAAAAAGCTAGGATTTGTAAGTACAGAACTTAAGGGTTCGGGTCGTAACCGTCGAGAAAAACTTTTTTTGGAGTAACTTTTTTTTTTGTGAGAATTTTTTTCTTGGTGATGTCCTTGAGGTTGCCACGTGTCCCTATTGATACCATTAACTGTGGTTAAGATTCACCCATATATCCTTGGTTTTAAAAAAAATATTAAAAATTTCAAACCATAGTTAAAATTTACTAACTCCTAAGGTTAAAAAAATTTAATATTTTTTTCTAAAAACCAAGGATAAGTAGATGAACTCTAAGAATGAGTGATTTTTAACCATAGTTAAGGGGTGCTCAATAGAGACATGTGGCGACCTAAACGGCATAAAAGGGACTCCATTGGAGGGCCCACTATATATGTGAAAAATTGGGGGGGGGGGGGGGGCAATACCAAAACTACAAGGAATTCCAAAAAAAAAAAAAATTTGGGGGGAGGGGGGGTTCATGGCTCCCCACCCCCTAGGTCCGCCCCTATATATATATATATATATATGTTTTGGTAATGCAATAGTTTGCTACACGGATGAGGAGCGAACTATTGGTCATCCTTCTCACAAAGTTGCCCCTTCAGCTGTCATAAACTCTAATTAACTTTTTTAACCTTGTGATTAAATTATTTTATTTTATTTTTCTAAAACCAATGACAGATGGGTGAACCTTAGGGGTGAATGAGGTCAAAGGAGGACACGTGGCAAGAAAAAGGAGAGTTGAGACGCCCCTCCTGGCATCACTTACCTAGGAGGTGATTATTTTCCTTCTATTAATACAAAACAACAACACACACACACCACTTACGCCAACACACACAAATAGATACAAGGCTAGATTTTCTTTATTATAAATTGTAATAACTTTTAAATTTATAATTAATCAGTTTAAGAGATAATAACGATCAAAACAGTTAAGAAACTCTCTACTATTTGGAGGTGGCATGAACTAATTTCTCTGTTTCCCAACCCATGCCCGAAATCCAGCTTTGGCGGGCTTCCCCTAAGGTGACACCAGGGCCGGCCCATCCATTAAGCCATCAAAGCCTTTGCTTTAGGCTCCATTAAAAAATAATATTAAAAAGGTCTCATTTATAGTTAATTTTTTTAAATAATATTTTTTTTAAAAAAGTCTCATTTAAAATTTTCGCTTTAGGCCTCCAAATGGCTTGGGCCAGCCCCGGGTGATCCCGAAGGTCTACCTCCTTTCGTGCGCCCCACACCTCCACCAAAGGACTACCCAAAATCTTATTTTTGTACATAAATGCATTAATTTTATATAATGTCATATTATAATTTACAGAAATGCTAGCTCTAGTCTCATTGGACGCAAGGTGATGGCTACAAATGTCAAAAACTTATTTTTTAATTTGTTAAAATATCAAACATCGTAGGTGTTGCATTTATTCTTGCCTATGTGGAAGTTATTACAACTGGGCTTAACACTCATCTATAATGTATTAATAAATATTTTTATTAATTCCGTGAATCAAGTTTGTACCAATTCCAGCTCGATTTATCTTGAATAAAGTTCGAGCTTAAACAAAACTAAACCTCGAGCTGAACTTATTCAATATTAAGCTCAAGCCTAATGTATTAATTTTATATAGTGTCATATTATAATTTAGGACTTTGCTACTGAGACCGCAAAGGGCCGAGACCACACCGAGACCGTGCTTGTGATGCACAGATCTCAAAATTTTTTTTACAGATCTCAAAATTTTATTAAGTCATTTTTCAAAATTTTGAGACCCATGCATCACATGCACGGTCTTAGTATGGTCACGGCCCTTTGCGGTCTCACTAGCATTTCTCTATAATTTAATAATAATTTTTTATTATTAATTCGGTGAATCAAGCTCGAGCCAATTCCAGCTCGATTTTTCTTGAACAAAGTTTGAGCTTGAATTCGAAGCTCCAACTTGTTCAAGTCAACCTCAAGCCTCGAACCAAACTGAGCTGGAGCCTTTTCAAATCCAACTCAAACTCGGCTAAGCTCGGTTACAATACACCTATAGAGACTACTTTAGCAGTTGCTTTTGTGGGTAGCGGGACAAAACCCAAGAGGGTAGTTGTCTGACACTGCTACGGCCTCTGATTAAAGCCATGGGCTCGTTCTTATCCAATTGCAAGCCAGCCTTTGATTACGAATTCCCAAGCAAGTAGAAAATCAGACATCCACGTCCACCCAAAAGATTCTGCCTCGTCCATGTGTGCCATACGTGTGGCCATTACCATCTACTTTTTGATACGTGTGGTGGTGTCTCCTTCCTGCCTGCTAATGACAGTGAGAGTACATCACATGGCTGGTGGCCGTGGGTCCCACTCCCTCTTTTCCACGTTCTTCCACCACTTGAAATTTGCAAAAAGGACTCCTGATAGTGATAGCTGTAGGGTCGCAGATTGGCATTGGGTATATCACACGGGATCCTCTACAGTTCCCATCCGTCCCTATTTCCTACAGTTGCCCCAACACTCCACTTGTCCCCATTATTCCCACTTATGGCTTTTTTCAGACGACTCGTAATCGTAATCTTCTCCGGTTTTTGATAAAACCACTTAAACTCCTATGGTTGTCACGTCTCTCCTTTTACTTTTCCTCCCCTTAAATGTGGTTAAGATTCACCTAGCATTAAGATTTACCGACGGTTAACCAATTTTTTTCTAAAATTCAAGGATAGGTGGGTAAATGAGATGAGGGTAAGCGAATCTTAACCACAGTTAAGAGATTCAAAAGGTACATGTGGCCACTTCAAGAATGTAACCGGTTTTGGCAAAACCAGAATAGCACTCTTTATAGAAAGAACACGTGTCACTTTTATACGATTGGGTTGAAGGAGTGGGACCCACTGATAGTGTTAGAAAACCATTTGGGAGTAGTATTAGCATACTCTTTAAAGAAAGGCACAAGACGAGAGAGAGATAGAGAGAAAGAAAAAGATAAACACTCCTCTTTCTTTTTATCACATATTTCCACGTCTCCTTTTTCTTTTTCTAAATATTTTTTCTACTTTCTTTGATTGATGATCTAATGGGGGGTGTATTACAACAATAGGAGCAGAATTGCAGAAACAAATTATAATGAACTGAGCTAATCTTCCTTTCTCTTCCCCTTCAAACCTTTTTACTTTCACTTTCTTGGTTTCAGCTCATCTTCTTCTTTTTACTGTGTACAATATAATTGGATTCCTCTTACAGAGACACTAGACTTTTGCTTGTCTTTTCTTCTGTTTTAACCTCACAAGAGAAGGATGGTAAAAGAAGGGAAGGAGATGAAATTACAGTGTAAGAGTTACTACCTTTTGTCTGTTCTGCAATTTGCTTGTGTGTGGTCCATCTTCACCTACCGAAATGAGTAATCTAAAAGAGTACAATAGAGAAAGAGAAAAGAGCAATGGAGCAAGTGGATCCCTCCATAAATCAGTCCATCTGTCTCTGCGTATGCATTTGTATTGTAGTAAGTAGTATGGTATTGATGATGATGTCTTCTCTACAGATTCTCGTTTGCTGTGGTGTTTTTGGTTATACAGCTAAAACATGTCCCTCTTCCTGTAGCCACCAACAAAGCCAAGAACCCCATTAAGGAAATAGCTCTCAATTTATAGATCCATGGCTTAAATCATTCATTATTATCCCTTACCTAAGCAAAAGAAGCCAATTCCACTCTTGCTTGCCTTTTTTCCTGCCTACATTCCAATGGCTCCATGACCAGAAGAGAACCTGAAAGAAAGCTGAATTAGATCTCTATATACTTAAACTGGAATTACAGTGATAACAGTAGTAATGGGGGTGATTAGCTAGCACTACCTGGGCATTTGGAAGAAACATGATTTAAAAGAAGCAATGTCCAGGGCAGAAGTGGCGGGCATTAACGACGAAGTGATCAGGTTATTGTTAGCAGAAGAGGATGTAGCTGAGATGGGGTTGCTCCTATCGGACTCTCCCGAAACAGAGGAGAAGAAGGAATGGTGGTCTCCAATGGATTCGGTAGGAGACGCGAAGGGACTATCGGGGAGGTTGTGCTCCAAGCTGCAATCATAATCAAAATAAGATCAGAAAGAATTAAAATTGGACTAAATCAAGATGCATCAAAACGAACAAACACAAGAAATCAATGAAATTACAAGCAAACACTTGTTATTTTGCTAATGTAGGTCACCTTTCTCTTCATCTGAATGAGAGGTTTCTTCATACCTCTCATGGAAATTACAGTCTTCATGGTTGGAGCTCCCCTCTTTTCCATTCCCATTGTTGTCATTTCCACTGGCTTTCACTTCCTGTTGCAGCTGCTGATCAGAAGCAGCAGCTGAAGAAATGACTGTTACTGGGCTACCACAGTTCTCTGCAACTGAAGAACAATCTCTAATAAGTATCAACCTTAATTTAAACCAGAATTTAATCAAATGAATGGTGGGAAAATTACCTTCTGGGTGTTCTGGACTGCTTCGATCGGATGAAGGAAAGAGGGTTTGATTGATAAGAGACGGGGAGTAAGTGGGGGAGGGAATAGGAGTTCCAGTAGATAGATTTCGATGATGGTGATGCTTCTTCACGTCAAGAAGCTGCAACCCCATTAATCTACGACTTTGAAGCTCTATGGCTTGCTGCAAATCAGCCTGCTCCTCTAATTTCCTTCTCCACAACATATCCTGGGCATTGTAAAACATTCTCGATCCTGAATTTAAAGAAATAAGAGAACCCCAGATGAGATAGTGAAAGATAGAGCAATGTATTGTATGAAAAAAAAAATGAAAAAAAAAAAGCGATCTTGGGATTTGATGATAATAACATGACCATGCTTACCGAGCTGGAGGTCGTAGGGATCTCTAGAATCGAGGCCAGTAGGAGTGGTACAAGCTGAGAATTCTCCTCTCTCGGCCTGTTGTTGCTGCTTTCTGCAATTATCAATTAGCAATAACAACAACAATGAGAGGAAAAGATACAGAGAAGAAGCAAAGAAAGAGAGACAGCAGCGAGGGAGAGAGAGTGCCTGTACTTGTCTGGGACTTTCCCCTTCTCCTTGTAGGGCTTGACGAGCACGCGAGCGTCGCAGACGAAATGGGGGTTCCCTTTAGCCAGAATAAGCTTCACGGTCTCCGGGTAAACGAAGGTAACGAACCCAAACATCCTCTTTTGCTGGTATGGGATTCTCACGTCTTGCACGGGTCCGTAATTGCTTCAAGAAGAAACCACAAAAAATATAAAATTTAAGAATCAATTTGAAGAACCCAAAACCAAAAATTTAAGAATCAATTTGAAGAAAGAACCTGAAGTAGTTGGAGACATCTTCTTCTCTGAAAGTACTGTCAGCTGGGAATGTCAAGTAGATCTGTCTGGAACCTGGGTTCACCATTCCTGCACCTCCCGTCGCCGGAAAATCGTTCCTTTCGAGCCGAGACCGACCAAATTTGAAAACATCTTCGTTCATCATCAAGTTCGCTGCAGCAGCCCTGCAATGCCGGCCATTAAAAGTATAAAATCCATAACTGGGTACTGCAACTGTAGCTAGAAAAGGTAAATAGTAATGGGTTTTGTGTATCTTCCGTTCGTGTACCTTTGGGTCTCATTCTGCTGCTGTTGCAGAAGAAAGTTCATGCATTTACTAGCAGAAGCAGCGTTGTAAGGAAAAGAAGTGGAAGCCATGAGCTGCGAAACAGCGGCCAATCTTTGATGCTGCGAAGTGGTCTTAGATCTGAGTAGCTCTTGACACTGTTCGACGATGTCGAGCTTTCCCGGTGACCCCACAATCGATGTAGCATCACCAGAATCGGAGGGACCACCATGGAAAAACCTGCAACTTGTGCCATTCTTACAGTACCCTCTGGCGAAGTAGAGACATGGCTTCCACCCACCAACTCCAGACGCTGCATCTTCGGACCCTAAGCCGATATCGGTAACGGAGCAGCTTCTCCGATGGGGGTGGCCGTTAATGGAAGCTCCCCAATTAGTGGCACCGTAAGACGGGAAGAGGATGGCGTCACCGTTACCGTTTGGGCTCGTTGCTGGCTCCGGCTGAGGATAGAATAAATCTGCATTTTTGGGTATGAGATTTGGGGAGGATTCGTTGAGGAAGGAGAGCTGGTCCTGGAGCTGATATTCGTCGATTAGATCGCTTCCATTGGAGTAGAAAGGAGATGAAGAAGTCGTCAACAAGGAAGAGGAAGATCCAACAACCATGTTCTTGATTCCATTCATTGCTGCTGCTGCATAAGAAGCTGAGCTTGAACTGGGGCTAATAAGATCATCTGGAGTCTGGAGATCTGAGAAAGCAGATGGAGCCCAAGAGGAAGATGAACAAGAAGATGGGGTTGGAAGATTAAAACCACCACCGATCATCCGGGAAGAGGAATTCTGTCTAGAAATGGAGATGGGGTTTGAATTAGAGCCGTTGGAGAGGAAAGGAGAAGGAGAAGAAGGCGTAGATGGTGTCGACGAAGTGTTCGACGAAAGTCCCAAGTCTTTCCGAGCCTTGAGGACCACTGAGTGCACGAGTGCCTCTGGTCCGAAAGCCAGACGAATCATCTCCTTTTCTCCATGATCTTGAATTAAAAGAAGCCCCATGATTTTCGAGGCATTTTCAGGATCCAAGCTCTGGATCCTCGAGAACACAATCCTTGTAGCTTCATAAGCATCCATGGAGTAAATCTTTCACTGTCAATCTCACTGAACTGCGTCTATTCAACACCCCCACCTACTAGCTCCTCCTCTTGCTCATCCTAGTGGTGTTCTTACCCTTGTTGCTGCAAAAAGAAAAGGGAAAGAAGGGAAAGAAAGAGAAAGTGTTGGAAAAAGAGTATTCTCGTGGGGAAATAAAAAGGAGAGGATGGTGAGATTACCTTCTTTGTTAAAAGGCAATGATGGTTGAGATTTTTTTATCCATAAAGAAAGAAAGTAAATAAGAAAGATTCAGAGAGAGAGAGAGAGGCATCTCTTTCGTTCTTTCTAAATTAAAAGCTCTGATTCAAGACTTACCCAGAAATCTGATTCTTCTGCACTGATGAAGAGTAGTCAAAAATTACTACTTCAACAACCAAACCACCGCCTTCTTTCCAGGTCTCAGAAGCAGCAGCAGTAACAGTAACAGGACTATCAATTACTTTTCTGCTTCTGCTATATCTTTAAGTAGAACCACAACTTTTGCTGGGCAGTGAAACCTGCAAAACAACCTTGGCGCTTGGGTTGTGGCCTCCTGGGGAGTAGGTGGATGACCTCTCTCTCTCTATCTTTGGGGCTGTCTTTAAGGTTTTAAACAAAACATGAGAGTGTAAGAGTTTGTGTGAGGATCCAGATCTGTTTCAAATCCTGCACGTTCTCTTGCCCTAATTCTGACACTTTTCCACAAAAAAAGAAAAAACAATCATTTCAAAAAAATTTCAAAATTTTGATGTGTATATGGTTTGGGTCAATGCCCCTCCAATCAGTACCCCTTCTCTCTCCTTAAATTTGATTGTTTTTCTCTCTCTAAGCACATTATTTTGGGGGGGGGGGGGGGATTATAGTCCCCACTACCTTATGCTGTCTCTCTCATGGTCTTGATTGCTCTTTTACGTATATATAATTATTGTTGGGATTATGATAATATAATGTATAGAGGGAGAGAGAGTTGATGAAAGGTGTTGTGATGTAGAAAATTACAGAAGTTATGGGGATTTGTATGGGGGGCATGGATCTTGTGTTGCTCCCCTCTTACTTGTCCTTTCTGAGATGCCCCCACCACAAATAAATGATGGATCTCTCTATCTTTCTCTCTCTTTCTTTCCTTTTCAGACACTTTTTTTTTTTCAAATTTCTTTTCTAGGACCTTCATCATGATTTACAGCACAATCCTGAACTTCTTGTTCTTTTCACCTTTCCTATGTTTATTACCATGGTAATTGGCGAGGAGGGAGATAGAGAGAGAAATTGGTAGTCTTTGTCGTGGGAGAGAAACAAACGGGGTTGTACTTTTTAAAGGAAAAGAAAAGGGGAGGGGGGGGGGGGGGGGGGGGGGGGGTAGAAGAGGGAATCAGAGCTTTTCACATGGGGGTATGGGTGCTTTTTTTTGGGTATAGGGCACACTGTTAGGCTCCAACCAAGGGGTTTTTTTTTTTGGTAAACTCAATCATACCACAAGGCAATGACTGAAGGCAAAGACAAGGGAATACTCACACCAACCAAGCAAACACACACACACCACATGCAAACTCACACACACACCACACACATGCAGCCCATGTAAGCTTCACCCTAGAGCTCCTCAAAATGGGTACCAACCGTTTGAGGCGCCAAGGAACTTATATGGGACAACATGCTCGGGTAGGAACCCGATGTGGGACTAAACACTCACCCCTAAAGATGTTCTGGTTTTTTTTGGTAAACTCAATCATACCACAAGGCAATGACTGAAAGGCAAAGACAAAGGAATACTCACACCACCCAAGCAAACACACACACACACCACATGCAAACTCACACACACAAGGTTAGTTGTGTTAATATATGTTCATATGTTAAAAGGATTAGAAACTTAACATTGAAAATTGGGCCAAACAATAAGCATCTCAACCTCAAATAGAGTTGAGAGCGCCTCTTAAATTCTAGCATATATATACTTTTTTTTTTTTTGTATGAGACACACGGTTACACCGCAACCCGGTTAGCAAGTCAGTATATGTTCTAAGTTAAAGACGGGTGGAGAGTGCAACCCAGTCTCACCCTCTCGGGAATAGAACCTGGAACCTCCTTCCTAAGGAAGGGATACACCTACCACTGGGCTATTCCCATATATGTAAATTCAAATATATCCTTTTTCACTATCTAAACTATAAGAAAACATTGATAAAATCATTCATTATTCAAATTTATAATCACAGTAAACAATATGACTATCGATCATTCTAAATTCAATTGCAAGATCACTAATAATTAACAAACCTTACTTTTAGGGGTGGAACTAGCATTTTCTAGTAGTGGGGCACCGATGGTTGGTTGAAAATAGTAGTAATTGTTAATGATTTTTTTGTGGAGGAAGATTAGGGGGGTACAAATATTATGGGCTAGGAGCACTGTTATCAAAACCGGACCTAACCGGCTGATCCAACCGGAAAAATCGGGAACTGGTCCCCTCGCCGGTTCCCAAAACCGGAACTCTTTAAGAACTGGTCAAAACTAGCCGGAACCGGTAGGGAACCAGTCAAAACCAAACAAAACCGGGGGAAAATGGGGAAAAATTAGTTTCTTTTTTATACAAAAAGTACACTGTCGAACCAGACTGGTTGAACTGGTGGAATCAGGAACCGGCCACTCTGTCGATTCAATGCCCAGTCCGGTTATGAAAACAGTGGTTAGGAGGATTGGGGTTCGGGGGCATAGTTCTCGAAAAATATTTCGACGACTAAGTTCTTGGGTTGTTTTGTCCATACATGTTGTACATATCTTATGAGTATTGTTTCTCATTGTTTCCGAGACAGTTGTCCCCTTACCTCATGGCTATGCTTAGTTAAACAATTAAATGAAATTATATAAAAGATATATTTTGTTTTCAAAAGTTCAGGAGACAGTTGCCCCATTGCCCCACAGGTATGCCATATAAAATAACGAGAAATATTTAACTTATTGCCGCATTTGACTATGTAGTCAAATGTGCGGTCCTCATTGGTACACTCTCTCCTTCTTAACACCCATCCATTATGGCTAAGATTCACTCACTCCTAGGGTTAAGCAATCTAACCTTATTTTTAAAACAAAAATGAAAAACAAAATATTAACTTTAATTTTTTAAAATTAACCCGATTAATGAGGATGATGCTCTCGGGGGAATTTCCACTTGAATCTCGGAGGAAGCAAATCGGTCGTTGGTTCAAGAATGTACAGTTGAAGAGGTTCGGGAGGTGTTTTTTCAGATTTTTCCAACAAAGGCTCCTGGTCCAGATGGTATGTCTGCCATATTCTATCATCATAATTGAGAAATAGTGGGAGATCATCTTTGTGCAGCAGTCCTAAGCTTTCTAAATGGTGGTTTCATCCTTCGTTAGATGAATCACACTTTTATATCACTTGTCCCAAAGGTGGGTGCTCGGGAGTCAATTGATCAATTCCGGCCTATCAGTCTCTGTAATGTGAGCTACAAGGTCGCAGCCAAGGTTTTAGCAAATAGAATGAAGCTTGTTTTGGACTCTCTTGTCAATAAAGCTCAATCGGCTTTCATACTGGGGAGAAGAATTACAGATAATGTGATTCTTGCCTATGAAGTATCTCACTACTTGCACTGTCAGTGTCATGGAAGCCGCTACTTGATGACTGTAAAGCTGGATATGTCCAAAGCATATGATCATATCGAGTGAAGTTTCCTAGGAAAAGTGATGCAAAAGATGGGTTTCAGTCAACGATGGATTCAGCTAATTCAGCAATGTATCGCCTTGGTCTCTTACCAAATTCTGATTAATGGCGAACCTAGCAGTTTAATCTTTCCAAAACGAGGGCTCCGCCAAGGAGACCCTTTATCCCCTTACCTCTTCATCTTGTGCTCGGAAGCTTTATCAGCAATGGTAGACAAAGCAGAAAGAGAACACCAAATCTCAGGTATTAAACTTGCTCGTCATTCCCCTAGACTAACTCATTTGCTCTTTCCAGATGATAGCCTTATTTTTCTAAAGGCAGATATATCAATGAAGCATCAAATTTAAAAGTTCTCCTCCATCAATATAGTAAATTATCTGGACAAGTGATAAATTTCTCAAAATCCAGCCTATATTTTAGCCGCAACGTCCCCATGGTGATTTAGAAGAATTCTGGCCTACCAACTTCAGATGAGATGTTCCGAATCTTCAGATTTGGATTTAGGCCTCCCTTCTTCCTTGGGGAGGAATAAATCCATTACCTTTGCTGATCTTAAGAGAAGAACTCAAAATAGGATGAGTGGGTGGAAGAAGAAGTGTTTAACTCAAGCGTGCAGAGGCATTCTTATAAAGTCTGTGGCCCAAGCTCTCCCCAGTTATGTGATGAGCTGCTTTTTGCTTCCCTCCAAGTCCCTCAAAGAGGTAAATTCAACGGCAGCAAATTTCTGATGGGGTCAACTAGAGGGTGAGAAAAAAATCCATTGGATGAGTTGGTCTAAGATGTGCAAAGCTAAAGTGGAAGGAGGTCTGGGCTTTCGAGATATGGGGTTGTTTAAAAGGTCCTATTAAAAAATCAAAGTTGGAGTCTTCTCAAATATCCAAACTCTCTGAAGGCCCAAGTTTTGAGGGGTCTGTATTTCCCAAATTCTTCATTTTTGGAAGCTCAGATGGGATATCAGGCTTCTTGGGGATAGCGCAGCATTTTGGCTGGGAGAGAGGTTCTTCAAAAAGGGCTTCGATGGCAAGTG
The DNA here is from genome assembly GCA_015143295.1 of Tetracentron sinense. Classification (NCBI taxonomy): domain Eukaryota; kingdom Viridiplantae; phylum Streptophyta; class Magnoliopsida; order Trochodendrales; family Trochodendraceae; genus Tetracentron; species Tetracentron sinense. The sequence goes on from CM026563.1 coordinate 38,504,911, forward strand.
GGAAATGGTCAATCTATCCAATTATGGTCAGATCCGTGGATTCCCGATTTACCTAATTTCAGAATTTTCTCTCCTCACAGACTGGAGGAGGAGGAAACAGTGGTGAGTACCCTCATTGACCCTATTTTGTCTTCTTGGAATCAACAAGAGATCTAGCATCGGTTTTTTGAGATTGAAACTCAAGCCATTTTAAGGATCTCTGTTAGTTCGAGTGGTGCTCAAGACTTCCTTATTTGGCATTTCACAAAGTCTGGTCAGTTTTCAGTGAAATCAGCATACCATTTGTTAGCCAGGGATCAACGAGTTCACGACCCAAATTCGGGGCCATCTTCTCCTCTAATCATCAATGAAGTCTGGAAGATTAATTGGAAGTGTAACAGATAAAATTCGTAAAAAGGAGTAAAAAGAAGGGGTAAAATAGGGATTTCTCACTCTGGCAAATTCTAACAATTTAGTCGACATCATCCCACTTGGGCTATGTGCTGGCTCACTTGAGTGTTGTCTGACAGGTGATCTTATCATGACTGCACAAGTCATGATGACTCCAAATGCCTATAAATAAGCAAGAATCACCAGAGAGAAGGGATGGATGGTGCGAAAGGCAAGAGAGGAGAGGAAGAGGAAGAGGAAGAGGAAGATCTGAGAAGCTTGAGTCATTCACACCCCCACCCCAAAGTGCTGTGCAGGTGGCCACTCCCCTGATTCTCTCATCTTCCTTTGGTGTTCTCCGGCTATTTGATGCTCTTTATGGCTTCACGATCGTTTGTGGCCATCGAAGTCTCTCAAATAGGCCATGTCCGCCTGATGCTCTCCCTGAATGGTCACACTGCCACTTGCACGGCCTTGCAGTTAATCATCTGGTGAGTGCAATCATACTTGAACTTGTGCCTGACGCTGTGAATGGTGTCGTACCCGTTGTAGCGTTATCTGAGCTGTGAATGGTGCCAAATCCGTTGTCACGTTGCGCTGTGAATGGTGCCGAATCCGTTGTCCCGTTGTGCTGTGCATAGTGCCGAGCTCATTGTCCGTTGTCTGATGTCAACGTACCCGTTGTGAGCAGTACAACGTACACGTTGTTTGCTGTACAACGTACACGTTGTCTGCTGCACAACGTACCCGTTGTCTGATGCACAACGGATGCACAACGTATACGTTATCAGAGCTATGTCATCCGTGCTGCGTTATCAGAGCACGTTGTCAGAGCCACGTTATCAGAGCTACGTTGTCCGAGCTATCTTATCCGTGTTGTCTGATGCACAACGTATACGTTATCAGAGCTAAGTTATCCGAGCTGCCTTGTCCGAGCTATGTGAGCTACGTTGTCAGTGCCTTCTGAGCTACGTTGTCAATGCCTTGTCAGAGCTACGTTGTCAGTGCCTTCTGAGCTACGTTGTCAGTGCCTTGTCAGAGCTATGTTGTCAGTGCCTTCTGAGCTACGTTGTCTGTGCCTTGTCCGAGCTATGTGAGCTACGTTGTCAGTGCCTTCTAAGCTACGTTGTCAGTGCCTTTTGAGCTACGTTATCAGAGCTACGTTGTCTGAGCCATATTCTTTGTGCCTCCTGAGCTACAATCTCCAGAGCATAACACCAGAGCTTGTCCTCAAGTGCATATGCCCAGTGCCCTCACGATAAGTATCTCTATACTATTATGTGCCTTATGTTCATGTGCTTGTGCCTTATACCGATGTGCTTGTGCCATATACTGTGCTTGTGCCATATACTGTGCTTGTGCCTTATACTGTGTTTGTGCCTTATACCGATGTGCTTGTGCCATATACTGTGCTTGTGCTTTATACTGTGCTTGTGCCTTATACTGACTTTATCATCGGAGCTTATTTCAGGGTGCACACCCGCCCCCTCAGGCTCATTCACAGGTGGAGTTGTGCTATCATTCCTCTACCAGCTGAGCAGCTATAGACGCGTGGCATGTACGGGATTTTTTCCCTTTCAGGAAGATTGGTTGGAAGATCCAAGTACCTCCCAAAATTCTCCTTTTGGTCTGGAGGGGTGTTTGGAATATTGTTGCAGTTGCTGAGAACCTTCAAAAAAGGCACGTGCCAATAGAGGCCACCTGTCCTCTATGCCGATCAGCCACCGAATTAGTCACCCATTTGTTCCTTCAGTGCAGTTTTGCTAGAGCAACTTGGCTTGCTCTTTCCTTTCATTGGAACGAGGACTCAGGTATTCAGGTGGATTTTTCTAAGTGGTGGTCTTATTGGGCTCTGAAACCAATGTTCAGTGAAGAAAATTTTAGAATGGCAGTGAATATGGTGTCAGCCATTTGGGCTATTTGGTGTGCCCGAAATGAAGTGATCTTCTCTAGGGTGGAAGCTGATCCTAGACGAACGACTGAATGGGCTAAAGGTTTGGCAGCTGAGTTTGCTATACAAAGTGAGGGTAGATCACACCCGGGTATTATCTTCGATGGCCAATCCCGTAGGGTGGAACCTCTCAGGTGGAGGGTTCCTGCTGAAGGTTTTATAAAAATTAATTGTGATGGAGCTTATCACAAAACCAGAGGAGCAGCAAGGATTGGCATTGTAGCGAGGAATCATAGAGCTGTGGTGCTTGATCAAGTTTCAACTCCAATTTGGGCGGGTTCATCCCTTGCTGCCGAAGCTTATGCCATCAAAGCCAGTCTGGAATTAGCGAGAAGAAAAGGCTAGAATCAGGTTCTGGAAGAAAGTGATTGCCAAGTATTGGTGCAGGCTATTAACGATGACTCCTTTTCATCTGTAATGGAGGTTTGTCCAATCCTTGAGGATATCTCCTCTCTCTTAAACCTTCCCTCAGTAGTGAGGGTTGTGTTCGCTCGCCGTCAGGCGAATTTTGCAGCCCATAGCCAGGCTCAAAAAGCTATTCGGTCATTTAGAAGTTTTGGAAGCCCTGATTCTCTTCCTCGGGTGCGGGGTTTCACTTCCTCAGAGGCTCCTTGCCTTTGGTTTCTGTTTTTCAGTTCTTGTTTAGTCAAATTTTATGTACCAAAAAAAAAAAAAGGGCGGTATTAAAAGGAACATCAAGACACAACATTTGACTATATAGTCGGTCAAATTTGTGGTGGGCTAATCACTGCCTTAAATAATATAGTATAATTTTTATAGGGGACAACTACTCCCTTGTCCCATTATTATGCCCAATTAAATGCTTAAATAACTTAACATAAAATGCACGAGTCCGGATGTCCAACTGCAATTAAACTGGGCAGTTCAATCACACTCATAGAGCCTCTTTTTAACTCTAGTTAAGAACTTTTAACCCTCAAGGTTAATTTTTCTTTTTAAATACAAAAGTTAGATTGTTGAACCCTAAGGGTTAGTGAATCTTAACCATAGTTAATGAAGGTTAAAAGGGACACGTGTTGACTTGTTGGTGCAATTGAACTCTCTCACTCAGGGAGAGTTCAATCAAATTGAATATGATCCCAAGATTTCCAACTAAAAAAAAAAATATCTCAACGTTTATGGGACACATACCCATTCCCATAGCTATACCCTTATAGAAAACTAATTTTTCAAAAGTTCAGTAGGGCACATGCCCCCACAAGCCCCTACTTGGGTCTGCCCCTACTTACTTTACAAAAGTTGAAACCGCACTCCAAAGATGATTTCACTCTCAAATGGTAAGAGTGAGATTTAAGAGCGGGAGTGAGGTTTAAGAGCGGGCGCGAGTAACAGATTGGGAGGTTTAAGTTACTAAGATCTCAAAAGCCACATCGGAAGGGATTAGAACCCAAAGCACCCTAGTGTGGGGATACAAATTGCCACTGTCACAGCTCACAACAGGCAGGTGTGTGGGCACCCCTGATTTGTCTTTCCCATACGAAACCAAAACCAACCAGACACATTTCAGATCTCACACATCCAACATGCCTCTTGTGCTTCAAATGCATAAACCTTCTCTCTCTCTCTCTCTCATTATTTATAGTCAAGATTTTATTTTGTAGCTGTTATGTTGGTAGTTGGTGGGGTTAACCAAAAAATAAATAAAACCCAAAAGAAGAAATCACCAATCAGCTTAAAACGTCCCTTTGGTGCATCAAACTCCAATAAAGACTATAAATATCTTAAAACTAATAATTGAAAAGAGAAAGGGGAGAGCACTGAGAGAGCTATAGTTATTAAAAGCATCCACAGGGAGAGTAAAAAAGAGTGAATAAATAAAAAGAAGAGAGGGAAGAGAAGGGAGAAGGGTGGTGTTGCTAATTTCCTATATTTAGCCAATCAAGGGGTCAAATGATGAGTCTAACTACAAAGATGGCTCAACTCAAAAGCGAAGGGTAGACACTGTAATAGGGTGGAGTTGAGATATCTGATGATGTAAGATCCTCTCCCAAATCACATCATTGGCACTCTCTCATATAGAAAAAGACAGAGTAGAGAGAGATCTATCTATGCTAGCAGGCAAGAGAGAGCTATCATTTCATCTAATGGTCAAAGATAGTTACAAACAGAAGCAAATGGTCTGTGCTCTTCCCTGTAGTCAAAGTGTTTAAAGGTCAAGATCAAATCATTTGTACGGATTTATCAGTTGTAAACAGCCTTAAAAGATATCGTGGCCTTCAAATACTAAGGCCATATGGAAGAACCTAGGGAAGATCACAGACGATTTGGTTCAGTTACAAATACAGGAGAAAATGAAAAATACCGAGTCTACAACTTAGAGTATTAATCTTGAGTAATAATTGTTGGATTGAGATTATTTATTTATTTATTTATTGTTGCGATTGGATTGAAATTTAAATTGGCTAATTTTATGTATGTTTCTTGTAAGAAAATTTTAAGGTATAGTCTTAGGATCATCTCCAGTTGGTGCTCGCGAGGAGATTGCTAGCACCAATCGAAAGGCGTCACCCCTTCTGCATGCTTATTAATTACACACAAATCAATGCATTGGTTGGGGGGGGGGGGGGGGGGGGGGGGGGGGTTGGCGCCTTCCAATTGGGTGTTGGTGTTCTCCTCGCCAGCACGAAATGGTGGTGATCCTAAGTCTTAATATAATAAGAGTAAGGTATCCATATTCTCGCTTTTCATTTCCAAATAACATTTTAAGTTTTAAGTCTTGCTTTCTCCATTTGATCTATCATTCTAAGGTATCTAATCCAGATATAGGCATATAGTCATTCGTAATCAGTGACTAGCAGAAATACGTAGCCTCTCAAATAATAATGGTAACCAACCAAAGAAACGTGGATTTCTGTTCCCAGAGAGAAGAGCCTCTTATAAAAGGAAAGGATTGCTTAATTTTGCAACTCTAAATCAGGGTGGTTGGTTTGGACACGGATGCTGTTGCCTGCTTTCTAATCAACAACCTTAAAATGGCAACTATTTGTTTCCCATCATTTACAAAGTCATACGAATTCTAAGCATATTCTCAGTTCTCACAATTAAAGGGTTCTCATACTCTCCTCTTTGGCTAATAATTTTTTTTTTTTAATCATTTGTTTTATAATTAAAAAGAAAGATTATGAAAATGTGAGTATGGTGAGCATTTTATCCGGAAAAAAAACAAACATTACAGCTCCAACCCACCCTCGCTCGTATAGAGATGAATGTGGTTGGCACTTCCACCTCACCATCGCTTATTTGCCCGAATCAGACACACCCCTTTATTACGCCTTTTCCAGTTTAGGTTGTTCTTGCCTGGTGTTGGGTAACCTGTGCCACGAGAATTCTCTTGGGTTCTGGCCCAACTCACCTTAGAGTTGTAAACAGATCAAATTCAAAGCGAATAATGGTATAATAAAAAATTTATCTGATTATTTATCTATCTATCCGAATTTGAGTAATAATCTGAATGTTTGTTTTCGAATTTAATTTTAAAATATCTGTATTCAAATTATACGATTACTTTAATAAAAAAATTTAAAAAGAAAAAATGTTAAAAATAAATAAATTGTATGTAAAAATGATAAATTATCTTCATTTATATTGACAATAATAATTTAATGTTTCAGAATTATGTAAAAGTACATGGCATTTAGTCTTAAGAACTTATACTAAATTATGTATATATAGTAACTAGTAAAAGTGTATGTGCGTTGCATGTAATAATTTCTTTATTTAATTTAGTTTATATGTATTTAATAATTTTTATTATTTAAAATATTCAATTATAATTCGTACAATTATTTTAAGGTTCTATTTAATTCATAACATTAATTTTTTTAAAAGTTTATTTATGTACGGATCAATGATCTCTCTCTATATATATATACTAGTGCCGCCCATGCGCGATGCACGTGAGAGAGTGGGGAAGGGGAGAGAGATGAGGAAGAGGGACCCTAGTGAGGGCATTTTGGAAAAAAAATAATATTTTGGGTATAGAAACTTGAGAGACATTGTGGATAAAAAAATTGTGAGGGACACATTAGTTATAGAAATATGATCGTGGAGATAATTTGAAAACAAAGTCTTTAGGGGTATTTTGGGTATATCAAAGAAAGGGGGCGGGCAGGGCCTTGGCGAGACATTCTTCTTTCAGAGCGCTTTGCCGAGAGAGCGAGGAGTCCATTTTTGCCACTGATGTCGCCATGTGTCCTTTTTAACACTCCTTAATTGTGGTTAATATTCACCCACCCCTAGGGTTTACCCACTTATCCTTGGTTTTTAAAAAATATAGGAAAGAAAATTTAACCCTAGGAGTTAGTGATTTCAATTAAGGTGTAGAAAAATAAATTAATATTTTTCTAAAAACCAAAGATAAGTGGGTGAACCTTAGGAGTGGGCGAATCTTAATGAAAAAATTGGAGTCCGATTACGCACTTGAGGTTGCAATGTGTCTCTTTTGATACCCCCTTAACCGTGGTTAAGATTCACCTACCCCTAGTGCTCACCCACTAGGGGTGTCTCTTTCGACATGCCTTAATATTTTTAGAAAAGATATTAATTTTCTTAAACCCTGGTTAAATTTCACTAAATCCTAGTGTTAAAATTTTTCATTATTTTTTTCTAAATGCCAAGGATAAGTGGATGAACCCTAGGGTGGGTGCATCTTAACAACAATTAAGCAGTGTTAAAAGGGACACATGGTGACCTCAGTGGCGTAACCTGACTCCAAGGAGTCAGATTATAACTGTAGAGAATTTCAAGTAGATTGATGAGTGAGGGGTAGTATAAGAATTAAGCAAACATTCAATCTAGTGTTTGTCTTATATAATGATTATGATAAGGGTAGGTTGGGTATTCTAAAAACTTTCATCTACGTGTTTTTAGTGAGGAATTATATTGCAAATAAGATAAGAATTCTATTGCATATAAGATAAGTAGATGAGACAAGAGCTAAGGGTAGTTTTAGAATTGCAAAAGATTCAATTAACATTTTGAACAGGGGGAATCCTTTTCATATTAGTAAAGACTAGTGAGTGGCACGTGCGATGCATGTGAGAGAGAAGAAGGGGAGAGAGACCGGAAAGAGGAGGGCATTTTGAAAAAAAAAATTAATGAATATTTTGGGTATAAAAACTTGAGGGACATTTTGGATTAAAAATTTGTGAGAGACACGTTGATTATTAAAATATGATGTTGGGACATTTTAATAACCAAAAAGCTTTAAAGACATTTTGGGTATAGCAAAGAAAGAAGGCAGGCGGGGCCTTGGTGAGACATTCTTCTTTCGGAACATTTTGCCAAGAGAGTGAGGAGTGTGGTTACGCCACTAAGATAGCCATGTGTCCCTTTTAGCACTACTTAACTGTGATTAAGATTCACCCGCCCCTAGGGTTCACCCACTTATCCTTGGTTGTTAGAAAAAAATATGTAAAAAAAAAAAACCCTAAGAGTTAGTGAATTTTAATTAAGGTTTAAAAGAAATAAATATATTTTTTTTCTGAAAATTACCAAGAATAAGTGAGTGAACACTAGGGGTCGTCAGTGAATCTTAACCACAGTTGGAGTCCTGTTACCACAGTTGGAGTCCTGTTACGCTCTTGAGGTTGCCATGTGTCTCTTTTGACACCCCTTAACTGTGGTTCAAATTCACCTACCCATAGAGTTCACCCATCTATCCTTGGTTTTTAGAAAAAATTATAAATTTTTTTTTTTTCCCTAAAATCCAAGAATAAGTGGATGAAACTTTTTTTGATCAGTTGAATAAGTAGATGAACCTTAGGGGTGTGTGAATCTTAACCACAGTTAAAGAATGTTAGAAAGGACACATGACGACCTCGATGGCATAATCGGACTCGAAGGAGTCCATTATAACCGTAGAGAATTTCAAGCCTAATAGATAGATGAGTGAGGGATAGTATGAAAACAAAGCAAACATTCAATTAAGTGTTTGTCTTATATGATGACTAGTGGGTTGCACATGTGATGCATGTGAGAGAGAGGGGAGGGAGAGATATAGGGAAGAGGGACCATAATGAGGGGAATTTTGGAAAAAAATTTAAAGAATATTTTGGGTATAATAACTTGAGGGACATTTTAGGTAAAAATATTGTGAGGGACTCGTTGGGTATAGAAACATGATGTAGAAGCATTTTGAGAACCCAAAATTTATAAGGGCATTTTGGGTATAGAAAAATTGAGGAGATCAAAGGTTTAAAAAAATTGAGGGACATTGTAAAAATAAAGAAAATAAAATATGAGCAAACTTGAGGAGCATTTTGGGTTAAAAAATTTGTGAGGAACATCTAAGGTCTAGAAATTTGACTTTAGGACATTTTGGGAACTAAAATATATTCAAGACACTCTGACTATAGGAATAAATTTAAGGGCATTGTAGGTATAGAAACCTAACTGAAGGGCATTTTGAAAACAAAAAACTTTAGGGATATTCTGGCCAAGAAAATAATATATATATATATATATATATATATATATATATAAATTTTTTTAAATAGTAAAAGGACATGATCCAACCAGACCGGTCGAACTGGAAATTGGTCACCCAGTAATTTTGACGGTCTGTCCAGTTATGAAAACATTGTTTTATATATTAATAAAGAGCAGTTTTACAATTATATTAAATTTCAATCAACTATTTATATAAGTCTCATATATGTTTTGGTGAAAAATCCTCTACATTAATAAAAATTAAAAGTAAAGGGTAGTTTTGGAATTAAGTATAATTTAGTCAACATTTTGAACCCATATGTGTAAGGGCAATTTGAAATTAACTAAAATTCAACCCATATGTGTAAGGGTAGTTTTGAAGTTAACTAAAATTCAATCAACCTTTGAACTAAGGAAATGACAAAAGGGTAGTTTTGGATATGCGTGTAAGGGTTGTTTTTGAAATAACTAAAATTTAATCAACCTTTGAACTAAGGACATAACAAAAGGTTAGTTGTGGAATGAAAAGAACTTCAATCAACGTTTTGAATACACCCATCCTCATTATATTAGTAAAGATAAAGAAGAAATATGATTGGGAAGGGGAGAGAGACTAGGAAGAGGGACCCTAGTGAGGACATTACAAAAAAAAATTATGAAATATTTTGGTTATAGAAACTTGAGTCAGATTTTGAATAGAAAAATTATGAGGGACACACTGCTTATAAAAATATGATGTAGGACATTTTAAGAATCAAAAAGTTTTGAAGACATTTTGGGTATAGGAAAGAAAGGGGGAGGCATTGGCGAGACTTCTTTCGGAGCGTTTTGCCAAGAGAGCGAGGAGTCTAGTTACGTCATTGAGGTTGCCATGTGTCCCTTTTAACACTCCTTAATTGTGATTAAGGTTCACTCTCCCCTAGGGTTCACCCAAGAATAAGTGGGTGAATCCTAGGAGTTAGTGAATTTTATTTGGGGTTTAAAATTTTATTTATTTATTTATTCTAAAAACCAAGAATAAGTGGGTGAAACCTAGGGGTGGGTGAGTCTTAACCACAATTGAAGTCTGGTTACACTCTTAAGGTTGTCATGTGTCTCTTTTGACACCTTAACTGTGGTTACACCCCTTAACTGTGGATAAGATTTATCTACTATTTCCTTTCTTCCATTTCTTTCAGCCTATTTTTTCCTAAAACTGAAAACCTCATAAGAATCAACATGTCTTCTAGTTTTATTGTTGATTCTCACAAAGGGAAGAATGAATCTTTTGTTGCATCTTCAACTCCAAATCATGGAGAGAAATTGTTGCAAGGAACCATACAAAGATTACATTTTGAACAATAAGAGAAACGATGAAGCAATATGAGAATAATATATCTCTTATACTTGAAGCAGTACATAAGAACTCAGATGTTAGTGTAATTATGGTTATTGTAGAAGATGTATTAAAAAAAAGAACCATTACGATCACAATTTTAATAAGAACTGTGATTATAAAACAATATTGATCATGGTATATATTAAATGATGATTATAGCTAACTTGTCAATCCCATATTGATCGCGGTATATATTAAAATGTGATCGTAATTTATGTATAATTTCTTTATGTAAACATCTAATAAAGAGTTTATATAAATATCCAATAATTTGTTATGCAAACATCTTGTAAAGGGTTTATGTAAACATCCAATAATTAGTTATGTAACATCCAATAAATAGTTTATTTCTTTTTTATTTGATAATATCCCGTTTCATTTTTTTTATGAAAAAATATGTATATTTCTTTTTTTCTTTTGCATTTGTTTTGAAAAAATATGTATAGTTCACTTTACAGCAGAGGAATATATAAGTTTCAAAGATTTGTTAATTAGATACGATCACGGTTACATAAATTCATGGTCCTTATAACAAACGATCACGGTTATTTAAATCACCGCGATCTTATAGTGAATAAATAATTATGATTATTTAAATAATTGTGATCATTTTTGCAATAAACAATCACAATTATCTATAACTCGTGGTTGTAATTAAGGTGATATAATTAATATATGACGTGAGTGATGATCCTTTTGATTGATCGGTCATAGTAATTTAATCGTTACTAACGACATTATCTTCTAGATTCGTTGATAAAAAATCTAATTGAGCTTTTTTGAAGTTACAATCACGGTTGCTTATCATAATTGTGGTCACCAAAGAATTTTTCTGAACTTTAAATTTGATCATAATTATTACACTAACTGATAGAAAATCTTTATTGATGAAGTGTTTTCATTTTCTGACTAACTATTTTCTATCCTTATTCATATTTTTAAAAGATATAAATATTTATATGATCATGGTTTTCTTTGGAAACTGTTATAATAAGAGGGATCAAAAGGGACATGTGGCCACCTCAGGGGCGTAACTAGTTTTTGCAGAAACGGTTACAATTGGAGAAGAATATGAGTCGTATTTAAATGGGCGCTTTACGGAAAAGGGCATGCTTTGCATTTTTATTACTTAAAAGAGCATGCTTTTGACATAAATAATAAAAAAAAGGCATGCTTTGCATTTGTATTACCCAAAAGGGTATGCTTTTGACATATTTACCCCTTAGCTATGCATATAAAACCCAAACACGGATAAAGGTAATATTGGAGTACATACCCTATTTGGTAAAACTTTTCAAACTATGACCTTTTAGGTGATTTCTTTTTATTTAGGGTGTCTAAACGTTACTTATCTCTATTTAAATTGATGTTGGTTTAAGCAAACCCGAATTAGGCAGTTCAGATTAGAAGTTGCCAACTATGTGTAATAAACACTTGGTATTTAAGGAATAACGGTTGAGAAAAGATAATCTCCTTAGACTTTGTTTGTATAGGGAAAATTGTAGTGAGAGATTTTTTTTTCTCAAAATTAATATTTTCTCATTCTTTAGAGAAACTTTTTCCCATGAACATAAACTAATACCAGAGAATTATTTACAGTAACAAGCTTATTTTGCAATATGTCAAACATAAAAATTAGCTTTTCTCCTTAAAATAATTCAATGCATCTATTTTCCCAGCAATCAAAATGGAGGAAGATCATGGAAAAAAGATCAATGATGACGGTTAATTAAAACATCGTGAGTTTTTAATTTTAAACAATCACGGTTAATGTTCAAAATGTGACTATAAGAAGAACTCGAAATGACCGTATTTTGAATATATAATCTTAGTTAATTTACATATATAATCACGGATAAATAACTATAATATTTGATATGATTTACGATCACACGTTGAAAGGTTACAGTTCATTCTGCACGCTATAACCGTGATAAATGACTTACGGTTATAGATAAAAATCATGAACGATGAGTCGATATCTTGTAGTGTAGGAGTAGGGGTGGTTATTGAACAAAATGTTCGTGAACTACTCAGACTCGGCTCGTTAAAAGCTCGAGTATTGTTTGTTTATTTAGTAAACGAGCCGAGCTTGAACACACCCTTGCTCGACTCGATAAAAGCTCGGTTCAATTACATATATATATATATATAAAAGCTTGATTTGCCATAACTCTGATTGTTAATCGATAAATTAAAAATTGGTAGACATTGCTAGGAAGACTTATTCACACCCCCTCTAATTCAAAGGAATCATTAAACATAGATATTTCAATTGGTATCAGAGCGGGTTTACTCACAAGGCTAAACCCTTAAGTGTAATCTTGTTCAGAAATCCTTGATCAATGACTACTCTGAGAGAGGGAGATTCAGGCATTCATCTCCCATTGGGTGATGAAAGTAGTAACTCTTCTCAAAGTTATGAAGAAGAGAATGAGAAGAATGTTGAAGAGACCATGTCCATTGAAAATAGTGAGAGTCTCAATGACTCTAAAACTGATGAGAACATGGACACAACTTATGGGAAGCTGTACTCTGAGAGTCTAAAACTAAAAAGGACTAAGATTCTGCTGAATAAAAGACTCAAAACACTCCAATAAGAGAAATAAACTTGTACACTAGAAGCAGAAGGGAAGATTGCTCTAGCTACTCAATTTAAAAAAGAGAAAATCTCTACTATGGAAGAAAATGGTTCTTTGACCAATGTGGTCAGAACATTAACAAATGAGAGAGACGCTTTTCTAGAAGAAATTGAGGAGTCAAGGACTCTCATTTTAGAGCTAAAAACTGGAAAAAAATGTCTTTTGTTGATAAGGTTGCTTTTCTGGAAAATGAACTTAAAAATATTCACACAGATAAGATAAACTTAATCAATAAGGTGGTGTCTCTTGAAAAAGAAATTAAGATGTTTGGTAACACTCAATGTCTAAATGAATTGGTCAGAAGGCATGGTTCAAACAGTAACAGGACTGAAATAGGACATGCAGAGAGACCCCTTGGTCCTAAAGCAGTTGGAATTGTGGCTAAATATGTGAGTAATCACATTGATGATGAGTTTAAAATGGGTGACTCCTCTCACTCTAATGCTATGTTTGATTGTTTTGAAAATAGGTGAAAACATGGAAAAGAAAAGAAAATTTTGGATTTTTAATACAATTTTTAGCTATGTTTTGTGTAATTTTCTTTTCTTTTCCATGTTTTTACTTATTTTCTCGAAAACCAAACATAGGGTAAGGGAAAAATGCTGAGAAATCAAATTCCTACAAAGAGGACTCATCCCAGATTCACTCCCAGTTGCTTTGAATGTGGTATAAAGGGTCACATTCATCCTAACTATCCTGCTCTTAGAAGAAGCCCCCAAAATGGTTGTTGGAACCAAAATCGAGGGAATCTTCAAAGGAAAATTCAAGTCTTGGTTGAAAAGTCTAAAAGTTTGAGTGAAGAAGTGATAAAAATTGCTCAACTTTCTAGTACTAGATATGAGTTGGACACTTCCTATACTCATTATGAGGAAGGTAACAGGATAAACCAAAATGCTAAGATCTCTCAATGGAAAAAGAAAATGACCAAAAGAGAGAATGTTGCATCTACCAAGTCACAACAAGTGGATAATGTTAAAAAAGTTAGTCAGAAGGTTAAATCCCTTTATGTGAGAAAGGATGACCTAAAATGATTGGTCATTCATGTTGCCCTAAAAGCCCAAATACTGACATGTGGTACTTCGACAGTGGTTGTTCTCGGCATATGATTGGTAACAAGTCCCTATTCACTCAATTTGATGAATGCTCAGATGGAACTACCACTTTTGGTGATTGAAGCAAATCTTTTGTGTATCATTTAAGCTCTTGGCATTCCCAAGCTCAAGAAAGTTTTATTTATTGATGGGCTAAAATCTAATTTAATTAGCATAAGTCAACTATGTGATGATAATCATGTTGTGTACTTTACTCAAAATAAATGTTCTGTTATTGATAGTAAAGAAAATTGTGTTTTAGAAGAGTTGAGAACTACTGACAATTGTTATGGCTTGACCCCAGGTGAGTGCATTTCCAAAGTCTACAATATGGCTAAAATTGAGGAAATCAACTTATGGCACAGGAGGCTTGGTCACATGAATTTCAAAGACTTAAGCAAGCTCTCAAGACCTGAGCGGGTAAATGGAGTGCCCAAACTAGGAAAGTCTTCCCCTACTGTATGTGGGCCATGTCAAATTGGCAAACAAATTAAAAGCCCACACAAGAAGACTTCAAATATTGCTACCTCACATCCTCTAGAATTAATTCATATGGATCTTATGGGTCCTACCAGAACTGAAAGTCTAGGAGGTAAGCGATATATCTTAGTGATGGTGGATGATTTCTCTAGGCTGACATGGGTTTCATTCCTAAGAGAGAAGTTTGATGCATTTGAGAGTTTCGAACATATTTGTAAGAGAATCCAAAATAAAAAAGGTTGTTAGATCATTTGGATTTGAACTGACCATGGATAGGAGTTTGAAAACTTCAAGTACAATGAATTATGTGATGAAGCTGGGATAAAACATGAATTCTCTGCCCCAATCACTCCTCAGCAAAATGGAGTTGTAGAAAGGAAGAATAGGGGTTCTCTAAGCTATGGCTAGATTTATGCTCCACAACAACAACTTAACTGCTTACTTTTGGGTCGAAGCAGTTAGTAAAACTTGCTATACTGCTAACAGAGTATATACTAGGCCCGGAACCAGGATAACCACATATGAGTTGTGGAATGACAAGAAATCAAATGTCAAGTACTTTCGAGTATTCGGAAGTAAGTGCTATATCCTAAGGGATAGAGAGCAATTGGAGAAGTTTGACTCCCATAGCGATGAAGTGATTTTTCTTGGGTATTCTACCAACAGTAGAGTATATCGAGTGTACAACTTGAAAACCTCTACTGTAATGGAGTACATAAATGTTGTTGTGGATGACTCCGGCAGTGAGACTAAGCATTTGGATGATGATAATGCTGAAAAGGTTGAAGAGGTTCCTACACCTCAAGTTGAGGAAGCATCATCTCCTAAAAAACCTACACATCCTATGGTTATGAAACCTCTCTCCTACTGAAATAATTGGAAACCTTGAAAGTGGGGTAAGAACGAGGAATCAAATTGAAAATGAAGTTAGTTATCTTTGCTATACTTCTACTTATGAACCCAAAAATGTAATTGAAGCTCTTACAGATGAAAATTGGATAAATGTCATGCAAAAAGAGAGCTAAATCAGTTTACAAGGAATGATATGTGGTTCTTAGTGCCTAGGCCAACTAGTACTAATGTGATAGGTACCAAGTGAATTTTCAAGAATAAATCAGATGAAAATGGTACCATTGTGAGAAACAAAGTCAGGTTGGTTGCTCAGGGTTACACTCAAATTGAAGACATCGATTTTGATGAAACCTTCACTCTTGTTGCTCGGTTAGAATCAATCAGAATTTTGTTAGCTGTTGCTTGTCATCTAAATTTCAAATTATTTCAGATGGATGTCAAGAGTGTCTTTCTAAATGGCATTCTTCAGGAGGAGGTCTATGTGGAACAACTTAAAGGGTTTGAAGACCCAAATCACCTTGATCATGTCTATCGGTTAAAAATGGCTATCTATGGGTTAAAGCAAGCTCCTCGAGCTTGGTATGAGAGATTAACCACTTATCTCTTGGAAAATGGATTTTCGAGAGCGGGAATTGATAAGACTTTATTCATTAAAGTGTCAATGATGATATTTTTATTGCTCAGATCTAAGTTGATGACATTATTTTTGGCTCCACATTTGTCTTGCCTGCTATCAATTTGCTGATCTTATGACTAATGAGTTTGAAATGAGTATGGTTGGTGAATTGAATTTCTTCCTTGGTCTTCAGGTAAAGCAAATGGCAACAGGGATTTCTGTATCCCAAACAAAATATACCAAGGATCTTGTTAAGAAATTTGGTATGAGCTAAGCTAAACATGCTCGCACTCCCATGAGCACCACCACAAAGCTTACCAAAGATACTTCTGGGAAAAGTGTTTATCAAACCACATATAGAAGTATGATTGATAGTTTACTTTATCTGACTGCCAGTCGTCCTGACATTTCTTTTAGTTTCGGAGCTTGTGCCCGCTATCAAGCAAGCCCCAAAGAGTCTCACTTACTTGCTGTGAAATATATTATTCCCTATGTAAGTGAAACTTTATCTTTTGGCCTTTGGTATTCCTTTGATACAAATGACATGGTTGCTGGGTATTCCGATATCAACTGGGTCGGAAATGTCGATGACAGAAAAAGCACCTCTGGAGGATGTTTCTACATTGAAAACTGCTTAGTTGCTTGGCTTAGTAAGAAGCAGAACTCCATATCCTTGTCGACTGCCGAGGTTGAGTACATTACAGCTGACAGTTGTTGCACCCAACTTTTGTGGATGAAAGATGTTGTTAGATTACGGGATAAATCAGGGCACCATGACTGTGTATTGTGACAATACAAGTGCCACTAATATTTCAAAGAATCCTATTCAACACTCTCGCACGAAGCACATAGACATTAGACATCATTTTATTCGTGAGCTTGTTGAGCAAAATGTTGTGTCTTTGGAATATGTCCAAACTGAGAACCAATTTGCGGACATTCTAACAAAACCTCTAGATTCCCTTCAATTTGAATTCCTTAGGAAATCTATTGTTGTTTGCGAGGTTGATTGATTGTGTATTGTTTGATAGACTAGGATGTTCTTCATGCCTATTTGTCCTAGTGCTATCTATGTGATATATATTAGTAGGTTTTGTACTTTCTTATTTCTTTCACTCTTTGATTTTGTTTTTGATTGATTAAAAGAAAAACTCCAAAAAGATTTTGTGCTTCTTTTAGATATATTGTTTTTCCTTCAAATATTGAAAAATCCAAAAACATTGAAAAAAAAAATCAAAAATTCAAAACGATATTGCTTGGGCAAACTCTCCTATCATATTATGTATGTTTCAATTTCCTTGTATTCATAATTCTTATTTCATGCCAAGGTAAAAATATTGAATAGGATTGAGTTCATGAGGATATTATATATTTCAAAGTCTTTTGGAAAATTGAAAAATAGACAAAGCTCCTAAATCATAGTTAGAGTTGGTTAAACAATGTTGCTAAAGTATGATGCACATGCACTCTGACTTACTCTAGAAGATGGTCTAAATTCCTAAGTAAAGGTAATGCTATTATTCATGATGATCTTTTTTGTTGACCAAATCTGGATTGACCGATATGTTAATATCCTGTTTGCTTGTGCCCCTGCTTCAAAAAGAATGAGACAATGGAAACAGCTACCTCTGGGATAGTGTGAAAGTCACTATTAGATGCAAACAGTATGAAATGATTAGATGCAAATAGTATGAAATGATTACCTATGCGGACAATAGTTATCTATTTGGATTGCTAGTGTGAAAGCCCCTGCTACCAATAGCTAGGGCTACCTACCCAATTAGTGTGAAAGCCGTTATTGCAAGAAAAATTTGAAAAAGCCAAGAAAAGAACTCCAAAATATGGCTAAGTTTGTCATGAAGATAAAAGAAAAAAAAATTGCATAAAAGATGAACAATGATGAAAATTAGCACATGTTCTTCAAATGCTAAAATTCAGTATTTAACAGATTTGACTTCTAGTGTATGAGTCACCTTGAGTCCCTGAAATGCAATAATGCCATAACATTAACCATAGGTTGAAACCTCCCAAAGAGTCAAGTCAGAAACCTCACTACACACACTATGCTTCAAAGTGAAACTATTCGGTAAATGTGTCTTGGCTGTTGTGTTTGTTATTGATCGCCCATGTGACTAGTATAGGTGGACATATCCTTATTTAGTAATGATATTAAATCTTGAGTAAAAAACTTTTTGGCTTCTTGGAAATTGCTCCATACATATATGATTGTAATATGGTTAATGCCATTTTGTTTTCAGGGGGAGTTTCTATTTTTGATTGATTTGGAACTGAAGATTGATTGTGCTTTGCAAATGAATAATGGTTTCAAAAGTGTTTTGAATTAAGGGGGAACTTTTGACTTTGGCTATGGATCGCTTTTTGTTCTTTCCTACTTTCCTATCATGTTATATCGCTCTATGTTTTATGGATATTGATATGGATTGTATAGATTCTGGTTTTTATGAATTGCTTGTAAAGTTCAGTTCTTTTTAGCTTCTGATGAATGACTAATTCCTTTTGTCATTTTTTTTTTCTGGAAACTACATCTTGATACTATCTATCTTTGGTGATATTGTCATATCTTGTTTGATAGCATGTCTTGAATGGATGTACTTTGAAATCTGATATCTGTTAAGCCTTATTGCTATATTCTCTCACTTCTTTATTGATTATGCGATGTTTTGACATTCGTGTCAAAAAGGTGGAGAAATATTGAAGTACTCTATTGGGTGTTTTCAAAATTTGTTCACTATTGATTTCCCCACTTTATATTTCTCATGCTTCACTTGGTTTTGTGTTTTAGCATGTGCAGGTGTTCAGATCAAGTTGACATAAAAAAGATCAAGCGGTTTGAGTTGAAAAAGGTTGTGCTGATTATTTTGTCAAAATTGTAATTCTAAGTCATGTAATTGATTAAACTCTCTATGTTTGGGAGTGTGTATCGAGTCATGTACTTCAGTTGGTATTTTGTCACAGAATTGCCAAAGGGGGAGATTGTAAGGTCATATTTTGTATTGGCTTAATTCCGATGTCAAAATGATGTCAATGTAAGTTTAGTGTCGTTGTTCCTCTGGTTGATGAAGTTTGGTGAAGATGAAGCTCCAAAGACTCAAGTGAAGTACATTCCGGCTTCAAGCTTCGCTCACACTCGTAGGATGGTAAGTGACCTAGATACCTAGTGGTTACTAGAGGTGGAATTAACTTAGAACACCTTAAGCATATACCCTAAGTGATTAGAAACTGACCCATGTAGTCTTAATAACCTTTGGAAGGTCTTATTAAGATTTTGGATGTTGGATAAGGGGGTGACAATGTAAAAAGATTAAAAATTTGCCGTTCGAACGCCCAGCCTGGTCATTCGAACGCCCAAGAATGGCTGGCTAGTTCGAATGGCCAATTGAATGTCAAAAATAGTAGCTTGCCTGACCCTCCGTTTTTAACCATTTTCATCCAAATCCAAGAACATTCGAATGCCCCTTATGGCTGTTTGAACGAGCCTTGTATAAATGGTTTTTAAATCCATCTGAACTCTGTTTTGGCAATTTTCATTGCCTTGTCCATTTATTGGATGATCCCTTAGCTCGTTCTAAGGAATTAGAGAGAGAAAGTTTAGAGACTACTCTGAAGATTTTAGGGTTCTTAAATCCCCACTTGGTGGATTCCCTTAGTTCTCCTTTCTCAAGGTATAGTTGATGTAAGATCGAATTGTTCTATCTTGAGTTGCATCAATTGATCTCCATTGTTGTTAGAGATCCCATTGGAGCTGTATTTCGTTCCTTCATATAAGTTTGAACTCTATTTGAGTGTTGGTTGGCATTGCCAAAGCCATAGAGGACGGAGATCGATCATTGGATCGTGGAATGAAACTTTGAGAAAAATTGGCCGGCAAGGAGCCAAAGCTGCTGTTGCAGAGATCGAATGAGGAGTTCATGGTTATTCTACAAGATAGAGAATATGTACCGAGGAACAGTGTTTGATGCCTGATTGGGTAAGATTTGGTCTTGTGTCTGATAACTTATTCTCATAATGGATTTTATGCTGGACTAGCTCTCGTGGTTTTTCCAGGAAGGGTTTCCACATAAAAATCTCATGTGTGGTGGATTGTGTGTCTTCTATATTTTCCACACTTGTTTGCTTTGTTTGCCATAATTCTGTAATCGATAAATTAAAAATTGGTAGACATTGCTAGGAAGATCTATTCACCCCCTCTAGGTCAAAAGAATCATTGAGCATAGATATTTCATCTCGCATGCTCTTACGCACTCTGATTATATGTTTACAAAATGATTATGTTATTGAATATATTCTAATAATATCATGTTGTGGGTTAGACTGTTTATCCGTCGAGTGTTTTCAATACTCAGTCGACCTGTTATTGTCGGCAGGTTTAGACTCGGAGCCGATAGCAGAGCCTTGGATAGAGGAGGCGTACGGAGAAGAGGAAGGAGGTGATCTCTTCACCAAGGAAGTGAGGGACCTCGACCGGTCTTTTTACTATTAGTTTTCTTATTTTGCTTTTAAGGAGAATTGTAATTGACTTAAGTTGTTCAGGATGATGTTACTTAGAGTTTATACCTTGTAGATTTTAATCATGGAGGGTTATGTTGGATAGATTACATTTGTATAGGATGGTTTGGTTTATAGCGAAATTTTATTATTCTTATTTTGGTGACTCGTGTTGGTATATCTTAGGATTTAAGCAGGTTTAAGAAGTATAACGGGCCCAAAATCCAAATTTGGTCAAGGTGGGGATTTGGGGTCGTTACAATCATGCCCCGGAAACCATACACACAATATATTTTATATTTGTATAGGTTCAAAGGCGTGAACCTGGGACATACCCCAAAGCTAAATAGAATTCATCATAACAAAATCTATTCAGACATATATAACATAATGAACATATCTAAAATTTAGCAACAAATAAGAAATGTTTCTAAGTTCTCAATAAAGTTTCTCACTAGAATCACTCACACTCAATAAGTGACAACAAGGAATGTTCTTCTAGCTACTCAGGTGCCAACTTTGAAGAGTCCTTTAGGTATCTCCTGAAAAATTTTCGACTTAGCAAGAATGAGCAATAAGCCCAGCAAGATAAACACATACAACTCATGCAACACTTGCAACCACAAGTCATAATTACATTGTATTCAATATGCAATTAATGACAACTCAAGTGAATTCCTTTTCTTCATTTAGAATTACTTGGTCCACATTTTGCGACCCTTGGAAACACTTCTATAAACACACCTATTTCTCTATGGCCGCCCCCTGACAACGCCTAACGGCACTTTTTAAGATCACACACATGTTCTTCTGTTGGCGGCCCTCACCAACACCTGATGGACTGATGGGATCACACACCTATTCCTCTTATGGCAGCCCCTGGAAACACCTCAATGATACCAATGAAATCGTACGCCATCCATCTAAGGTCAAGTCATTTATTATTTAAACAATAACAATGATGTTAACAATTGTAATAGTGTTATATCTTCCCACTACGACGTCCCATACTACACATAACTGTGAATTATTAACCAAGATAGGTGAGATATATCCTTCCCGCTATAGCTCTATAGCATCCTATATGACCATAGCAAGGCGGATCTAAGTAAGTTGTGTGAGGTCGTAACATTTTAAGCAGTTCATACAAGCATGCACAATAATTAATTATCATGGTGAATGTACAACAATATAAGAATGTAATATCATTAAAACATGAGTATCAATTTATAAATGAAGATTAAATATGAATATACTAGAAGGGATCCTAAACATACTTGATTTTCAAAGTTTTGGTATGAAATAGGTGAGATCGTTCAAACGGTCCCTTGATCGTTCAGACGGTCACCTCATCATTCGAATGGTTACCCAACCGTTCGAACAATTGACAGTTCTGGACTTCATAAAGTTTCAGGAAAAGGAACAATTAGCATAACCGTTCGAACGGTCATGCGATCATTCAAACGGTCTCAAGAAAAATGGAACAATTATGATTTTTAACACAAAATAGAAGCGACTACTGTTCGAACAGTGATCAAACTGGGAAAAAACCCCATTTCCACCCAAAAACCCAAATCAACCCCATTCATTCCTAGATCGATTTTGAGCATTCATTAGAGTAAGAACATCATTAAAAACAATCTTAATAAGAATTTAATGCTCAAGGTGTGTTCACTTGCCTCAACCCTAGAGATTTAGGGTTTTCAAAAGAGTAAAACCACCCAAATGGGTTTTTCTTAAAGGAAACGACCCAACCACAAAAGAATCTCGCTCCTTGAGCCTTGAACCGCGATCTTCAAGCTTGAGCCCCAAACCCTAGAACTCCTCTTCTCCTCCAAAGCCTTCTCTTAGTTTAGGTTTTTAAGAAATGAGCAAATTAGGTTATCATTAGCTATTTATACCAAAACCCTACTTTGTGCTTTTACCCAAATACCTTTACTAATTATTGTTTGGTTATAAGCCTAAGTTACACCCTTAATGTATTATGCTCATTTTTAATTATTCCACTTAAGATAATTAGTTCTCATGGCCAAACAAGTTATACAGATATTTACCAAAATACCCCTAAACTAGGAAATTGCATAAATACCCTTCGTATTTAAAATTAGCATTTCAGAAACGCTAAAGAGACTGTGAGAGAGAGACTTGGGATCACCTTTGGAGTTAATTGGTGGGAAGCCCAACAATAGTAACTGAGAGTTGACACAATACTTCCTTCGCATTTCCCCTTTCATACATCTTGTTTTGCGGGGAAATAAAAAAGGGGCACATGGTGAACCATAAATTAATGCCAGCGGAATCCCTGCCACAGTTTACATTGGAAGTAGCATTGCTCATTTTCAGCAATGCTATGTCCACTTTCTGGCCATCCACTCTCCGGTTGTTTTTACTAAATTAAAACAAAAGGACAAAACAAAAGTGGAGGGACAAAAAGAGTCACAATATTTTGTTTTCTTGTATAAAAGTAGGGAAGAGTGGATGGCCGGAAAGTGGACATAGCATTGCTCATTATATATATATAGAGTCAGTTTAGGGTACTCCCTCTAAAAGATTATGTAATTTGACAATTACCCTCCTAACAAAAACTACTATTTGTTTGCAACATTCAAAACCACTTCTAATCTTCTCTCTCAACTCATACCTCCCACTCTCTTCCTAGGGTTTTCTTCAAAGGAATGTGCAAAATCCATTATTTAAAGAACTCTTCCTAGGGTTCTCTTCGTAGAAATTTTCGCTCACCCATTCGAGGGTTCAAAATCCTATGGGTCTCAGTGCTACCTCCCATTCAAGAGATCAAAATCATCTATGTTGATGGGAGCAATCTTCTGGTTCTCTCTTGGACGGTTCTTTCATGGGCATACAGTCGGTTTAATCCATCGTTTCCTTGTTTATGAAAGCTCAGGAGAGAAAAAGTATTCAAGTAATTTCATAGTTCTTAGGGTTTAAAAGCACCAAATACAACATTTTCATGTTTTCCCATTTGCAGATCAGACCCAATATCTAATCTTTCACTTGCCTCTGTTTTGGTGAAACAAAAACAAATTCTTTATAAGATTTTCACCGCAAGCTTGCTCTTCAAGTTGTGTTTTTGAGATATAGAGTTAATAGAAATTACAACTTTCACTTGCCTGGAAAAACATTGATTCTAGGAATTTTTGCCTCTTGATTTCCTTCTAACTGTTTCTCTCCTTCAGCCCTTCTATTCTCAATCCTTCGGAAAGTTTGAGGTTAAATATATCTATTTCAAAGAGTAAGAGAAGAACAACAAACGTTTTTTTTTTGGGGTCTATGAAAATGTCAATGCCAACCTGCAACTTTGGGAGGAGAGGATATGAGAGATAGAACAAAGAGATGTGAGCGCATCATGCCTTCAAATGTTTGTTTTTTTTTTTTTTAAATGAAATGGGTAATTTTGTAATTATCTTCATTTTTGTAATGGATATCACCTCAGCCATGTTTAGAGCCATTGATTTTCTTTGATCAATGTCTTAAACAAGGTACAAAAATAGGGAGCAAGAAGAGGGATTATCCCTAGATTAACTCATATATATAGAGCAATGTTATGTCCACTTTTCAGTGGTCCACTATCCCCTACTTTCATATAAGAAAACAAAATAGTATTACATTTTTTTATGGGTTTCACCATTTTTGTTTTGTCTTTTTGCATCGGGAAAAGTTAACCCAAGAGAAAGTTAATGACAAATTTGTAAATCCTTCACTTATGTTGGATATTTGTTTAAAGCCAAAATTTTTAGATTTTCCAAAACTGTTAATCATATCCCTGTTAATAATGAAGTACCCTTAAAATTTTGTCTACGCTGGAAGAGATTATATATATGAGAAGTGATTTAAAACTCTAGTTAGTACCTGCAATCGAGAGTTGAACATTTGGATTAAAACTCTAAGGGTGCAAGCACTAGGTGAGCCCCATTGTTTAAAGCATGCGTACAAAGGCAACCATTGGATTTTTAATCCAACGGTTAGGCTCTTGATAGTAGGTACTATCGAGAGCTTTTTATATCACTTATATATATATATATATATATAGAGAGAGAGAGAGAGAGAGAGAGAGAGAGAGAGAGAGACGGGCACCAACCACACAGCCCAATCATGTTGGTTCATTGGATGCTCTCTCATCGTGGCCCCATCTGACCCTTTTAATCAAAAGTAGGGAAGAAAGTAAAGATACCATCCTAAAGCTATCGTCTCCTTTCCCCCACATGCTCTCTCATTAGCTTTCACTTCTGTTCGCTTAGGCACACTATTACTGCTATTATCTCCCTGGATCGGCCGTAATAGAAGTGGTGATATGGTCATTTACATGTAATGTTACTGTCTTTTCTCTTTGGATATATGGCCACCATATATGAATTAGAAAAAAAGTGAAGAGAACCCCAAGTACCCTACCATAGGATCTCCATGTATTGTCAATATTATGAATAAAAAATGGAAATAAAAATAGATACATTCAAGCTGGTGTGTCTCACTCTCAATAGCCCCACACCCCTAATTCAGTTCCTACATTGGAAATTTCCCCCTCCCATGTGGGTTCGTCAGTCTCTGTCCTCCCCTACAATCATGGATCCCATCTAACTAAAATCCCCCTACCAACGGAAAAATAAAATCAATTCCTAATTCTGGTATTTGGTTGCTCTTAATTCTCATTTATATATATAAAAAAATTCAGATAGAAATTAAAACAATAGCAATTCCTACATCTTGTGAGAATTGCAATATCCACCTAGGTGAATATTGCAATTTTTTGTGTACATAAGTATTGACACAAAGCTTCTATAATTATTTCTCTCTCTTTGTGGCAACCTAAAAAAAAAAAAAAAAATCCCTTTTTCTTAAAATTTTAAAGGAATTTTTATTATACTATAAACTCTAATTATGTAAAATATTTTAAATTTTGTAGATTAACTAATAGAATAATTTTTTAAAATATTTTTTTTTTTACTATTTTTAATAAAAACAATCATGTATTTTGATGATAAAATATCATATTATTATTTTGATAATCAACTATCAAAATATGTAATCGTTATATATTTTAATATTTTATCTAAAACACAAATTTAAGTTAAGATAAATATATACTCAAATTTTCTAAAAGCTAAACCTAAATATTTTTAAGAAAAAAAAATTTATATTCTAACAAATTATTTAACTTTGATTATAAATTACTTAATTAAATATAAATTATTTATTTAACTAATCATTACTTGAAAGTTTTAAAGGATCTTAAAAATATTTAATATTTAAAATAAATTATTATTTTGAGGATATAATTCAAATATAAAATAATTTTAATTATATTAAAAACTACAGATATCCATTATTCTATTAATTTATATTAAGTATGGGGACCTTACTGAATTTGAGGCACCCAAATTAGTGAACTTGAAATTCATATAATTTTGTCATCAAATTTCATAAATCAAAAAATATAATTCAATACATGAGTTTTCCAATTCATAGATATTGCAATGCTTATGCATTTGAGAATTCTCAAGGATGTTTAAGTTCTTGTATTCCAAACACGTCAATTGATTTTCTTTTCAAAGGCAGGTTTAGAGGGGACAAGAGAGAGAGAATTACAGAACAAATTAATAGCTGTGAAACAAAGTGGAGAGGTAATTGGATGGAGAGTGAATAAAAAGTGAATGATCTCCATCTGTTCGATTAAATGTCTTAGTCAAGTTATAGGGGGCAGCGGCATCAATGAGTCAGATGAGACAAGTGGTGGGTTAACTAGATGGCAAGAAGCATGAAGACAAACTCCACTGTCCAATTACAAAAAAAAAATAATGCTAAGTATAACAACTCCTATTCTAACGATTTTTAGATAGTACTAGTGGTGCCTTGCACGTGCAGGTTTTGCTTCAGTTGATAAATATAAGAATTGTTTGAATATTAAATTTTTTTTTAGCAAAATAATAAAAAATTTTCACCAAAAGGGCCAATGTCCAAATCTTCCTAGAAGTTTACCTCGGTGTTGAAGTGAGAACATTTAAAATAGAGACATTTTAGTTGTTAGTAAGAACGAACATGCTCAAATGAGAACATCATCACCTTACATCTTAAGATCCATAACCTTTGACAATTCTACCAATACAGTGTGATGTAGAAGATGGCAACGGATTAACTTTGTGTGAGTAGTGTGCTGCTTAGGAAAAAAACAAGACCGGTAATCTTATAAAGTTATAACCGATTTTTGACAAAACCGGTTACTCCCCAGTGGTCACCAAATGTTCCCTTTTACACCCCTTAACTGTGGTTAAGCTTCACCTACCCTTAGTGTTCACCACCTATCTTTGGTTTTTAGATAAAATTATTTTAAAAAAATTAACCCTAAGAGTTGGTAAATTTTAACTACGGTTAACACATTTTTAAAATAATTATTCTAAAAATCAAGGATAGATGGGTGAACCTTAAGGGTGAGTGAATCTTAACCATAGTTAAGAGGTGTCAAAAGAGACATGTGGCCACCTCAGGGGCGTAACCGGTTTTGGCAAAACCAGTTACAACTGGAGAAGAATAAAGCCCAAAACAAAAGAAAATGAAATTTCATTTCTAGTGGAGTCCACCAAAGTTGTACGATTTTATTAGTATTAGTAGAGATGAAATAGCACATAGTGTTTACGGCTGGATTTTTTTTTATTTTTTTGGCTTATACGGCAGCTACTTGCTCCATGAGTAAGCATGTAAACCGGTAAAACTAAAACTAAAGCTTAACAAAGGCAAAGTGTTGACAAGCAAGTAGGTTCATGAGCAGAGAGGGGAACTCTGTCTTTTAGGAGAACACTAGTTGAACCCTGCACGTGCAGGCACGTGCAAGGCTTATCTACAAATTTCTCAAACAAAGGCTATCAACATGCCGAGATAAAGCTTAAGATAAAATCTGTAAGAGTCCCTACCCAAAATGATAACAAAGGCTGTTACTCCCCTGCAGCGACTTTGTTTAATAAGCAGATTAAGGGGATGTAAAGAAGAGAAAAACAGTTGTACGAACAAATTGGAAAGAGGGGTATACCACAGGCAGGTAAACTCCCTCTTTTATTAGAGGGTATAGACTAGTGGTGCCCTGCACCACGTGCAGGTTTTGCTTTAGTTGATACATGTAAGAATTGTTTGAATATTAATTATTATTTTTTTCTAGCAAAATAGTAAAAATACTTGATTAAGTTGTGCTTGAACTTGCAATGGTCACGAAATAGTCAAAATACTTGAAGGGAGATTCATACATTCATAAATATATTTCCCTACAAGGGCAATTAGGTGTCCAATTCTTCCTGAAAGTTCACCTCTGTGTTGAAGTGAGAACATTTAAAATAGAGACATTGCAGTTGTTAGTAATAGCAAGCATGCTCAAATTAGAACATCATTCGAACACCTTACATCTTAAGAACCATAACCTTTGACAATCCTACCAATAAATAAAGTAAAACAAACACTCGAGTTCTCAACATCAATGATAAAGTGGTATCAAAGATTACTCGTTTTGTGCCGAAAGCACTGTCTTGGCATTTAATTCTGGTCACTTCTGCGTACTGTCCGATCCCGTCCGATTGGACTCATAGGAGGCTCTCACGTGTAATGTAACCGGCGGCAGATATGTCTGGCATATTTGGCAATGAGTGCAAAACACGTGGTATGGACACCTATGGCCATCCATGGTCATCGATGGCCATACCAACCTTGCCCTGTAAATACCCTATGATTTTTAGTGCAGGGGATGACGTTTTATCACGTTGGAGGACACGTTTTTGGCCGTACTTCAGAGTATACTTGTTCAGTGCTTCCCAGTGCCTTGCGTAACTTTCAGTGCATATTTCAGAGTTTACTATTCATCATCTTCTACATCTATTTACTTTACCATCGGAGTACAGGTCAGGGTGTCACACCCTCCACTCCAACCTTCTACCGGTAAACCAGAGCGTGGGAGGAGCTGTAGCTGACGCGTGTCCTTTCCGCCAATTTTTCCCCTTCAAATGATAAAGTGGTATCAAAGATTAACATTGCAGTTTTGGGGGAGCGATTTAAAACAAACATTCGAGAGAGTTTTTTAGATCTCTCCCCAAAAATAACATTCAATGAATTTCAGTCAAAACACTATCTCACTATCATGATTCATCTATTATTCAACCACTCAACTTTACCATATTCTCATCAATTCAAGCCCCCAAACCATCAGATTAAAGAGGAGAAATAGTAGAATCTAACATAACTGCAGAAGATGATCGCTTGAACAAGAGTATATAGAAATTAGCTTGTTATCGTCAGAGATAGTTTCCTACTATTAAACAAGCACACGAAACAATCAAAATTACCATTAATAATTTATTTTATAACTGACTTCATGCATAAAGAAAATAAACCTAGAACTTCTCCCAGTCTTGAATGTCTAGCAATTATAAAGCCACGCGGTGTGTTGCCTCAAAACAACTACTTAATAAGACCAAGTGATTTGTAAAATTTCTAGAAAAAACTGAAACTCCAAATTGATGTCGGATGGCTAAGCTCGTTATTTAGACAATAAATTTAAGATCGACAAGCTGAGAGAGACAAAGACATCTGATTTTGCTTGAGTGACAAACCGCAAGGCCAAGAACAGAGGAAAATATCTCATATGAGAGAAGGAAGATAAGAACAGAGGAGTCAGTAGGGACAGAGCGGTGGAAAGGAAGATAAGAATAAAGAAGCGGTGGTGGAAGTAGAGTCTGTAGGTGCATGCCTTGTGGAGGAGTTTCAGAGAATTCAACTGCTATATTGCACTTGTCAATGAAAGATTTTCATGCAAATGAGGGCACACATGTTATGTAGAAGATAGCAACGGATTAACTTTGTATGAGGAGTGTGCTGCTTAGGAAAAACAAAAGACTGGTAATCTTCTCCAGTTATAACCGGTTTTTGACAAAACCGGTTACTCCCCTGTGGTCACTAAATGTCCCTTTACATCCCTTAATTGTGGTTAAGATTCACCTACCCCTAGGGTTCACCACCTATCTATGTTTTTTAGAAAAAATATTTTTTTTAAAATTAATCCTATGAGTTGGTAAATTTTAACTACGGTTAACACATTTTTTAAATAATTTTTCTAAAAATCAAAGATAGGTGGGTGAACCTTAAGGGTGAGTAAGTTTTAGCCATAGTTAAGAAGTGTCAAAAGAGACATGTGGCCACCTCAGGGCGTAACCGGTTTTGGCAAAACCGGTTACAACCGGAGAAGAATAGGGCTCAAAACAAAAGAAAATGAAATTTCATTTCAAGTGGGGTCCACCAAAGTTGTACGATTTTATTAGTGTTATTAGAGATGAAATAGTACATGAGTGTTTACGGGTGGATTTTTTTTTTTTTTTTGGCTCATACGGCAGCTGCTTGCTCCATAAGTAAGCAAGTAAAGTAAACCTAAAACTGAAGCTTAACAAAGGCAAGGTGTTGACAAGCAAGTAGGTTCCATGAGCAGAGAGGTGAACTCCCTCTTTTTTTATTAGAGGGTATAGAAAAGTATGAAACAATGGAATCTGACAATTTGGGCTGACACAAAAGTATTTGTTTTTTTTATTTAAAAAGATTTGAGTAGAAATTGTTAAAGTATGTTTAGTATTCATCCAAAAAGAATTTAGCAAGCAGTTGCTAGGTTTTAACCTATTTGGTAAATATTTGTTTTAAAAACCAAATCTTCAAAAGCGCTCATAATTAGGAAAGGTTACTGCCCCATATAAGGGACCAATACCCTCCTTAAGTCAGGCC
This sequence comes from Tetracentron sinense, assembly GCA_015143295.1. NCBI lineage: Eukaryota > Viridiplantae > Streptophyta > Magnoliopsida > Trochodendrales > Trochodendraceae > Tetracentron > Tetracentron sinense. The sequence continues at coordinate 38,535,002 of CM026563.1, forward strand.
TTTTGGAGTGATTGTGTGGGTTTACGTTATAGCACTCTAACGGTTACCTCTTCAACCAAAAACAAAAGTTGGAATCAAAACTGATAGTGCATCGGTTATTTTCTCTCTTATTGAATCTAAATCATTAGGTTAGGCCCCTCTTTTTAATAGCTAATTGATTTTTTTTTATTATATGTAAAATTTTGATTAAGCATCTTTATTTCGGATAAGCAAACAGGATGATTAGTGGGATAGCAAATAATAATAGTTTTCATGTTAGGTTTTGGTTTCGAACCCCAAAACTTTACTAACTTAAATATGAGGCCACTTAGGTTCGACAAATATTTGAAGATAATTTGGTAATTCCATTAACAGTTATAGGTATCTCTAAGGGAAGTAAGCTTTTTTTTTTTTCTTTTGTTGGGGGGTTAACTAATGGAAGTATTGTTAATAGGGCATAAATCATGAGCTTTTTTGTGAACTGAATTTTTAATAGTGTATTTACAAAATAGACATAGCCTAGCGCTTGGTTTGCTAAATCCTAAAAGGAAAGTGGTTTAAAACTCTAGATAGTACCTACAATGGAGGGTTGGGCCATCGGATTGGAAATCCAACAGTGCGAAAGTTCACATGCATTAAATAGCGGGTCCCAATTGATGTTTGGTGTTGTTAGATTTTTAATCCGACGGCTCAGCTCTTGATAGTAGGTATCATTGTGAGTGTGAGAGTTTTAAATCACCTCCTACTATTGAAAGTTTTATTTACTTTCCAACTGTAAATAATAAAAAAAATAGATGGGAGACGGACACAAAAGACATTTGATTCCATGTGTGGCTTTCGTGGACTACTGTAAATGCATGTTCCCATTCATTTTAGTTTTTTTTCAAAATCCCTTTATCTTTTTAGTTATTTACAAAACTTGTTCCCTCTTATTGTGATTTTAAATTTCTTACCCACTGACTCACCGTTAGATTTTTATTTTGAGGAGTGCCGGTTTTTGACGCAGAATTCAAAAATTTCTCACTCTCCTTGTCTGTGCAACACTTGCCATAATTGCTACCTTTAACAAGTTAAGAGAACAAAAATATCAAATGGAAGAAATTTGATTTGTATCAATTCTCAAGGAAACAGGATAAAGTAGTAACACTTTTGCCACCACAATACGAGTTTAGAAATCTGTTATTAGGGTAGCATTTCTCTTCTATATTTAGAGCAATGTTATGTCCACTTTCGTTGTCCACTCTCCCTTATGCTTATACAAGAAGACAAAATAGTATGACACTTTTTTATAAGTCCCAAGACTTTTATTTTATTGTTTAAAATTAAGAAAAATAACCAAAGAGTGGACAACCGGAAAGTGAAAATAGCATTTCTCTTATTTTTATTAAGGCTGCGTTGCGTTTTGATTGCTGGGAAAATAAATGTACTGAATTATTTTAAGGAGAAAAGCTAATTTTTATGTTTGACATAATGCAAAATAAGCTTTTTACTGTAAATAATTCTCTAGTATTAGTTTATGTTCGTGGGAAAAAAGTTTCTCTAAAGAAAGAGAAAATATTAATTTTGAGAAAAAAAAAATTTGTTAACCGTGGTTCAAATTTACCAACTCCTTGGGTTAAATTTTTTAAATATTTTTTTCTTCTAAAAACCAAAGATAGGTGGGTGAACCCTAGGGGTAGATGAATCTTAACCATAATTAAAGGGTGTAAATAGGGACAAGTGGCGACTACAGGAGCGTAATCCATTTTGCAAAAAAAAAGGGGTTACAATTGGAGAATATTACGAGTCTTTAAATACATGGTGGAGCTTATTTTCACCACGTGGAAGCATAGCTCCCTTTTAAACTATGATGTGGCAATTTCGTAATTATGAGAGAAAAAAATGTGTTTAGCAAAATTGCCTTTATCTCTCTTCATAATTACATAAGTGTCATCGAAATAATGTAAATAGGGAGCTCCGCTTTTACAACATGAGCCCCGCCTCAAAATTAGTCTCAATCAACATATCTATAACTAGACGGGGTCCTCGTATGATTTGTCATAATACCTAAGTCAATAAGTAATGAACATATACTATTATGTAAAATTGTATTTTTAATATTTGTTTTGTTATATATTTAAATTTTGAATTCAATTATTATTTATATACTCCAAATGGATTAAGCATGCATGTTCGGTTTGGGGGTATTCAAGCTGAGCCAAGCTCGAACTCAAAAAGTTAGGCTCGAAGCTCTGCTCGAAGCAGAATTGATTTAAGCTTGGCTTATTTCATCAAAAACTTTTTTTATTACTAAAAAAATTATATTATAAATATTATTTATTATTTTAATATATATTGTAATATTCAAGTGGAGCTCGAGTTGAATCGAGCTTCAATTGAGCCGAGCCGAATCAAAAGGACTTGGCTTGAGCTCGACTTGAACATTGTTCTGAGCATATGAAAAAGCTTGCCTCAATCAAGCCAAAAAAGTCAGCCGGAACTCGGCATGATTAAGCCGAGCTGAGGATCGAGCTCAGCCTGGATACACCCCTAGGGATGACAATGGGTTGTGTGTGGTTGGCTCACTTCAAAGAAGGTCAAAATTAGGTTCGAATAAAATTAGCCCTAGCTCGGCAAACAACCAATCCATCCACCTACTTAACACACAAATAAATAAATAGTAGTTAAAACTTAAGTAACCAGAGCTTGGGAGTCAAAAATTTAAATTTAGGATAAGGTCAAAAGCACCAATATATACATACACACATATAGGTGGTGTCCTAGTGAAGCTCGGATTAATAAGTGGTGTAATAAAATTGACACCTCTAATTATGGGTCGAAGAACATATTGTGAACATAAGAGGAGAAATACTGATTAAGAGAGGGGGTTGAATTATTATTTATTGAAAACAATCTAGAAGCTCATTAGATAATATTTTTCTTTTAAAATACTGACTGACTTGTTCCAGTGGTAGTGTATATCGCCCATGTGACTGGGATTCCGTCCCCAAGTGAAAGTGTGACGGAATTGATAGGTCCATCGTGTTCAGTCCACATGACCAATCGTTTCATATTTTGATCTCATTAAAGTCTTTCTTTCATCAATGTGATGCCCGATTGATCGTTCATGGGCGTGGGTGCAATGAATCACCTAGGTTTAGTGACACCTTATCTTGATCATAAAGCGGTGACTCTATTTGTTTGCACGTAAATGGTTTTACCATGTAAATCATTTATTGTGTAAAAAATTTTAGGATAAAAGACTAATTCTCTATTTATTTGGTTGCATTCTTGAAAATAAGATGAAAATGCGATTTATGTTATTTGTGTTTTGAAAAGGAAAATTGAAAATCTCATGTAAATAAAGATATTTTGTCATTGAAATATAAATATCTAGGCATTTTTGTCTCTCTAGTTGAACAATTATCATTATTTAGAATATATGTGAAGATGATTATCTCTGTCATTTTTAAAAAAATAATGAAGAATATAAAGATGATGATTTATTTCTATATATTTAGAGAGGGATACTATTTTTTATTTGGAAAATTCTGAAATTTTTTTTGGGGGCCGAGTTCATGGAGCATCACGTCTGTTTGTGTCCGTTTTGTAAAGAATATATTTTTTTCTCAGAAATTCAAGGGGGCTAGAGCTCCCCATCCTCCGGCTCCGCCCTTTCCTAGGCTACACCCTTATTATTGCTATAGTAAATTTTTTTTACAAAATTTCCAGAGGAGGCTGAAGCCCCCCGGGCCCCATGTGGCTCCGCCCCAATGTGTGTGAATTGGATTACTATGGTTTGAAAAGAGTTAATGGGTGTTTGTTATCTCTAAACTCTAAATCATTAGAGCTTATTTGAAAATTAAAGTTCATTTGGACTTTAGAGTGTTAAATTGGGTGTCTAAAATTTTTTTAATTAGAATTTTTACCTCTAAAGTAATAAGGAGGCAAGGGGTTCATTTTTCTTTAGACCTTTTACCTCTAATGTACTCAGAGAATATTTTGCACGAATGTACATAAAATTTTCTTAAAACTAGATTTTTATTTCTTTAGTTTTTTTTTAAAAGAAATTCCAAACATACCCTCACCCCTCATATTTCTCCCCATAGAAAATAGTACTATTACATTAAAGAAAAATTTCAAACTTTGTATCAAAGATCAATCTCTAACAATATGGTAGAACTTATTAGATTCGAAGTTTCGAAATATACCATTAGTCTATGGGTACTCCCAAGTATACATACTCCAAATCCTAACCCTTTAATTCAAATAATTAAAGATTAAGATTAAAGTTGTCGTGGCTTTAGAAAATGACAATAAGAAAAACTAAATCTAATCTTGACCTTTAATTATTTGACTTAAAGGATTAAGATTCGAGAATGTATTTGGGAGTACCCAATTCTTTTGAAAATACTTTTGGCTTTTATGGTAAAGATGATTTTTTATTCAGTTCAATTGACTACATGTTTCGAGTATAGCATGACTTTTTCATAATTAAAAAAAAAAAAAACACATCCTTGCATACAATTTACCAGCCCTTTTGGAATGAGTGCCTGGGTTTATTCTTATTGGCACCTTTGGGGTAACCATAAACCTACAACTATCCAAATGCATACAAAAATTGGTCTAGGAATGAAAGAGAATTTGTTAAGCCTCTTTCTGGTTATCAAGCTAAAGTTCATTGATTAAAATAGAGATTAAACAGGAGAGCATCCAAAAATCAAAGTAGAACAAACAGCCTATCGACAACTGAAACATGACTCTATCAATAGCAAGCAATACATAAACAGAGACCTATAGAACCACAAGATTAACAAATACCCTCAAAGCCAGAATCATTAAACATATAGCCCTGTCTATTTCTTCCAGCAGATAGCCTGAGCTTCCTTCCTCCACCGTTATGCAGAAGTGCAATAGAATCTGATGGAGACAAAAAAAACTCCACCTTAAGGACTTCCATTGAATCAGTAATGCTTAAAGGCTTCCATGGGATAACACAAGATTACCATTGTTGTGATTTATGAATATAAAATAGTTTCTCAAAGACAACTAGCCCATATTGTAATTAAAAATTATGCTTCTAAATATCTCCAGTTGTGAATTGTCAATTACAATACCAAGAACAGCATGGGTATGTGCAAGGGGGAGAGGGCATTCATACTTCAGGATATTGAGGTGTGAGCAAACCTTTCTCTTTCGTTACATTGGATGTTGATGACGACAGTAATCCGAGATGTCGCTGCAAATGCTAAAGAAATTAAGCCTTCTCCATGTGAGGAAGAATTGTATGAATGCGAGGAGAGGATTGATTTTCTTTTCTATCTCCACTCTCCCATGGACCCACCCTCCTTAGGTTTTTGAGGATTGCTAGCTCCAATCGCATTTACTCCAAATTTTTCCAATTGGTTTTTATAAGGGGAAACAGGCAGCATCGATTGGAAGAGCCGGTAAATTCCCAAAGCTTTCCACGTCTCTCTCCCCAATGAAACTCTTGGGAAGAGAAGAGAAATGTAGTGGTGTAGGAGAGAGTTGGATTTGGATTCATTAAAAGAGATAAATTGATGGCAGAAATCATGCTACTTGAGATCGAATCATAGCTAATCGTGAGTGAAATCGAGGAGAGTTCAATCGCACTTGCACCCATAGGTCATTTCCCTTTTAACCATTTTAGAAATATTTAAAATATTAACCCTAGGATTTTTTAAAAAAATCTAAAAAGTAAGGTTAAAATGTTGAACCCTAAGAGTTACTAAAGCTTAACCATGGTTAATGTGGGTTAAAAGGGGAGATAGAATCGCGATTGAATTCAGGGTAGAATGCCTTTAGGACCTCTTAGACCCCTTTCAAATCCCTAAAAACTATGATACCCCTAAAACTCTTTAATCCCACATCGGAAGTGAAATGGTTTCTTTTTGTTCTCATCAAATAAATACGTCCTTCCCCAACCCATTTCACTCACCCACAATCAACCAACAATTTCCCAAGCTTTTAAGCATTAGAGGAGTTAGGAAATTTTTGCTAGTCACTTCTGCAACATAATTTTTTTTTGCCTCTTTGCCCTCTACTTCAATATTTTTAGCCTTAGTCGCCTTTGAGCATTAAAGGAGATCCATCAACAAGATTGGTATTGTTTTTAATTTTGTCTTTTCATTTTTTAAATTTCTGCATTCTCGTCTCCTACACATTTTGATTTTCTTTTCCATAAGCCTTTACCCTATGTTTGGTTGTTGAGAAAATAAGTGAAAACATAGAAAAGAAAAGAAAATTAGACAAAACACAACTACGAATTGTATTAGAAATCTGAAATTTTCTTTTCTTTTCCATGTTTTCACCTATTTTCTTGGCAACCAAACATTGCTTAATTAGTAAACATACTATTATTTCAAAATATAGTTTGGACCCCCTTTGATGCATTTCATCGATTATGAGCTTCTTATAAAAGGGGAGGGGCAGTAACCTTTTAATGAGTCATGTTTTAATTTGAAACCACTAATCCATCTCCAAAATATTATGAAGGACTCACTTTGACCCGTTTCATTGAATAAGGATTTCTTTTGAAAATGGAGAAAGAAAGGCCTCTCTCTATTTTTAGAATCTATGGATTTTCAAAAACTTGTATTTTAATACTTCTTAAAAATGAACAATAAAAATATGTCTACTTCCATTAGGTCTGTCAATAGATGTAGGGCTTGAACTGGCTAGGCCCTAGCCCTACCCTCAAGACCAAGGTTGGGCATGGGCTTGAAAAGAAGATAAAGAAAATCCTTTTCGCAATGGATTGTATTAAAAAACATTTCTACACCACCACAGATTGCCAACCTGACGCCAACCTCATTTATCCAGGGTTGTGATTGGCAATGCAACCCATAGAGTAGCACGACGAAGTTCATTTTTTCTTTTTCTTAGCAATTAATTGGTGGTAAAGTATAAAATTATTTTTAAGTAAAAATATATTAATATTATTAAAAGTTTATTCTTTTATAATGAAATTAAACCTAATATTCTTTATATGTTTAAATCTTAGCCATGAAATGGCACAATAAAAGAGAAATTAGATAGTAAGCAAATCATTGAGAATTTGCGGGTCCACAATTGTTGAGAGTTCCTACGTAAGAGATCTCTATGATGATCATAACCATCAAAGACATTCCAATTTTTGTAAGCGATCTACAAAAGCGTTTGTGAAACATGTCTGGAGAATTGTTCAATAGGATTGATTCAAACATTGATGGCCAAAAGTGTTGTTGATCCCACTCTCCTACTTGTACAACATTAATTACATTATCTGTTTTTGTTGTCCCATAAAATAGAGGGCTTTCTTTCGAGGGCTTTCTTTCTTAATAAGGCCTTAGGACTAAACCGAGCCTAAATTTGAAAGGCCCTCTTACATGAGGGTTGGGCTTAGTAAGCACCTAGCTCAGCCCGGCCCTCCATTTTATATGCTATTCTATACATAATATACATATTATATAATAATTTAAGACTAATAATAACCTAGTTAAAAGGCTAAGCTTTACTATCTATATGTGTGACATATTAACATTACAGTGTAGTATCTTTCTAATATTAACATTATAGTGTAGTATCTTTCTAGAATCTTTCTAGTATCTTTCTAGTGTAGTATCTTTTTATAATATTAACATCATAATAACCTTGTAACTTTTTTTTGTTTTTGTTTTTAAATCTAATAGAGGCTAAGACTTACCTTGTGTATATATAATAGACTAACAGTATAGTCTCTTTCTAGAATCTTTTAATGTTTATATTTATAAGTTATAATGTTTTCTTTTTAAAATAAAAAATATATATAACGATACTAATAATAATAATTTAACGATATTAATTGGGGTGTACTAATACTAATAATCTAGCAGTACTACAACTCCGTCGTGTTGCTCTTTGAGTTACATTGCCTGTCTCAAGCCCGAATAATGAATGATGGTTGTATGTCAAGTTGGCAATCAAAGTAGAATAAATTCACTATAGCAGGATATAATTTGTTTTGTTCTTTCAGCTCTAGCCCGACTTTGGGCCTTGAAGGTAGGGCTTCGGCCTAACCAGTTCAGGCAGTATGAGGGCTAGGGCCTCACCATGATTAATGAAGGCTGGGCCCGATAAGATCTAGGCCCAGCACAGCCCCACCCTATTTAGAGGGTTTCCTAAAGTGGGTTTTCTCTTCTTTCTTTTTTTCCTTTTTCCTTTTTTCCTTTTATTGCATGGATCCAGATTTTGATTTATGTTTTTTTGTTTTAGGTCATTGGTTCTTCATATACATTTTGTGGGTTTTTTTTAATTGTGTTTTATTGATAGAATATAAGAAATGAAATATGAACACACAACATTGCATATTTGTAGTAATTTTGGGTGTATTATGTATAGCTTACATAGGCTATTTGAAAAATAAGACTGTTAACACTCCTCAAATCCCCTCAAATAAGTGATTATTAAGTATATTTTACCAATTAGTCTACTAAAAAATAAATTTTTTTTCTTCATCCTTATTTAGGATTTCTTAATTTGAAGCGTCCTTTTTATTAGGTTCTTTGTTTTGTTTAAATTCATCCTACAACATGTGGTTTTCCTAAGGAGTTTAGGATAATTCATAACTTGCATTTTATTTGGGAATCCCTTTAGCTCCATAAAAATCCCAAGTAGTGAACTCTCTTGTTTGATTTGCTTCATTTTGAAAGAAAAATGTGGTTATCGTATCAGTATTAATTCTCTTTGTGTTTCTTCAGGTGATGTTCAACAGGTTGGCTTCTTGTGAGTTGATAGAGTTCACTTGATGATGGAGGCTCAAAGGTGAACTGGATGAGCTAGAGACAATGCTATGAGTGAGATAATTAATTCTGTGCTAAGGCCCAAACTTAGTGATAATGGGATGAGTGTGATTTTCATAAAAGGTACGCCTAGGGTAGGTAGGAGTACCCTTGCTCAGTGTGTGTACAATAATGAGAGATTGAAATAGATTCTCAAGTTAGCCATAAAAAGATTTCGAACTACTTCAAGCTAGTTTGAAAGAGGGTTTGAGGGAATTTTTTTCATTTGTTTTAGATGATGGATGATCCCAAAACTACAAACTGAATGAGCTAGGAAAGCTTTTGAGATATGGAAATTGTTTATCCAACATGCATTTGCACGTCGAACCCCAGATTCAATTGAAAATTTGGAAGAAATTCATCGTAAAGTGGTGGAGAAGTGTGGGGGGGCCTTTGGAAGCAAAGACACTGGGAGGCCTCTTGCAGTATAAACTAGATGACGAATGGATTGATGTCTTGGATAGCGAAATATGGGAATTATCGGATAAAGCTAGTTGCTTTCAGAAGACTCTATAAAGAAGTTACCATCATTTCCCTTGTGCATTTAAAGCGATGCTTCGCTTCCTGTTTCATATTCCTAAAGGACTAGATTTGAGTGGAAATTAGTTCTTTTATGGATAAGAGAGGGCTTTGTGCATCCAAATAAAGATAAAACAATGGAAGTAATATGAGAAATTATTTTCATGATCTACTCTGAAGGTCATTCTTTCAATAATCCAGTGATATAAATAATGATTCAGAATGCATGGCCTCTTCAACGATTTAGCTCGATATGTTTCAAAAGAAACTTGTGTTAAAAGGCATGATATGCATGAGGGTCATCTAGCCAAGCATTACAAGAAATCAACTCATCATTCATAGTTTTTATCCGTGACCGTAAGTCATTGATCATAGTTAAAGCACACAAAATGAACTGTAACCTTTCAAAACATGATCATAAGTCGAATAAAATATCATGGGTTTCCCCCCTCATCCAATCCACATGTTCCACATATGAAATTGAATTCAATTGCAATTGGCTGTGATCCTATCTCTGTTATGCTAGCCCCAGTCACAGTCTTCCCTAGGCGCAAGGTGGTGGCAACAAGTGTCAAACCATCTCCCTATAATTAGGTAGCAACACCACGTGTTGCACCCACTCTGCGCCTTTGGAAAAATTTCAACTTATTATGTCTGGGTTACCACTCCTCATGAGTGGTAGAAGGAAATGCATTGAGTTTGTTGTTAGTTGGAGTAATTGTTGATAGAAAGTAGTCGTCTCTTGAAAGGGGATGCATTTCAACTTCTCAGTTATTAATGATAAAGCATCTAAATCTTTTAACCCAACTATCCTTGGAGGTACTGGCTCCTTCGAAATAGCCATCTTTCATTATTGATAAAGGAAAGAAGAATAAACCAAACACAGTTGAGTTTGATCTCATAGACATTTAAAGCTTCTTCTAAAGTGGGTTTTCTCTTCTTTTTCTTTTTTATTATAGCATTGGATCCAGATTTTGATTTATGTTTTCTGTTTTAGGTCATTGGTTCTTCATATAAACCTGATTCTACATATGGGTTTTGTTCAATTATGTTTGATTAATAGCATTGTGAGCAAGGAAAATTTACTGCCCTTCCCTTAGGGGGACGACGCTAAACACCTTTAAGAGTCACCACCTATTTATTTTAGAGAAAATAGGATTCCATTTATGTTTAGGATAAGGAAAATGGTCCAATTGAGATCAAGGGTAAGAGATTCATTTAAGTTTAGAGAAGGTCTTAGGCACCCCTAAACCCCTACCCAAGAGTGGTTATCTACTCCCTAAGTCAATTTTTTTAAAATGAAATCATAAAGAAGTTTTATCATACCATTCATCATGTTAATTAAGGATAAACATAATGTAGAAAAAAGAGACATACATAGGCAAAATGGGAATAAAAGAAATCAAACATAGTCGGGTTGAACCCAAGGGGGTTGCCTACGTAGCTGAATTAATAGGATCAAGTCAATCGTAGTTCAAGGAGGGTAATATAGTTTACACTCGTTTTGGAGTTAAGGTAGTTTAAGCTCATTTCGGAGCGGGGTAGTTTAGGCTCATTTCGGAGCAGGGTAGGGTAGGGGCAAGCCTAACCTAAGCCTAAAGTCAATTCTAGGTAAGTGGGACAACAACATTGCAGATTTTCTACATAGAAAAAAAAAAAAGCAAACATGAAAAGGGTATAACTCAGTCATCCAAACTTCGAATGGGTTCCCGTTTCTTGTTATATTCCTGAAATTGAGTCTATTTTAACATATATTAAATTCAGAGAAGTATAACTGGCCGGAGGATGCCTAGTTTATTTTGAACTAAGTATTGGAATCTAAATGCAACTGACTAAGAGGATAATTTTATGGTTTTCAGAGATCAAAAATAGTCTAAATATGAAATTTCAGCCAATTCAGAGTTTGGTAGATGGGCTTCGGATTTTTCAAAGTTTATGTGTGAACCAAGTAACGCCTAAAGAAACAACCCTTAACCAGTGAGGCCTCAAATCATATACCAAGTCAAAATTCCAAAACCCATATCCATAGCCCATACTTATGTAGAAGGGAACATGGAAATGAACTAAGCAAAGTGGAGAGTTTGAGACTAATGTAAAACCATCGACGGTATGTCGCTCCTATCATAAACCGAAACCTCTTTCTTTTCCAAAGATCTCCGAGTAGGAGAGAGGGTCTAAGCGTTATGAGAATTCCAAGGTTTAAGGCCTAGACTTAAGAGAGTAGGAAAAATAGAAGAATTTTAGAAACTTGAGAATGGTGGGTTTTCACTAAGATAAGTGAAGGCTAAAGGAGTTTTCTACCAAGGCAAAGAGTTTTCTCCAAAGCTCAAGAGTTTTACACCAAGACAATAAATCTTTCACCAAGACTCAATGGTTTTTTTCACCAAGGCAAGAGTTGGTCTCTACGGAGCTAAGGAATGTGTATTTATAGGAAAACTAAGGGGTTGTGGTATTTTTTTTAAATGTTGGGTAAAAGAGGTGAGTGGGTAAAGAGTTAAGTGATGTAAGGGATGTAAGAGAATTAATGAGTTTGTAAGGAGTTTGTGTGTTCTAGGGGTTTAGGGGATGAATTGTCAAAGAGAGAGGATGAAAGAGAGCTAGTAAAATAATGGTTGAGTGATGCAAGGGGTGTAAAAGAGTTAATCATCATATGTAAGAGGTGTAAGAGAGTTGATGAGGGTTGAGTGTTATAAGAGGTCTAAGAGGGTTAATGAGTATGTAAGAGGTATAAGAGAGTTGATGGGTCAAGGGTTGAGTCTTGTAAGTGGGGTAAGAGAGTTGATGAATTTTGTAAGAGGTGTAAGAGAAATGATTTGTTAAGGGTTGAGTGTTGTAAGTGGTGTAAGAGAGTTGGTGGGTGTGTAGACTATGAGTTATTGGGTATGAGTTATTGGATGTGGGTTAGGTAGATATGGGAATGTAGGTTTGGTTTTTAGGGGGTCGTGGGTCATGACTTTGTAGGTTTGGTTCTTGAGTTCATGGTTTAGGGTTTTAAAGGCTTTAGAGGAGGGTTCTATGGTTTGAGATGGGTCCCATGACTTAGTAAAGGGTCCTAGGGTTTAGGAATTCTCTAGGGTGTTAGTAAAGGAGGGTCTCAAGGTTTAGATAGTGGATCCTACGATTTTAGGTGAGGTCCTATTGGTTTAGGAAGGATTTAAAGGGGTAGTCCTAGAGTTTGGAAAGAATCTAAAGGAGGTCCCGGGGTTTTGAAGGAATTAAAGGAGGGTCCTAGGGTTTGGAAGGAGCTAAAGGAGGGTCCTAGGGTTTGGAAGGAGCCAAAGGAGGGTTCTAGGGTTTTGAAGGAATTAAAGGAGGGTCCTAGGGTTTGGGAGGAATTATAGGGGGGTCCTAGGATTTGGAAGGCACTTGAACTCGGAGGAATTGTAGGGCCCTTAGGGGTGCAAAAATAGGGTGTTTACAATTGCGCTTCTTTGTCAGAAAGTGTGGGCAGATGAACAACAAAGACTGAAAACATCATATTTTTGCATGCTGAAGTATGGGAAAATCTCGTAAGACTCGAGCTAGAAAAGATGGAAAAATAAAATAGATAGCCTTAAAGTAGACTAAGTTTGCCCTATGGCGAATGATGTGATGTGATGAGAAAAAATGGTGAGTGTTACGCTCTTCTAGCGACAAACTTGAGAAAATGAGTGTTGCGCTCTTCTAGCGACTAACTCGAGAAAATGGGTGTAAATGGTGAGTGTTGCGCTCTTCTAGCAACAAACTCGAGAAAATGAGTGTTGCGCTCTTTTAGTGACCAACTCGAGAAAATGGGTGTTGCATATGGTGTATGGAGAGGAGAAAAAAATTTATCTCTTTTTCTCAAAATTTTAAAGAAATTTTTATTATATTATAAAGTCTAGTTATATAAAATATTTTAAATTATGTAGATTAACATCTTTTTATAGAATAAAATTTTGTTTTAACATTTTTTTATTTTTTACTATTTTAATAAAAACAATTATGTATTTTGATGATAAAATATCATATTATTATTTGATAATCAACTATCAAAGCATGTAATCATTATATATTTTTTAATATTTTATCTAAAACACCAATTTAAGTGAAGATAAATATTTACTAAAATTTTCTATAAGCTAAACCTAAATTTTTTTAGAAAACAATTTTTATTTTCTAATTAAATATTTAAATTTAATTATAAATTACTTAATTAAATATTTAATAACCATTATTTGAAAGTAATAAAGAATTTTTAAAAATATATTAAAAAATAATATTTTGAGGATAATTCAAGTATATAACAATTTTAATTATATTAAAAAGTACAGATATCCATTATTCTATTAATTTATATTAAGTATGGGGGCCTTATCAATTATCAAGTGAATTTGAGGCACCCAAATTAGTGAACTTGAAATTCATACATGTTGTCATCAAATTTCATTGTTTAAATTAAAAATATAATTCATGTAAGTTTTCCAATTCATAGATAGTGCAATGCCTATGCATTTGAGAATTCTTAGAATGTCTCAATTCTTGAATTCCAAACATGCCAATTGATTTTCTTTTCAAGGGCAGGTTTACAGGGGAAGAGAGAGAGAGAGAGAGAGAGAGAATCATAGAACAAATTAACAGCGGTGAAACAAAGTGGAGGGGTAATTGAATGGAGAGTGAAAAAAAAGTGGATGATCCCCATCTGTTCGATTAAATGTCTTTCGAGTTATAGGATGCAGCGGCATCAATGAGTCAGATGAGACCAGTGGTGGGTAAATTAGATGGTAAGGAGCATGAAGACAAACTCAACTGTCCCATTACAAAAACGAATAATGCTTAGTATAACAACCCCTACTCTCACAATTTTTAGATAGTAAAAGTGTAAAACAAAGGGAAGCAAGGCTTGTCTCATTGGTGTGTGTGTCTTTAACCACACTTTCGTTCCGGTTCCAGTCCCTGGTGTGAGCTTCAGTTGTGATATCCACCCGACAGGTAAGTAGCCATAGCAACCTACTAATCACTGACCCTTCATCTACGGAAAAAAAAAAACTGGAAAACAAATGACTTTGTGTGGGATTTCAATTTGGGCTGCCACAAAATTATTTGTTTTATTATTTAAGAAGATTGAGAATCCCTTGGGAGTGTATGTTTAGTATTATTTGAAAAGGAATTTAGCAAGTCAGTTGCTAGGTTTTAGCCTATTTGGTAAATATTTGTTTCAAAAAACAAATTTGAAATTGCGCTCATAATTAGGAAAGGTTAGTGCCCCCTCTAAGGGACCACAAACCCTCCTTAAGTTAGGCCCTTTTGGAGTGGTTGTGTAGGTTTACCCTTATGACACCCTAGCGGTTACCTTAGGTCTGATGTGTGTATTTAGATTACCTCTTCAACCAAAAAAAAAGTTAGAATCAAAACTGATAGTGCATTGGTAATTTTCTCTCTTATCGTATCTAAATCATTGGGTTAGGCCCCTCTTTTTAATAGCTAATTGAATTTTATTTATAATTATTTATTTATTATATGTAAAATTTTAATTAAACATCATTATTTCGGATAAGTAAACATGATGGTTAGTGGGATAGCAAATAATAATGGGTTTCAGGTTAGGTTTTGGTTTTGAACCCCACAACTTTACTAATGGAGGTATGGTTAATAGGGCATAAATCATGAGCCCTTTTTGTAAACTGAATTTTTAAGACTGAATTTACAAAATAGACTTAACCTAGCACTTGGTTTGCTAAATCCTAAATAAATAAATAAAATAGGTGGCAGACAGTCACAGAAGACATTCGATTCCATCCGTGGCATTCGTGGACTGCTGAAAATACATGTTCCCGTTCATTTTAGTTTTTTTTTTCTTTTCAAAACCCCTTTATCTTTTCAGCTATTTACAAAACTTGTTCCCTCTTTTTGTGACTTTATAATTTTACCCACTGATTCACTCTTCACTCTTCAATTAAAGTTTCATTACATAATAATCAGCAGTTGTTAGATTTTTATTTTGAGGAGGAGCAATAGTTCGTTCCACGGTGGAGGAGCGAACTATTGGTCCTCGCTCTCATAAAGAATAGAGGGATGAACCCTAAGGATGAATGAATCTTAACCACGGTTAAAGATAGTTGAAAGAGGGACACATGGCAAGGAAAGAGGTGTCGAGATGCACCTCCTCGCGTCACCGACCGAGGAGGTGATTATTTTCCTTTGAGGAGTAATGGTCCCTAATGCAGAATTCAAAATTTTTTCAAACTCTTATTATCGGTGCAACACTTGGCATTGCTACCCTTTAACAGATTAGGAGAACAAAATTTTCAAATTCAAGAAATTTGATTTATATTAGTTCTCAAGGTAACAGGAAAAAATAGTACCACTTTTTGGCACCATATGTGAGTTTGAAAGTCTGTGACCAGAGCTAGCATTTCTCTTTTAGTTTTACTAAGACTGTATGATTGAAGGAAAAATAGATACATTGAATTATTTAAGGAGAAAAGCTAATTTTTGTATTTGACATATTGCAAAATAAGCTTTTTACTATAAATAATCTAATTAGTTTATGTTCATGATAAAAAATTTCTCTAAAAAATGAGGAAAAAGTATTTTAAAGAAAATTTTCTTCCCCACTACGATTTTCCCGAACAAACAAAGCCTAAGGAAATTATCATTTCTTAACCATTATTTCTTAAAAATTAGTCTATGGGTATTCCCAAATATACTCCCTAATCTTAACCATTTATCTCAATTATTAAACTATTAGGATTAGAGATGATGTGGCATTAGAAAAGAAAAAATAAGCCAACTCAAATCCTAGCCTTTAGTGGTTAGATATAAACGGTTAGGATTAGGGAGTGTATTTTGGGAGTATCTATAGACCGACTCTAAACCAACATCAATTTAAATATAGTGTGGAGTTTTTCTTCACGACGTTGAAGTAGAGCTCCCTTTTTACACTATGATGGTGACAATTTTGTGATTATGAGAAAATATGTGTTTAACTGCCACTGTGTAAATAGGGGAGCTCTATTTTAATGCCATAAAGCAGAGCTCCGCCTCAAAATTAGTCTCAATCAACATATTTATAAATAGACGGGTTCCTCGTATGATTTGTCATAATACCTAAGTCAATAATTGATGAAATGTAAAATTAATGTTTAATATTTGTTTTGTTAAATATTTAAATTTAAATTAAATTATTATTTATATACTCCAAATGAATTAAGCATGCATGTTCCGTTTGAGGTATTCAAGCTGAGCCAAGCTCGAGCTCAGAAAGTTAGGCTCGAAGCTTGGCTTGAATTGAATGGCTCGGCTTGAAGTGGAATTGATTTAAGCTTGGCTTGATTCATTAAAAAAAAATATTAATAAAAAAAAATTATAAATAATATTTATTATTATTATTATTATTATATATTGTAATAGCTTGAGCTGAACTGAGCTTCAATTGAGCCGAGCCGAATCAAACAACCCTTGCTTGAGCTCAATTGGAACATTGTTTCCAGCACAAAAGAAAGCTTGGCTCAGTCGAGCCAAAACAGTCAGCTGGAACTCGGTATGATTAAGCTAAGCCAACGAGCCAGCTTGGCTTGGATACACCCTTAGGGATGACAATGGGTTGCGTGTGGTTGGCTCACTTCAAAGAAGGCCAGAATTAGGTTCGGGTAAAATTAGCCCTAGCTTGGCAAACCGTAACCAATACATCCACCTACGGAACATATACAAATAAATAAATAGTAGTTACAACCTAAGTAACCAGAACACAGAGCGGGAGTGGGAGAAGGAGCGGGAGTGTAAAATTTCAATTTAGGATAAGGTTGAGAGCATGTGTATATATATATATATATAATTGATGATAGGGGCAGAGCAAAGATTTTTTTTCTTGGAGGAGCCAAAGTACATATATTAAGAAAATTAATGGATTGGGGGTTCGGGGATTTTCTTTTTTGAGTAATGGGTCCATCGTAGTCATTAAATTTGTTAATATTACATTCAAATAAAGGTCTAGTAATAAGAAAAACAAGGGCTCTCCTTTTTGATAGTCATTATATAAATAAAATTAACTATATTTTATATTATGGAGATTGTTTTTTCCCACACGTTTCACCAGGTGGAATGCACATGCCTCCTTTGCTTGTCACATGTCCTTTTAATTAGCACCCATCAAATGTGGTTAAGACTCACTCATCCCTAGGGTTTACACATCTACCCTTGGTTTTTTCAAATAAGTTTAACTCATGAGTTAATAAATCTTAACTATGGTTAAAGAGGGTTCAAAGAGACACACAGACTCATAAAGAATCAGTCCCTTTATATTATACATATTAAAATATTATAAAATGTTGAAGGGGCCAAACTTCCTACAATTACATCTTATTTTTTTGGTTGACTTCCTAATTTTAGGGGCCATTATATATAAATTTAGACATTATGTATTTTTGTACCTACAATTATACCTAAAATTGAAGAAATTTTAAAAATTTTGGGTGGGTCATGGCCCCTCTCCTAGCTCCGCCCATATTGCTGGTTTTTGAAATTTAATTGTAGATGCAAATATATCATTTTCATTTACTAAACTATGAGAAAGAATTGATAAAATCATTCATCATTCAAATTTGTAGTCACAGTAAATAAGATTACTATTGATATATAGAACGTATCATCCCAAAATCAATTATAAGAGCACCAATAATTAGCAAACCTTACAAGAATTTTGTACCATATGAATGAAAATGACATTTGTAATAGGTTGGGAGGTATGGGAGTGAGAGCAAGGTTTGAGAGTGGGAATGAGTGTCAAGTTGGGAGGTTTGGGTTACTAAGGTTGAACCAATTTGCTTTTCTAGTGGTAAGTTTAAATACATAATAAATATATTGAGTATTTCATTATAAATATTTTACTAATAATTTAACTTAGGTATGTTGGGTGGTGTAATAAAATTGCCACCTCTGATTATCGGTCAAAGAACCTATTTATGAACTTAAGAGGTGAAATAATGATTAGGAGAGGGGGTTGAATTATTATTTATTTAGTAAAAAAATTTAACAACTCATTAGATAATATTTTTTTGAAAATTCTAACTGGCAACTTGCTCCAGTGGTTGTGTATATCGTATGTTAGCCTTTAGGTTTTTCTATCTAAGGTAACATCATTGATATTGATGATAACACAATAATGTAATAATATTTGTGTTACTAATGCTTCTATTGAGTTTAAATGTAATTCAGTTTATGAAGAGCATTTGCAAGTCATTCAATGAAAAAACATGAAAATGACACCATACTTGAAGAGAATTCAACATCAAGTCAAACAAATTAAGTTGGATCATATTGAAACAAATTAAGGATCAAACAAAGTCCGAGTCATGAAGATAAAGAATGAAGCAGAAAAAACTTGATCATGAAGTCAAAGAAGACAAATCAAGTCAAGATCAATTCATGAAGAATGGAGACTCTCTTAGAAGGTTTCATCATTTTATATCTTAGTGAGAGAGTGTTTTAAGACTTATGTAAAAGTCCTCAAAATTTGGTTGTTTGAATTGCTCGAAGCCTAGAATGATCATATGAGTCTTAGACCAACATTGAATAACCTTATAAGGACCTAGAATGTCATAAAACATGATAAAGATGAAGCCAAGAGACCTTACAAATCATTCTCGTCATTTAAATAAGGTAAAGATGAGTTTTCAGAAAATCCAGAGAACTCGTCGACGAATTCAACCGCAGAAGCTACTGTCTCTGTTCTGGCCTGGAACTCGTCGATGAATGGAAAGAGCTTCTCATACTCGTCGACGAATTCATGTAGGAAGAAGAAAATGCTGTAACGGCTAGTTTCGTTTTCAATGTTCTTCTAATGTCCATAAAACCTCTTGGGTTATAAAATAGAATGTTTGATGAACCAAAAAAAGATGATTTAAGAACTCCAATCCTTCCATTCATTCTTTAACTCACTCTATCATTCATTGATAAATCATTTGAGTTAAAAACCTAGAAAACCCAAAAGAGTCCAAATTGAGTTATTCAACTCCATTTCTTTGAAGACTCTTAGAAAACGTTCAAGTGATCTATCAGCTTATGTAAGGAGCAATTTCAAATTGTAAAACACTTCTCAACAAGTATGTGTGAAAAATCAAGAATCGGTGTATTCTTGTCATTGAAGTGGGGAGCTTTGTAAAGGTTTGGTCTCTACCCTTAAAGTAGACTGAAGCCAAGAGAGGGGATTCTCTTGCATCATAAATGTTTGATCTTCATCCATAAGAAGATTGACGATTGAGTAAATCATGGAAAATCTTCTAGCGGATATAGCTTGAGGCGGGGATGTAGGTGGGATTGCCAAACCTCATAAACAACGTATTTGTGTTTGCATTCTCTTTCTCTACTCTTTACTTTACTATTTTGCATTGATGGTAGAATTGCATAAATTCTTTTTCCTTTCAATTTGTTAAAATTGAAATTCCGCTTAAGGGAATAGGATAAAATTTAAATTTGTCATAGACCCTATTCACCCCCCCCCCCCCTCTAGAGTCCAAACCTTGGGCAACATCGTCTATGTGGGTGGGTTATTCTGGATTCCATTCCTCTGAGTGATGGTGTGACGATTGATAGGCCCATCGTGTTTAGTCCACATGACCCATTGTTTCATACTTTGATCTCCTTAGAGTCTTTCATCAATGTGACACTCGATTGATCGTGCATTTGCATGGGTACAATGAATCACCCAGGTTTAGTGGCACTCATAAAGTCGTGGCTCTGTTTCTTTGTGCATAAATAGTTTTACGGTGTAAATAATTTATTGTGTATAAAATTTTACGGCAAAAGATGAATTCTCTATTTATTTTCTATGATTTGGTTGCATTCTCGAGAATAAGGTGGAACTTTGTTTTATATTATTTGTGTTTTGATTAAAGGAAAATTGAAAATCTTATGTAAATAAATGTATTTTTTTCATTGAAATAAAAAATATCTTAGGAAGGTATTTTTCTCTCTCAAGCTAAACAATTGTCTTTGTTTAGAATATAAATGAAGATGAGTATTTGTGTCATTTTTTGAAATAGATGAAGAATATAGAGATGATAATTTATATCCGTATATCTAGAGAGGGGTACTTTATTTCATTTGAAAAATTCATGAGTAGAGATTTTTTGTCATTTTGAGTAATACATATGAAGCAAAATATTTTTGGGATTTTTCCCTAAATACACCTAGGGTTTCTTGAGACCCCCAAAATACACCCCACTTTTAAAAACTTCCCCAAGTACATCTGAAAGTTTTTAATTTTTAAGTCTATTATACCCTTTAATCAAAATAAAGGGTAAAGGTAAGAAACTCAAGAGTCTCTATCTACTACCGTGTAACTCTCTTCTCCCCACCTCTCTTCTTCCTCACCATTCTTCCCATCGACTCCCTCCGTCTCCCACCGCCGTAGCCCACCATTGCTCCGCCATTAGCTCCTGCGGTGGTTAGTGTTCTCACATTTGCTTTTATTTATTTACTCGCATTGGTATAGTTGAGGCAACACCGACACATCCCAACTCCATATCATCATCCCTTAATGGGAGGTTGAGGTCTAGACCAGGATTCCTAATAGGGATATTGAGGTCTAATGGGTAGCCCTCTTCAATGTCCTCAATGCCTACCTCATCAATCATATCCTCATATTCATCTGGCATAGTCATCCTCTGCAACAAAGTCAAATCGGTCATCAACTTTTTTGGGTAATGAGTTTGGTACAAAACTGGCATAGTCGCTGTATCCACCCAACCATTGATCATTCGACTGTCCTAACTCAACAACAGATGAAGTCTTCCCTTGAAGAATTATGGATATTCTCTCTTGACTAAGTAAACTCTTATCTTCAACCCTGATAGAATTTCTCTCTTTCTCTATAAATAGTGGTATACAACATTGTGGATGTTCTTCGCATACTAGGAAACACCCCAACATATCTTCATCATCTATGATATCAGTTGGAGGGAGTGGATGCAATGACTGACAAGGGTAATTGACTTTGATTCTGATATTATATTCTTCCTGTCTTGTATTTGTACTTTGGTGTATTTTAGTTACGAGTTGCTCGTATGTAATTTCATTGCTCACAACTACGCATCTTGAGACTCTACCTTTATATGAGAATCTATCATTTTCATATACCTATTCACCATCATAAAAGCAAATAATAGATTTCATGGTCATTACCTACAAATATGAGAACATTTATCCATTAATAAACATATAATAATGGTAAAATCATAAAATAATAGACGTTAGGACATTTAATCCGTTTCTACACTTAATTTGTTTTTAGGATCGCTAATTAGAGTGCAATCAATCGTGATTTTTTTGGAAATGTCATGATCAATCTTGAATTGCTGGAAAACTTCAATTTCGAAATGATAGACAAATCACGATCAACTGCAAAATATTCGCAATCAATCAATGGTAATAGTTGGATGCTAACTTGTCACTATCGACTGACCGCTAACTAGTCAGAATAAAGATTGATCGTGAATATTTTGATCCGATCGCGATAATTATATATTGATCATGAGTTTCTCTAAATGATCGTGAAAATCAGAAATACTATCTTCTTCAACCTCTCGACTTCGAATCATCCAAGATAGAGGATCCCTCCATGGATCCTCCATTTTACTATAAAAAAATCTTCAATTAAAAAAAATTACATAAAAATAGGAGAGTGAATGTTAGAAAGAAATTCGAGAGAGGAATGGCAGAGACGACAGCGTCGCCGGAGTGGGATGGGAGTAATGGTGAGGAAGAAGACTATGGTGGGGAGAAGAGAAACTCTTGACTCTTGAGTTTCTTTTACTTTTTATTTTCATTTAAGGGTAAAATGGTCTTACAAAAACTTTTAGGTGTATTTAGGGAACTTTTTAAAAGTGGGGTACTGTATTTTGGGAGTCTCAAGAAACCTTGTGTGTATTTAGGAAAAAATCCCAATATTTTTATTAATTTGCGAATACATGTGAAGTTAGAGATGATAATTTATCATTTTTAAACACATACATATATATATATATATATGAATTTGAATACTTTTGACATTTAGAATGTTAGGGAATGAACCCTATACAGGATCTGTGAGACATGTACTTTTAGACAGAAAAATAACAAGAACAAACACACACAGAAACACCAGATTTACGTGGTTCCCTCAAGTTGAGGTACATCCACGGAGTCGCCGAGATTTCACTATGATCTGGAGCAAAAGTGAATTACAGAGCTGCGATCTAAAAATTGTAGCCGCCTACCCCTAAGCTTAATAGTATTAGGGCTACATAAAAAAAGTACAAAAGTATCCCTCGAAAAGAGTTGAGGGGTGTTTCGTATCTCTAAACTCTAATTCGTTAGAGCTTATTTGAAAATTAGAGTTCATTTGAACTTAGAGTGTTAAATCAAAGTTTATGTAGACTTTTTATCTCTAAAGTAATAAGGAGACGGGGCTCCTTTTTTCTTTAGAGCTTTTACCTCTAATGTATTAAGAGAATATTTCGCACAAATGTACATAAAAATTTCTGAAAACTAAATTTTTATTTCATTAATTTTTTTTAAAAAAAATCTAAACTTACCCTCTCCCCTCATATTTCTCCCCATATAGTAATAGCACTATTACATTTACAAAAATTCAAAGTTTTAACAAAGATCAAACTCTAAAAATAAAAAATAGTAGAGCTTATTATATTTAGAGTTTCCAAATGGACCATGAGTCTATGGGTACTCCCAAGTATACTCCCAAATCCTAACCCTTTTAATTCAAATAATTAAGGATTAAGATTAGAGTTGACGTGACTTTAGAAAATGACAAAATAAGTTAAGCTAAATCTAATATTAACCCTATATTATTTAAAATATTAAAGTTTAGGATTTGAGAGTATATTTGGGAGTACCTGTTTCTTTTGAAAATACTTTTGGCTTATATGGCAAAGATGATTTTTTATTAAGCTTAATTGACTACCTGTTTCGAGTATAACATGACTTTTTCATTATAAAAAAAACACATCCCTGCTTATAATTTACCTTCATTTATCATTAGTACCCTTTTGGAGTGAGTGCTTGAGTTTACTCTTATGGCACCTTAGTGGTAACCATAGGTCTAATGCGTGTGTGTTTAGTACGTGTTACATGATACCTTAAAAAAAAAAAAAAAAAAAACTACATTTCGTCTTCAAAACCTACAACTATCCCAATGCATTAAAAAATTGGTATGGGTAATGACGGAGACTTTGTTAAGCCTCTTTGTAGTTATCAAGCTAAGGTCCCGTTTGGATTTGATTAATTTTTCAATTTAATCACTAAAGGACAATTAAAATAATTATTTTCTTTATAAACATGGATAACAACAAATTCAATAAATTTTGCATAATCACTACTACTATTACATGTTATATCCAAAACGGATGAGAGATGTTTTTTTATTTCAATTAAAATGAATGTAATTGCTTGATATGAAGACCCCGACTCTCGATGGATCTTCACTCCTCACCCTCAAATCTCATTCTCAATCTTCTTCCCCGAACTGTGCTGCAATAAGCGAGCAGTGGCGAGCAGAGATTGCTGATCATAAGTGAGCAGCGATCACCAATCATCGGCGAGCAACGATCACCAATCACCCGCAAGCAATGAGTCCAGGCGAGCAACACAATAGCGAGCACCAGCAAGCGTCACAGTAAAAAAAATGCTTCTATTGCTTGATACAAAAACATGGCCTTAAAAACATTGATTGAATTTAGGCAGTATTGACAACAATTCATTTACATTTATCTTTATTATCTCTACTATTATAATCACTATTGATAAAATTACCCTTGGACTTATATCTTCTCTACTATAATAATGAGAATAATTACTATTGATAAAATTACCCTAGGACTCATATCTTCTCTACTATAATAATGAGAATGATAAAATTACTCTTACACTTATATGTTTTCTATCTCTATTAATATAATAAGAATATCACACTTCTAAGTTGAGATTAAAATTTGTCACTATTAACACAAATGCCCATACAAATATTCCCTTTCCTCTCTCACAATCATCGCACGTGCGGCCTACTAGTTATAATTAAAAATCATGCTTCTAATTATCTCCAGCTGTGGATTATCAAATACAATATACCAAGAACAACATGTGCAAGGGGTGACTTATGGACACCAATAAGAAAGAACTTGCAGGATTCAATGGCATCACCGTAATTCTAAGCCTCTAGGAAGATGCACCTAGAGTTGATGCCAATCCAAATGACATTATTGAATGGGGCAGTGATTAGGACACCACGCATTAGACTACATAGTCTAATGTCATATCCACGTGTCCCTTTTAATAATATTTTAACTATGGTTAAGCTTAAGAAAATTAAAGTAAATATTTTTTTTTCTTTTTAAAAACCAAGGTTATATTACTTAACATTTGGAGTGAGTGAATCTTAACCACAATTGATGTGTGGTACAAAGGGGGCATTGACACATTAGACTACACAATCTAATGCGGCAGTAAGTTAAGCATTTCCCCGAATGCTTTTGACCATTCATTTTTCTTTTCCTTCTAGAAAGCTTTTAGGACTTCTTAAACACACTTTCAAATGCCTAGAAACTAAAATACCCCTAAAACCCTTTAGTCCCACATTGGAAGTGGAATGATTTTCTTTCTAATCTCATCCTATACAAATACCCTCACCCCCAACCCATTTCACTTACCCACAATCAACGAACAAATTTCCAAGATTTCAAGCATTATAGGAGCTACGCATTTTTTTCTTAGGCACCTTTGCAACATATTTTTTTTTAGCCCTTTGCCCTCTTGAGCCCATTTTCTTAGCCATAGCCTTCCAAGCTTGTTTCCTTAAGAAATCAATAGAAAACTTCTTCAAACCTTGGAAAAGAAAGAGAGGAGGGAGTGAGCATTGGAGAAGATACATCCACACTAGGTTGGTATTATTTTCAATTTAGTCTTTCAATTTTTTAAATTTCTGTATTCTTGATCTACTCTAACGTTTTTTTTTTGTATGAGCCTTTAATTAAGCAGTAGACATACAATACTTTGAAAACATAGTTGGGACCCCTCTATGACACGTTTCGTTGATTAAGAGCTCTTTATAAAATGGGGTAGGAACATTTTAGGCTTAGAACCCACTATTGTTTTTCTAGCTTATTGTAATGAGCATTGTTTTAATTTGAAACCACCAACCAATCTCCAAAACTTCAGTACTAAGAACTCCCTTTAACGCGTTTAGTGAATAATGGCTCCTTGTGAAAATGGGGAAATAAATGTTTCTCCATAGTTCTAGAAACTATAGATTTTCAAAAACTTGCATTCTAACATATCTTCAAAATGGATAAGAAAGAGATTTATATTTCCATTACGGTTGTCAATGTGCCAGGCCTAGGTCTTTCCAGGCCTAGCCCTCACTTGTAAGGGTCTAGCCCAAGCCCTCGTAGGGCTTGAACTGGCTAGGCCCAAAAACTACCCTCAAGGCCAAGGCTGTGCATGGGTTTGAAAGAAGATATATAAAAACTTTTTTGCTATGATAATTATCAATTTTTTTTTTTAAAGCACCACCGACTGCTAACCTAACATCAACCCTCCTCCTTTATCCAGGCTTATGACCGACAATGTAACCCAAAGGGCAATATGACGAAGTTCATTTTTTAGCAATGGACTAGTAACAAAGTAGGAAATTATTTCCAAGTCAAAATACATTAATATTTATATTATTAAATTTTAAAATCTTTTATTCTTTTACAATGAAATCAAGCCTAATATAATATAATATATATATATATATGCTTAAATCTTTGCCATGAAAGGGTAAAATAAAAGAGAAATTGGCCAATAAACAAATCCTTGGGAGTTTACGAGTGTACAAATGTTGAGGGGTCCCATTTAAGAGTTCTCTCCAATGATCATAACCATCAAAGACATTCCATTTTTTTTGTAAACGATCTAGAGATACGTTTATGAAGCACATCTGGAAAATCGTTCAATAGGATTGATTAGCCATTGATGGCCAATAGTGTTGTTGATCCCACTCTCCTATTTGTACAACATTAGTACATTATCTGTTCTCATTGTCCTTTGGTAAGATAATTTCCAAAGGGAGTTATATATATATATACTAGTGGGTGGCAAGTGCGATGCACGTGAGAGATAAGGGGAAGGGGAGAGAGATTGGAAAGAGGGAATCTAATAAGGGCATTTTGGGAAAAAATTTAAAAATATTTTAGGTATAAAAACTTAAGAGACATTTTAGATATAAAAAATTATGAGGGACATGTTGGTTATAGAAATATGACGTAAAGACATTTTGAGAACCAAAAAGCTTTAGAAACCAAAGATAGGTGGGTGAATCCTAAGGGTGGGTAAATCTTAACCACGGTTAAGGAGTGTTAAAAAGGTCACATTGGACAAAAGGTCACATTGGACCTCACTGGCGTAACCAGTCTCCTATGTGGATTTGGAAAAAATACTACATTTTAAAGGAGGGCATATATAAAAAGATAAGATAAAGGAAATGGAAAAGGACCCTAGGGTCAACTTAGAAGCTAACTCCAGTGACCTCATTGGTCCAAGCCCCTTTTTTACCACCCATCAATTGTGGTTAACTCCTTAGGGTTATGTAATCTAACCATGACTTTTACAAAAAACAAAATTACTAATTTTAATTTAGCTAAACTTAACCATGGTTAAGTAGGAGTTAAAAGGGATACAGGACACTTGGGTCAGCTTAGAAGCAGAGAACTCATAAGATAATAGAAGAGGTAGTATTGAAATTTAGCTAAACTTAACCATGGTTAAATAGGGGTTAAAAGGTATACGGGACACTTGGGTCAGCTTAGAAACAAAGAACTCATAAGATAATAGAATGGGTAGTATTGGAATTTAGTAAAATATTAATCAATGTTTTTATCTTATCATTAGTAATAGAAGAGATAATATTGGAATTTTACCAAAAAAAAATAATCAATGTTTCTATCAACTTTGATTACAAAGGATAAATTTGGAATTAGAAAAACTTTCGTCGACGATTTGAACAGGGCATTGGCATTATAATAGTATATATATATATTAATATATATGGTGTGTTGAGCTTTAAAGGGTGTTGCTCAAGGCTGGCCCTCAGGTCATCGGGGCTTAGTTTTTTCGGGTCCACTTGGGACTGTGGATTTTATGAATGGAAAAAGCTCTCGATTTTGTAGGCTTCTAAGGGTTGGGCTGGGCCGAGTACCCCTACATGAATGTCAGATTGACACCCTAATTTCAATGCATTCATTTATCATTTTTTAGATATCATTTTTTAGTTGGAGTCTCTTAGGTTCCATTTAAAAAATGTAGTCCCTCCTCTCAAAGTTTAGCCTAGTAGTTAAATCCTTCAAGGTAGCGTTTGAAAAAAACCCAATTATCAAAAAAATATATATATATATATATATATATATATATATATATATATCAAATGAACAAATAATAATAATAGTACTGCACCCCAATAATATTTGATGAATGAACACCATAATTGAAAAATACACTAAGGAACAAATAATAATAATACCCTTCTTTATCTTCTTTTCGCTCAGTTTCTCCTATCAAACCGTGGCAACCCCTTTCAGCATGTGCTGGGGGCATCTATATTTAGTGAGACAGTGCTAGAGGAAACATCTTCCACAGATGAATTACATCAACCATGATCTCTCTCACATCGCAATCAAGCCTTTGTTGTTTTCCTTTGATAACTAGGAACAACATTAGTGCACGCCTTCAAAAATGAATTGCTATCATCCATATTATACATTACTTTGGCCTCCGCTTGCGAGCTGTACCTAGGAGTTGTGAAGATAATATTTTTTTAAATTCCTTGAATTGTAAGTATAATCCTTTTTTTTTAAAAAAATACTTAATATTTAAAAAATTTCTATAGTGGCACCCCAGACCAAAATTTTGTACATTTTTTTTTTATATGTATAATATAAAGGGATTGATTCTTTAGGCGTCCATGTGTCCTCTTAACCCTCTTTAACCCAAGTTAAGATTTATTTACCTAAGCTAACTGTATAAATCTTAGGGGGGAGTGAATCTTAACCACAATTAATGAGTGTTAAAAGGGACATGAGTCAAATAGGGGAGGCATGCATGATCCACCCAGATGTTCCACCTAGTGGAACACATGTGGGAAAAAACAATCTTAATAAAATAAATATATAATTAATTTTATTCATATTATGGATTTATCAAAAGGGGACCTTAGTTTTCTTGTTATAGACCTTTATTGGAATGCTGTATTAACGAATGTTTGACCACGATGGACCCATTACTCAAAATTGTTTCCGGAGGCTATGCCCTCGAACCCCCAAGGCTCCATACCCTAATCTCATTAATTTTCTTTATATATGTACTTCAGCTCCCCAACGAAAAATTCCTTCTCGTGTGATTCCGAAATACGCTTCCTCCATCCTTTGCACTACCATTAATGGCTAGGGCACCTCGGGTTGGGTGAGTGTTATAAAAAAATGGAAAGTTACTTGTCTCAGTTCACTTGAGCAAGTCACTGGGTCGAATTGCCTCGCCCAAGTGGACTGAGATACTCGTATTTGGCTGCAAGTTCCGAAACGTTATTTAACTCGGGTGAGTCGACTCAGCTGAGAAACTCGCTTTTACCCGTTAGTTCTGAGTTTTTACACTAAGTTGATCCCGAAACCTTGCTGAGTCAACTCGACCAAGTCAACTTTATAAACCAAGCACAACAAATTGCAATTCAGATGAAAAATAAAAAATGTTACTAAAATTTGGATGTTGGTATCATCAAATTTATGATGGGTCCATCTAAGCTTTGTTTAAAGGATCTCTTTGCTTTGTGCAGGTGATGTGGGCAATCTTGTACCAATCTGTCCTTCTTCCTTAAACCACAATCTTACACCAATCTGTCCCTTCTTCCTTAAACCGTTGATTTAGAAGAGGACGACCCATGATTTGTAGATGATGGAGCATGCGGGGCAGTCATTCATCCTCATCCGGCAAGAACACAAGCTTATTTACACTTGCTGATCCAGATTTTCTTTGAGACATTTGAGATTTTCCAACCTAATAGATTATGATTTGAGATTCAAGAGTCCTTTGATGTCGAGAACTGTAACAGTGGTTGACAGCAACATATATGAAAATGACATCCAACAAAGGAGAAGAAACGAAGGGGTTTGAGTTTCCGCAACTGGGCCCCCACTCAGACAACGACATGAAATTTTCGTAATTGGTGATCTAAAGTGAGTTTAGTTCAGAGGGCAAGCCTCCATTCACGAAGAACTTAATATAGGGACACCTTTTCAAAATGAATTATAAATTTGATACATTTATTATACCTTACTCTCTCTGGGACTAATTGAATTATTACTTGAATTGAGCACTCTTTATAATTTGTGGGCACTGATACTAACTAATTGCATGCATTTTATTGAGCTACCTAAAGAGATGGGTAACCTAAACAACCTCCGACATCTTGACATCAGTGGCTGTCGTAACTTACGAAAATATGGAATTGATAGATTGAAAACTCTTTAAACATTGCCTCAATTTTTTATGTGTAAAAGTAGTGAGGGCTACAGGGATACAAGAGTTGAGGGATTTGTTAAAACTGTAGGGGAAATTACTTATTTTAGGATTAATGAATATGGTCAATATTTGGATGTTGTGAGTGCTAATTTAAAGAATAAGCAGCACCTTCACGGGCAAGAGTTGAAATGGAGTTCTTTCAGCAACAATATTGATGTTTGGCAGAAGAAGTACTTGAAAAGGATGCACTGGAATGGCTACAATCTCATCAAGAACTGATTGAGCTCACGGTTTAAGGCTATTGTCGTAAGGATTCACAAATTGGACCAGGCTTCATCAATGGCTCTCTCATTTAGTATTTGACTTGACAATTGCAGAATGTGCGATTCCCTCCCAACACTTGGTAATTACCATTCCCCAAAGACCTCAAAATTGATGAAAGACATAGAGTAAAGAGTAAGTCTTGAGTTTTATGGGGATTGTTTAGCCAGGCCATTTCTATCTCTTGAGACACTAAGGTTGGAGAATATGCTGGAGTGAGGGGGAATTGTCTGGGGTTGAAGAAGAAGAAGGTGAAGAATACCCATGCAGCTTTTCATCTCAAATTGTCCAAAGTTAAGAAAATTTCTTCACCACTTCTACGTTTTACTAAAATTTGATATATGTGGTTATGAATATATGGTTGCTCTAGGTGAAGATTTCTACTGCCTCGGTGAACTTACAATATCAAAATGTTCTAAATTGACAAAATTACTCGACCATTTTCATGTGAGAAAGCTTAAGATATATAAATTTCAGGACTTGACTTGACTCCCAACGCTTCAAAGGCTCCATGAATTAGTTTTAGAGGGATGTAATGAGATAGTTTTGAGAAGTGCAGTTGGTGTTACCTCATTTGCTGCCTTAATAATTCCAAAAAAGTTCAAATCTCAATTGTCTACCCAAGGGATTACTGCAAAACTCAACTGCACTTGAAATTTAATGTATTGTTCAAAGTGGTTGGATTTGTAGAAATTCTGATTTATTGAAAAGCTTGAATGAATTGTAATAACGCATAGAGGGTGTTAAATAGATAACCCAAAACTCTTAACTTAGAAAGACAATATTAAACACAATCCTAATATACTATTCTAAGATTATCTATGAGATCCCGTGTATCTCATGAATAATATATCATTATTTCCTTAACATAATATTTCCTTAATACTCCCCCTCAAACACATGAGGATCAAGATCTTCATGGGTTTTCCACAAGTCGAGTACTCCTCACCCTTGATCTTCTTTGATAATTTGTTGACAGATAGTTAGAACATCTAATTGTACTTGGTGGTCACCACTAATCTGTAAAGTCCATCTCTGTTGCATCCTGTTCATTTTTGAGTCTGATGGAGACGGTGGCCCACTAGATCAAGCTATCATGATCTTCTCCCAAAGCACATGAAGTATGACCCATGTTTTAAAGAAAAACTCTCATTGGAGAGGTTTGCAATAAATGAAGGGAAAAAAAAAAGATCCATAAGTATGAGTAGGATCTTAGGGGTGGTAAAAGTATAGAGGATGATAGTAGACTTTTTATTTAAAGGAAAAGTAAAAATCAAAAGTTTTAGACCCAGTGGGCGGTGGCGGCACCACCTGTCAAAAAAGTGGAATCAAACAAAAAAAATCAAAAATATGCGATGGATCACCTGCTCGGATACCATGTAGAAATTCTGATTTATTGAAAAACTTGAATGAATTACAATGACCCATAGATGGTTTAAATATATAACTCAAAACTCTTAACTTAGAAATACAATATTAAAGATAATCCTAATATACTAAAGATATTGATCTAAGATTATCTATGAGATCTGTGTATCTCATAGAATATTACATCATTATTTCCCTAACATAATATTTCCCTAATAGGATCTCCACTTTGTTTGGACTATAAATCATAGCTTCTCTTCGAAGTTTGATTGTTACTCGGTGTCCCTGACTTGTATCATTTCAAGAGGAAGATAAGTTGACCAGTAGGCTTGAATCTTTAAAAATTGGATATTGTGATAAACTGGAGAGAACCCGCCCTAGTGACTGAATAATCTCACTTCTCTTGAAAAGTTGTCAAGATACGAGTTCCCAAGTCTTGTGTCCTTTCCTGAGATGAGGATGTCAACCATGCTTAGATGACTAGTTATCAAGAACTGTAAGAATTTGGAGTCCCCAACTGAGGAGATGACGCAGAAATACAAGTCTCTTGAATATTTGGTGATCAAGGGGTGTGCTTCTCTCACGTCCTTACCAAAAAGAATTTTAGGATTCTCCACCACCACCACTCTTGAACATCTTCTGATTGGGTATTATGAGAAACTTCTTGCAGGCCTAAACAACCTCAAATCTCTCCTCCATTTGGAAGTTGATGGGTGTCCCAGTATTAAGTCCTTCCCAGAAGGAGGCTTGGCCATTGAACTAAACTCACTCCAAATCACCAACTGCAAGAATTTCATGTCGTTGTTTGAGTGGGGGACAATGTTGCACAAACTCCAAACTCTTAGTTTCTTATCCATTGTTGGATGTCCGAGTCCAGTGTCCATCTGGTATCCTTTCCATATATGTTGTTGTTACCCACAGTTCTCCACATCAAAAGACTCCCGAATCTCGAATCCTTAGCCAACGGCTGAAAAATCTTGACCATCTTGATGAACTGAAGATCAGCGAGTGTAATATGCTTGCGTCCTTGCAGGATGTGAGGTTGCCCATCATGCCCCGTTGTCTATGGATAATGGATTGTCGTCTTCTAAATCAACGGTGCAAAGAGGAAAAAGCAGATTGGCCCAAGATCGCCTGCATCTCCTGCGTAGAGATTGATGGCAAAGAGATCCTTTGAACAAAGCTTAGATGGACCCAGTTTTCCTTCACCCAACAAAAGATAAATTCATTCAGGTAAGTGGTTCTACATTTAGATTCATACTAGTTTGATTTTCATATTGGTGGTTTTTTTTTCGGTTGTATATATGTAGGAGAAAGGTGGGATGCATGAAAGCACAGGGAAACTTCTTTAAGAGACGGTAAATATTATCTCACTTTCTTTTTTATTTTTTTGGTTAGCAAAATATTCTTTTACAGACATGCTATGCTGTTTTTCTGTTTTAAGTAAAGCTTCAGCATCAATCTGGTGCAATCAACGTCCAAATGTAAGTAACAATTTGTTTATTTTCAATCTGAATTGTATTTATATATGTTGTTCTAAGTTTATATATGTTGAGCTCAAGTTCTTTATTGTCACTAATTCCTTTGCTTGTAATTCCATGGCAAATTGTTAGTCACTATTTCCCGAAAAAGAATGAGGCTTCTTGTTGTATTTCAACAGTAGGTGCCTTCTTCCTTATCTCGAATGTCTTTGTTGATTGCATTATTGTGAAACCAAATCTGAGCTCCTTGGAATTTTGAATGGCCAGAGCCAGTCCAGATGGGAAATTGACTTCATTTATGATTATACTAAGTCTTTGGTTGTATCCTTTGATTCAGTTTCTTTTTTTTTTTTAAATGTTCAGATCGAGACACTTTATTCTGGTAGCGCATGGCATTGTGCGTTGGTCTGTAAAACTTACAGTAATGTTGGTTTGGATCCACCCTAACCTAGATGATTGGAGGTGAAATTGTTTGCTTGCCGGATGACTTTCATGTATAGTTTGTTTTTTTTTTTAAAGGTAATGCTCAGTAGCTTCAAGTGTTAGCTATTTCCCTCTTTCTATGGATTTTTTGGGCCTTAATCGCGCCCTCCTGTAATTGTCCCATTACCGAAAGATGACCCTTAGGGTGTAGGGCGCATTCCCAAGTGCTTGGCTTTTTTCCTTGAATTTAGGTGAACTACATAAATCCTATGTTTTTCTGTATGTGACTGATTTGATTTGCATCTTTATTTATTATTATTATTTTATTTAACAGAATGGTAGAGAACTAAGCCTGCAAGATTGATAGAGCTTCCAGGTGCCCAGGGATGTCACTGTTCGAGTATCTCCCACCTTTCAAGATCTCCAATGCATAAAAACTTATCCTGTTGGCATCCTGAACGACCAAGATAGTATTTAATTTAATCTACAGCTATGGCACCATATGCTGGAGCTTTGGATTGCATCTTTGCTGAAATATATCAATATATCAAGAATTTTGAACCTCGCTTGTCACTTATATTTGGAAGGAAGCAGAAGACCCCTTTAGAGTTCGAATGTGCTAACAGATTATGATTACCTTTCAGATATTTTGTCGAGACTGTAAATGTAAACTAGAAAACCTGTAAAACAAGAAGTGACCTATTTAGCTGAATTAGGGCCTCAAATTCAAATCTATGTACGAAAACTTATCCCAAATTAACCTTTGGGATTCGGTGTGAGGTTGAGCAAGAAAATTTCCCTTTTCTTGAATGCTCAATGAGGAGGTCAATTTGTTGATAGAATTCTTCGAATCATTGATGACTTGCATCATCTAATTATTAATGTTGGTCTAAGTTTGCATGAAGTGCTGCAACATCTTCTCAAGGATCTTCTTATGTGGAGGCACATAAGGAGTATCAGTGGAAGGCCCCTAAGGAGGGTTTGCAATGGGACCATTTCTCCAATTGCAGTTGAGATGGTTCCCCCAACTGGGATTGTAAGTTTTCGAGTAGGGAGAAGAAAAATGCCTTTGATAGGCATTCATGGTATTTTCTTGTGAATGTAACACCTCTTGAAAAGTTAGAATTGTGGGACAATCCTGAGTTAGGTGTACATTAGTCTCCCATATTTCACAAACGTCTTCCACTTTTTCAGTGGTCTTAACGGAGTTTACTTTCATAAGTTCTATGGCTTCTACTTTTCTGATCAAATTGTCTATCTTGGCATTCAAATCATTATCATCTTCCTTCAGGAGGTACATACCTCCCTTAGTCATGGCATTAGGCTTAGTTTTACCTGATCTATTAGATTTATCAGTGTTATCCCAAGATTGGGCATTTTCAGCTAATTCATGATCAAAACAATCCCAAACCTCTTCAAGATCTTTATTTAAAAACTCATCATTGCACATCATCTCCACGAATCAGTGCATTTGAGATGTTAAACCTTCAAAGAAGAAACTAATGGTGCTCCATGTCTCGCAGCCATTATGGGGGCAAGTTAATAATAATTCTTTAAAAGACTCTCAACATTGGAAAAAAAATCTCATTCTCTTTTTGGGAGAAGTACATGATATTCCTCCTGAGAGTATTGGTCCTATGGGCAGGAAATAATTTTTTCAAAAACTCTCTAGTTATCTCTTTCCATGTGCCAATAGATCTTAGCTTTAGGAAATTAAGCCAATTCTTGGTCTTCTCTTTTAAAGAGAAAGGAAACAGTTTTAACCTAACCATATCATCACTAACATTTTGGTTGTGCAAGGTTTCACAAATCTCATCAAATTTTTTCAAGTGTAAGTAAGGACTTTCTAAGTCTAAGCAATGGAACTTAGGAAGTAATTGAATTACTCCCGGTTTTAAGTCAAAAGTATGTTCATTAGTAGGAAATACCATACAAGATGGAGAACTCATCCTTGTTGGTTGCAAATATTCACGGAAGGTTAACATTGGTGGATTATTATGAACCCCACTATCCCTTGATCACTTCCATAATTAGCCATAGTGTTAGATGAATAAGAGTATTCAAAATTTTCAAACAAGTTCTTAGATAAGTCTTTAATCTCAATGTCAGTTCTTCTCAAGCGGCTTGTGTGATTTCGTTGTCACATGATCATACAAATGAGAGAACTCAAAGGGAAAGTTAAGGATCCAAACAAGAATGCATGCACCTCCTAAAAGTCGTCTATACGAACAAACTAGCTTAAAGGGGCGACAGATGAGGCACATATACAAAGTATATACCGAGCTTCCCCACTAGGTTGTAAGTTGACGGTAAATGTAAACAAAGTAGGAGAATCTATACTACTACTATAAGCTAGAGTGAAAGTGATTCTCTGAATGCCACGTATGTGTTTCTCTTGATGCCACGTAGGACTCCTCTTCATTGGTGAAGCCACATCAGCGAACCAAAACCAAAAAGTGGGACCCACTTCTTTTCTCTCATTCCCTAATTTATTTCCCACTCACACATGTTTAATAACAGTTGGGACCCACACCCTTTTTTCTCTCATTCATGTCCCCTCCCACACGTCCTCTCCTTCCCTCCCCATTAATCTTCTCCTATACGTTTCAGAAATTTAGGGAGTTAATCTTCCCCCATTAATCTCCCCAAAATGCTTACGATTTTTCTTCCTCTCTTTGGCTATTCTCTTTCTTAATGACACACCTCTTCCCCTCTTCTCCTTCTTACTACCTGTTCATCTCCCTCTTCAAGGTTCAATCCACAACTATTATATAAATAGGGACGACTAAGAATAGTAAGATGAAAGACTCTTCATGTGCTTGCTTAGCGCAATGAAACCCGCGATATATAGAAAGAAAAGAAGAGGAAGAGTTGGGAGGCGCTACTGTTGCACTACAATAATATTTTCACCTGATGCCTTTCTCTGGTCGATGGTAGTTTGGCACGGTTGGAGTCGTGGGACAGTCGTCAATGGTGGTTCGACACGGTTAGACTCGTGGGACAGCATGGCTAAAGTGGCGGGACAGCAGTTGCTGGAAGATTTGAAGAGAGAGAAAATGGAAGAAGGGAAAAGGGAAAGACGCTATGGTAATTCTGTGTTCTTCGTGTACAAAAGTAAGGAGTGTGGTGATAAATCCTTTTCGAAGATAAATCCCTTCACATGATATTGTGAGTTGTGTGTGTGTCTTAACCTATCACCAAAAAAAACCAAAGTGCTCCCATGTGTGTGTAGACCTTCGTCCCACATCGCTAAACGATGGCAGGGTATGTCTCCTTAAGTACTTCCACCATGCCTCACTTTTTCTTTTTTGAGAGGTGTGTGTGGTTGTGGCTTCGGTTGAGACTTGGTCTGTGTGTGTGAGTTGTGTGTGTGTCATAACCTATCACCAAAAAAAAATTATATTAAATGGGTTTTGATTTAGTACTCCTCAACACAACAAAGTACAACATCCATGTGCATCACATGCGAGGTATTTGTGATGGTAGAGGCAGGCACAGGCATCTCAATCACATCTCTATCTTTCATTCACATCTTCGTTAACCAGATACTCCCTTGGGAAATGTAAAATGGACCCTAGTATCAGCTTAGAAGCTGACTCCATATTCTCATTGGTCCAAACCCCCTATTTACCACCCATCAACTGTGATTAGGATTCACTCACCCCCTAGGGTTAAGCAATCTAACCATGGTTTTAAAAATAACAAAAAAAAAATATTAATTTTAATTTACTTAAGCTTAAGCATGGTTAAATAGGTGTTAAAAGGGACACGGGAACACTGCGGTCAGCTTAGAAGAGGACTGCGGTCAGTTTAGAAGAGGACATTGGGTCTTCTTCTCAGGACTCAAAAAATTTAGACATTATTATAGTATTTAATTTTAGAAATTATTTTAATAATATATTGTATTAATATTATTAATAGCATTATTATTTATTTAATACCAATAATAATATCTATTTAAATTTATATTATTACCCGTGCATCGCACGGGGTGTTTACTAAGTAACAAGAGTGAAAGAATGAGTTACCAAAAGTGGAGAAATTCCTGACCTTAGGCAAAACAATGTTTATTTCTAAGTAGGCAAGCAATCGACGTACCTGTTTAATACAAGTAATATCAATCCGCTTAATTACCTACCATGGGAAGGTGCACGAAATTCCAACCTTCCACCTAGATGTCGACAATTCTTTGCAATCAAGTTAATTAACTTCCTATCGTGGGAGGATGCACGGAATTCCCTATTTCACTCCTCTAAAAAATATATATATATATCTACTTCTTTTCTTCTTTATATGTGAGTGAGTGATAAAATCCCTACAACACAGTTAACTTCCTATCGTGGGAGGATGGATGGAATTCCCTATTTCACTCCTCTAAATAAATAAAAATAAATAAAAGTTAGGGATTAGGTGCAAGAAGATAAACGTCAGATGCAGAAAAGTAAAAGTTAGAGTGTTAGATGCAAGAAAGTAAATCTTTTTTTTTTTGAAATTGGAACCACCTTTCCTCGACCGATTTGAGGTGATTTTCTCAACTTTTTTTTCGCAAATCAGTGAAGACCAACTCTTTCCTTGATCGATTCGAGAGAGGTCTCGCCTATGAAGTGTTAGAAGAAAAGTTAGATGCAAGAAAAATAAATTTAGATGTTATAAGCAAGAAAGTAAAAGTTATTAGTTAGAAGTTAAGGTATTAGAAGGAGATGAGCAATGAGAGAATTTTGTAACCCGTGTTCTTGTCACACATTGCAATCCCCACCAACGGTGGCAAAAACTTGTTACAACTTAATTTAATATAAATTAATATATATAAAATCAAGAGTAAAATTAATATACTTGCAAGTGCATAAGTGATACAATTGATGTATTTGGTGAACACAGGGTTGAATCCATTATGATTGACTATTGTGCAACAAGAATTAAGGAAACTAAATAGAGAGAGAAGAAATAAGAAGTATGAAATCGATTTTTTACACAATGAGAATGGAGCAAAAATTACTTAAAATTGTAAAGCAACAAAAAAAAATCTAAGGCTTCAAGAAAATTCACATATCCCTTTTTATGCTTAAATTAGGATGAAAATAAATCTAGAATTAAATTAGGATTTAATCTAGATAGAAAATAATTCAATAAAATCACACACCATTAATTTAATTGAATAAATAAATTAAAAAGCACTTTGTATTCAACTCACAAAGGATTTAAGCATTCCATATATCATTCAATCAAATGAAATCATAGAAATTATAGAGAGAAGCAATTAGCTAAAACAAATAAACTTTATTCAATTAAAATAAGAAATTAATCCAAAAAAAATAAAATTTATTCAATTAAAATAACAATTAAACCATCCAAATCTGAGAATAGTCTAAGTTAGGATTCCTGCAAAAGCCAATACACACAATAAGCTTCTTTCAAGAAGGTTTTGCCTGCAACCATTCTGGACACACTTTACATATAAAATTGAAATATAAGTCGAAGTAGTTTGATAATACTAATTTAAATGAGGATAATAAAGCAAAATTAAGCACTTATCAGGTAGTTTGGTACCATCGCTAAAGGCCCATAATTTTAAAGTGCCTTCATCTACTGTATATTCTTGACCTCATCGTGGATAATCCATTTTTAAAATATGACCTACATCACTCTCATTCATGGTTTCAATAACGCAATTACAACATATAAACAACATTGTTACAATTATTAGTAATCTTAGCTAAATTATATCTCAATATAATGGTCTTAAGAACAAAAGTGGTTATTAACCATTATATAGATAATGACAATTATATGTGATTTCACTACTGTTATTAAGTTGGGTCGAGATATTGTCGGCCAACAAATTAGTGTGACTTGTGAGGTACAACAATTATTATGAAATAATCGAGTTAGAGTTGTAGCTATGAGTGCTACAAATGATCTGACAAGAGGACTGGAAGTGATTGACATGGGAGCTCCTCTAAGTGTTCCACTCGGTGGAGCGACTCTCGGACGAATTTTCAACATTCTTGGAGAGCCTGTTGATAATTTAGGTCATGTCACAATATCTCCTATTCATAGATCTGTGCCGCCTTTATATAGTTAGATATCAAATTATCTATTTTTGAAACAGGATTTAAAGTAGTGGATCTTTTAGCTCCTTATTGTCGTGGAGGAAAAATAGGACTATTGTTTTCATAGAATTTATATTGTATTATCATGTTGAAACTAAAGAATTTCTGAGAACAAGGAACAAAGTCTTTTGGAATTTCTCTTTCTCAATGTGAGAACAGAGAGAGAAGATTTTTTATTGAATAGAAGTTGTACATCACGTTTACATTTCAAGAATAAAACAGAGAAAGAAAGTTACAACAAAGATTAGAAGTTTCCTACATTGTGTAGGTAATTTGCAAATAATAAGAAGTTTCCTACATTATGTAGGCAACTTTCAAAGAATCATATCTCTATACATAAGGAAGGATCATGCTAGGTAAAACCTTCCTTACATGTCATACTATTATTCTCAATATTCCCCCTCAAATTGGGCCGAGGTCGGAGACATGACAAACACTGGCCTAGTTTGAAACTGAGATCACGAAAGACAAATCATGACAATGGTTTGGTGAAAATATCCGCAAGTTGGCCTTCAGAGGGAACAAATTGCGTGACAAGAGACTATAAATAATTTCTAAGAACAGGGAACAAAGTGTTTTGGAATTTCTCTTTCTCAACGTGAGAATAGAGAGAGACGGTTTGTTATTAAATAGAAATTGTACATCGCATTTACATCTCAAGAATAAAACAGAGAAAGAAAGTTACAGCAAAGAATAGAAGTTTCCTACATTATGTAGGTAACTTGCAAAGAATAAGAAGTTTCCTACATTGTGTAGGTAACTTTCAAAGAATCATATCTCTATACGTAAGGAAGGATCATGCTAGGTAACACCTTCTCCTTACATGTCATACTATTATCCTCAATAGAAATATAATTCATAATGGAGATTTCTTCCTAATGAGCTATGCCAATTTATTAGCAGGCTTGTACCTTGTCTATGTAGGTAAGGACTGTACAACAGTTAATTCGTGGATGACATAAAAAATATCTTTACCCAAAATTTGACCCAAAGGATGATGCTAACCATCCCATAGATTAACTTAATTCTAGATTGTGTATCCAATAGTGAAAAGGGGCACAGTTAGGCATCTCCTTAGGCTACTTACTAACTATCTCCAATCCAAGAAGGGAACACTGATGGGATGGTGAAGGGTGCTTCATGAAACGGTTAATAATTGGGTATTGCTACGAGTACATCAATATTTATTGACTGGATGCCAAATATATCACTTCCTAACTGTACACCATTAAAATGTAAAAAAAATTTCGAGCACACCAAGAGGTAAAAAAAATACCTATAAATTTTCTAATTATAAACTTAAAACTATAAAACATGATAATTCATTACTCTTTTGTGGACCCAAACCCAACTGAAGGTCCAATAAATTGGTATCAAAAGAATCAGACTCGGTTCCTTATACATTGCACCCCTATTTGTGTGGGTCAAAGAGCTTATAACAAAAGATCATAGGAAACTAAACATTGAAAATGGTGTGGAAGAAAAGCTTGCAGATTACATACATAAAGATTATACAGATCATACATAAAGATCATATAGATTATGAAAGACAAACCCAAATTAGACAAAAGATAGAATATAGTAGGGAGAGGGACGGAGATTGAAGAACTTAATAT
This sequence comes from Tetracentron sinense, assembly GCA_015143295.1. NCBI lineage: Eukaryota > Viridiplantae > Streptophyta > Magnoliopsida > Trochodendrales > Trochodendraceae > Tetracentron > Tetracentron sinense. The sequence goes on from CM026563.1 coordinate 38,576,116, forward strand.
TTAAGGTTATTAAGATGACGAAAAGCTTATAGTAGTTTGCGTTTATAGAAGTCATCGAGGTAAGGTAAGAGGAGTTGTGTTTCATTCTTAGAAAGAGAAGAAGTTTTTAGAATAGAGTTTAAGGGTATGGGTGCTCATAGACGAGACATTCTTTTTATTAAAAAAAAGATGTTTATTTTAAAATGGTGTCCAATCAAGAAATATTGGTGTGCTCATAGCAGCACCCTAATAATTTAGTATATAAACACAAACTCCTCTATAATCCTCAAATCATGGGTAAAGAAAAGCATAGAAATCCTCCTTATAGCTAAACACCGTCGATCAATGATAAAAACAAAAAAACAGCTTATTTTTAGAAAGAATTAGATAGATTTTCGGTCAGAACCTTTTTTTTTTTGTAGGTCCTAAATCATTTATCTATTTAGGTTAGGGGGGCTAGCACTCATGGTGGGCGCTCAACAGCCACACCAAGACTCGAACTCAAGTCACACCTCCCCAAAAGGAGACACACAACCACTGGGATAGGCCCATAGTTTGTTCTTTGTGAGGCTTCTACCAAGGCCCAATTAGTATACTGTAACTAAACAAGATGAAGCTCTATACATCGATTTGTACAATATCTAGTGTTCAAATATTTAAGTTATACGATGTGAGGATAGGTCTTTGATTCTTCATTAAACCCTTTAATTAATTTAACTTACAATTAACAAGATTACCTTCATCTCCATTCACGTCCTTCAACCTTTGCACAGTCTGAATCGTACCCTCTTCCAACCACATTGTCTAGTCCCACCTCCCTTTGCACCTCCAAACCAACCTGAAAAGTGCCAAGAAGCTCATGGCAGAAGAATGGTACAAGTCTCACTTAGTCACACCATGGCACTACCAATCCCAAACTCAACATAGGCCTCTTGCAATGAATTATCAATAGCGAGCAACCACATTGCAATTTTATTTGCACAACATTTACCAATTAGTAACAATCCAATGCTAGTTGTACAAGAGAAGGCTTCACTCATGGACTCTGCTTTGGAACACTTCTTCTCTTTCCAATGCAAACCGAGGGCAGATCTGCTAAGATCATTGGAGGGACTCAAGGATTGTATTCTATAAGCTCAGCTCCTCTTTCTATCACATACAACTTAACTTGGCATTTCTATTTGCTAGTGTAGATGAGTGGGAAGCAATTAAATACACATGGTTAGTGAATATATGTGATGTTGTTGGGAATTATCATAGTCACAAAAAACTGCGTTTTTTTTTTTATAAAAAAAAATCTATTTAAAACGCGCATTAATACCCTACCGTAGAAAACGGCGTTTAAAACCCGTTTTTGAAAACAAAAAACATGTATTATAGTTTAAAACGCATTTAAAACAAATAATACGAAGAAAAAAAAAAGGATAATCTTGAAAAAAATTTGGGAATGAAGATTATGCAAATATTGATGACATTAATGACGTTTTTGAGCTATTGATGAATATGAATGAGTGATTTTATTAATTTGCGTATTATAGTTTGTTTTTAGTCTTGATAGTTTATGTTTTAATTAATTTTGATGCCTTGA